>OX401412.1:4186481-4818489 GCA_947846245.1 Cerastoderma edule | reverse complement strand
TCTTTACATGTACCATTTCTTCTGAAGGTGATACCAAGGTGCTCGTTTAAAAATATAGCTTTTGTTTTTGCCGGGTTAAACGAAACTATTCACTATTTTGACCATTGGGTTATTATCACAAGATAATGAATTAAGATACCTTCTACATCGCTAAATCTATATATAACCGGGTTTAGTTACCAAATATACACATACAAATCTTCTCTTCCAGAGCTATATTGTATGATATGGAGCTTTGTGAAAGATATGTACCTTTTTGTCTGATATCCGAAGCGCAATATGCATTTGACGATGGCCCTAAGTAAACTAAAAAAAGCTCGGCTGCACCGCTTTCCACTCCAGTATCAAAGAAGCAGATACGGACGATCAACTCATTACAAAACAATAACATTTGGCCATTTTGTTACAAACGACTCTTGAAAACATTGTTGGAAAAGCAGAAATTGCTCTTATTGTTTTCTGCCCTATCAGAAATTTTCAATATAATCACATTTTGAAATGTAGTCTGGAACATCTTTCAAATTGTGACAGTCCAAATTTTGGCTTTGGTAAAGGGTTCAAGGCGATGACTCTGTCATCATCAAATGTTTTGCTTATAACATTTTCATCTCCTCGTTAGCCGGAATTAAATGCAAAACCATATGTTCAGGAGATCATTGCTCTACCACTGCATCACTGTCTCCCAAACAAATTTGTTGAACGACTTCCCCTCTTTCGTCATCCAATAATTCGTCATTAAAATTCTATGTCGGGCTGTTTCATTAAGTCAGACCTTTAGAAACCGATGCGGTCATTGACATTGTAGCCGGAATATGAGCTAACTTTGGTCCACCCTGTATTTCATACACATGAACTATAGGAGGACAATGCCCCAAGAGAAGAGCATCAGCCTCGGGACACACGGTCGTGGGTTCGAATTCCGGGAGTAGCAGAATTCACCTTGCGATCTGACATTAATCTACATTTGGTGATATATCCAAGAAGCAGAATCAAAATTTAAAAAGTAAGAACTTGTTTTAAATCCAGTGTGATATAAAATAAATCAATTTAAACTAAAGTCATTGTCATGGGTCTCATACTGAACATATTTTAACGCATTGTGACAAAAAGAGAAATTGCTCATTACGAGCAATTTCTCTTTTTGGCACAAAGGTTTCCTTAAAAAATGCCACACGACTATGTCATTTTTCATGCTTTAAAATTTTGGTCTGCTAACTCTTTTATTTTGGATCAGTCATACATTCCATAAGAGGGAAGTGGTTTACAGAACCAGACGTCAGTGACCGATTCGGTCATTCACATCTATCTTGATTATTATCTTCTGGGAAACCATGAATACAACACTTTCCCCTACACAGAAGATTGCGACTGGTTCAAATCTAAATCGACAACAGATGACAGAAATATCAAGAGAGCAATACATGTACTGTCAAACGTATGTTAAGAGGCCAGGATACGGAACAGAGAAAATAGGCTGTTTACGGACATGTTCTACAGTTTTATAAGAAAGTAATCCTTTCATAGAATTTTCTGTTATTTAAAATTTTACTGTGAATCCAAAAATGAAAGGAAAAATGCAGGTAAAATAACAGTTTCTATGGTAACCGTTTGGGGCAAAAATGTCGAAATGACCATACCATCTTCAAAGGTAATAGAACAATTTCTGGAAGGTTTATTAACACAAAAACATGAATTCTTACATTCAATACTTTATAATTTAATGTTATTTCAAATTATTACAATCCAAACCATTATTGTAATCCAAATCAGTTTTTCAAATTTTTGTATTCGACAAAAAACAATGAAAATGTATATGTATATTACAAATAAATGAAGATATCTAAAAATCACTTTCATAGAATTTTCTTATTTTTCAATATGTGAAGTAAAATTTAATCTTGAAACACAAAATGCAAAAAAAAATAATATGTTGACGAGTTAGTTATTCTATAAAATAACATTTTCTATGTGACCGTATTTGAAAAACAAAAACGATCAAAATAACGTTAAACTTGAAAAATAGAAGCTGGGCGCTTGATATGCATGGGAAATATATAATAATATTAATAACCTTTTATAGTTTTATTGATAATATGTTTACTCTTTGAAAGAAATTGCATACAGTAAATTTCATCCGAATAAAAACGTTTATCTGACTACTATGCAAATACCTCTTTTGTAACAGATTATTATCTCCCTTGGATGCACAGATGAAGTGCGAAGATAAAACTACCGAGAACGTCCTTAAGACAGGTTGGCTGCTTAACATAAGTTGATGCACACTATAAATCAATCAATGGGACTTTCTGTAGTGGCTGTGTTAAGCAGGTTGGCTGCTTGATACAAATTGGTGTTCACTATAGATCAAACAATGGGACTTTATGTAGT
Organism: Cerastoderma edule; assembly: GCA_947846245.1. Lineage (NCBI taxonomy): Eukaryota > Metazoa > Mollusca > Bivalvia > Cardiida > Cardiidae > Cerastoderma > Cerastoderma edule. The sequence goes on along the minus strand of OX401412.1, from coordinate 4,816,101 downwards.
GGTTGTTTAAGGCAGATTGGCTGCTTCAAATGATGGTTGCTTAACACAATTTGGACTGTACTGTGCTGCATTGAATATAAATTACTGTATTAAAATGTTAATTTGCTCTTTAGCAGCGGTTTAATTTCAAGAGGTTCTTCTAAAAGTTCGCTGGAACATATGCGCTAAAGTTAACGAGGGGTTTAAAGCAGAGCCTTAACAGACAGGTTTCAACTGAAAAGCAGATCGCTTTCAAAACTATCTTATCTTTCACTCTACCATATCACCACACACTATCGGTTGCTTTCTGTTTTTGGACTAAGGTAGCGTCAGCACCTTAGTTCACTGAAATTTTATTGTTCCGGGAGGGGGAATATGTCTGTCGACTAACATAACGCCTATGTCGCTCCGCTTTACCCAGGATTATGTATAGAGACCGAGGTACCGTTTTACTTAACATCATACGCTAAGAATGTACGTAAGATCAAAGCAACATTTCCTCTTATTTCAATATTTGGCTGAGTTATATTGCATAGTAACACACCGTCGGAATCGTCTCTCCGAGACGCGTCCAATTACGTATCACATGACAATATTGTGTATTCTTTGAATACAGTAATTCTATCTTTGTTTATCAGTTTAGACTTAAGCAAATATTTCCCATAAGTTGCTTAGTAAAACGGTACCCAGCTCACAAAGGTTGTTAACCGAGCGACTTCTTCCATGGATGTTAAGCCGGGTATAAAAAACTAAGTAAAACAAACATCTGATTAGATGTTACTCGATCAACTATTCGTACAATTGTAACCGTCACTTTTTTTAAAATATAAAGAATATATTTCCTTGAAAATAATGATGTAAGGGTTTATCTATCAATACTTGGCCATGCCGGTGGGTGGAGACAGCATCAGAACTTAATTGATATCCCTTCTTATTCTGCCCACGAACATACAACTAATTGAGATCATTTAAGGCTACTGACCTTTCAGACATAATGTATCGTTCATTAACGAAACAACTTTGAAATTAGGGAAACCAACCCACACAGGTTGTACGTTAAAGGATCTTGTTAACAGATGAAACAAAAATAAAATTCAGAATAAAATATCGTTGACGCAATCAAATGTTTGTTTTATAATATGATATACAATTAAAAGTAACGAGCAAATTCTCTTTTTTCCACAATGTTGTCTACCCTATCAGAAGATTATTTTTTCAATTTCATCACATTTTGAAATGTCGTCTGCAAACTCATTAAATTTGGGACAGTCGAAAATTTGGCGTCTGTTAAAGGGTTAAAGAGTTAATCAATCGACGTGCGAGAACTAATCATAAAGGGAGTTAATTATGCAGTACTTTCGTGCCGTACCAATTTGGTCAGTCTCGCACACACTATTATGTATATTCATTGACACGTCCGTAGTCGGACAAGAGAGCAATGAACTCTTCGATGAAGCGTCTTCGTAAAACGACACATCAGGAAAGGGTTTGATCGGGTATCTTATGCTAAAGATTTGCGTAATTTCTAAACAACAGTTCCTCTTATTTCGGTACATGTATTTAGAAAAATAGATAAATATTGTAATGTATCACGTGTCTTCGAGACGCCTCTATAAACGTGTTACATGAAACTATTGTAAAAGAAAAAGCGTTATCATAATGTAGCACGTCATTGGAATCTTTTCTTAGATACACTTCAAATGATGTGTCACATTGCAATATTGTATTTTTGTTACATGACAATAACCATGCATTTCAGTTTTGTAAGTATGCAAACATTCTTCTTCTTATTCTACGTAAATACGTTGTTCTGTCACTAAAACTTTACACTTGTGAAAAAAACATCTAGAGGATAGTAGATTGCGTTGAATACTGCAAATACTGCAGGAAGACACTTTAAAACCCATTCCAACCAACTATCTTATATGTCTTCACGATAGTCCTTGGATGCGATATAGTACCCCTCTTCCCCTACATAATTTTGTTTTGCTGCAGTCGCCCGGCGGACTCAAGAAAAATATTTAGCTTAATTCAAGCGTTTGACTAACTCGGATGTAGTCTAGATCCATTTCGTGTTCTTTATTATTACCGTAACGTAGTGGTAGGAAAGGGAACCCCAGACTACTGGCTGCACGTTGTTCCACAAGATAGACAGTGGGCAGCCTATAGATTCTGAGCGATTTGATTGGTCAGAATACAACGTTCCAAATAACGACAATAACAAGAAGAACGATACGGTTGTTTCACCTGAATTATTGCTTTTCGATTTTCGAAACAGACAGTCAACCGTACGTTTGAATTGACAAACGTTCATCTCTAAGGACAGTATGCTGTTTTCCTTCCTTCCGTTACCAGTAAGATTTCTGCCTAGTAAAGATGTAGCATACCGGTCTCTATATTTGACAGATGAGAGACCGGTTCCCAGTCTAACTCGGGTGATGGAACCTCTGATGCATTAGGATCATCCGGAATAAAGTCTGACTCGGACTTTATCGGCGAATAGCGATTGACGTCATTCACCATCATTAGATGTAAAGAGCGCCGCAAGGCAAACAAATGTTCTGTTTAACCCAATTCCTCAAATGGAACTGTATGTTTGATCCGAATTAAAAGCAACAGCAGACGAACAGAAAATGCTATAGAATATAAAAATAAAACGAGAAAGATGAAAAGACTGCGACCAAAGAGTATTTGTTGGTGGCAAGAAATTCTTCGTTTTTTTTTCAATACAATACAATTTTGCTCGATATCATTATATTAGGACATTTTACTTTTAAAAGTTGAAAATATTTTTTTGCTTTTGCTTTCATAATCGACAAGAAACAATACTCCACGAACATAAGAACCTCGGAAAACCATTTTGAACCCCTTGTTTGGTCACATATCGAGGCCGTTGTGCAAGGCGCCAGCTTAGTCTTCGCTTTATGAAGGACTTGTTATAAGTCTTGTACCAAACCGTCCTTGATGTGATGAACTACTTTTATTGGCCGAACTATAATGCATGCGTAATCACAAAGGGTGGCAGATGTGTTGTTAAAAAAAGTCAACTTCAGAACTCAGATACAAGCAGTAACATTTAAAATAAGGTTCATGTTTAGTGCTTTCCATTTCCATCATTAAGAATCCTGTGACTCTTTTGAATTGAACGCGACTGATGACAAAAAAGAAAGAACGAAAGGAAGAGAAACAAATGAAAAATTAATTTCATAAAGCAAAACAAGTTTTATAAAAGTAAGAATTGCTTATTTAACTCTTGGACCGTTGTCTTTAAGTAAGTTTACATAAAGGAAATGGTTAACGTATATTATAATAACAACATCTTACGACAAACACTTAAGCGAACTGAGGAAATGTTTTGTTTATGATACATAACATAGATAATGTGGGAAGGGGACGAGCTTCTGACAAGATGTAACTCACCCTTTTGTCAACTAGGTTATCGACAACCACCCATGTAGATACATCATTGCGATGCATTTCCAAGTAATGACTTGATTCATGAGGTAAAAAGCAAAGAGAGAAATGGTCTATCATTTAAGAAGAGAAACAAGGGGAATTTGGGGAGTATGATACGTACTATTGTAACGACTGTTAACCGTTTAATGCACCATGCTTGTGGTGTGCTTTCCCAAGAAAACATGAAAAGTTTACTTAACGCATCTAGTATTGGGTCCCCATTTCGGTCACCCGTTAACCATAAGGTACAATGTCAAAAGTTACGACACTTTAACCCTTTACCAAACGATAACGTTGTTGACCAGTTTGTTGCAGACGACTCTGGGAAACATTGTGGGAAAAGGAGAAATCGCTCTTAACGCGTTGTCGTACAAGATTATTTCTAAATTTCATCACGTTTTGGAATGTCGTCTGGAAACTTTTTCAATTTTGGACAGTCGAAAAATTGGCTTCTGGTAAAGGGTTAACCTGTTCGATTTTCACCCCTTGATCCCCTTCAACCAATTTATACACTATCAGGCGTGAAAGCGTGACCAAGTAATAGAAACGTTGATAATGTCCTGGATCACAGATCCGGTAACTGGAACCGTGTGTGTGATCCAACCAACGTAGAACAAAGACTTACGTCAATCCCTCGGTAATGTTTTCAGTGGTCAATGTCCGTGTCTTTCAAAATATTTCGGTTACAGCCGTTTTCAACAGGTCTTTAGTTACGTATGACTTCTTTGTCAATCTACCTTTACACAACTAGGAAATAGTGTATTGCCTAAGAATATTCTACCTCTCTACAGTTATGTATTTTAAAGCATATACTTACGTCTTGAATGTGCATCTTTTCCGTCAAATGTTATTGTGGATGACATATCTACATCTAGAATCAACTTATGCTAACGTAAAAAATACCCTGACAGTTCTAAGAAAATTCCACTGCCATCCTGGATCTACATATGTTTTGTACATAATGACTCATACTGGATGAAATTTTGCACTTATATGATATGAATGTCTTTGAAATAAACTCCATTTGTTCAGTATCATACTAGAGAGATGTATTTTGTCGTTTTTGATCCAAACATATACTGTACAAAAGCTCGATTTGGTGCAAGCCCTTACATATAGAAAAAATGTATTCCTTGATCCACATACATTTATGTAGTGTACAAAGGCCAACTTATTTACATATTATTTACTTACATACGCTGATATGATTCGCACAGTCTTATCAGAGATGCCAATGTGTGATGTTCGCTTTAATTGAACTTATTTACAGAAAAACATTTACATAGATTCAAATGAAACACATTATGTGTTATGAGTAAAACGTGATCATTAACGTTGCGCATTCTGTCCAATGAGTAGCTTCAGATCCAGACAACGTTGGTCATATAAAACATTATGGTCTTGAAAATACGAATAATGAAATGACTTTTTTTTGTTGGAGTTCGTTTTCCTGGTGTTAGTATCCTATCTTACTTATATAACTTACTTATAGGTTGTGTTTGAGATAGACAAAACACTTATTCCTTGTAAAATGATGTAGAATATGTGTAAATTATGTATCGATGAAATAAAATAAAGGGGACCCTCTATATGGGATCTGGAAATACTAGTAAGTTGCTTTATACAGTCGTACAGTTTGAAAATTATACTTGAATATGACGTAACGGAATAATGCACTTCACTTTACAGAGTGAATAACGAGCTTGCGACATGCAATATCTAAATAATTAATAGCACGGGGGTTAATCGACAGTACATGTTTAAGAAATTGTACAAAGTCAGCATCGATAGTACCCCATTCGATATACATGTAGACATTTTGTGACTGGTCCATATTGGAAGGAACAGCAGACGACCAAATGGTACACTTAACCCATTATCAAACGTCTAATTTTCAACTGTCTTTAATTGAAAGAGATGAAATTAAAAAATCATTAAAAAATCATTAAAAAATCATTAAAAAATCATTTTCTGATCGAGCAACATCATTGTGGAAAAAGGAGAAATTGCTCGGAAAGAGCAATTTCTCCTTTTCCAAATTTTTTTTCCAGAGTCGTGCGCAACAAACCGGTCGAATGTCGTTATTGTTCGGTAATGTGTTAAACAAAATGAAGGTAGAGGCCATTTTGACAAATGATTTACCGTGCATTAACATGCAACAGAAACAATCAACGTACTTTTAAGCTAACCCCTGTGCTTTTATGTTTTCTTTGTCATGAACTTTTTAGATTATTACCATAACTGTTTTTGTTGTAATCGGTAACGATCATTAAAAGAAGACTGAGAAAGAAAAACGACTATTCAAGGACAATTGTTATTGAGGTTGCAGCAGAGCTGAGAATTCTATACGCTCTATAGGTTTTGTGTCAGGGTGCTATTTTTATCAAGAAAACTAATACAACCTTGTTCAACATTTAAAATGGTCAAAATCAACCAACAAATATCACCCATGATGCAGGGATAAAAAATTAAAAGAAATCTTTTCGACGAAAGGATGAATTGCTCATAACAACCATTTGATGCGTAGCCACGTGGTTTATCTTCATTTCCGGTTTAAATCATCGAAATCAACACAACGAACCCAGGACGTTGAAGCAATTCAAACTGCAATTCAAACTAAATTCTTGGTACGAAGCCAGTCTACTAAATCCCTGGTTAGACGTCTAACCCTTTACTCTATTACATATCTTTTTGCTGAATCTGCGTCAAAAAAAGGAAAAAGTAGGAACCACTGTGACAAAGGATAAAATGCTCCATTTGCGCAATACATCCCTTCTTATTCAATGGTAATATTCACACTTACTCAAATTATATTTATTATATTTTGGTCCTCTATGAGTGCTTTTTATCGGTTCAAGTTACCAATTCTCAATAGGGAGAGATATTTGATAAAGCATCTATCTGCAGGCGCCCAGACAGATATGATCGATAGATGCATGCATGTGCTGACTGTTTTAGGAGGAAGTACTTCATGCAGACACAGTAGTAATCAACGATCATTCAACCTCGCTCCCTCCATGTATATTTCAATGGTAGTCCGTGATATCATGCAACCGTTCAGTAAATCCGCCGAATTGGGAAAGTGTCGCGGAGTCAAATTCAAAGAAATGCGACAAAACATGGCATAAGAGGCATTTTGATTCTGTTGCGAAATAGAAACCACTGTGACAAGAATAGAATGGTTGTTAGGAGCAATCTGTCCTCATGCCGAAGCGGTTTCTACAAAAGATTTGTATAATGGGGTTTATATACCCTCGTGATACCAAACTAGTCAATGTACTAATATTTTATTTGACACTACAATAATTTCTCAAACTGTCATTTTTTTGCATTTACAGTTGTTTGTTTTATTTTTAGCATGGGCTGCAAACCTGAAATGCAATGCACTCTCCGACATTTAGCGTTTTTTAAGGATTTCTGTTCATTATATCTTTCTCTATTGCATGTACGTATATTGATCATTTCTACCAAGTTCTCAATACTACAATATAAGTCTGTTACCGGCCGAAGTACAATACATCAGCGGATGATTTTTTGAAAGCATACCGAACTTCACAATGTGTTGTTTTCCATAGGATTTTACACCGGTAACACTAGAAATAATTATGATTTCAAAATTGATACAAAATTGTAAGGCAGACTGTCGTGAATAGGTAATTTAAGTGTTCCGAAAGGCTGCGAATATAGCACTTACAGAAAACTGATCACACAAATCGACAGAACGCCAAGGCTGCTCTGTCATTATCTTCACAGATACCATTTAATTTCGAACATGATGTGTCAAAACAGGGGTTAACTTTCATGCTTCCTATAGTTAACCCATTACCAAACAATAAAGACATGTGACCAGTTTGTTGCAGACGACTCTGGAAACATTATGGGGAAAGGAGAAATTGCTCTTAACGAGCAATTTCTCCTTTTACCACAATGTTTTCTGTCCTATCAGAAGATTCTTTTCAATTTCATCTTATTTTAGACTGTCGTCTGCAAACTCTATCAATTTGGGAGAGTCGAAAAATTGGCGTTTGGTAAAGGGTCAATACATGTACTTATTCAAACTCATTGAAAAAACCATTGTTTTTCACAAGTCCCATGTGTCGAATATTTTCCTATTTATGTCAAACCGATGTACTTTACACAGGGATGATCTGGTTCCCTGTTATCTTTATAAGTGTACCATAACATAATAATAGGGAATGGGTCCTGTGTGGCCCACTAGATATGCTAAGCTGTCGGATTTAGAACCCAAGGGTATCATGTTTGAGCCCCTCTCTTTTAGTCGGAGAGTCCTTATAGCACTAGCCTTGTACCGGTGAAGCCTTGAAAGCTGTAACATAATTTTCTTTTTTCTGAAAAGGCATTACACCACTTAATCTTTTACCAAACACAAAGTTTTCGACTATCCGAAAATTGAAAAGAGTTTGCAGACTACATCCCAAATGTTGATGAAAGTGGAAAGCAATCTTCCGATACGGTAGAAAACATTGTGGGAAAAGAAGAAATTGCTCATATTGAGTAATTTCTCCATTTCCCACAACGGTTTCCAGAGTCATCTGCAACGAGTCGTCAAGTGTTATTACTGTTTGGTAATGGGTTTAACAAGAGATAAGGGAGGGAAGACTAGACTAGCACAGGGAATTATAACCCTTACCCTAGGATGCTTTCAGTTTGAATCTATCACAAAACTAGGTTTAAGGATCAGTCAATAGATCATACGTATAGCGTGTCTGTCTTTCATATACATTTCAGGATACGACCTATCTTACTGGCATCAAGAGGTCATTAGCTGTTACACTGGTGACCCGCGGGAATATCTAAATGTGTCTTAGTATGGATCTGTTCCTCCCAATCTCTCTGTAGTATCCAATGTCAGCGTAATTCCTCACAATAGTCGAATGTCCTTCACTACATGCTTGAGACCACTTTAACCCCCAGAACGCTTGGTTATTTTCTACAGACATACTATTGTGTCGTCTGCTGATCAAAACCTTAAATAGCTGCTTAATTCCGATGAGGAAAGATACTCAGAGTAGCAAACAGGTTAGATCACAGTCCAGTCGCCAATTTACTTGGCGGCTGGCCTGGATCCAACCTGTTTGAATAAGCATGTAGTCGGTTCACACATATATATATGGGTTGATAAAAAGGATATATCGCTAACATGATGCATTAATCATTTTTGTCACAAAAGTCTTCCCCAAGATTTCCATGAACCGTTTTCCTTTCACAGTTTGCTTTCCAGTTGCTCTATCTCTAAACCACTCCAACATTCCATAAAGGTGGAATTGGTTAGTATGATAGTATTATGACTGGACAACCCCGTTTTAGGTTAGAATATGGGAATATTTATACTTATTGGTATCCATGGATCCACAGAAGAGCGTGCACGTAAGAATGACGTCACATAATAACTGAAAAGCCAAAATTCAATAAGACGAAAGATAGAGAAAATAAGAATAACAGATATAAAATACAAGGTCTTGTTACACAATCGATGTAAAATTGATATTTACATAAAATGAATAAACCAATGACGAAATACAGGGTAGAAATAAGCATTTGTTAAAACCAGTATTGTTTCTGGAACAAAAATACATATAAATCAAATTCTTTTTTAAAGACGTAGACAATTGAACCCCATTTCTTCAACAAGACACCACCTATCTTAGTCCGCATAGATAAGACTTAGGTACAGTGAAGCCTCGTTTTTCCGGACCCCGATAATCCGGATGTCTCGCAATCCGAACGAAATTGTAACGGAACGGAAATATTTGACCAGTGAGTTGCAGACGACTTTTAAAAAAAGTGAGGGTAAAGGAGAAATTGCTCGTGACGAGCAGTTTGTCCTTTTCTCACAATGTTTTCTGCCATATCAAAAGATTATTTTTGAATTTCATCACGTTTTGAAATGTCGTCTGCAAACTCTTTCAATTTGGGACGGTCGACAATTTGCCATTTGCTAAAGGGTTATAAATATACACGTACATACAGACCGTTTATGTCTTAATGTGTATAAGAACATGCTCTGCTTCTTCAGTCCAGATGATTCGGTAATCCGGATATTTTGTTGGGACGGACGTGTTCGGATTAACGAGACATCACTGTATATCATTCTCATCATTCTCATCTTTTTCATCCGTCACTATGGCCTTATGGTCAAGGCGTCCGCCTCGGGACGGAGAGGTCGAGGTTTCGAGCCCCACGGGGGTTGTGTTTATCCGAAGAATATTTCTCATGGGACTTGCCGGTTCGTATGCCGCGCGCCACTTAAATTCAATGTTTACCGACTTGTATCCGCTTGGCGCCTGGCATGATGATAGAAGTTGGAAGGTACTTGGTATAATTAGCAAAATTGTCTCATAAGACAAACTTGCTGACACTTCCAATAGGGGGACACTATAATAAACAAAACATTTAGATCATCTGAGTTACACCCGTCTTAAAAGATGTAATGAGGGTCGTTCTATCAGAGGTGCTACAAAAGCCCTTCGGTAATCTGCCCACGCACTCGGTTCGATATTGCCAGACGTAAGAAAGTCGATGATTACGTCCAATTCATGTCGGCAAAATGTCCCGATAAAACACTTCTGTATTCCCCAAGGTATCGCGCGTATTTTCCAAACGAAACATCATCCTTACCGAATCGATAGGAAGTGCGTCATTCGGAGGACCTCTATACTATTCCCCTGTGTGAGATATTCGAAGTGGTCCAAATTGCAACAACAACAGCCGAAAGATATAGATATAATGTTTAATACACTAAAACATCACAACACAGAAGTATTGTACTTAATACTGCAAAATTATAAGGGATGCTTTCAGGATTAAAAGCAATGAGCTGTACAACCTCTTTCCGTATCAATTATTGTTAAATTCTTTATTTTGTCTTTTCAACGGATATTTTGCTTTCTTTATACCTAATTTTGTGTTTGCTGTTCTGTGAAAAGTACATGTTGTTTTACTACGTATTACATTGTTTTTGTAAAATGTGCTTTGTTTCGTAAATTTACATAATGTTAAGGCCAATGGCAAAGTGTTGCCGACATGCCTGCTATTTGAAGTAAATAAATAGATATCAAAAATATTTTTTATTGGTGATGATTGGTGGAAACCATTGTCACAAGCGATTTCTCCTAATGTCACAATAGTTTCTTTCAGCTTTCTTTCGTTCATCCATACTTAAGATGTAAGAAAATGAGATAAAATGGCGTTTTGGAATTGACTTGCAGGACCTCATCACTTTGGTGCTTAACCAAACGTCTCTACACCAAGAAAAAAACGCTTTCAAGAGACGTCAGAAGTTTGATTTCAACATCACATATACAACAAAGGTGAAACACAAATGAAGAACATCATTTAGATGTACATGTTTGAAAAAGTCATTGTTTGGTAAGCATTCTTTAAAGCAAATCATCTGCCTTATGCTACCCAAACACATCGCTGCATCAGCTATAGAGAACTTCTGGAAACACTGTAAAATGAAAACAAAAACCCCTCGTGAGTAATAAATCCTTTTGTCACAATGTGTCATCCTGTCACCGGGACAGTTTACGGACCATCATTTCAACTTACAGAACTCATATCGTTTTCTGTTTACAAATCTGTTATGTGTAGATCAAACGACGTCTGATCTGGGTTATTTTGCGAAGTTTAACTAAGTGCTGATGGACACTCCGGTTCGTTAAAGTGTAACTTTAGCATCAACGCTTTAAATACATCTACACAGTAACGATAATTATTATACAACCAACGTAATTATGCATATGTCTTACCCACCCTTTTATCTATACTTCATTTAAAGCTGACCAGTCAATGTATCCTTATAAGGAAAATATCATTTCGTTTCGGATATATTTCTCTTTTCAGATGCTTTTGTTTGGTTGTTTGTTCGTTCGTTAGTTAGTTTATAATACACCGGCTTAGAAACATATACCCTTTAACCAAAGACCTAATAAACACAGATAAGCAACTCTGCAAAATACCGTTGTTTCTCGCGTTGACATCTCGTTCGCGAGATTTTGTCTTTCTGTAAATACAGACGCTTTATTTTGTTAATCAAAGCGTCTGCCATCGCTGATCAGCTATGGTAGCCCTTTTATTGTCCCTCCCGACCCCAAAAACCAATAAACAGATGGCCACCAGCTGTGGTGCCCTGCTGTGATAATTACCGGGGATTATAACTTATTGTAATATTGCACTGTGTCAAACTGAAATGTTTAGCTAAATTTTATGAAGGAGGAAAATTTCAGCAGCAAAATTTTCTGTTAAAATATTAGCTTAAATCTATACTTTTGTGGAATGGGTCTCTAAATGGGAATTATCTTTTTTTGCGGCATATCATGTACAATATTCTATGAATTAATAATTCGTAATGGGGAACATTCTATTTTCTTTGAAAATGTACTCAATACCATCATCATCACCATCTGCATCATCATCATCATCATCATCATCATCATCATCATCATCATCATCATCATCATCATCATCATCATCATCATCATCATCATCATCATCATCATCATCATCATCATCATCATCATCATCATCATCATCATCATCATCATCATCATCATCATCATCATCATCATCATCATCATCATCATCATCATCATCATCATCATCATCATCATCATCATCATCATCATCATCATCATCATCATCATCATCATCATCATCATCATCATCACATCATCATCATCATCATCGTCATCATCATCATCATCATCATCATCATCATCATCATCATCATCATCATCATCATCATCATCATCATCATCATCATCATCATCATCATCATCATCATCATCATCATCATCATCATCATCTCATCATCATCATCATCATCATCATCATCATCATCATCATCATCATCATCATCATCATCATCATCATCATCATCATCATCATCATCATCATCATCATCTTCATCATCATCATCATCTTCATCATCATCATCATCATCATCATCATCATCATCATCATCATCATCATCATCATATCATCATCATCATCATCATCATCATCATCATCATCATCATCATCATCATCATCATCATCATCATCAACAATGTTAGAATTATATTATCAAACAACAACTAGCTAAAGGTTTTATCCATTCTAATAAAATCTAGATATAAAAAAATAAATGCGTGTGTATTTCTATTTATAAATGAAAAATGATCGTTCGGATAAATTTTTAAATAAAGATAAACGTTCAGGAAGAAAGTTCATCATTTCTGTTTCAATAAGAAATTTTCTGTAAGTAGATCATGGTCATGTGAAACATTCTCATTCCAGTGAACGGTCGTCAGATTTCTAAAACAACTTGGCACAAGAAAGAACGTATGCCTGACCTTTTTTTAAAGAGATACAGACTTGGCTACCTAACCTAAAAAAGCAACCTTACATTTGATATAAATGGAATTAATGTACGAATTTGTAGAAAGAAACTATTTAGCATATAAACCATTGTTTTCAATAAATGAAAACTTCATTTTTTCCCTTATCAAAATTCTAGATAATTCGAAAAAGAAGGGTTAACGTGCCCATTGTTTATCAAGTGATATACAGGAAGCTTGCAACATACTATTGTACTTTATTGTCAACTTAGAATTTGAGTTGTCCCCGTGGGGGTTAAAATAACAGACATTCCAAAGATTAGGCTAACTTTAGAATTACATTTTGTATAATATCTTTTAGAGTGTCTTCTCAGCTAGAGCCATATACTTCTGCGCACAAATAAGCAGCCGAGTCTGCTTTTTATCTCTTGACTTGCAGCATGTTGATGTCATACACTTCCAGCACACACAAACATGCTGTAATTAGCGGCAAATTTTACACTTTCTTTGCGTGACAATTATTTCCAGCTGAACCAAACAGAACATATCGTTACATCTTCCACGTATACAGTTTATATACAATAAGAGAGTACTAAGAATAAATTCAAATTAAAAAAAAAAAACAAGACCAGTTAAGAGAATTTAAATGCCTCTTAACATCACAAAAATATGTAAAAAAGTTCTTGATCTTCCCTTGTTCGATAAAAATATGTGTATTGAATCAAAGTTTGTCTAAATCAACCCATATTTTGTTTTTGTTTCTGAGGAGTTAGACAAGAACTATTGCTCTACTACTAAAACATGCAACCATATGATTTCAAAAAACCAAGACCAGATAAGAGAATTAAACTGCCTCTCAACATCACAAAAATGTATAAAAGTCCTTGATCTTCAATTGGTCGATAAAACTATGTGTAATGAATCGAAGTTTGTCTAAATCAACCCATATTTTGTTTTGGTTTCCGAGGAGTTAGACAAAAACTATTGCTCTACTTCTAAAACATGCAACCATATGATTTCAAAAAACCAAGACCAGATAAGAGAATTAAAATGACTCTCAACATCACAAAAATGTATTAAAGTCCTTGATCTTCAATTGGTCGATAAAAATATGTGTAATGAATCAAAATTTGTCTAAATCAACCCATATTTTGTTTTTGTTTCCGAGGAGTTAGACAAAAACTATTGCTCTACTACTAAAACATGCAACCATATGATTTCAAAAAACCAAGACCAGATAAGAGAATTAAAATGCCTCTCAACATCACAAAAATGTATAAAAGTCCTTGATCTTCAATTGGTTGATAAAACTATGTGTAATGAATCAAAGTTTGTCTAAATCAACCCATATTTTGTTTTTGTTTCCGAGGAGTTAGACAAAAACTATTGCTCTACTTCTAAAACATGCAACCATATGATTTCAAAAAACCAAGACCAGATAAGAGAATTTAAATGCCTCTCAACATCACAGAAATGTATAAAATTCCTTGATCTTCAATTGGTCGATAAAACTATGTGTAATGAATCGAAGTTTGTCATAATCAACCCATATTTTGTTTTTGTTTCTGAGGAGTTATACAAATACTCTACCATCCCATTCAATTCTAGACATATAGCACTTTCGGTTCTATTGATGATACACGTGTTTCACCAGTGGTAAAAGGAAATCAATTGTCTCATATGCAATTATTAATAAAAACAACACACTAATAAAGGAATGTTAAAACTATCGAAAAATTAATAAAATAAACGTTAGTTTTCACACTTTATTCAACCTTCGATTATATCGTCTAGCTGGCAGACACACTTCAGTGCAGACGAGATTAGGAAGTCTCGCATAGTCGCCCGAAATCTCATCCTCCACGAGATGATAAGGGAGTTCGGTCTTTACCTATGGGGAGTTGCTTATCTGTGTTTATTAGGTCTTTGCTTTAACTTAACTTGTCATTTCTATTTGAACTTTTAGAATAAGTTTTCTTTGACGGGAAATAGCAAGTTGTGCTGTCGGTGATTACTATCTGACTAAAAGTTTACCTAATGATTTAATTTGATATAGATTCATCTGTCATTGGCCTTTAAAGAAAGATTATATACCATGCTTGTTGAATTTGAGGTTAGCCCTTAGAATGCTAGGTAATTCTGTTTTCGTGTGTTCTGCTTTGCAAAACCTAGAATTCTGCTGAATTATGTTGAGGTAAGATACTAAGAGTAGCAAACAGGTTAGATCAAAGACAAACCGCCAATCTACTTGGCGGCTGGCCTGGATCTTATCTGTTTGCCCAAGCATGAAATCGGTTCCAGCACTATAAGGGTTAAGTTATTCCAAAATGAGCCAGTGCTTGGAAACTGTCTCTCTGGTCATCTAGTGCGGTCGTTTGAAAATATTCCCAATTGCCCTGTGAAATGACATTTATATTTTATTAGTAGATTTGATAACTCCTCTTGATCATACACAGTCTCTGCCATGATGCATAGTTCAAACAATATTTTATAAATGATGATATGACATGTGACCTTTCTAAAATGGCTCCTATTCAGCTTAAGGTAAAACACCAATAATCCGCTATTTTAAAACTCATTTTGTCCTCGGAATACTTCGGTCGTTCTTGTCATACATCGGTCGGACCAGAATTATTCGTTTTGAACCGAATAGTTTTCGCCAAGAACGATGTATACCGAAAATGACCGAAGTAAACCGATGCAAGAATGAGTTTTAAAATGGCGGATTATTGTTATTCTACCTTAAACTGCTTATGTTATACGTTTATTTATTATATTTACTCTGACAACAAGAACCAAATCGCTTTTGTATGTTTTTAACTCGCCCCTCGCAATTAGAATGAGTAATTCACCGAAATTCAAACCGTTTAAATATTAATTTGAAAAAGAGCGGCATTTACCAGTTATAGATTTAATATTGCTCTTGTTTAAAACGAAATCCCATATAAGTCAGTTTGTTTACAAGAGACTATGTTTCGATAAGCCTAATTATTGTATAGTTATCCTTCCATAAATATTTGTCTACTTTTGTCTAAATGCAAATAGATCAGTTTTGTGCTCTATATTATCTCATAGGGATTGTCAAATGGAAACTTACCCTTTTGAGATGAAGAGGCATGTGGTAAAATGTTTTAAAAGTTGGAACAAGACCTGTAATCCTGCAATTCCTTTCCATCTCTAACTTAGTTGTACCATGTTTTCCTTGCATTCAACTTTTGAAAATAATCTTTCATTCAATAAAAAAACTAGTTAAACTGTCGCATACCCCTTTATAATATTTTTTTCAATCAATTAAATGTAAAATTTTACAAACAAAGAGAACTCTCATGAGAGGAAGTCTCCCGACTGATTTACGGAGGGCCGATGGGTTTACCATACTTGACCAGCCCTGTTGGGCAGTTAAGTAGGGGGCCTTCCTCTTGCATCATGGAACTGGAAACACAGCATGACTAAAACAATGTTGACGCAATGCAAAAACTAAAATAAACAAACCAAAGAGGCGAAAATATTTGAGTTAATTCATTCCTATCATTCGTTTTGTGATAAGAGTGTTTTCTTTGTGCATAACAACTCTGAATGACAAATATTTTGATGCACATAGTGTATAGATTTATATAGAATATTTTCAACCATTGAGGATTGAAAGCAGTGTTAATCTTTTCATTATTGAATGCGAAGTGATGAAAGAAATCTCTGAAATAGCTGCAGGTTTTGATAAATGTCTTTAATGGACCGGAACCAGCGATATATTGTTTGTATGATAGATGCATTGGGATATTCCATAATCTCAGCAATATATCGGTCACAGCTGGCTGTGCAACTATACATGCTTCTGGTATTTCCTCTCATTTACTTTAAACTTTTCTTTGATAGTCGTTGACGGCTGTCACATATGAACTCAGTTGGTCAGTGGTATGAGACGGGCGAATCATGTCGATTCCCTTACATTAACCTTTTACCAAACGCCATATTTTTTACTGTCCCAAATTGAAAGATTTATTCTGCAGACGACATTCAAAAATGTGATGTAACTAAAAGAAAATATTCTGATAGGGCAGAAAACATTGTGGGTAAAGGAGAAATTGCTCGTTAAGAGCAATTTCTCATTTACCCTCAATGTTTTTCCAGAGTCGCATCCAAACAAATTGGTCAAAGTCGTTATTGTTTGGTTAAGGGTTAAACGTCGGATAGAATATTATTCAAGTCAGACACAACAAACTGTGGGCTTCTGTAGTCCATGTCATCAACCGAGAGTGACCCATCTGCACATTTCTATTATGCTACGTATGATGAAACTATTATCACAGTGTGTCATTATATAAATCTATAACGATTACCCGATGAATAGCAAATATGAAGTTGACGTCTTTTTGGCGAGCCTATCAAAATGATATTTACTCATGGTGAGCGGTTGCGATAAATAAAGACGTTTTTAACAATATGTAAATTTAGGAACATTGTTGCAAAGTGTAATAATTTGCCCATAATGAAAACATGAAGACAGTCTGAATATGTGAAAAAAGTGTTCAAGTAATACGTACGCAAACCTTATGGCAAAAAGAGAATTTCCCCCATGATGAGCAAACTTTCATTAGGTCACACTGTTTATAACTACCGTCCATATAGTAATATAACATTACAGTATATTGTTTGCCTCGAGTAATCGGTTTAAGTTGTATTATAATTTGTTAGGGATCCGTAATGTTTGCGAAAACCACATCAAAATACTGAACACTGTATCATTGACAGTGTGGTTATATTTTGAACTCATTGGCATCTCCGGGTCGTGACATGTAAGAAACACGTGATTGGTCAAAATTGAAATTACAAATCTTGTTTATCAAGATGGAAAAAGAAAATAATGTCTGAAATAATGGCTAGCTATATAACGATATGTTTATACAATTTATGATACAAACCATTGCGACTAAAGGAGAAATTGCTTATCACAAGCAATTTCTCCTTTAGTCACAATGATGTGTTAAGCCTTTGTTTCTGCTATAACCTCAAAACTTGGCATTATATAACGTAAAAGCATAGAGCCAGAGGAAAATAATTTGCGTCTAAATGTAGGAATAAACCATTAGGTCTACGAGTGACAGTGTGGGCGTTCAGTAATGCCAGATCGCGTTTATCATCTGTCAACGCCGGGTCAATACCGAAAACAGTTTGGAAAGTGCGCGTACAATACTGACACATGGGAAAGTAGCGTTTCTTTACGGCTAACTATAGCGTATGGTAGTAATAGCTTACCCCGTGTACACCCTGAATAACGGAATACTAATAATATTAATTATAATAATAATGATGATGATAAAAAAAAAGAATGAAATGAAAAAGTTCCAGGTAGACATAAGCTGTTCTTTTTAAGGGTCGATGTGGGCGACAGTGTTGCAGTGGTAGAGTGTCGCCCTCTTGTACCTCGGGACCTCGGATTCAAAACCCCGTTATGCAGGATGAGAACTGCCAGAACTAACCCATAAATAGGCGTGAGAACTGTTGTAGTATCTAGGAAGCAAGCACCGACTAATATCCTCTTAGCGCCTGGAATGGTGATAGAAGTTTTGAGGTATAATCAGTGGAAAGTGTCTAATAAGCCAAACTGGCTACCCCTCTCAATAGGAGTGTCCTAGTTCGTTTCAAATCAGCTAACTTGGAGAGCGGTTATGCGGCCAGAATGTTCTAGAGCTATGTCACCGGTCACTTCTGTCACCTCAATAGTGTTAAATAAATATATATCGTTTTCTTCTGTAACTCGGTGTACCCCTCAACCAAACGTCAAATATTCGACTGGCCCAAATTTAAAGAGTTAGCCGATGACAGTTCAAAATGTAATGTAATTGAAAAAAAAATGTCTTCTAATACGACAGAAAACATTGTCTTTTTCCCACGACGTTTTTCTTAGTCGACTGCAATATACTGGTCAAATGTCGTTATTGTTTAGAAATGGGATAAACTGTTTATAACTATTGCGCTTTAAGGGGCATGGACCTTATATTTTTGAAGTGAATAATAATCATTCTATAGGGGTTCATGCTTTTTGTATGATTATCCTCAATCTTTATCCTTGTCGAATAAATATGTACATGTTTTACCACATTCATTGATGAGTCTCTAATCTACGTCTGTTTCCATTTTCATGCGGATTGATAAACAAGAAGTTGTTAATGAATTTGATCAATGCAATAGTCACTACATTACTTAAATATGAATCTAGAAAGAAAAACGAAAAAAGGAAAAATAGAGAAAAGAAAAAAAAACACGTTACTTTGATGAAAGAAAGTGGAAATTTACTATGTAAAGGGATTCGCTTAGTATTCTAAGGCGAACGGCCTTATTCTTAAGTTCTCTGCAGTATCCCATTTAGCTGTGTCCCTATTAAAGAGATTACCTGATAACTTTGCATCAAAGGATTTGCATAAATATTACCTCAACTATTAGGAGTTACCTATACTTATCTATTTAGTAATAATTTCCTCCGAAAGGGTTATTCATGACGAACACAATCGATGCAAATTTTATATAATGTCATGTCGAAAACGATTTTGTTTAAACTTATTAATCTTACATCGATGTGGTGGAAGCTTGAAGCTTATCAAAATTCACTCTCAATGAATACTTGCTGGATTCGAAACCAGTACTTGCAACGAGTTGAGTTGAATAAAGATTATCTAAAAAAAAACGATGCAATTCTTTTTTTGCTTAACATATGTAAAGGCTTTTCTGATAAAGTGTAAGAGGTAGAAAAGTACCATATAAATTCAAACCATCTCTCAAAAATGGGTCTGGTTGACCGGTCCATATTAAAGCGACACTCTCGGAGATTGGAATTCTGTTTTGTCATCTTCCTTTCATAATTTCAACTCACTGTGATAACTAAAAATTAAGGGAAGGTATTTGAAATGAATACATGACGTTAGGGGTGGAATAACTTCACATTCAATGTAGAAAGTGTGAGTATTTGTCATTAAATCCTTAGACTTGAATTGATTAAGATTTAATACATTGATGTTTTACGCCGTTTGCTGATCTCCTTGCTCAACCAAATTTCGCTTGACAGAAATGATGCGTCCATGGGAATGTGCGGTAAACTTTCCGAAGTCACATGTGACGAAAGTATCTTAAAATACATGTAGAGGTCCAACACGGCATATGGCCGAGTTAAAAAAAATGTAAACAGGCGATGTAAGCTAAATACAACGGTAGGAAGGTAGATTACCGTTGATATTCCAATCAGTCCTTACCTCAGGTATGATATCGTTCGATTGAAGCATAAAAATCGCAGGAGAGCGCGATGGACTTATACCACCTCTTGTTCTAAGTTTAGATCGTTGTTTAGAAAATAAACCCGTTTAAACGGTCTGAAATATCGGCGATTTTAATGTTCTTTATCTGTTCTGTACAGTTATTACCATGGTTGGGAAGCTGTCAATAACCTAATTCTATGTAACTTTAGAAGTGTAATGTTGTTTTTATTGTAGAAGACAATTCATTATAGAAAATCAAAACATCAATTTCAGAGAGAGTGTCTTTAAAAACAAACAGATGTTGCTGATGACCATGGAAAACATTATGGGAAAAGGAGAAATTGCTTGCAACGATGTTATTTGCCTTATCAGAAGATTATTTTCCAATTTCATCACATTTTAAAATGATGTCTGGAAACCCTTTCAATTTGGGGCACTCGAAAATTTGGCGTTTTGTAAAGGGTTAAGAGATGGCCTCCCGACTGACTTATGGTATGCCAATTCCTGTACTCGTTTTGGCAGGCCGTTATGGGCAGTTTAGTTACTTTTTTCATCTATGTTGCGCCAGACATCGAAATATAATCGATTTGAAAAAACAAATGAGACTTTGAACAGAGATCCCGTACTAAGGGTAACATGAATTTGCTAATATTAAATGGACAAAAAACTTCCTGTAAACCAAAACCAAAGGCAAATTAATACCTGCTTTAAAGGGACGTCACTCATGGATTTGAGCTGTGTTCATAAACGGGCGTTCACTCCCTTTAATATTGTAAATGTATCAATTAATGATACTGCATGATTTCTTTTTACTTTGAGAAAGCTTTTTCATCATGTTAGTGTTATGTTATGGTCAATCGCATACCTACTTCGTTTTTCTAGTTTATTTAAAACAAACCTGTCTATCAAATAGCCTTGAAGGCCGACTTATTAAAAGGTTGAAAAGGTCATATTACATAAAATAAATCGTAGAACTATTAACAGACATATATTTTCCCGTTAGACAGAACACTTAAAGTATTCAGTCATTGGTCGGCAAGATAAACAATACGAAACAATACAATACATTAGTTTTCATTTTCAATATTATACAATGACATTTGCATTTTACAAAACAACAGAACTTATTTGAAGTAGTAGTGATGTTATGAAAGCTGTATGGTCATTTAATACAAATCTGTTCTTGTTTGATTATGTTTAGTGAAATCTCTAAAGGACTATCTCACAGGTTAGGATTTTAACGTGTGTCTCTTTCACATACATGTAGAAGTGCTGAAAGTCGCGAAGGCTCACTTCACATTATTGCACGAGATGACAGAAACTTAGAAGCAAAGATTTTGAAAATGGCCTCTGTTCATTTATGTATTGCTCATGTAAGAGCCAAGGGGGAAGGGGTTCGAACTAGGATGGTAGATGTAAATAATAAGACTTATGTTGAGAGAAAAGGACATTTATTCAAAATGTCTTAAACAAAAGGTAACTTTTCTAACTCTAATCCAAAAGCAGTCAACTTGATCAATAAAACATTTAAGCATTGAACTTAAATATAGTGGATATACTATTAACCACAAACCTATCAAGTAGACAGTATAGGACATAACCCATGTCCTGAAGTATAAGATATTAGTTACCAAAACCAATTATTCACATCTACCATACTGGGCGGCCAACCAAACCGCCAAGCTGCGTTCTTTTAGTGTGATACAGTAAACGTAACAAACAGAACCCTTAATCGAACACTCCCAATCCATAAAATATTTTATGTTTGCATAAAATCGCATAAATCTCTGAGCACACACTTCTTAGTAAGCCCCTTAAAAGCGGATTGCAGACGATAAATAATAATAAAGACATTCTGATAAGAAAAATCGACGTTTTATAATTTATTCCTTTTTTTGTTTTTTATCTATAGCCTGCAATTATATCAAATAGCTTATGGATGACGGAAGAGGGTTACCATTTAACCCATTACCAAGCACTAGCGACATTTGACCAGTTTGTAGCAGACAACTCTGGATAACATTGTTAAAAAAGGAGAAATTGCCCTCAATAAACATTTCCCCTTTTCCCACAATGTTTCTGCCCTATCAGAAGATTATTTTCAAATTTTATCACATTTTGAAATGTCGTCTGCAAACTCTTTCAATTTGGCACAGTCGAACATTTGGCGTGTGGTAAAGGGTTAAACTATGAACAAGCAAACATAGGAAAGTATTTACAATTAAAATCGATCATGACGGGGTTGGGGTGGGGATATAAACACAATCACAACAGATTCCTCCGTTAGGTAAGTTTTATTCTAAAAATGATTATTTACAAATGGTACAGTGGGTTTCACTACAATTAACGGGTGTAACGGACGTAACAGGTGATAGAAAACCAGTCTGATTCCTTGACTTTGGTGATAATGATGCTATGATGTTTCTAAAACGCCACATTTTGCGTCTTGCAGCAGACGACTTTCAAAATGCATCGTGGCAAAATGAGAAATTGCTTGTCACAAGCATTTTCTCCTTAAGCCTCTATGCTATTTTAATGTATTCACATATCAAAACCGCAATACTAGACAATTTTGTACATGTTTAAAATGCTTTCCTAGAGTCGTCTGCTTCCAACAAAAAAAATGTCGTTTGCAGGTGGTAAAAGTAAATTGTGAAACGTGTCAACATTGAAAGCAAATTTGGAAGACAACTTTATAGTTGAAAAGATTTCATAAAAAAAAACATTGTTTAGAAGGCAATGTCATCATAAAGAAAAATAACAATCACATGAACTTTTTATTACTATCACACATGGTTTCGAAATATATATTCCATGTGTGTCGAAATTGGTAGATATGACGTACAGAATGTCATGTCTATACAATTAACATTTTGAGGATCTGTGGCACACATTACGTATATTCGTTGGTTATGTTAGTGAAAATCTTATCAATGGCTCGACACATAAACGTATACTTTAAAAGATGATATAAAACACGTGAATAAGATGGACCCTTTCGCCCAGTGAGACAAAACCAATTCCGGACTAATGTACAATATGATAAATCTAAGTCTCTCTTAAATAAGACGATCTTTCCGTTATATATGACGATAAGGTATTTGTATATTCTTACTTAAACGTTCACACGAAATCCTAGGTTTACTGAGATTAAATTCTTATCATCTCTGATTTCAATTTGCTGAGACCGAGTTCCTTTTTAGTTAATTTATTTCATAAAACGGCTAAATATCTTTGTTAAACCGACGCATACAAACGTATTTGACAATTGGTGGTTTCGAATAGAAAGAAAGAAAAAGAAAAGAAATGATATCAATTATAAAAAAGAATGAACAAAAAAAAAAGAAGAAAAGGGCACCCAAATACACAACCATTATTACCCAATAAGGATTTCCCGACCAATGTACAGTTTCAAAGCCCGTTAAATAACCCTTTATATTGTGAACTATGAAGTAATTTTGACAAAAGGATAGTACACAAACGCCTTAATAGGTTTATGTTCACTAATTATCTGCTTGAACGGGTTTTACATTGAGCCTTTGTATGCTTTACATTGAAATAATATGCGAAATGCTTAGTTTGAATTAAACGTCATCTATCAAGTTTGCATTGAATAAAATCTATGATAAAGAGTGAATGCCGATTTATGTTACCATAGTCAAAGGTGACATACTTAAAGGCCCATGAAAGAAGATTAATGCAATGCCAAACTATGATATTTGTGAACCTTTGGTCAGATTCAAATAGCTATCGCAAAATAAACCCATCACCACAACTCAAGCGTGGAAGCCAACGGGAAATAACACAGATCATCCAGTTTAATAAATCAGATTGCCCGATTCTTAACATTTGACCTGGATACGTGATCATAATAAGCCATTGGAAATATGTAAACAAACAGATTGTTAATAATCATGATTGAAATGGATGCAACCATTATTTTAAACATAAAATAACGTATGAGAATGGAGTTTATAGAATAGGGTGTTAGAGCATTTATTGATCATTGTTCATGACTTTTATGAACAAGGATAAAACTCCATATATTTTGTCAGAGATATATTTGTACTCATATCCTTTCATGTGTCTTTAAAAATGTAAAAAGCTCAATCAATTTTACAAAAGAAACGAAAACTAAATCAATTATCAAACAAACACATTACATTGAAATCCAAAAACACGAATGAGTTTTGTAACGAAACATCTACTAAGAATATAATGTTAGTTGATTCAATGAAATATATAGATAGAATCAGAGACATAGATAACATGTTATATTTGTCTCTGATAGAATAGTTGAAACTTCTCGTTGAATGCTAAAACACTTTTAATTCCTGATGTTGACCTTAATGGTATCTACCACTTTCAGTAGAATAATGGCCCGTACTTTATAATACTTTATCGAGCTCTTAATATTGGATTTCATAACTTCTCTAATAAAAGTGAAGGAAAAGGACATGTATTTACGAAAAAAATACTTAAATAAGATATCTCCAAAATTCTTGCTCAATTTTGAGAATAAATACGATAATCAAAGTAAAGTAGTGAAACTCATTCTCAACTTCTTAGGTCAAACTTATGTCTGAGCAATGATTTTAAGTCAACCTTAAGGCTGATATATCTCACTCAGTTTCGTATGATACCGTTTTAAGTGTAAGTAAGCGTTTGAGTTTAAGCACGGAGTCGTTATATGTCGAGAATATATGCCTAGATTGCATTTGGTAACTATACATTCATAACATTATTTTAGTCTTAATGTGTAAAAACCAATGTGACAACAGGAGAAACTGCTCGTGACGAGCAGTTTCTTCTTTTGTCACAGTGGTTACGAAAATGATATTACAAGAGCACTGAACTCTACATACATGAACAAAAAGCTTATCGTATGAGACATCTGGAACACTACGACATTAATATCCAGAAAAAAGATTAACCTTCGCTCAACGTCACATACGTACATAAATCCAAAACTCTCCAAGAACGAGAAACATGTATTGTGAAAACACTTCATCGCT
This sequence comes from Cerastoderma edule, assembly GCA_947846245.1. NCBI lineage: Eukaryota > Metazoa > Mollusca > Bivalvia > Cardiida > Cardiidae > Cerastoderma > Cerastoderma edule. Next base: position 4,791,063 of record OX401412.1, on the reverse strand, counting down.
TAACAAAGACCCACAAAAACACTACAAATACCAGTCCGAAAAGTTATTTCTCAGTAATAAAAACCATAAGAAACAACTTTGAATCTTCAGATGAAGCCGACAAACCAAATACATCATTGATGACTGATGACGTAATATGACGAAGAGTCGTGGTCACATGACTTCCGGTAAGAGATGTATATTTCATTTGGAGAAGAGTTCAAATGTTTTTCATTACCAAACCATGCTATACTTTTTATGTTGGTATGAACATGTTTACTAACTTTCAAGATTTGTACAGTGTATAAATATTTTCATTATTTTTGACAGTTGAAGTGTTCCTGAATTTCAGTGTATTCATATACTTTGTCATATATCAGAAACATTAAACCATAAGGATCTTATGAAAATATCAAATGTGTGTATGCATTGTCAATGAATTGTTAGTTTTAAACGATATGGGTAACATCAATTGTTTTCTAGCGTAATGGAATGGATCGTTTATCTGTCGAGATTGTAAATATATATTTTAACCCTTTATTGTGCTGAAACTTACTTCGTACTAATGCCAACAGGTTAGATCCAGGCTAGCCACAAAGTGCATTAGCGGCTGGCCTGTGATCTAACATGTTTACTACTCTAAGTATCTTTCCTAAATCTTGCATATCTGCTTAATTTTGATTTTTTTTTATTTCAAATACTAATAGCAGGCATGTCGGCAACACTTTGTCATTGGCCTTAACACTATATAATCAGCAGATATCTAAGGTTTTGAAAAGCAGACGACACACAAATCAATCTATTTTTAGAAAATAACCCAGCATTATAAGGGTTAAAGTAGAATATCGTTCCTTTATTTCTTCTCCTCGGAGAAAACGGCCATTTCGCTGTCTGTTCCTGTAGAACTGACATCCGCCGAAGACTCCTCCCATGCGTCACATTCAGCGATCGTCGTCGGCAGCTCATGCTGAGCGCTCTCGGGTAGCCGTAAAGCTAACAGCGTTACCAAGAGACACATTCCGCCAAATATGGCGCCTGGAATCCACAGAGCGATCAATGCCTGGAATAAATAGAAATATTTCTCTTAAAGGGACTTACTCACAGATTGTGCAGGTAACACGGTTCATGGTTTCTTTTGCAACAACCGTTGGAATGTAAATGTGTGTATCTTGTATATGTACTGCGAAAACATCGAAATGGGTAAGAGTTTGTCTTGTGTAAATGAAAACACTGATGTTCAGCAACTTTGTTAAAAGACTTACAAACAAACAAAAAACGAAAAAAAAACAAAAAACCGATGATGTTTTGTATCGTGACGTGAATTGAATAAGTATATATATAAGTATATATCGACCAACGTATCATAATTAGGAAAGACAACTCCATCAAAAATCTAGTTCTAGGCAACAATACATATCTGTGATAACATTATAGTAAAACGATCGAATCTATAGTCAGTGAACTAGTCTTTTCACTAAAGGTTGTGACCGTGTAAAGGTCCACCAACATTTTGGACGTGGTATCGATGACGAAGTTGGTAGAAGTGCCATACTAGACATAATACCATAATACCGATACAGAATAACATCAAGTAACGTTTCAAGAATGTATCAGGTCCCTGTGCCAAAATGGAAGAGCTTGAAAAAGACATTTGAAAATGTGATGAAATTGAAAGATACTCTTCTGATAGGACAGAAAACATTTTGGAAAGAGGAGGAATTAGTCGTTGAGAGTATTTTTTTCCTCTTCCCACCATGTTTTCCAGAGTCGTCTGTAACAAACTGGTCAGATGTCGTTGTTCTTTGGTAATGGGTTAAGTGATATATAAATTAACATCATAAAGCACGTGTGGTGAATGAGTTTTAATCAGTCATAACAATGTAAAAATCTAGAGATTTTGGATTCCTGAAATTGGGAAATGGAAATAAAGGACTCTTGATGGATGCTCTTCTTGAAGTGTGGTATCATGTGAATTAGTCGACTCATCTGTTAAAATTAATATCAATCTTAATACCCCCTCTGTGTTAAAATGCTTTGAACTAAACAATCATCATAACATGCCAATATACCGACTACATGGCTTAAGTTGTTCATCATTCTTAATGCCATTAATCACACATCATCAAAAAGATGGAATAATGTCGAAAGATATCTGAAATACATATTTCATAAGATTTGTAATCATCTCCCCGGTGAACACAGCAGGCGACTTATTATATTTCAAAGAAAATTGGATAAAATAACTCATAGAAAATCGCTCGTTTTAATGTTGCTAGGCACAAACTTACACATGTTCGGAATATTACAACGAAAATCTTTCCATGGATTTGGATTTTCCATGGAGTGGTTAAGGTGGTGGACTCAGAACTCGGGGGTCCCGGGGTCGAGCCCCACTCTGGTTTTGTGGGTTGGCAAGTCATTTCAGAGCCCAGGGGCCCGTTTTACTAAACAACTTACGGAAAATGTTTGCGTAAGTCATAATTGATTAACATGGATAATATCTTCAATGAAAGTACAATATTGCAATGTGACACGTCATTGGAAGCGTCTCGGAGAGACGATTCCAATGATGTGTTACTTTGCAATATTGCTTTGCCAAATATTGAAATAAAAGGACTTGTTGTTTTGGAGTTAAGTAAATCTTAAGCGTAAACTGTTTAGTAAAACGGGCCCTGGCCTAGTACTGGTGCATCCAAGAAAGCCGTTACAATACTGACAAATTTCGAGTATATTTTCTAGAAGAAAATATACTATATAGTAATTTTCCGTATTTATCATATACCTGTGAATATTCCGGCGCAAATACATATGTTTTGCATAGATCATATAACACAAGACGAAGGAAAAAAAACCCGATTTGCTACAATTATTATTGTTTACAGGCAGAAAACCGATACGACCTTTCTATGTCACCGCAAAAATAAATTGTTACCAATAAAAGTAGTTCTAAGGGGCGGGACTTTCCAGTTACTTCATTGTTAGATATATTGGACCGAAGATGGGTTTAATTCGATCCACATAAAACGTGTCAATTCGCACTGGACTGATCACTGGTATATAATAAACAGTCTAATCTCATAACCAGTAGTGACAACACATGGCACAATCGGAACTACTCGGGTATTTCCGTGAGCTGTGAAATACACCTATGGCACACTAACATACGATCAAACTCCTCCCCTTGCTACGTTGCATTGATTACTGCCACCGCAATATTTTCACCCATTAATTATAAATTTAGAAATAATGTCTTCTTCTTGAATTGATTTCTGACCACTTTAATTGGGAAAGAAAAGAAAGAAAAAAACTTTTGTTTTCCATATAAAAAAAGCACAAATGGATGGAAATTTGGGGGGGTCGCCGCCATCTTTTAACGCCATTTTCGTTTCTAGGCAGATGGTCATGTGACATTTGTGGTAGCAGCGATCGATCTCATAAAAGGAGATTACTGTGAAGAGTTTGACCTACAATACACTACAAGTGGGGCTATACGTACCAGGTTACTGGCAAACGGAGCCAGAATACCACCAATCCTGGACACAGACGAGGCTATACCAAGACCACTGTTCCTAAAAGAGAAAATTCTAAAATTAGTAATCTCATACCGATGGTTGGGAACGTGTGTGAAACCCTTTGTAAAAAACAAACAAGAACCAAATTATATTGAATACCAGTTAGCAAAATCAATATATATTCACATATTTGTATCATAATTCATGACATTAGCGTTAGAGTCAGAAAAATGTATTTCGGCTAAACAACGTATTTGCCCGATTGTTGTTACAATTCATTTATACAATCGCATATAAAACATTAGTTAACACAAGTGTATTTTCATTTCATACCTTTCACCCGGAATGAAGAGAACGATATATTAAATCATGGATTGCAATAGAAGGAAATGAATTTGTAATTAATGTTGAATATAATCATAATACTAATTCTGAAATGAAAAACTTTCAAGTTAGTTTCATAACAGAAAAAAGGAAAGTATCCCGCAGAAGCTTAACGTACACACGAACGTTCAATTCGGATCGTAGTCTATGTCTCTATAGCTTTAACAGACAGTTCTTTAATTATCTCATAAGAACATAAGATATTTGTGCATGAATCAAAGATTTGTACCAGATAAAATATCGTTTTCTAAACAGGATTAATGCACATTTTCTGTAACACTATATACGTTTAAGTGGTACGTATGTATATAACCTACTAATAAGTAATATTAATTGTTTCGAAGATCAATTAGTGTCTTGAATTAAACGAGTTGTCGTATCCATAAAAACAAGAAAAGAACAGATAGATATAGCATGTTTGACAGAACGACAAAATTTCCCAAAATGTACGTCCTAAAAGAAAAAAAGGTAATTATTAATACTTTAGATTCTAAAAAGATAATGTTTTTTAAGAAAACAAGTGCCTCAAGACAACAACGTCCTCTAAGTCAATATTTGGGGGTATTGAAATCCCAGCATTCAAAAATCATAAAACATATTGTAATGGAAGAATTAGTCTACTGTTGAAAAACATGTTTCCGAGTCTTGAAATGCGATACCTTATTTGTACAGAATTGTGGACTCATATGTTGAATCTGAAGTGAACTTTGTTAAATTGGCAAGAATGCCGAAATGAATATCGACATTATTTCAAAGAAGAAGAGGCACTTGGACACGCATTATGATTTGTGACCATGAAACGTTTTGAAAGAAAGATTGTATACTGCTGAAAGGAACAAAAAATGTTAAACTTGATGAATAAACACAATACATGTTCAGGCTTTACAGTCCTTTAATTAACTTTAGCCCTTACATCAAAATGGCTTCAATTATTTGCGAACATAAGATAAAAATATAATTAAACAAAGTATAACAAGTATTCGTCTATCCACCTTGTGTGTCTCTATTCTGAAACAAAGGTTTCTTAAATTGTTGATACCGATGTAAACTCGATTCAATTAGTACAGTCTTTAGGTAATCCGATTTGTTTTGGTATTCGCATTATTTACCAATAGTTAAAACCCGACTTGTGTACGATATTTAAGTAAAAAAGAAAAACGACCATCACTCTTAATTGATAAAAAAAGCGCTATTTTTTCCGAAGGTAAACAATTGTACAATGATAGAATCAGAATAGAGTCACACGAGGCGTTACAATGAAATGGAATCATCATACAATCATTGATAATAAAATACAAACCTTTAGTTAACAAAATACCTTTTTATCTAATCCCTTCCTGATATCCCCCGTATCAGGTATAAAGGAAAATTGTGTTAATAAGTAAAACTCTCCTGTTCAAAGTGTGCAATGTCTGGCATATTTTACCTTTTCTGTAAAGAACAAATTTGATAAACTAGATCATTGTTGCTAGATAGATATACATCATCAAAAATCAAAATGAAATGATGGAATAATGGGTGTAAATAGATGAGCGTATGGAAAAAACATTTAACAACACTAATATAGATTTATACCATTATCTAAATAATAATCCGACCATTTCATAAGCGATTTTTGATATAACAACATAAACGATTTACGATTTATTTCAAGTAAAATTGTTACGAATGCGAGATTCTCATATTGCCATTGCTGTTTCTCTCCGAGTGAAAATAACCCTTATATAATAAACGAAACCCTGACCCATCATGTGTTTGAAATTGTCTTACATCGATTGTAAAACAACTTATAGTTCCAACCATACTCGATTTCGCTTCCTGGATACTAACCAGTGCTCATGCCGAAAATTGATTGAGAAAATATCGCAAAGTGCACCGATCCTACGAAAATTTGGAGCTAAGACGATGCTCTACACATTGACCAATGTCATCAACTCATCGTTATTAACTTCAAATAGTTACTTGACGATTTTATGGTTTATTTCAAGGGTACTATATCGATTCAGAAAAGTGGTCGTTTTAGAAATCAACAAACTCTAGAATGGAAGGAATCTAATAGCATAAGCACATGATCATAAGTTTTGAAGGATGGCAATCCAAAGGTTTAGATAAATGTGACATTACTTGTAAAAAGCGTAATCCATTGAGACCTAAAGTCCATATGCACCGCTTTATTTGGTGAAAGTAAACACATCATACCATCAATAGCAATCTGGATGTGTTAAATAACCCTGTAATACATTGTCGATTTTCATTCCTTTTAAAGTGCTATGAAAACACGATGGTGCCTCTGATTATTCCTGACTATCTCCAATATGGCCAACATAAAACACTTTATCTTAGGTACATTGTATTGGTCTAAATAGCCATCATAAAAAATGTGACCATATTAAGCGCGATATGCATTAAATGAATTAACATGTTGAATATTGACTTCCTGCCGATAGAAGTTTTTTCAAGCTTTTCTAGAAGTAAATCAAACGGAAGACTACCCCAATTAAAAGTCAAATCCAACATTATGTTGATCGGAATGGAAAAAAAGCCTGTTTTTTCCAGGCCGCCTGATCCTACCACTGTATAGTAAGAAATGTCAATATCAGTGGTTATGCCAAATACACTAAACTGTTTTTTATTTACTAAGAAAAACATTATGTCGAAAAAGATAATCTAACTTCATTGACCTCAAGTAAACGATTCCTTTACTAAAAGTTGTGTCTTAGCTCAAAATGAAAGAGACTCTATATATCTTTGTGAGAACCAAGTCCACTAATCTATTCCATATACACTGTACATGTATGTATAAAAAAGTACACTAAGACATCATCAACAAGGAGCTATCCCATTAGAAAAAGAAAAGGTATATCAAAGCTTGATCTTGTATAGAAGTATAGAAACACAAAAGTCTGATTCGAAAATTTATGCAAGAATTTCAGACCCTAAAGGAAAACTTGAGAGTGTAATTAAATCACTTAGTTGAAAACATTCTCGATCTCCAAAAGGTATATGAAGTTGACAACATACTGTTCTTCAAAGACAAACATCCATTCTTATACAAAATTCCTGATCCCAAAAGGAAGTCATTAGGAAGTTGCTCTTTCTGCCTGTGCATGCAATCTGTTATTTCGGTAATCTTCGATTAAGCAAATTATTGTCTCTCGTTCACATTTGCCAACTTTCACAAGAATTTTAAGCCTGGCTTCATCATCCAAACTCACAGCGAGATAAAAAAAGATGAAATAACCAATGTTTAGGGTAACTGTTTTAATTTACATTGGGAATAATTCCAATATGTTTGGCATGCGATGATATCTAACAAGAGATATTCTTTCAACGATAAGTTGTTGTCACAAAAATAAGATAACAAACAATTAAAGGTTCAATAAAATGTTTCACCCGAAGGTGGCTATCTTGATTTAGAAATGACTATATAGGTACACCGATGTGGGAAGCAATGAAACTAAGTTAAGTGTAATGGGAACTTGTCATATGTTACCGAGCTCATGATTCCGAAAAATCAACTGTAAACACTGCTTTATCATTGATTAGCACCATTTTCAATAGTACATTATGGTTTTTACCAATCCATAAACAAACTCGTTACGTCTTAAAGACAGCATTTTTTGCACCTCTGATAAAAATTAAATGATTAATACATTACGTTGGTACTTCAAGACGAATTAGAAATTTAACGCACGTTTTAATATGTTTTAAGAGCTGATGAATCAAAAGTTAAAAATGTGGCTAAGTTTTGGAAGACGATATGACCCTTTAACACAAAAATGAATAATAAAAGAATGAAAGCTTTTGTTCCAGACGAATCAAAGAATAAAAGAAATTCGTTTTAAGGACCAATATTTATTACAAGCAGATTGATAAAATGTATGTAACCTCGTTTCAGAAGGCGAATTGATCCTTTAACTAAAAAATGAATGATAAATGAATGAAAATATTGAAAGATATTGAGATTATTCATTTGCTGGAAAACGAATAACAATAAATCAAGACATTGGGCATAACGACTTGGTGTAAAACAAAATAGTTCGTGCATTTGAATTCGGCAGTTAAAAGACATGTGTGGACCGTTCTGATATAACTAAAACTCCAACAGAGAACAGCATTAGCAAACTATAACATTTTCTGCCATAACAATAAGGAATCACGACTAACATGCAGATTCTGATTAAAGTATTACAGAGGGTAAACTGGTCAAGTCAGATACCACCAGCGGGAATAGGAATACTGTTGTAATACTTGTCTTCAAAGGCAGAACAATTTCGATTCGCATGATTATAATGCTGTTTGAGTGAACCTTTTATTGCAATCATCATAACATGATACAATTATTTTTGTTATCAATAACATCGACTGGAACTGAAATCAGGTTCATGTTGTCGGTACGTTGTTATTTACTTTATATGAGGACTCTAGAAATGGTTATTCATTTTACCTTTTCTCTGGTAAACTATCTATCTAGTTATATCAAAGACTTTTCGAATTTGCTATAAGAAACTCTCCACGTAGAACAGATATCGACGATTACTACATGCACTCGGCATCTGGTTATTAGGTCAGGTAACCAATTCGAAAAAAGGAGGGAAAAAAATACAGACTTCATCAAGCTGTAATTAACAATTGCCAAAGCATAAATTCATCTCACAATGCTTTAGCTTGAAGAATATGGCTGCATTTTTTGGGATATATCTAGCAGCTAAAGGAAATACCAATGTCGTCTTGACAATACGGTAAGACAAAATAAAGAATGGTTAGTATACCTATTCACCTAGCTCAGTTTCAATACATTTTGAACAAAGATAAACACATAAAAAGTTTAATGTTCGAGACTAACATGATACTACCTTTAACCTATTGGATCGGAGAGTATAACGTAGTTGTATTGATTATCGAATTAGGGTGAATTAAGGTAGTAACACTGTTATACATCTTTACCTGTAGTTTGTAGGATAGATCTCCGGCGTGTACAAAAACACCGTACTGAACGCGCCAGTTGCAGCCATTTTACCAATCAATGACAAGGCATTTGCAAGGAATCGCACAGCAGAAACGGAAGCTGAAAAGGCAAGTCAAAACATATGATAAGTAATTGGCAATGACGTGATGGTTCTCTCTAAAAGGATATTGGCTGGACAGTTAACACATATTTTGCTATGGTTTATAAGGCTCCGTTCATGTCATTTCTATTTCCTAGTTGTTAACTTATCGACAACTTCCTGTTCAGCGGTTTACGTCATCAGTTACGACAGACCCATTCACTACGACGCATCACAGTGCGACATTGCTTATTGTGTACCTACGCACCGCATCACAGTAGAAACATACGCAAAGAAAAGGTACTTCAAGTATATAACCCCAAGAATTGATCGTGATGTGTGATAACTACACACATGTTGAATTTACATTTGATTATATATACAGCTAGCAAATAGTAAAATGTACAGGAATTTTTCGTAGATGAACAATACTTGTGTATGCGTGCACCTGTCAGTTTGAGTGCTAATTCGTATAGTGTTAGAACCGACTTCATGCTTCTGCAAACAGGTCAGATCCAGGCCAGCTGCCAAGTAAATTGGCGCCTGACCTGTGATCTGATCTGTTTGCTACTCTGAGTACATTTACAAAACAAAATAAGCAGGTATTCAAGGTTTTGGAAAGCAGACGACATAAAGATTTAATTGTTTTTTGTTAAAAGTTACCAAGCATTCTTAAGGTCAAGGAAATCAAACATATACTTACATAGGGCAGTCATGAGAGCCGTGGAACTAATCAAGGACAGTCCAGCGGCTGCGTACCAGAGAATCATCGTCCATTTTCGTCCAATTCTGTAATATTACATGGAGTCATTGATAAACGCATGTTTCCGCTATGAAAGATATATTAACATCTCATCATTCATGTTGTTATTGTATGTAGGGAGATAGTTAGTTTAGTTTAAACTTATTTATTTTACATCGCTTGTTCTTCAACTTAGACCGAGATAGTAAACTTGGCAGTAATAAATAGAGTGTAAACAAAGCGAGTAAATACGGACTATTTTCTGGCCTAGTTCCAACGAACGTGTTGGTCCGCACAGTGGATGAATACTGAATAATTGGGGTTTGGCGCAAGTTTAAACTGGCAGGCATCAATATGTGGTATGTAAATGCAATGGACTAGTGAAGCTCCGCATCCTTAGCCCAAAAATCACTATCGATATTTTTTACAATCGCACACTTACTTTAACTTGTTTAATAATGGCACATTCCTTTATATTACATTAAGTTTGCAAGTGGTGTATAAAGTACCTATAACAAGTTCCATATTTAAAAAAATGGCTTAATTAAAGTGGTTTTATAATGGTCAGCCCAGTGCGAGTGTAGATTTATATTTTTTTGCTCTTTTCCTGACCGATGACCGATGAAGGAAAACATTAGAATCAAATAAGTCTAAAATGATCACAACCCGTTATGCCGTAGTATTGGATAAATGTATGTGTATTCAATGAAAATCGAGTGTCTTTTAAACCATTTACCAAACGCAAAAATTTCGACTGTCCAAAATTGAAAGAGTTTGCAGACGACATTTCAAAATGTGATGAAATTGAAAAAAAAACCGTCTTCTGATAGGGCTGAAAACATTGAGGGAAAAGGAGAAATTGCTCGTCACGAGCAATTTCTCCTTTATCAACAATGTTCTCCAAAGTCGTCTGCAACAAACTGGTAAAATGTCTTTAATGTTTGGTAATGGGTTAACATGATAATGTCTTACTTGTTGAACAGCCAGAACTCCGCAAAAAGAGCGGGCATTTCCACGAGACCACTCAGAAAGAAGTTGAGGTAATGGTCCCCTGCAAGATGGGAGGACACGAGGGTGAGCCCGTAGTAGGTTCCCGTGGCAACAATCCTGAAACAACACATGGGGCTTAAAGTCATCGATTTAAGGGGATACAAGCTCTTTCTGTCCGTTGTAAATAAGACTTTTGAAGACAGTTTTTGGGAAAAGTCTTCTAAAATTTATTAACAGAAGTGATTCAATACTGAGTACATTGGTTTGTGCTTGAATATAGAAACTGTTTAAATTCCCATGGACTGTTCATTCTTTAGCCCGTGTATTCAAAGATAATTATTTCAACGCATACACACAGCTTTAAGAACAACTATAACTTTGGTGGCATCATTATCACGAATGTATGAGACTTTTTCTCATGAAGATGACTAAATGAGTAAAAGGGCTAAAACGCAAACTTTTTATCGATGAAGCAGTAGGCCTCTAAATACATACAGCATGTATGAATGCATTAGATGGACTAGAATGCTTGCGTATTTATTCCAAAAATATCCAAAATTATCAAAATAATTATTTCTTACATGGTTGTTCATTTCGCACCCGTTACGAATTCAGGGATTGCGCTTAACCCTTAACAAATTAATAACGGCATTTGACCAGTTTTTGCAGACGACTCTTGAAAACATTGTCGGAACAGGAGAAATTGCTTTTAATGAGCAATTTCTCCTGTTTCGACAATGTTCTCTACCCTATCAGAAGATTATTTTTCAATTTCACGACATTTTGAAATGTCCTCTTCAGATTCTTTCGATTTGGGGCTGTCAAAAATATGGCGTTTGCTAAAGGTTCAACAGCATACGCCCCTATCACTATCTAGACTGACATAAACAATGTTACTCACCAAGCATACCACAAGATCAGCGTGTTCACTCTCAGTTTGGGACTCTTAATTATATCAAGCACCGTGTATTTCTTTACTTTCGCTGCCGGTGGTTTAACAACCAAAGCTGGAGGACTTGACTCTGATCCAAAGTCAGCAGCAAGCTTATCGGCTTTCTCCAGTTCACCATTGGAGGAACTGTCGGTGTCTGTCGTATCTTCGTCAGTCTTGGGTGAGATAACCAGCAAAGGTTTTCCTGGTGTCTCTTTCCACACTGCCTCAACCTTGGAGTAATCCACTTTATTCCAGCGAGCAGCTTTCTTCAATATTTTCTCTGCTTCTTCCGTCTTTCCATTAGATAACAGCCAACGGACAGATTCGTCTAAAAACCTACAATAATGGTGTCTTAATTAACCTTTCACCAACCAATGACGACATTTAACCACTTTGTTGCAGACGACTCTGGGAAATATTGCAAAAACAATGTTTTCTGCCCTATCAGAAAACTATTTTCCAATTTTATCACATTTACGAATGTCGTCTTTAAACTCTTGCAATTTACGACACTCGAAAATTTGGCGTTTGATAAAAAGTTAAAATTGGTTCAATAACATGGTTATTTGACTCATATAACCCAGTATTATTAGTTTTATTAATATCTAGATATCTATTCGGACGTTTATATCTTGTTGACATTATCCCAATTATGTTGCAATGCCCGATTTTAAAGATGAAGGAAGAGTCCAATACTCAACCACTGGTCAAGCTGCGTAGATTTGCTGGCATTCCTTAAGTCATCCGGGAAACGTACTCTCGTGGAAATATAACTGCCGCGTCCGCGGCTTGAACCTTTGTGGAGAGAGGTCATATGCTTTCAAGTTCTGTATTCTAACCACCGGGCCGCTTTCCCCATTCAGATTGGAGAAAATATGTGAAACGACCCCATTCAGATTGGAGAAAATATGTGAAACGACAAGGCTTTTCATTAAACCACATTCCGTGCGAGTGCGTTTATGTATCCAGCAGTCAGAGACGAAAGAGAACAATCTTAACTTATTTTACAATTAATGTAAACTAAACATGTTCAAACTAATCTAATAAAATATCGATATGTTGTTTATCACACTTGTTTTACATCGATTGGTTAGGAAGCTTAACGCCTTTTCAAAACAATCAACTCTCGATAACTGCTTCCTAGTACTAAACAAGTACTCGCACCGATTTTTGGGTAAGTCCCGGAAATTTTCACCCCGCCTAACGGGAATTCGGACCCGTGACCCTAGGTACAGGAGGTCGACGCTCTACCTCTGCACCATTGTCGCCGACTAATATTGATATGTTGTTATATTTGTTGAATAATAAACAAACGTACGATTATATAATAAAAAGGGAAGAGAAAATGGAGAATTACGTACATGTATATACAATATTGGGTCTATGAATAGATTTCTCGGAAGACGCACTTATTACGTCTGATCGATATGCTCACGTTATCACTTAAAATATTAAACCTCCCGCATACAACCACTTATGTTATCTATACGTTATCTGATTTTATTAAACTTCCTTTTTGGGTGAAGAAATCTTTATGATTAAGTATATGATCAAGTATAAACAATATCTAGTTACGAAAGCGTAAAAAAGGCTTGATATCCAAAGAGAGTAACAATGTACATACAAACACGACATATTAATATATCTTTAATCTCTGAATGCCAACACTGTGTTAGTGATAAACGATGCCTTACCACCACTCGAAGATGGCGTAGATTGAGAAAATGACCATCCCAATTTGCATGTATCTCCAGTCCAATTCTCTGAAGGCGTACCCAAACAGAGCCAGCACGACCATGCCGCCCGTCCAGGCTAGAAACGTGATGGCTTCCATGTGGGATCGAACTTCACGGGGGAACATCTCGAGCGCAAGGACCTTAGCCGTGCAAACGATACCCTGTAAAATACAGCAGAAATATGTTAACGGTATCGAATGTCCGCATGAAACCAACCTATCGGTATCTTCGTACAGTGGAAGAGCAAAGACAATAATTGGCCTGGCTCATTTAATAATTTGGATGCCGCTACAAATGTAAACCAACTTCCGGTTCAGAAAATATGCTGTTTGTAAGGATACAGTTAAAATTAGTATGTGAACTATGGCCGCCATATGCTAGAAATCTGGGTAATATATAATTTATCCAATTAAAAAATATTTTGTTATTGAATAAAGCCGAAATCATAAAAGAAGCTTCAAGAATAGATAGGAGAAGGCACAAATGAACTATGGTGTAACCGTGATCTAGGGTTAGAGCGTCAGCCTCCGGAAACGAGTGTAACGGGTTCGTAACCCGTATGTGGCGATATTTGCCTTACGACCTTTCATTCATCCACATTTTGCTCAATTATTGATTGTGTAGCAGAAGCATAATCAAGTTTTATGAGTCTAAGTTGTTAGAATTGTTTCAAAATCGATGTAAAAAAAGATAAGTCAACCAGGTCTTCCGTATTTGTCATATTATAACGAAATGCGTTCTAGTTACAGAATAACCTTTTTTTGTCGTCAACGTTAATGGAGAATTATTATTAAATAAAAGGCTCCAAGGATCAATAAGATAAAAAATGAATGGTGTGAACAGCATATGAAAGGTCATCAGCTCATTTTACCATCTCATTTAGCTACCTTCTAGCCTTTATCAAAGTAACCGAAATATTGATTATATCTAAATGGGTGCATTTCAACTGTCAGAGTTTTGACTCATTATAAGATACCATGTTGGTCAGAAGAGTAATAGCCACTTTGCGTGAGCAGGAAACGCCAATCTTGAATAATTCAGTGTTGACTTATTGATTGTGTGTTGAACGATGGGGTTTCTTTCTTCTATGGTTTCGCAAATATTTGGCTACCTACTCTGCGAGTGAGTTCACAAAATATAATCTGACAAAATTGCCAAATATAGTAATTTTGGTTAATTGAATTCTGGAAGTTGTTTATCATTTGAAATATTTATGTGTGATTATGATAAATCTACCAGTCCTGATCTGGCACAGGACAAAACATTTGGAGAATAATAGTTTATAGGAATCGGTTTGAAGCTATGGCAATACGTAAACTGGCAAACACAAATGAATCATTTCCCTCCAAGACTGTTTCCTATTTTCACAATGGCTTGAAGGAATTTTAAACAAAGAACAAACTATTTATTGTTGCATATTCCTGTCGGTTTCGAATAAACAAATTAGTTGTACCCTTACCTGTTGGAACGTTCCCGCCACGAGTCTAAGAATGGACACCATGAGAATGTTTGTGGAGAAAGCCATCACAAACATGGTGAGTAACACGCCGAGATGAGAGATGACGTGAACCGCCTTTCGGCCAAACCGATCAGCCAGATGAGACATGGTCAGAGCTCCGATCCCTTGGCCGGCCAGTACCATGGACTGAGCGAGGGCAGCCAGATTCGCCCGGGAGCACACCAAGTTCCACTGAAAAACAAAGGTTAGGATTGCTAAATCAAGTCTATGTCAGGACTACAAATACGACATTGGTTATGTATTTAAATGACTGTAAATGTGGTTTATCTACCATTAAACAAACGAGGGTTGGGATTGCTAAATCAAGTCTTTGCCAAGGACCTACAAATACTATATTGGTTATTTTTTAATGACTGTAAATGTAGTTTGTCCACTGATACAGAAACGAGGGTTAGGATTGCTTATTCCTGTCTTTGCTAGGGACCTACATTTATCACATTGGTTATGTCTTATCATGACTGTAGACCCAGTTTATCCATCGCATGAATGATTCGGAAATTGTTCTGGACAACTGAAATAAAACATACTTAATAGTCGTTCGTAACTACGTCGGCATGTCTGTAACCCATCGTACCTAAGTGTAAGGTTACACAGGTAGGAATATGTTCCCAGCTTATAACCCGTTTGCAGTGAGCGCCCACTTAAAGTTCTTTAAAATAGACATGTATATGGATGGAGGAACAATTTACAGAATTTATTTGGTCGGTTAATTTTACCCTTAATATTCAAGGTAATCATAATACATGTTTGTTTCTTTAATCAGGAAATGAATATTTTGATATCACAATTGACAGTCCAATTTGTAAACAAAATTATTAGACGAAAGATTCCGAAAACAAGTAATATGACGGCTTCTATTTTATCGTATCAGAGGTGATTTCATTGCAAATGTTATAAAAGTTCTAATCGGCGTAAGCATGCATTTTGACATTTGTGTATCTAACCTAAGTACACGTCAACTGTCAATTAAAATACCATAGATGAATCAAGATGGTGAAAGTCAATTAGATGGGCATGCACATATTGATAGGCAATTTTATTACTAAAGAAAACCGGTTAGAACTGCTTGTTCGCAGATATGAGAAAATTGGGAAGTTGAAGCTATACTGTTGTATGTCACTCACTGGAGAATAACCATTGGAAGCAAAATGTGTCCGTATTTAAGTTTTGGACCTTGTATGCAGTTACTTAATATGAATCTAAATCACGTTTCAGCATATAGATTCTTACAACAAAGATATATTGACATCTTCTAGATTAATTTTGTTTTCATTAATTATTCTAATTGTAGATCATGCAACAATGCAATAAATGGTATTGGTTTCAACGGTATTTCATTTTTAATTTCAAATTTTCTCATCCGTGAACAAAAAACTTTACATCAACAAAGTATGCTTACCTCCGTCGCATATGAGTTCGTCTCCGAATAATGAAACTTAGTGCAAGTTTGTGTGTCGACCAGCAGACTGTCATTACCGGAAGTGACGTAAACATCATATTTACATTTGTCGTCTGCGTTGATGCTGTATGAGCTATAGTTTTGATAGTCTGTTGAATTTTCGGTCGGAGTTGCACATTCGTAGTCGGGAATGTAACCTGGAAAGCAAACATCAAAATTGAGGGCTATGACTATAAAAGAATTTTTACGATTTACAAACTCATTATAAGGACTTACTAACTCGTTATAACGACTGAATCATCTTAACCACCAATCGACATACCAACCCTTTCTGGAAGCGTCTGAAGATGGTCGCTAAAAAAAGACAGACTTATATAAAGACCAAGCGATCATTGCACAGATTCTAAGCGGAATATCTTGGTTTCCAGGTGTGAAAACGCCTGACTGATAAGCCACGGTAAATGCGCCCACATGGTGTTCCACAATGGGTTAACAGCCGTGCATCATGTAACATGCAGTTCTGCCACTAGGCTATGTATCAGGAAACACTCAAACTACACATGCACACGCATATTTCCCGATAACCCTTTCAACCAGAAACGGAATAACCGTGATGCTGGGTCATAGATACGCGAAACAGGCACATAAAACACCCATCACTGTGCCTAAAATGGGTCTTTACGACTGACTGAAATTTTCAGAGGTTACAATTTAAGATTGAATATATCAACTAGAAAACACTGTAAAAATATATTTTTGTTGGATAAATCTTTACGGTAATTTGTTTCCATCCAATGGATTCGATTTCTAACCCATTACCAACCAATAACGACATTTAACAGTTTCGTTGCAGACGACTCTGGAAAACAGTGTGGAAAAAGGAGCCATTGCTCGTACCGATCATTATTTCCTTTTCCCACAATGTTTTCTGCCCTATCAGAAGATTTTCCTCAAATTTCATCACATTTTGAGATGACGTCTGCAATCACTTTTAATTTGGGACAATCACAAATTTGGCGTTTGGTAAAGGGTTAAGAGTTCCAACAGTTTACATCTTTAGAAAAAGGTTGATCTGATTAGCAACCAACCTCTCTTTTAGCCAGTCCCGGTCAGGTGTATGGTATACACATGATCAAGGTCAATCATGATTGCTTCTGGCATCTAGCCTTGTACTCACTGACTGACTTACCCACATGGGTTTACGCGTGTTTGTCCCAAATAAAAGCCAGCACCGTCTAGATATTCAAATTACGTCTGAACACAGGTACGATCAAATGGATCTGTATCATTAAAGGCTCAGGAATGAAATTAATGCTAAAGCAAGCTATATCATTTGGTAATTATTTGGTCTGATTAAAATAGTAGTCACAAAAAAAAACCATATCAACACAACTTAAATGTGAAAAACCAACAAGAAATAACCTAGATTAGCACAGTTTGGTGATTCAGATTGTCTGGTTTTTACATCGGACCTGGTCACATGATACACAAATTTTTGAACCGACCAATCAGAATTCTGTATCTTAGATATATAAACAAACATATTGTTGATAAACATGATTGAATTGAAGACAATTACATTTCGAGCATAAAATAACTTTTATTATATCAGTTTAATGGGTTTCAATGCATTCATAAAATAATTTCCATGACTTTTATGAACATGATAAAATATCTTTTCAGTTATTTATTTGTACTCATATCCTTTCATGTGCCTTTAAGATTCGTATCTCTATGTATATCTAAACAAAATTGGTGCAACACATGAATCTGAAAGCGACTTTTATCTAATGAATGAGTAAAAAAATAGACGTGTGTTTAAAAGCACGATCAGGATTGCACAGGTAGGACTCTTGATCCGTTTATGTCTAAGTAAACCCTTTTTGATGTATTTTTTCTCTTTATAATCATGTCTAAGAGAATATAAATCGCATGCACGTTTGTTAGACGAGTGGTATTGCAACATGTATCTCATATTAAAGATACTATACATGTTTACAAGTTCTCACTTTCGCAAATATTTTCTCATTATTTTTAGTAATACGAAACCCTGTACTTTTAAACCTGCTTCTTATACATTGTCAGTCAAACATACTTTTGGATTAATTTTCAAGAACACATTGTGACAGATGAAGAAATTTGCATAAGCTTAATTATCTTCCCTTTTGATGAAATAGTTTCTTTCCGATATTAGAAAGGATTCATTTTGCAAAGTTTGGAGAACTTGTTGTAGGCAGGTGTTATCAGTGACACAGCTAGCATCTCCCGCATGTGTGTGCGTGTGTGTGTGAGGGGTTTGTTAAGAGATATCAAGAGGTCTGTATGCATCTCTGGTAATTGGTTTAAGATGTGTCTTCGTAATAAGTACTTTGTATTGTTCACCAACATTCGCCGTCTGTTGCCCTCTATGCATGAATAACTATGACGCGGTGTATCTAATTCTCGGCAGTCTTCCCAACACAGTCGAGACATTTCGACACAGTCCGTCACGATTGATATGTTGTTGTCAGTTGCCAAAATACCCAAACAAAATTTTAAGTTATATTGATGGACTGTGGTTCACTAATTTATTGAATTTTCATAATTCTCAACATATTGTATTGAGGTATTGGCAGTGTACCATACATTGTAACCCTATAACACCAAAATAACACTTGTACGCAACCAGTTGTATAACAGCGTCCATGCTCTCGTGGTAACAGTGCCCTCCTTATAAACCACGTAGACGAACATTGCGGACGGATCCGAGGATATTTTTTAGATCTTTCAGCCAAACATGTAATTCATGCTAATCAGGCTGGTCAACAGTCGGGGAATATTGGTGAACGATACTTGAACACGAAGTTCCAACTGTGATCCATAATGCTTCATGAGATTGGTTTATCTAGACCAAAACGAAAAGAAAATAACCCTTTAAAAAGGCATATTTTTCAGCTTTTCAGCTCTAATGTTTGATATATGATAATTTTATAATCAAATTTGTATTTGTGTTTCATCATTATCATCATCATCATGCTATACCTTTGATTTGATACGCAATAAGAATCTAAGTAAGGAGTAGTGGTTTTAAATCGTCCCTCTATTTGGGACATGTTTTCAAGACTCGTTCTTTGATAGCTGGAAATCAACCGTATCTCCCTGTAATTGATTTTGTTATCAGACGAATATCAGAAGTTCAGCAGACGATACCCTTATACTATGGCCTATAATTTCCTATGAATGTGACACAAACCGTGCGGAAAACAATAAGTCATAGGAAAAGAATATTTCATATAGTTTTCCGTATTAACGCTTGCGGTTTACGATTGTAATTTTAACTAGTATACCATATTTGAAACGGGTCATACACTTACACTATTCCAACAAAAGAACCTCTTTTTAAAGTATTTAGCCTTGAGAGAACATTCTTTATTCAATTGTTCAATGCTAATACTTGGTTGTGAAAAGCACATTAACAAAACAAAAAAAAACCCTGTCAAATACATATGTCTTTAAAATCCGTCCCTCCTTTTAACATTCCGTCGTGACACCAAACGAGTATGTTTAGCAGCAGAGTACCCATTACTAAACAATAACGACATTTGATTAGTTTGTTGCAGACGACTCTGAAAAACATTGTGAGAAGAGGAGAGACTGCTCATATGAGCAATTTCCCTTTTCCCCACAATGTTTGCTGCCCTATCAAAAGATTGTTTGTTTTAATTTCATAACAATTTGAAAGTCATCTGCAAATTCTTTCAATTTTGGACGGTTTCCCACAATGTTTTTCAGAGTCTTCTGTAACAAAATGATCAAAATTCGTTATTGAGACAGTCGAAAATTGTTGTTTGGGAAAGGGTGAAGCATAACAAACGTAAAATAAAAGATTATTAAAACAATTCTCATCTTAGATCAATGATCATATCTCTTCCAATAAATGTATTACGTTCCAACTTGATTACAAATACTTCAAACTTGATATATAAGTGCATCAGGTTTTTTACATATATTCCCGCATTATCAACTTATTTTAGATCAACAGTAAAGGTATTGCTAATGCAAACCATTTAATGTGAATATTTCAAGATTATGTCATCATAAAACGTATTTGAGTGGGCTATTGAACGGGGGGCAGGTAACATAAAAGCAAAAATCTGTTCGTTGTATACAGTTCATATTTTCTTCCACATAAGGTTATATTTTATATTTTACTAAATTTCCATTAAAACGTTTTTGAGGTTAGGGTATCACATATCAAAGGATCCTATTCACAGATCCGGGTAAATTTGGAAGTTAAAAACTATTTTTGAATATGCACAATAGCTGTACTGTTATATTATATGCACTGAAGAATGATTATTTGAAGTAAAACTAGATTTCTTTCTTGAAAGTGTGTATACAGTGAATAAAATAATATCTTAATCCAAAAGCGTAACATTTACGTTTGAGATCTACTGCATACAGCCTATATATGTATATACTTAGATACAGCGGTGCTACCTGAATTAATGATGCTTCAATAGCAAATATGTATTGTATATCAAACAACAATAGACAATATACATTGTTTCAACGACATTTCATTTTGACTTTCGAATTTTGTAATCAATGAACAAGTCCCTTTAAGTTATTCACATCTCTAAGTATGACCACTTGTACAGGGTTCTAGTCCCAGTGATAAGTAACCAAGTTTTAACGTGTTCGAGATATGAGCCTATTCAAAACGTTTTGCTACTTTATTGTATAAAATCCATTCATGACTCAGTCACGGAGCCCCGACATGTTAGTGTGACATTTAACCTCATGATATGGTTTAAAGGCATATCGAAGGATATGTGTACAAATAAATTACTGAAAAATATATTGAGTTATCTTATTATGTTCATAAAGGACATGAAGATTGATTAAAGAATGTTTTGAGACCCCATTTAATAAACTCCTATAGAATAAGTTATTTTGTGCTTGAAATATATAGTGGCTCCAATTCAATCGTGTTTATCAACAATCTGTTTGTTAATATACCTAAAATAACGAATTCTGATAGGTGAAGAATCAGACGATCTGAATAATTAAACTGGCTGATCTGGGTTATTTTTTTTTGGCTTTCACCTTTAAATTGTGATGATGAATGTTTTGCAATAATTAATTGAATCTGGCCGAAGGTTTACAAAATGATATTGCCTGATATAGCATGTATCCCCTTTCATTGGACTTTAACTGATATGTCAGTTTGCCATCTTACTCTGATGTCAAACAGTCTTTCCGAGTTAACAATACACTAACACAATATGAGAAATATGAAAATCAAGATAAATTGTCGTTGAAAAAATAAAGGTTTTGTATTGTTCTTTGATATACAATTTAAAGTAGCCATTTAAATCATAATTAATTCAGGATTCGTCAATGCATCTAAGTGTCTGCAGTTTATATGCGGTTTATCTAAGAAGCGATGTCACGCTTTTGTCCTAAAGCATATGGGCCGCGTCACGCGAAAAGGGGCACTCGGACATAAATAAAAACCGCTGACTCAGCTCTTTCTTAGCGCTATTATTCCAGCATCTAGTCACGACAGTTATCATTTGTATTTATTTAAAGGTAGAACTTCATGTCCTCTAAGATGGCAAACAGTGTAACCCAAGACCAGCCGCCACGTCAGTGACGTGGCGGCTGGTCTGGGGCTACACTGTTTGCTATGTCCGAGTGCCCCTTTTCCCGTGACGTGGCCCATATGTTGAATCACTGTATATGCAATTTAAAGATTTTACTTTTAATTTTGCTTCTAACGACAAGTTTTCATATATAACAGTAGAGCTGTAATTCAGTTTCAATTAATTTTGAGCTTCCAAATCGTATCACATCTGTGAACAAGCACCTTTAATCTGACAAAACTTTGGTAAAGTTGTATTTTGTAATTAAACCTTTAATGCTGTCCTTCTGAAACCAAATTCTGAATCAAAAGGAATTGGTAAAACTCAATCAATCATTCAATCTAGAATTCGTTAGAGTTTCATGATATCCTTAGTGAGTCATGGTACTTAACCCTTTACCAAATGCCAAATTTTCGACTTTCCGAAATTGAAAGAGTTTGCAGACGACATTTCAAAATGTGATGAAATTGATAAATGATCTTCTGATAGGGCGGAAAAATTTGTAGGAACGGAGGCTCGTTAAGAGCCATTTCTCCTTTTCCCACAAAGTTTTTCAGAAGAGTAGTCTGCAACAAACTGTTCAAATGTCATTATTGCTTGGTAATGAGTTAAGAGGCAATTGGGTTGGCGTTCTGCCCAAACACGCACCCTTTCGACAGACGGGTTATCTGCAGGTCGTTCCAACCGAAGGATGATTAGTCTGAAATGTATTAACCCATTCCCCCTTTATGGGAATTTGTTTCGCATCCAAATTCAAAGCTAGAACATACAGCACACATATCATGAACAAAATTCAGTTTCTTTAGGATACTTCATGAAACTGTTGGGTCTAAATGAAACGGCTCATAAAGAGCAAATTGTAGTTTTGTCAGAGTAATTCCGACGATACCTGTATAAGATTCACCATAGTTAGCTGTAATTCATTAATATACTAACCATTAACCCATAACTAAACCATAACTAAACAATAACTGCATTCAACAAGTTTGTTGCAGACGATTCTGGTAAACATTGTGGGAAACGGAGAAATTGCTCTTAACGAACAATTTCTCCTTTTCCCACAATGTTTTCTGCCCTGTTAAAAGATTATTTTTCAATTTCATCACCTTTTGAAATGTTGCCTGCAAACTCTTTCAATTTGGGACAGTCGGAAATTTGGCGTTTGGTAAAGCGTTAAGCACATTCATCAATGATTATACGGGTGCGGTGCTGAGCATTGCATGTAAAAACCTTTTGATGGTGACAAGCAGAAATTTCTCAGATAACGTATAACTCCCATTCTACCGTGGAATTATTGTCCAATTTACAAATAAACCAAACTTGAAACTTAAGTCGTGCTTTCAAATTCCGCTTGTTGAGAACATTAAATTCAGGACAAATATAATCTTTGTTTATTGATTTTGTTTGGAAAAAAAAGCTGTCATTATTACTTAGCAGGGTTTTGATTTAGATTGGTTAGTGACGCAGGCAGCATATTTTCTTTGTTATCAGCGACGATTTTTTCTTTTACAAATAGGTAGGGTTATATATATATACTTTGGTCCTGGATTTAGATAATACGAAGATACGTCCCTCATGCAGACGACTTATTACACACTTTCAATGGAAGCTTTGTTTGTTTGAAAGGATTTATAAAGTCCAATATCCATTCGTTCTTATGGCAAATCTTCAATCCTGTGTTGAGGAGACATGCCCTTAACCATTTACCAAACGCATTTTCGACTGTCCCAAATTGAAAGAGTTTGCAGAGAACATTTCAAAAGGAGATGAAATCGAAAAATGATCGTCTAACAGGGCAGAAAAAATTGTGGGAAAAGGAGAAATTACTCGTTAAGAAAATTTTTTCCTTTTCCACAATGTTTTCCGAAGTCTTCAGCAACAAACTTGTCAAATGTCGTTATTGTTTGGTAATGGGTTAAGCATCAGTCATGTTTTAGAATCATTTATCATTACAAGGATAGTTTTCATCTCCGGAATGATCGGATAAACCATATTTCCTTTATAATGAAAAAGGCCAAAGTTTGCTTTGTCTTTTATTACTATACATTTTTCATTCATTCTTCATTGCACAATCGTATTGATTTATGGACAATGCGTTTTTCTATAAGGGTTTGTACATTGTACGCAATTATATCCGTGAATTATATCAGTAAAACTTAACAGCCCGTTATGCTATGTTATGACAATAGCATTGGTTTAGTATAATTGGGGGAATATTTATATAAGCCCAAAAGAACATTTTATGAGACCCTGACACAGCCATTTTGACCATTTTCCTTTTTTCATTTAAACAAACACGACACATAAGGTTTCATAGGAAAATTGTACCCTTAAGCCTGGATAACTTTAAATAAAACTGCTTATCGAATTATGGCTATATGTTCGATCTTGATTAATTGTGTAATAATACTCCATTAAAATTGTCTTATACAATGAGAAAGGATCTGTTTGTTAGAACATAAGGTATTTGATGTCGTCTTCAGAAAAAAAAATACCGATTGTTTTCACTTTTGCCTGATTATATACTACATAAACCATACCGTTTTTGGATGGCGTTTATATACGTCGATAACATTCGAATGTGGGCATTGACCTTTCAAAACAGATTATTTCTAAATTTCCACGATAATTCATTGAATATCTAACCTTGTGATTTCATTTTCTTTCTATCCGTGTATTCAAATAACAATGCATATTGCAATATGGTACATAAATAAAAGAATGAATGAAGGGTCCAAACGTTTGTAGAAACTATGGCTGTCTATATGAATGGAAGAGATTTAGCCAAATTGAAATATAGTAACGTTTTACAGATAATGACCGGATTTAGGCTCATATGTATTTTGTACCTAGATAAATAGAGCCACGAGGTATCGCATCTAACAAATATTTACATATAAGGTTGATGTACATGTAATACCATATCGTACGCTGTAGTTGGTAAAGTGTAATCTAATGCGGCATTTATCGTGAAAAGTGAACGAAAATGTGTCGTGGAACCAAGAATTCCTAAAAACAGTAAATTTGTCAACCCCGTGTCGAAATCTTGCGCTATAGTACAAGTCGACATTTCACCCAGGAGTAAACTGGCAAATTTTCTTTATCGGCGGCAATGACATTATCTACAATTTCCGGTTTCAAATTTCCTTACTTGTAGAGCGGTATTAATATTATATCTTCTTTTCAAAAAGTTGGGTTCTAACACGGACACGGACTGTAAAACTCAGGGTGTTCTGTTACATAGGTATCGATGACAAGAAAATAATATGTTACTTAGCATTGTTGGAGTCAACGACCGATATAAGTCAATAACTAAATAGACTTAATAGGTCTTTGTGTAATACCAGTCAATAGCTAAGAAGACTTAATAAGTATATGTGAAATGCCAGTCAATAGTTAAGAATACTTATAATAGGTATGTGTGCTATGTCAGCCAATAACTTAAAAGACTTAATAAGTCTGTCTGATAAACCCGTTAATAATTAAGAAGACTTGATAAGTATGCGTCCAATGCAAGTCAATAGCTAAGAAGACTTAATAAGTCTGTGTGCAATGTCAGTCAATAACTAAAAAAACCTTGATAAGTCCGTGTACAATGTCAGTCAATAACTAAGAAGACTTGATAAGTCTGTATGCAATGTCGGTCAATAACTAAAAAAACATTGAAAAGTCTGTGAACAATGTCAGTCAATAACTAAGAAGGCTTGATAAGTCTGTGTACAATGTCAGTCAATAACTAAGAAGACTTGATAAGTCTGTGTACAATGTCAGTCAATAACGGAAAGAAACTTGATAAGTCTGTGTACAATGTCAGTCAATAACTAAGAAGACTTAATAAGTCTGTGAACAATGCCGGTCAATAACTAAGAAGTCTGTGTACAATGTCAGTCAATAACTAAGAAGACTTAATAAGTCTGTGAATAATGTCAGACAATAATAAAAAAAATACTTGATAAGTCTGTGTACAATGTCAGTCAATAACTAAGAAGACAATAATAAGATCTGTGTACAATGATAAGTATGTATGCAATGTCAGTCAATAACTAAGAAGACTTGATAAGCCTGTGTACAATGTCAGTCAATAACTAAGAAGACTTAATAAGTCTGTGTACAATGTCAGTCAATAACTAAGAAGACGTAATAAGTCTGTGAATAATATCAGTCAATAATTTAAAAAAAATACTTGATAAGTCTGTGTACAATGTCAGTCAATAACTAAAAAAACTTGATAATCATGTGTACAATGTCCGTCAATAACTAAAAAAACTTGATAAGTCTGTGAATAATGTCAGTCAATAACTAAGAAGACTTGATAAGTATGTATGCAATGTCAGTCAATAACTAAGAAGACTTGATAAGTCTGTGTACAATGTCAGTCAATAACTAAGAAAACTTAATAAGTCTGTGTACAATGTCAGTCAATAACTAAGAAGACTTCATAAGCCTGTGTACAATGTCATTCAATTACTAACAAGACTTAATAAGTCTGTATGCTATGTCAGTCAATAACCTTGAATAAGACTTGATTAGTAAACTTGTAGAACCAGTCAATAGCTCCGAAGACTTAATAAGTTGGACGAACGAAAGAGTTTCAAAATGGTAGGTTATGGGTATTCTACCTCGACAGAGCAATAGCTTATCTATAATCGATAAGAAGGAGGAAGATATAATTATAAAAACCGGATAAACACTCAAAAGGTCTCCTTCTTCGTTCTTTAGGTTATCTTAGACGCATTTTATACAAGGAGTGTTTATCGCCTAGTCTAACAAACAGCTTAACCCTTTTTTGTCCCGATATAGTTTAGTTTAAACTTATTTATCTTACATCGATTGTGAAACAAGTGTTTACAATCTAGAGTAATACAGTTATGTATTACAGATAGTGGCTGATTTTAGGCTCAAAGGTAATTTTTGTACAAAGATAAGTAAAGCCATAAGGTGTCCCCCCCTAACGAATCGGTACAAATAAGTTTGATGTACATGTAATTCCATATCACACGATGTAAATTTTAACCCTGTCCCAAACAATAACGACATTTGACTACTTTGTTGCAGACCACTTAAGAAAACATCTTTGGAAAAGGAGAAATTGCTCGTAACGAGCAATTTTTCCTTTTCCCACAAGGTTTTCTGCCCGATCAGAAGAGTATGCTTTAATTTCATCACATTTTGAAATGTCGCCTGCAAACTCTTTCAATTTTTGACAGTCCAAAATGTGTTGTTTGGTAAAGGGTTAAAGTGTAATCCAACGAGGCATTTATCTTGAACAGTGAACGATGATATGTCGTGGAATCAAGTATTCGCGACAACCTGTCAACTTGTTGACTGGTTGCACTATGGTACAGGTCGACATTTCACTCCTTTTGAACCCACATAAAAATATGTATTTGTATATATTCTGGTCTTTCGGAGAGATAGTCCTTCCGCCCATTTTTCATATATGAATCTTTACATAGTTATACCCCATTAAAAGGTTGAGTTTGAGTTCTGGAACTCGTCCAATCCGAGACACCAGCACTCGACAATGATTAAGAAATAAACCGTACCAAAACTTCATAAAGCATTGTGAAAAGAAGAACGAGATTACTTTCGTTTGTTAACAACTGTTTTCCTGTTTCTTTAGTCATTTGCTTAATGTGCATTAAACTGGTAAGTAGGGGTGCAAATATAAAAACATTAACGGTAATACAACTAGATCTATCTGCCCGGGCGATGGTTTGAAACGAAAAAAAGGCAGACAAGTCTCATGTGTAAAAATAACATACAAAAGAGAAGAAAAAATGGTTTAAAAAATGCGGTTAAATATGCCCAGTCCCACGGCCCTCTCAAACATATGTACATTCATGTAGACTATATATTAAGATGGTGTTGATTACCAAATAAAAGACACTCCTTCGTATTTGGAAATAGCTAAGTATCGATTTAATCTCAATGAATGATTCGATACCAATCATAAAACAATTGTTGGGTGCGTTGTAAATTTTGTGGTCTTCTAATGTTTTGACCCAACTTGTTAGAATATGAATACCTTTATCTATTGTATCACATTTTGGACATCTGCAGCGAAATATTTAAGAAACCATTGTGGCTAAAGAAGAAATTACTTGTAACAAGCAATTTCTACTTTAGTCACAATGGTTTCTTTGCAACAGCGTAAACACATATTTCATTCATATTTCTCCTGGTCCCAAAATGTTTTCCTGTGTCGTCTGCAACAAACTGGTCAAATGTCGTTTTTGTTTGGTAATGTGAAAGCTCTCTTTTAGATGATCAGCGTTACACTGTTGTCCTATAGCACGAAGGGTGATATACAAATGGATACCCGAATTAACAATGAGTACCAATTAACAATGAGTACCAAGGAATTCCTAATACCTGTCTAATTTCAGTCAGTCTTACCCTTCCCCAACTAGAGCAATCAGAAAGCAATAACAGTCGACTGGCATTAATAACGAAATAAATTACATCCATTATATCATCTTGAGTAGAGGCAATCAAGTGAAATATTGCTTTTAAACGGGTATTTTCTTTACCTATTGCCGCAGTGTTGTGTTAATCCGTCAATTGAAGTAACGTTAAGTTGTTGCAGATGAATAGGGGAAAAAGTGTGAGAAAAGGAGAAATTGCTCGTAATGAGCAATTTCTCCTTTACCCACATTTTTTCTGCCCTACTAGAAGATTATTTTTCAAATACATCACATTTCTAAATGTCGTCTGGAAACGCTTCAAATTTCGGACAGTCGAAAATTTGGCGTTTGGTAAAGGTTTACCAGTTTGTTGCAGACGAACCTGGACGACATTGTTGGAAAATGCAAAATTGCTCTCAACGAGCACTTTCTCCTTTTCCAACAATGTTTTCTACACTATCTGAAGATTTCTTTTCAATTTCATCACATTTTGAAATGTCGTCTGCAATCTCTTTCAATTTGGGACAGTCGAATATTTGGCGTTTGGTAGCGTTAAACCTGTATGCATTGGGAAAATGTTAAGAATGAGGCATGGTCATTAATCCCGAACAGTGCAAACATACACCTGAAGGATTTCATTGTTTTATGGATATCCCTTTATCGCCCTTCGCAACGTACTCTAGTTATTCTAAACCATTCCCAAATGAAATATATTTTAGCTGGTCCAAATTGAGAGAATCAACAGACGACAAATATAAATTGAGATGCAAAAACGTTTTCTTATGGAGAATTTTGCAGAAACCATAGGCACTTGCATTCTTTTCCGGTGTGTCATAATGGTTTCTATACTGTTCTGTCGCAGATGTGATAAAGTTAGACAATAAAGATCAAGGGGAAAGGAATTCATCGCATAAACAGAATTCCGTTTTCGAGCACTTATTCTGCCACGTTTCCGAACCATTCTTCGCATTAAGTGGCGATTTTACATACACAGGTACATACGTTTGATATCTAGCTGGCATCTGGGGGAATTATTGAGGCCGAGATTAAAGGTGTATATTCACAGATGTGAGGAAATTTTAAAGTTGAACATAAATTTTTTGAAAACAACAAAACAGGCTGTTCAGTTATATGAAGTTCACTGAAAAATGGTCATCTGAATCAGAATATAATTGTTTGTAACTCTTTAAAGTGTGTATACAGTGTATTGACATGCATTGAATGAGTAATCTAAATGCGTGGCATCGCTTTTGAGATCAATTGCATAAAAACTGTACATGTACATTCTCAGATAGATTGACGATTCCTGAATAAAATATGCTTTTAGATAAACTTCTTTTAATTGTAATAACATTACACAAACTGTACTATTTTAACAACATTTTATTTTGACCTTCAAATTGTCTCTTTTGTCAACAAGCACTGGGCCGCATCTGTAGACTGCATCAAAAGTTTTCTCAACACCGAATTAGCGTAGTAGGAATATAGCAAGGATAGTCCATATATAGCTACACCGAATTGATTGTTTTAGTTGGCTGAATAATATAATTAACGAATCATAATCTTTGTTACAACTGTTCATTAATATGCACGCCTTTAATATGGAAACCCATTTCCCTACGCGGCCCTTTTAAGCCAACCCTACATCCTTCCCACTCACTAAATAACCCGAAGAATACCAATTTTCTATTCATAAAATCTCTGTATGGAATCCCTGCAAGAGTAATTTATTCTTTGATCTTAATGGTTTCTACACGATTCCATAAAAAATGGTCTTCGTGTAAAACTATTGAATCATGTAGAAACCCTTGAAACCGAATAATAAATTGCTCTTAAAGAGCAATTCATTCTTTGATCTCAAAGGTTTCATCAGTATTCTGAACCAGACGGTTAAAGGTGAAGGGACTTTGGTATGAAGTTGCATCGTGCAAGTGCAGTAATATAAAGATTGAAGGGGATATAAATATATATATATCAGAAGTGATATGTATACTTCCACAATGATACCAGATAGTGAAGATCATGTTTTTCCTGTACATTTCCTTCATATCAGAGTGTTCTCTTCTTTGTCCAAATTCAAAAATACAACAGACTGTAATCAAAGCTTATGAAGAAACGCAAATATTTATTGTACAGAAACTAGTTTTATAAAATTAGGAGATTTTCATAAGCATTATAACATATGATGTTATGCAAATGTAGCGAACCGAGCCAACGAATATCTCAAAGACACAAACACATCCGATCAGTGAAAAACACTGATGTACACTGAGCGGTTGCGTTGTCTATATATATACCAGCATGTTCTTTCAAACAATGGATTAGGTTCCCTAATTTGAATAAATGTTCAACGAACGTTACACAAATATCTGGCGTGTCTTTTTTTTTGTACAGAAACTTTTCACAAAAAAAGTTGCTCATAATAGTTGCCATTCATGATGTAGTTATGGTGCAATTTCCTTTCTTGATTCGCCATGAGACTATGACAAGTTATGAAATGCAATGCGATGCTTGAATTACTCTTTCCCGTTTAACCTATTACCAAACAATAACAACATTTGACCAGTTTGTTGCAGACGACTCTGGAAAACATTGTGGGGAATGGAGAAATTGCTCTTAACGAGCAATTTCTACTTTTCCCACAATGTTTTCTGCCCTATCAGAAGATTATTTTTCAATTTCATCACATTTTGAAATGTCGCATGCAAACTCTTTCAATATGGGACAGTCGAACACTTGGCGTTTGGTAAAGGATTAGTAAGAACTGTATCTGTTCTACGGCTGTAAAAACCAGCGTGCTTATATATAAATATATATATAGTAAGATCTTTAAACCTCGAAGTGCAAGGGACCAGGGTACCGTTTTACTAAATAGTTTACGCTTAAGATTTGCGTATGTCTAAAACAAAAATGCCTCTTGTTACAATATCGGATGAGCAATATTGCAAAGTAACACATCATTGGAATCGTCTCTCTTGAATTGAAGATACTATCCGTGTTTATCAGTTATGACTTATGTAAATAGTTTCCGTAAGTTGTTTAGTAAAACGGTACCCTGATGAAAATATTCGACGAAGAGAGTGTTCGACATATACAGGTGTCTAGAAAATAAAGAAATAAATTCGAGAACCCGTATTTACTTAGACATATAGAAGAGTTTGACACTCAGATGTTTGATGTACAGATATTCTATTGTATATGAGAATTCTACGAAACCTCCAGTACAACGGAGTTTTTCTGTCCGAATGAATGCTTTTATTTTCGACGATATTGTGAGCGTTGATAAATCAAATTTGGGTTTAATGGATCTATTTCCACTTCCGTAAGGGTTCCTGTGTGACCAAACGGTTAAGGTGGCGGACTTAAAACTCCATGGTCCCAGGTTTGAATACCATTGACACCTTCTGTTTTGTCGGACTGTCCTTTGGCTAATCACTAAAGAGTCCTAGCTCGGTACTGATGGATCCAAGAAAGCCATGATCTAACTGCGTTAAGGACCATACAAACAAATGTCCGTAAATCCCAAAAATATGTTTTATGAATTCATGAAAATATAAAAACGGATTTTGAAAAGTTATGCATTGACGTGATGAAATTGGTTAAGACTTAAAGATATATGTGCTTATGTTGCAAAAATGACTATTGAAACACGTAAGCCATTATGTTCAAATCATTTACACGTATGTTTATTTCTAAATGTTTTTCTCCCTTTCCTTTCTTCAAAGAATGGTAATTATTTGTTATTTGTATGTTTGTTTGAATATGAAATCTTCATTTGGAGAAAATAGAAACATGAAATGAGATCTCACCTGTGAACACTGCACTGAGTATGGTGAAGCAGGCAGGTGTAAAGTCTATAACTATCACAAACAATTGGAACA
This sequence comes from Cerastoderma edule, assembly GCA_947846245.1. Lineage (NCBI taxonomy): Eukaryota > Metazoa > Mollusca > Bivalvia > Cardiida > Cardiidae > Cerastoderma > Cerastoderma edule. Next base: position 4,758,905 of record OX401412.1, on the reverse strand, counting down.
GTTGGTAACGTCCCCAGGTATTTATCGCTCGCCAGATAGAGTCCACTTCTCGAATAGTCTCCATTGTAAACTGTGTCTTTTATTTTTATAACAATAGAAATTGGAACTATAAATTAAGTACCACTTGTTGAAAAGCAATCTCCTATTATTTCCTATTTAGAAGTATAGAGATATTGTAACACAAATCACAACCGAAAGAATATGTTCAACGTTTGTTAATCCTCGTCAAAAAGCAATCGCTTATTATCACTTTCGTTTTACATTCCTTCTGCAACTGCACTATTCAATGCTTAAACATTATCTATGGCTTTACTTTAATTCAAAGGCTTATACTTTAATTCAAAGCACGTCCACAGAATTACATTTAATTTCAGATCCTCTTCTATTATAACAAATTCAAAATCTATACTATTATCCCCGGTAGAATAATGCCTGTATTTAACAGTCACACATTTACAACCTCGAGATTAACCAATCTCCGTACTGCTATGGGTAGGCTGGACGAAGACTGTGTGAATTATGGATGAAACACTATAGGCGCTAGGAAGTCCCGTCCTAAATACCTCATACCCGACCGAATCTTCGAATTAGAAATTCAATCCAGTTCTTATCAGCGCCAAGACGTGAAATGGACTCGTCCATTGCATTATATTGATACCCTTAGACCGACCGAGTAGACATTTATTTGCTTATCAGTACAACCATGTTTACTGTTAGGATTGGTCTGAATTCAAAGAAAAAGCAGCCGAAGACTTGTGAACTGTTAAATGTGATATTTGTTTGATGAAATTAAGTTTTGGTCAATGTGACAAAGTGAAGAAAATGTTTATTTCGATCATTTTTCTCCTTTTATCAAACAGTTTTCAGGGTCGTCTGTGATAGGCCTTGTTAACCCTTTACTAAACGATAACGAGATTTGACCTTTTTGTTGCAGACGACTCTGGAAAACATTGTGGGAAAAGAAGAAATTGCTCATCACGAGCAATTTCTTCTGTTCCAACAATGTTGTCAGTCCTATAAGAAGATCGTTTTTTAATTTCATCGCATTTTGCAAAGTCGTCTGCAAACTGTTTCAATTTGGGACTGTCGAAAACCTGGCGTTTGGTAAAGGATTTAAGTAGCGCTAAATGCGATAAAGGTTTAACGAAAAAGGTCGAGATATCATCGAGACCTGCTATGGATCAGATGGCGGGAAAAATGTGATTGATAGCTTAAGACCAGCGCGAATTATTCAGACTTTATTCAGACGTTATTTGACCTCGCTGTATACGATTGTAAAGTTGGTGCCTTTGTATTCTCCACGTATTCATTCATTAGATGGCTATATACCGCACACAGCAGAGGATTTAAAAGATTTATTCTTTTTAATTTTTAGACTCGTCAAAATTATGATGACCAAAAAACGATTTAAGCACGAAAATTAACGAAACCATTATGACAAGATGATTAAATCTCATACAGAGCAATTCATTTGGTTTTTAGAAGTTTGGTAGATGCATTAAGTAGATATTTCATGGAGAAATGGGTTATGACAAAAAAGGAAATAGCCCCACATACGAAATGTCGTCTGACCACATTTGGTCTGTCTGATATGTATAATCAAGATAAAGACATTCAATTATTGTTGCAATTACAGCTTAGATCATCCGAACAATTGGAGTTTCTACTAATTATTATAATCAAAGCTGTAAACGTATAGGATGAAATATCTACTACGCCTGGATCATTCGGACAAGGGTTCTATGGAATATTATATGCAACGTTCACTACATTAATCATACAAGATAAGTTTCGTCCGCTTTTACTTACTATCTCAGCCAATCTCAATCATGTACATAGTGATGTTAGTCTTCATTACGTGCCCCTTAACATAATAGTGATCTAGTTTACAATAGTACGATTGGAACCAGACTAACAATGAAATTGCCCAAATCATCATCCCGTATAGCAACTTCAAACTGTCCGAAATTGAAAGAGTTTGCAGACGGCATTTCAAAATGAAATGAAATTGAAAAATAATCTTCTGATAGGGCAGAAAACATTATGAGAAAAGGAGAAATTGCTCGTAAAGCAATTTCTCCATTTTCCGCAATGTTTTCAAAATTCGTCTGCAACCAAATTGTTGGTAATGGGTTAATTAATAAACAATATCGAATAGAAATAAGAAATGTTGTGATAAAAGAATAAATTCACATTACGAGCATTATGCCCTTTTTGACTAAGTGGTTGGCTAAGACCTCTGCAGCACATATGTCAGTAATATGTTATTAGATGATTGCGTTGAAATACGCCATCACATTAATCAAATAAAATCGCGTAACAGGATTGATAACTTGAGATTTATTAACGACAACATCGAGAATGCATATGTATGGTGGCACAGAGGTGACCTGTAAGCGGTTTTCTTATTTCATTATTTCGAGTTGTCAAGTCGTAATAACGAGATAAACAAGTCGTTATTTCGGGTAAGTAAGTCGAAAAAACGAGATAATTATCTTGTCTTGGGTTATGGGTCAATATATTCGTATTGACATATTATAAACCAATACACCTGACCATTGGCCGAATGTGTGTGAAGCCTCCTAAATCTCAGAAAATTCAAACACTTTTCGAATTGTTTACCTACTTAAAACCACAAACATAGGCTCGTCCAAAGCCGAAGAAGTTTACAACGTCCACTTATCAAAACTTGGTCGACTCGAAGAATCACGGCTGGTGATCGGTCTGCTGCACCAACATGGTGCTGACGACGAAGTTGGATGCACAACTTCCGGTTTAACATGTTTTTGCTATTTTTCTGCATTTTCAGACAAACAATTAAAAATTGAAAACCAAATTCAACCCTTGTCGAAACCAAACGCCTATAGGTAAAGTTTTAGTTTAGAACCTGTGGAATTGGCTGAGATTTTGTAATTTCCCCTTGCTGAAGGAACTCGAAAATGCATCCTCTTGATATCCTGTTCCCAAATCTAGTAAGATATCATGCAATATTTGTCATTTCATGTCAAGGTAAATAGATGCTCTGATGAATAATGATACTCAAAACTACAAGTAGTTAACTATGCTGCACAATCGGTTTGTTTTGATAGATTATCGCTTTTGTAGCTGATGGAGCGGTTGCGGACCTTCGGATTGCATCTATTGCATCAGCGAGGAAATATCATGAAATGTCAACCAATTCAACGAGATCAAAACTGAAACTTTACTTATAGGCGTTTGAATTCTATAAGGGGTGAATCAGGTTTTTAGATTTTCGATCACTTGTATCAAAATGCAGAAAAATAGCAATGACCTACCTCAAAAACGCTAAACCGGAAGTTGCGCAATCGATTTGGTCGTCAGCACCATGGTGGTGCGACAGAGCGTTCACCAGCCTTAAGAATGCCTATCTCAATGAAATGAAGAGTATTTGATAGATACAAAATGTCTTGTGTAAAAACTATATTCAATGGCAGTTTGTCTTTTGAACCCAAGTAATTTGAACAAAGCTCTCGAGTATTTTGGCAGAAACGGATCATTAAGATCCATGTTTTTGTTATATCTTCATAGTGTGAATACACCAGAACTCCTGGGGTTATTCGACTGTTATCAGGCGGATAACACACGTGATTACAACATGCACACAGGCAATATATATTTATGTATATACACACAAATTGGTTATATATAACAATTGAATGGGTTTCTTTAAAATGTTTTCATAGAAGATTATCATATCAACACATCTTTTTTCATATTTTCTCAATCGTGTCTTCTCGGCAATGCCCGACGAGATACGATTGGAAACGGACATGCCTTTCGTCAATGGCCTACTTTCAAAATGGCTCCCCATTACCTCCGAGGTTATTTTAAGAAATGCAGGAGGTGTTCCGAATAACGTTGATCCATTACCAAACAATAACGACATTCGACCTGGTTGTTGCAGACGACGCTGGAAAACCTTTTGGAAATGGAGCTGGAAACCTTTTGGAAATGGAATAATTTCTCTTAACGAACACTTTTTCCTTTTTCCTACAATATTTTCTGCCCTTTCTGAATATTGATTTTCAATGTCATCACATTTTAAAATGTCGCCTGCAAACTTTTTCAATTTGACCCAGTCGAACATTTGGCGTTTGGCACTGGTGAAGCAGCTGAGATACTATCTCTTCTAAAATTTCAAATCGGCACAATCGGCATTTGAACCCATATGAAGAATGACTTTTAATTTTAAGCTCAGTATTTTCACCAATTGACCAAATTGCGTAATCCCTATTTTAATCCAACCCATGTTAGTGCTAGAACTGACTTCATTCTTTTGGAAACAGGTTAGATTCAGGCCAGCCGCCAAGTTAATTGGCGGCTGACCTTTGATCTTACCTGTTTGCTACTCTAAATATCTTCCCCCATCAAAATTTAGCAGATATTTCAGGTTTGCGAAAGAAGGCCATCGAGCCATTTCACAATATCTGTTTAAGGGTTCAATTGACCTTGAGGTCAAAGAGCCACCATACCGACGGATCAAGGACAATGTCATGGGCAGGTCAAGAAACCTCAACTAACTGACACCGACGGAACTAATGGGTCTCGACAAACAAAACCAAGTGGCTAGACAATTTACATTGTGTTTCACTTGGTGCGCTTTGCACTAGCCTGTGTGCTATCGCTTAAGGACATTCTCACTCGTTTCTTCTGCGCACTTCATCTGCGCATCCAAGGGAGAGAATAAATCCGTTACCAAAGAGGTACTTGCAAAGTAGTCGGATAAACCTTTTTTTTCGGATGAAGTTTACAGTATGCAATTATTTCAAAGTACAAACATATTATCCATAAAACTATGAAAGGTTATTAACAAAATTGTGTATTTCTCATGCATATTAAGCCCCCAGATCTATTTTTCAAGTTTAAAGTTTTTCTAGTCGTTTTTATAAATGTTTTTCGAATACGGTTACCATGGAAACTGTCATTTTACAGAAAAACTAATCGTCAACATATTCTTTTTTGCATTTTATGTTTCAAAATTAAATTTTATTTCACATACAGAAGAATAAGAAAATTCTATGAAAGGAAGTTTAAGATATCTTCATTTTTTTGCAATATACATATCAATTTTCACTGTTTTTTTGTCAAATAAAAAAATTGCAAAATGATTTGGATTACAAAAATTGTTCAGATTGTAATAATTTGATATAACATTGAATTAAAAAGTATTGATTGTATGGATTCATACTTTTTGTGTTAATAAACCTTCCAGAAATTATTTTTATTACCTTTGAAGATGGTATGGTCATTTTGACATTTTTGCCCAAAACGGTTATCATGAAAACTCGTCCACCTGCATTTTTCTTTTCATTTTTGAATTCACAATAAAATTTTAATTAATATATCAAAGTTTGGATACTTCTATGAAAGGATTATCTTCTTATAAAACTGTAGAAAATGTCCTTAAGGATTGTTGGTTAATCAATCTATTAATAGATACTAGTACGTTGCTATTGTTGTTGTGACGTGATGTCACAAGCAAGCAATCAAACCGAAAGGTGCACGTTTGCACAATTATTGTTCTTTACGAAAAAAAAACTCCTGTATATTTTTCTATATGCCACCTTGACATTGTTCAATTAACCTTTTTTTTGTAGTTATTACACGTCAAAATCAATTCCTTGGGTTATACTAAAAATAGTATTTCTTTGCGTATGTTTCGACTGTGATGCGGTGCGTGGGAACACAAAAAGCCATATCGCTCTGTGATGCGTCGTACTACAAGAGTCTGTCGTTATTGATGACGTAAACCCCTGAACAGGATGGACATATGAGCCATGAGAGATTATCACAGTTGCCTTACGGGATGATAATTGCTTTTATCTAGTTTCTCAGAAACTCCTGATCGACATTTCATCATGAGACGTCTTCATCATTGAATCGAACATCGACATGTATCTGAAACGTTGAGGCGACGTAAAGTTCTATCAGTTTTCAGATACAATTAAAAAAGGGTGAGGGAGGTAGCCATTCCCTACTTATTTACAAGGCATCGATCTCTGACCACAGATTAACCCATTACCAAACAATAACGACACTTGACCAGTTTGTTGCAGACGACTTTGGAAAACATTGTGGGAAAAGGAGAAATTGCTCGTAACGAGCAATTTCTCCTTTTCCCACATTGGTTTCTGTCCTATCAGGAGTTTATTTCTCAATTTCGTCATATTTGGAAATGTCGTCTGCAAACTCTTTTAATTTGAGGCATTTGAAAATCTGGCGTTTTAGACAGAGTACGACAGGGAAGAGGTCTCTCATCGATCGAATGTAGAATGCCTATCTTGTGGAACATATTGGAGCTTGTAGACGGCGGGGGCAGTTTAGGCCATACTAGGCCTATTGGAATAAGAAAAAACGCCAACTTGGGTCACGGGTTCAAGTCAGTCCTCACCTGTAAAGACGGCACTTAGGATGGTGAAGCAAGCCGGAGTCATATCAACAACAACGACTAGTAGCTGGAACAGCTGGTACCGACCCCAGGTTTTCAGCTCCCGCCATATTTGGTCTACTTCTCGGTGCGATGCAATCATTCTGCTTGATTTTATTTCGAGTCGGTATTCACAATCGCTGATTAACGGTCTATTTTGGGTTGTATCGTTCAATTCCTGGACGCTATTCACAATCGCTGATTAACAGTCTATCTTGGGTTGTATCGTGCAATTCCTGGACGCTATTCACAATCGCTGATTAACAGTCTATCTTGGGTTGTGCCGTGCAACTCCTGGACGCTATTCACAATCGCTGATTAACCGTCTATCTTGGGATGTACAGTGCAATTCCTGGACGCTATTCACAATTGCTTAGAGTGGTTCTTATAAGGAGATGGTTTTCACAATCGCTAGTTCACACTTTCTCTTAGATTGTAACGTGCAATTCCTCGACGTTATTCACACTTGATAGTTAAAACTTTCCCTTAGATTGGTGAGTGCAGTTCCTAGACGATATTCACAATTACTAACACTTTGTCTCAGAATATATCCTATAATTAGGAGACGCTATTCACAAATACAGTTTTAGATTGTGTCTTCTAATTCAGAGACGATAGTCTCAATCGCTATTCAAAAAATTATCTTAGATTATATCATATTAACACAAACATTTCACAAAGTCCAATGCAAAGAAATGCTAAAAAGAATAATGTTGAAACAATATCAATTTGTGAATTCATCGAAGAAAAGAAATGCGTCCAAAGAATAAGGCACGAATGTATATCATAAAATCCGGATTCACACCCCAGAGTGATTGAAACGAAAATGTAAAGAAGCTATATAATTGACGACTATCATTGTAATTAAACCCCTACACTCATGCTGCCATTGCCGATCAAAGAGGGGATCTATTTATAAACACAAAACCATAGAGATATTGAAACATGAACATGACTAATGACGTCCACACCGCATGCTCCAGAATGCACAGTCTATATATCGCACACGTGATGGTAATTAGGCCTGTTACTCGATTCTCATCGTTTCACCGAAACCCTGAACTCGGCCATTCATACACATGGGGGGTTTTATGGAGAGATATTTATGCTCTAGATATTAATATAAGTAGGTCGCTGCAGTGAAAGAAAATCCATCGAAAAAAATAACAATACACTCTTTGAAGGGTTGAAAAGAATCGGATTGTGGCTCTTGTGCTACACACCCGTATAAGGTGTTTTGAGTTTCGTATCATACTTTGAGACAGAAAAGTCTGCTATGGTATTAAATACATAAATCCGGGTATATAGCGCAGATCCTATTCTCGATTTCCAACCATCAACTTTAGGTAGAATACCACTGATCCGCCATTTTGAAAGTCATTCTTTCATCGGATTACATCGGTCGGGGCCAGAACTATTTGATTCAATGCGCATAGTTCCGACCCCGGCCGATGTATACCGAAAATGACCGAAGAAATCCGTTCGATTTGGGACAGTCAAATATTTGGCACTTGGTAAAGGGTTAATGATCATGATACTAGAACAAACTAGAATTATAACTAAACATGAATCATATCCCAGACCTTTGAAAATGGCGGATTATGGGTATTCTATCATAAACACTGTTCAGTGGATCGCACATGCACATCTTTAAGTGAAGTTTATGATATTTGCTGCAATATACCGTTTAATGGATCGTATTACACATTTAGAGAAGTGTATACAAAAGAAAGTAGCTGCCTCCCAATTCGCTATACATTGTAGTTGTACATGTACTACTAAGAGACATAGTAGTTTGATTTGTTGAGACCTTTTGGAAAATCCGGCGTCATGTTTATTTTTCAGTTTAGATTCACATTACAACACAAAGCTATCTTAAACCTGACTAGTTTAGATAATCACAATCAAAACATACCCCTGAACAACTTTGAAACTGATCAGTCAACGTGCATTTCATTTTGACGAGCAATATGCTTGATTGACAAATTCTCCGTTTATCACATCGTCAGATGCAAAGAGCTATGGTAAACATGTCGTCTTTCATGACGGGATATTTGAACGTTGATCTAATGAAATCAATCCAGTGGTAATTACATTTGATTTGTATTTAATCCGAAAAGTACGTAAGTTTTACCAACCATTTTACCATACTTACTCCTACCAGTTGTTCTGTAAGCAAACTAAAAAACAAGGATTTAGTTCCAATTAGTAGATTAACCTATTGTGTGGATTTAAAAAGAGACATATGAACTCAAATCCAAGTGATTCCATTTGAAAATACGGATAGAAACCGACGTCATTAAAGTTGTTATATATCATTTCAATGTAAGTCCCCTTAACTTGAAGGGAAAAGTCAATGATGATTATCAAGATAGTACATTTTCGTTTATCAATCCAAAAATTGGTCACCTCAAAAAGTCATCATTTAGTCGTAATTTGGAGAGAATATACCATTCTATATCTATGAATTATCATTTATTATGTTTTAAGATACCGATTTACAACTTCCTTGAGAGGAAAATGCATTAATCAAGGAGCCACAATACACCTAACTCGGATGACCCAAGCTGTACATCTGGATCATTCGGACTAAAATCAACCTTCTACATAAAGACTGATAATCGGACTACGTCATTTATTGTCTGCGCAAACTGTCCTGATAGAGGGAGGAAACTCTTGCTAACGAAACAAATGGGATTCCCCATTGTTGGCTCCCCTTCAAATCTTAAGAAATAAAACTGGGAGAAGCAACGCTGTTTCAACAATCGGTAGAACGAAATATCTACGTCTGGATCATTCGGACTAGTCGGCAACAGGCTTGTTATTTCGTAATGTCTCTGGGCAAACAAATGGCCTTCTAAATCCTTTCTCTAGGGTCCTGGCCCGTGCACACGGACCAGGGGCCCGTTTTACTAAACAACTTACGGAAAATGTTTGCGTAAGTCATAATTGATAAACATGGATAGTATCTTCAATGAAAGTACAATGTTGCAATGTGGCACTTCATTGGAAGCGTCTCGGAGAGACGATTCCAATGATGTGTCACTTTGCAATATTGCTTCATCCAATATTGAAATAAGAGGAATTGTTGTTTTAGACTTACGCAAATCTTAAGCGTAAACTGTTTAGTAAAACGGTACCCAGGACCCTAGTCCTCTTAATCCTTTTACGTGGGTTTTGGTCCGCGCGTATACTGGGGGTAACCACATACGATGGACCGGGACCCCAGGCTTCTAGATCCTTTGACTGGGGTTCTGACCCGTGCGTATACCCCGCACTAGGGGTATACGCACGGGTCAGGACCCTAGCCTTCTTAATCCTTAGCGATTATGTGTCACTACATGTCTGGGCAAAGTGATCAATATCTTCTGTCTCAAACATTTTGGATAAAGAAGCGATTCACAATGTGTGTCACTGTCAATCCTGTTCTTCGTAATATAACACACTCCTTCAACAACGTAATGTTTTCTTTTTTTTCTTAGTAAAATAGTCTTATGGAAAAAATGGTCTCAAAGCTAAATTGTAAATATCTTATAGGTTGCTTTGGCAATGCGACTTTGAGCGGGAAATAAGGAAGTTGGGATTTATGGATGAGGTGAGGTGTTGGTGGTCTACAGTTGCCAGTCCTTTCTTAACCATTTTCGATGTGCTACCTTAGTGACTGAAGTTATTCATGACATGTCTGGCTGATCATTTGTGTCATTTCTATCTCATGTATAAAATATTTCTGCCATGGTGGCCAAACTGTAGAACAATATTCAACTTGGGCAACTTGGAGGCGGACATATTTTTTGTACGCAGTTTCTTTGACCTGTTTGTTCTGGCTTTAAACATTCCTTTGGATAAAGCGTAGTGTGTTTTTCGCTTTTGACATCACATTGTGGATGTGTTTGGTCAAGCGTAGGTTGTTACTTTAGGTGACGCTGAGATAGTTTGATTGTTCAATAGACTTTAATGAAACGTTGTGTAATTTGTACGGGAAAATGACGGGGTTTCTTTTGACATGGATTCTTAGGATCTCATGCGTGTATGGGTTGAATTCCACTGACCAATCCTTTTCCCAAATTCCATTGACCAATCCTTTTCCCGAATTCCATTGACCAATTCTTTTCCCGAATTCCATTAACCAATCCTTTTCCCGAATTCCATTGACCAATCCTTTTCCCGAATTCCATTGACCAATCCTTTTCCCGAATTCCATTGACAAATCCTTTTCCCGAATTCTATTGACCAATCCTTTTCCCGAATTCCATTGACCAATCCTTTTCCCGAATTCCATTAACCAATCCTTTTCCCGAATTCCATTGACCAATCCTTTTCCCGAATTCCATTGACCAATCCTTTTCCCGAATTCCATTGACAAATCATTTTCCCGAATTCCATTGACCAATCCTTTACCCGAATTCCATTGACCAATCCTTTTCCAGAATTCCATTGACCAATCCTTTTCCCGAATTCCACTGACCAATCCTTTTCCCGAATTCCACTGACCAATCCTTTTCCCGAATTCCACGGACCAATCCTTTTCCCGAATTCAACTGACCAATCCGTTTCCCGAATTCCACTGACCAATCCTTTTTCCACAGCTCTAGTTGTGCTTTGATTTGTTTCAGGTTACGAGCCAAGGTTTGGGCCTTGACTTTTAGGTAGACTACAATGTTATCAGAAAAGAGGCGAGCTCTACTTTTAATGGTGTCTGGTAGGTCATCGATGTAGACAAGAAAGAAGAATGGAGTGAAAACTAAACCCTGTGTAACTCCTGAGATAACTGGTAATATGTCGGGGGGTTTGCCTTCTACAAGGACTTGTGCATTATTAAGCAAGAAAGAGATGCTCCATATTGTGACCTTGCTATGAATGTCGTTTTACTTGAATTTGTGGATGAGTTTATGGCGATAAACTTTGTCGAAGGCTTTACTGAAATTCATAATGATTACTGTATGTCTGTTTGCTTGCCTGATTCTAAATTGTCAGCAGTCTCTTGTGTGAAACCTATGAATGAATGAATAAACAATTTATAGTGACATGTGTTAAGTATAAACAGTAAAATAGATATATAATAATACAACACCCGGCCACGGTGGGCCTATAGGACACTTGTCCCAACAATTAAACAGATAAATAAGAATAAATGACAGAATATACAAAACAACAAGAAGTAATGATATTTACGACTATACGTAAATTGTTAATTGACTAATTACACCAAACTATAAGCTTGTATTGTGAATATACATGTGCGTTCGTGAACAGGACGACCTACATTTCTTCCAGTTTCTATATATAAAGGAATTATGCTGAATCTAAATTGAGTCAAATATGATCTCTGTACTTTGAGAATTGATGATATAAGATAACGCTCTGTAAAGATATCATTCTTAAATGTCTTATATGTTCTTAATTTTGGCTGTTTTGTTATTTCGTTTTGCCAATCCCCAAAAGCTTTTGATAAAAGGGTTACTTTGGAAGAGTTTGTGTCCACAGCAGTTTCGGAAAAGTAGGATTGCTGGCAATTTGATATTTCCATAATTAACTTGATTTCAGAAGACCAGGATTTGTTTGAGGATTTAATATCATAGTTTAGAATTGCTTTGGAATTCGGCTGTCATTCATATAGACAATTCTATTCCATTATAAAAGCATATTGACTCAACGTCTGTTAGGTGAATCCCATATGGCCTGTGACAGACAGTAATGGTGAATATTTATGAACACCTAAAGAGTATCTACAGCATCTATTTTGGATTGCATCAATCGATTTGAAATCTTGAAACCCCATGCAGAAGAACAATCGTCAATGATTGGGATGACACATGATTCGCAGAGTTTAGTATATGTATCAAAACCTATGTCTTTGTGCTTATGAGTTTTCGATATCAACGCTCCCAACGCTCTACTTCCGAGAGTCTGTCTGTTCACATCCAACACATCTGAGCGGCAAGCAATTGTCAAAAAGCTGGGAAGCTGGATAAGTTCCTCCTGTGGAAAGAGAGGCTATTGTTGGCCTTCTTTGTAGTGGCATCTACATAGTCAATCCAGAGTTTCTCGTGGATTGTAGTGCCAAGGTACATGTACTCCTTGTTAGGTACAGTGGCTAGCTGGTGCCCATGGATGGAGTTGCTTGTCTTGATCGGTGTTCGTTTTCGCGTTATTCTGATTATCTCACATTTTGACAGGTTGAACTTAATCTGCCAGTCTGCTTCCAATCTTTCCAGTTCCGCAGGTCATCTTGCATGACGACAGTGGCTTGGATGGTCTTAATTCTTCAGTAAAGGAGACTATCATCAGATAAGAGTGTAAATGTTGAGACAACTTCCCCTGGCATGTCGTTTATGTACAGAAGGAAAATAAATGGTACCAAGAGAGAGTATTGGGGGACACCTGAGGTAACTGGTGCAGACGGAGATACATGGCCTTCAACAAGTACATGTGTAATTGTTGGCTTCTATTGGATACGAACATCTCGATCCAGTGCAGTTGGCTATTTCTGATGCCGTAATGGTCTAGTTTCTATGAAAGGCAACGATGAGGGACTTTATCAAATGCTTGACAGAAGTCAAGAAGGATGGCGTCTATTTAATATCCGTCTTCCATGACAGCAGCTGGGTCCTGTTTTGTGAGGATCAGTTGACTGTCACAAGACCTCTTCTTCCTGACCCTTGCTGTGCATCTGATAGTATGTTGTATGATTCTAGATGCTTCATGACTTTGCTGAGTATTATGTGTTCAAGAAGCTTGCAGGAGACTGAGGTCAGGGATATGAGTCTGTAATTTCCTAGTGAGGTTCGGTCTCCCTTCTTGAAGACAGGGGTGACTAAGGCAGTCTTGCAGTCATCAGGTACAGTGCCTTGTTGAATTGACGCCTCAAGGAGCAGGGTCAATACCAGGGCTATCTCTGGAGTAAAGTCTTTGAGAAGCCGTGTCGGGATGTTGTCGGGGCCCTGGGCTTTATGGGGATTTAGCTGAAGTAGGAGCTTCCTGACGCCAGTTTCATCAATTCTAAAATGTTCCATTTGTCGAAGGGGTTTAGTATCCTTGGAGTGTATGTATGACATGTAATACACATGCTGTAAACACGCCGATGAACTGGTCGTTTAGTATCCTGGCTTTTGTCTTGGGGTCACTGTTTTTTTAGTAGTGGGACACCACTGCTCTCACACGGTTTTCCATTGATGAATGTATAGAGCTTTTTGAGGTTTTTGTCGGATGTCACAAGGTCGTTGACATATTTGTTGTAAGCCCTCTTACACTCTATCTGTGTTTCTTTCTGGAGCTGGTCGTAGATCTTACTGCTATCAATTTGTGATGCACTTTCTTTACTCGACGTGTATGCTCGTTTCTTCCTACGTGACAGGCGTTTAATCATTTGGTTTATCCAGGGCTGGTCGAAACGGTTGGAGGTGACCTTGGTTATTACGTTGTACATGTGTTTTTGAATATGGTCCATAAAGTATTGATGTCAGTGCTTGTAGAATGAGAATTTGAGAGTTCTGTAGACAGTTTTTGGACGGCGTCTTTAATGATGTTTGTGTATGCATTCTTCCACAGGTGAATCTTTGGGCGGTTTTTTTCCTGATGGCATGTGTACCAGTTTCAACCCAGACAATGTCATGGTCACTCACTCCATGGAGGGCTTTGCTTTTGATGACAAGGGAAGGTCCGTTGGTTAAAAATAGGTCCAGAATAGTTTTGCCTCTTGTCAAGAACTTAATCATTTGTTCGCTGCCAGTGTCATATGACATGTCAAAAAATAACTGGTTTATTGTGTTACTGTAGTTTGTAGAAGTAGTGGTATTTGACTCCCAGTCTATTTCTGGTACGTTTAAGTTTCCCCCATCCATATTGTTGCCTCTGGGTACTGGAGGTGAAGCCAATAAATTGCACCTCGCAAATTACACATATATGGTTCGTCATTTCTGGGTGGCCTGTGGGCCGAAATGGCTATCAATTTATGGTTTTCAGTACACTCAATAGCTGCAGCTGTTATCTCTGTATTTGTTTGCAGTTGGAGCTCACTGCCTGTTATGGTCTCTTTTGCTGCGACAATGACTCCCTCCTGTGGGTCGTTGTCTCTGTCGCATCTTCAGATTATGTGGTAGACAGATGGAACCACTTCTCTCTCATGAATACCACTGTGGAGACAGGTCTCACTTCCAATTTTTATGTCGGGATTTGCTTCCGACAAGAGTAGCCTCTTTGACTGTATGCTCTGGAAGTTTATGGTCATCACTCGGAAGGATCCACAGACTTTTTTCTTTTAACCGTTTGATTTTGGAGTAGAACCTATCTCTCTTTCTGGTGAGCCTGACTATGTAGTGAGAAGTCAATAAAGGGTCGAGCCATGTTTTGCTTATTTGTGAGGGGAGATGCATTTTGGAAAGTCTATTGATCTCTGTTTTAGGCTGTTTGGGTCTGAATTGTTTATATGGAGAAAGCTTTGCGCAAACTGTAGGTCCTGTTTGAAATTTTCCCAGTTAGTCTTTGACTAGGACCTGAGTTATCTTTTGACTGGCGCTGTTCAGTTCATGAAACACAATGTCGTGGTCAGTGGAGCCGAAATGTCGCAAGGCAGATCCCGCTACTCACGGGATCCGGACACAAGGATCGTGGGTTCGAATCCCGTGAGTAGCGGGATCTTCCTTGCGACCTTTCATTAATTCACATTCAGCGCGTGTACTCGTTATGTATCCAGGAAGCTGAATCGAGAATGGTCGAAGTTATAAGAACTTGTTTCATAATCGATGTAAAATAAATAGGTTTAAACTAAACTAGAGGATCAGATTCTCTGCAGGGCTTGTATGCCGTGAACGATGCTGGGGATGTTTGTGAGAAAGAGCTCTTATATGATGTTTTGTCTCTGGTTGGGGTCTCTACCACTTGTTGAAGATTGAAATAATAATTCAACATGTTTTCGGAGAGTTTCTTAAATTTACGAGTTTGGGAGGGATATCCAGTATGCCAATCTGGTAGATTGAAATCGCCTTAGATCCAGATTTGACTGTTTTGGGGTATTTTAGAGACAGAGGACCATAACCCTTGTTGGAAACTTGGACCATTTCCATGTGGTTTTATAGAATTAGGAAACATAGATGTCTTTTAGACCCTTGATGGAGATTTTAATTTTAAAACTTATTTATTTTACATCGATTGTGACGGAAGCTTGAGGCTTATTGAATTCATACTCGATCACTGTTTCCTGGATACTACACCAGCACTCGCGCCGATTTGTGGGTTAGTCATTTTTCACCTCACCTAAGGCGGATTCAAACCCGGGACGCTCGGCACAAGAGGATAACGCTCTACAAATGCACCACTTTCGCCAACAGATTTTTGTCCATGCTATGTTGCAGTTTGAGGACAGTTCGGGTTGATCCTGATTTAGTAGTCTATTGTTGACAGCGATGGTGGCGCCACCATCTTGTGTGTCAATCCTATCATTCTTGTATATCAGGCAGTTCAAGTTGGCAGGGAAGATTTCAAGGATGTTTATTTCGGGCTATAACCCTTTACAAAATACCAAAATTTTCAACTGCCCAAATTCAAAGAGTTTGCAGACAACAATTCCAAATGTGATGAAATTGGTACATAATCTTCTGATAGGATAGAAACCATTGTGAAAAAAGGAGACATTGCTCTTTACGAGCATTTTCTCCTTTCCCACATTGTTTTCCAGGGTCGTCTGCAAAAAAGTGGTTAAATGTCGTTATAGTTTGGTAATGGGTTAATCATGTTTCTGTAAAACATATAATATCAGATTTGACTTGGTGTATGACTAGTGCATTTTAGGCACCTTGTTCCTTAGTGGCCTGCAATTAACATCAAGGACAATGAGTCGTTCGCTGTTAGCTAGTTGTATTGGGGTCTGGGCTTTAGGTTAAGTGGTAGAAGTTACTCTTTGCATCTTAACTGCCAAGTCAGGTGTTGTTCTTGGATTCTTTGGCAGTAGGGGTGAGGGGGTACCGGGGTGAGGTATTTGGTGTATCTCGGTTTTGGCCTTTCTGTCATTTGTAGGGGACCATCGGAGCAACTGCTGAGTGAGTTTAGTGAATCTGATAGTGAATCTGATAGATTTAGTTTCCAACAATGGATACAGTGCCATGTTGGCAAGTTGGTCGTAGGTAGGCCTATTGTCTCCAATGGCTTGGATATTGGTATGGAACCAGAGATCGTAGCAATCACATGGTGTATCTTTGTCATTCCAGTTTACTTCAATATTGCATTTTCGACTTGGGTACTCAGGGCCCGGGTTCGGCTCAATATCAGATATTTGTGTTTACATTATATATAGCAACACTATAGGCCTATTATAGTATCTGTAGCATGACGTAGTTGTGTCACAAACAAATTTTCTCTGATTCTATAATTTTCAAAATGAGTAAACACAGTCATTATGAGTGCTTTCTTCATTTCTCACAACGATAATTGTCTGCATCTTCGTGGTACCAATTTTCTATAAACATTTTATTTTTTTAGTGACATATCTATGCAAAGACTTGTTTATTAGATCTTAAATATGCTATGTCTCCGCTTATAATTAATTTAACTATTATCGATAATCTTAGAATATGATAACCATTTGAAATAAGATAAAAACTATTCTAATAAAAAGTTTGAATCGTAAATGGTGCTCAATTACCTTCTTGTATACATGTATACAAGTTTAGAGTCGTCTGCTTAAAATTGTCAATCAAAACATACAAACCAAACAATCGCTCCGCGCGCACCTCGACTTCACAGTCCAATGACAGCGGACAATAACAAATCGTGACGTCATATCCCCTTCTGCTCGACCACGCCTACACCACGTTGTGAAACACAACAAACTGTTTCAGCGATCAGAGTGGACAAAATGTGCTCCGATTACAGTGTAAAGAACCAGATTAGACGAATACCGCTGTAGATCGGTAGCTGTTGGGATATAAATCAGTTTAATGATAGTTAACCAGAATTTTGTGTTGTGTAAGATAAGATATCGGAGTTTTAATCTTGTGTGAAAACGCCCTCACGTGCTGGGACCGCGAACAAAGGAAGGTCGAATAATCCAATCTTCTTTGGTTTCCCTACGGAAGCAGTGCCTAATAGAGCGCTGGGTTCGGGAATCGAAGAGTTTTAAGACCGATCTGGTGCCAAAATGTTTTCAAACGCAAAAACAGAGGATATGGAGGTGAACTTGGCAGCCGAATGCCTCGTTGCCATGTCCCAATCGTTTGGAAATGAAAGTAGGTCAACAGCTGATTACGATGCAATGGCGGAGAACGTAACCAAAACAGAAGTTGATTCTATGTTTACATTGGCGCGTATATTAACTGACATTAAAACCCAGCGGCAGGATCCTGTTCCAAATCATTCCTTCGCAACAGGAACGTCGGCTAATTTCGATGACGTCGAATATACAGAATTAACATCGAACTATAATCCCCATAAGGGAACAAAGAAAGCGCGGAAAATCTCTGTACCTTCTTCAACCACGCCCACCCATTCATACAGTAGCGACGAAGACAGATTGGAGATCATCTGTGAGGACGGACATTCTAGACGAGTTACGATACACAAATGCCAGTACAAAGGCTGTGAAAAAGTTTACGGGAAAAGCTCACATCTAAAAGCTCATCTTCGAACACACACAGGTTTGTCTTTTCAAGAACAATACCTTTTTTAATCTTTCACCTTTGCCTTATATATATATATTAAAACTGCGCAGAACCTGTGAAAATATTCTGGCATTGGATTTAAAGAAGCAAATTTCCTTACCTTAGGTCCAAAATTGCATCCAGGAGGACAGTGCTCTAGGGGTAGCATGTCAGCTTCTTGAAATAGGGTTGTGGGTTTGAATCCTGATAGTAGCGGGATCTGCCTTGTGACCATTTATCAATATTCTGAGTGAGAACTTGTTATGTATCCAGGGGTCAGAATCAATGACCAGTGATTAAGAAATGGTAAGAACTTTTTACACATAGATGTAAATACATAAGTTTAAACAAAAATTATTTTGGGTTCTCATTTGAATCGTTTTGAAAATCAGTACCCACAAATTTACATATTTGTCTATTAAAAGTTTGTCTTTTTGAAGTACAGCATGGAAAATGCTTGAATTGACCAGTCCCCAATATACCTCGATTTGAATAATCATTTAATTACAATTAGACTAACCTAACGAAATGGCGTACAAAACTCCAACAAACAAATGCACATGTGCTCGTAAATATTTTCAATGACTCTATTTGATATATCAACTCTGACAAATATTGGCGCATGGGTTAGTCGACTGGTCAATTATGGAATTCAACTCGATGTAGGCCTACCACTGTAGGTCCATAGATGTGAGTTTGTGATAAGAAGAGGGAGCAATTACAGGGTTGTCAGTTAGTGCTGGCCAATTTGACTGCTTTAAATGACGTTTTGGTCGGCTCAAATAACAAAAGAATGAGAAGTGGTCATAGGAAGTAGTAATAACAACTATTTTTTGTTGTGTGTTAGCTTCATTGGCCTCTTCAAACCAACCATAGGCATCTTACACCAAAAATTTATGACATCCATGAATAAGAACTTTCTAACCTCAAAATGATAAGGTTAACAAATGTCAAGATAAGTGGTTATTTTCTTACGTTGCATCATGATCAGGATCATCATGGCTGTAAAGCGTCAATACTCATCGGAATGGTTGTTTTCAGACTAATGAGACTTGTCCATGAACAGTTTTTTGAAACTCTAAGATCACTGTTTGCCCTTTGTTACCTTGGTATTACAGCTTGTGACAGACATGGGGTTAATTTGTGAAAACATTCTGACATCACAAACATTAAGCTATCAGAGGTTCAGATAATGTTTGTGTATCTTTTTTGTTCTTTGTCGATATCCAACATTGTTGGTACTCTCAATGGAATTACATGTATCTGAACGAAATGATAAATGGGTGAATTCAATTGCCTTCCCAAGTTCATAGAAAAGCTTACACATTAATTTGATGTTGCATAGACCTCAAAATACTGCAAGCATGCAAAAGTAATGGACATATCCTTTTCATGGCCTCTGGATTATTAAGAATAAAATATCTTACACAGGGAAAAGTGTCCACGATTGCATTTTCTGTTATGATTATTGTAGCTGAACATTTCAAAAAATGTTTTAATGCTGAATATATGCACATGATGTATTCAACTGATCATATTATACAATTTCTTATTCTATGAAGTCACAGGCAATTTTGAGAAATCTCTGAGGAAATCTCTGCAAAACTCTTAGAATGAATATATACAAAGTTGCCGACATTTACCCCTTTGTATGAGTTTGTATTAGTTGAATTTTGTAGGTCATAGAAATAATGTTAAGTAAGCACTAAAGAGAAGGGTTTATGTATGTATCTATTAAACAATGTACATGTTATATTGTACTAAAAAAGTCATCAAGCTTATGTTAAGACTTTATTGCTAAATTGGATGCCATTTTGGATTGTTGTTTAGACTTGTCATTTTCAATATCAATTTATTTTCTAATTCCGATTGAAGTTTCACTATTGATGATTGTAAGTTTTCCTCTTTATATACAAAAAGATCAAAAGCAACAGCAGGGAACTTTTAAAATAAATGTAACTTTAGCATAAGCAGAGTTTGATGATAGAAAGACTGTTATCGTTAATCAAATATGGCATTGTTTTGCAAACTTCTTTTGTCACTTTGTTTGACTGTTGCTTAATGCAAGTTATTCCTAAAAGGTAAAGGGTCAAGGTGTGGTAATTTTGTTGAAGCCTTTTAAGCTTTAGCCTTAGTTCCTTAACTCTGGGCATTGTTTATTATGTATTTATGATAAACATACTGTTATCATATGACTGACCCACTCCCTCATGCATATATTTGTAATTGTTTCAAGTTAAAGGAATTATCATATAAGTGAAAAAGAGTTCTAAGCAAAACTCTTTCATGATATTAGGTAGAAACCATGGTGATGTGGTGCTTCTTTATACACCAGGGTACCGTTGTACTTAACAACTTAAGGAAAATATTTGCGTATGTCATAACTGATATACATGGATAGTATCTTCAATGAAAGTACAATATTGCAATGTGACACGTCATTGGAAGCGTCTGAGAGAGACGATTCCAATGATGTGTTACTTTGCAATATTGCTTCGCCCAATATGAAAATAAGAAGAATTCTTCTTTTAGACTTATGCAAATCTTAAGCGTAAACGGTTTAGTAAAACTGTACACAGGGGCCAATAAAAGACACTTGTCTTCCCAATCCATATTTTCTAATTTCTTTACAAGCATTCAGTTTTCCCCAATATTCAAGGTCACATGTCACAGCTTTTTGGTTTCCCAAATCAGCAAAGTCATCGATATGCATCATACGATTTCCAAGAATCAACAGGACTAGGCCTCTTCTCAATTTAAAGTTAAAAGGCTATTGATGAAAAGAGTAAATTGTTTTTCAGGAGGAAATAATGTGTTTGTTACAGTATTTTTAGTTTTCTTCGATATATCTATCAGAGGAATGTATAATATAGAAAAGGGTTATAAATAACAAAAGAGGGTAATTTGGTTGTTCTAACTGCACCCTATATAATATGTACAAAGTACAGGATTTTGGTTGGACAGATAAAATTACAATACATTCATTTGAAAAATGATGTAATTTTTGATAACATTGCAAATAAAGGGTTGTGATAAAAAGTCAATTTAATGAAATCTTACTCAGCGATCCAGTTGCATCATGCATGGCATACTCCCTTGTATAACTCTTTTTTTTTCGAAGGTGCTTGTTTGAACATGTGAGGAAATTTGAAAGTTAAGAATAGATTTCTTTAAAATTTCACATTGACACAACAGTTGTTTTGAGAGGTGGTATTAGTTTAAATGACAAAAGAAAGGAAGAAATTTCTTGCCATTAGCAGTTTCGCAATGATTTTTCTAACCAAACTTTATACTTTAATTTTTAAGTCTCATTACACTCAAGATTTGGCTTTCGCCAATTGAAACTTTTATTATGTATCTAACTTACAATTGCCTTGTACTGATTCTTTGGATCATTTAGAATATCCTAATGTATTGTAGTGGGTTAATATTGTAATTATTGTTAAGTCTATCACTAATGGGTTTATAGTCTAAATTGAATTATCTAATTGTTATGAGTGCTCAATAAATTGTGCCTTTGAGGGGTTTTCTGGAGGTTTAAACCCTTAAGTTAACCCATTACCAAACAATAACGACATTTGCCCAGTTTGTTGCAGACAACCCTGGAATGAAGTAATGAGCAATTTCTTCTTTCCCCACAATGATTTCTACCCTATTAGATGCTTATTTTCCATTTCATCACATTTTAAAATGTCATCTGCAAACTCTTTCAATTTGTGTCAGTTGAAAATTTGGCGTTTGGTAAAGGGTTAAAGAGTTTTCCGATTGTGAAGGCGTTTAGTAAAGGGTCAAACCAACAATACCTGGATATCACAGATCATTGCATAACAGATGTAGAACACTTACAAATCCTTTTTCTGAAAACCTTGTTGGAAAATGAAATTAATTATTGTAGGTGGCAAGCTTTTTAATCCAGATATATCAAAATATAAATCTATCTGGTCCGTATTAAAAGCAAAAGAAGAACTAAAGAAATTACATGAAGAAATATTTTCTCTTTGTTATGTTTCGTAGAAACAATAATTCAAAAGTACAACGCAAGACTTATTAATTGCTCCACAAATTTATGTGAAGCACTTACTATAGTCTTGCATTGAATCTTGAATTTCAATTAATTTGACCTGTAAAGCTCATTAGAGCTACTTGTTCTGTTGTCAAAAGTGTTTCTATAGACTTGTTTTGCAGATGTGGTATCAATTATAGAGTAAATGGCCAAGCATAAAAATTATGTCATCTGATCTATTCTCATGAGCTCAAACCTTTTTCTCCTAAAAGTTGTAAAGGTTTTTTTCTGACTGACCAAAACTGAAAGCAACTGCTTGACCCTTTCCCAAACAACAAATGTTTGACTGTCATAAATTGAAAGAGCTTGCAGACGAAATTTCAAAATGTTATGAAATCGGAAAGTAATCCTCTGATAGGGCAGAAAACATTGTGGGAAAAGGAAAAAAATGCTTGTTATGAGCAATTTCTCCTTTTCCCACAATGGTTTCTAAAGACATCTACAACAAAGTGGTAAAATGTCGTTATTGTTTGGGAAAGGGTTAATCCTTTACCAAACGCCAAATTTTCAACTGTCCCAAATTGAAAGAGTTTGCAGAAGACATTTCAAAATATAATGGAATTGGAAAATGATCTTCTGATAGGGCAGAATGCGTTGCGGGAAAAGGAAAGTTTCTCCTTTTCCCACAATGTTTTCCAGAGTCGTCTAAAACAAACTGGTGAAATGTCATTATTAATATTTAAAAACAAACATTTTTTAAACTGATCAGGGCCTTTTTGTGTTTCATAACAGAGGCCTAATAGTATAAAAAGCACCTTTGTAAATTTGCTTAAAAACACATGCAGTTTTCCCAAAAATTCAAAGTCACATGGTGACACCAGCTTTTTGGTTTCCCATTTGGACAATGTCAGCACTTGCAAAAGCTTCCCCAAAAGCCTCTTTCCGATTGAAGGAAAAAAAAGCCCTGTTGGACACTGTTTGTCAGACACGATCATGGCATGAGATTAAAATTTTCTTTTTCTTTTTCCACAACCTCTCATTGAGGCTATCTGCTATGTACAAATAAACTCAAAAAGGTGTTTATTTGTTGTATTAGGGAAAAGGTTTTGAGATGTCAATGACCAAGACACTGACCAGTTTTATCTTTATCTTTTATCATTTATCTAAATCTTACTTAAGTAATGTTTAATGAGCCTCTTGTGGTTTTGGAGGTTTAGATAAACCCAAACCAATCATTTTATGTAGCTTTGATAGAAATGTTATTGAATATCTATGACAAAAAGGAAATTGCTTTCATTAATTAACATTTCTTTTCAATCACAATAGTACATTCATTTACTACAGTGCGTCCCAATTTATATCCTAAAGTATTCTTTTCATTCTTAATACAGTAAACAACTTTCTGTAACATTCACTGTAGACCAGATACGAAATTACATAAAAGTGAATGCATGATAACAGGATTTATTTTCTTGAATTGGGACGAGGCCTAGGCCTATTTATTTTGTGAAGTCTTATCCCTGTAATTATTGAATTGGGAAATAAAAAGCTGCTATAACTATATAAGCTTTTGCGAAACTAAATGATTTTAAAGAAATTTCCAATTGAGAAGGTGCCTTTTATAGGCCCCTGTTATATAATGCAGAAAAGCCATGCAATGACAAGGCCTCTCTGGTGTGGTATAAAAAATTTATTGAACCTTGACATTGTTTTACTTCAGGTGAAAGACCCTTCCCCTGTACTTGGCAAGGCTGTGGGAAAAGATTTGCGCGCTCTGACGAACTGGCGCGTCATGTACGCACACACACAGGTACACTGGACTCTTTGCTTTGAAAATTAGTCAGTATTATCTATGTTATAGATAAATCAGTTTTGCTAGTTAACAGTAGTAGAAATAACACTCGGGATAACTTGTTTATCATAGACCTGTTAAGTTCTAGATCTAGCCTTGTTAAGCATGTGTCTTTGTTCTTTACTTTGTATCAACAGTACTTTAGCTATATTGAAATGCGCAGCACATAATCAGAGGAGACCTTTATTGTGTGCTTAAGGGCTGGTCAATCTGGCTAGACGAACAGCATTCTATTAGTCATTTAAAGGAAACCTTTGTTTATAAATTTCATAACTGGTACTGGGATTTGAACCAATGGGGAGAACACTAGCATTATTTCAAGTTTAGCACTCTAACCACTTAGCCACAGAAGCCAAGAAGACTTTCTCCAAACCTTCTTAATTAATACTCTTCTTAACCTTTTTATGACTACTCTTTAGAATTGTCACGTCTGAATGGTTCTCAAAAATATCCACAATACCCTATTCAAGTGAAATTGGTAATTTGGAATTCTTTCTGTAAAAGACATTGGATTAGAAAGTTCAGTGCAAGACTGAAGTAAATGCGTTACAAACCTGAAGTACTTTTTATAGTCTTTCATCCAACCCTTTACAACAACTGTAACACCCAAAGTAACCCATCCATTCTCATTTCTGCACCCGTAATTTCAGGTGAAAAACGGTTCCAATGCCCCTACTGTGATAAACGATTCATGCGAAGTGACCATCTTAATAAGCATGCCAGACGACATCCTGAGTTTGAGCCTGGTGCCTTGAAACGCTGGCGACATGGCTCGGGCAACAGCACGGCTAGCCTGGGCAGCACGGGAACGCGATCTGGGTCCCCGAATTATGAGCTGGGTAGTGACGGATTATCTGAACACAACAGTCCTGCAACATCGCCATGAACAGCTCTAAGTAATACACAAGATAGAAATTCAATCATTATTGAATAATAGTGGAAGAACAGTACAGTTTTGCCACATTGTCATGAACAATACTATATAAAAGATTGAAATTAGATCATGATTGAATAATTGTAGAAGAACTGAACAGAAATCGAGGGTTCAGTGCAATACTGTAGTAAGTGCTTCATGTTTATGAAGCACTTACTATAGTCTTGCATTGAACCCTTGAGTTCTGTTAAATAAGCATGAACAGGTCTATATACAAGATAAAAATTAGATCAGGATTGTAAGATGGAAAAGAACAGAACAGTTCTGCTACATTGTCGTGAACATTATTTAACACATGGTAGTAATTTGGTAGAATGATGGAAAAGAAAAGAACACTCCTGCTTCATTGCCATGAACTTAATTAATACACAAGGAAGAAATTGTTCATGACAGAACTTCCTGTTAAGTGAAAGTAGTTTCTTTTGCCACATTTTCGAATGTCTGGTGTAATGACATTATAAATCATTTGTTTATGGTTAAGCATTATAAATTTCAAAGTGACATTTCATTAGCAAATAAGTGTGCTGTATTGTTTATTAAGTTTGGCATGACCATACATTTGTGCCTGAATGTTATTTTTCTTAAGCCTTTATCCAACTTTATACCTCTTATTATACCTATTCAAAATGAAAGTTTCTTCAGAGTACTATTTCCTTCTCATATTGAGAATAAAGCAGTATGGAAGAAAAGCTTTATTTGTCTTTGGGAAATTTTGCTCTTTTTAAACATTGACTTCTATATCAACACTGTACTTTGTGTTGTGTTAAGAGATGCATAGTTTAAAACCACCAGCATTCAGTAATATATCAGTGAAGAAACTGTAATGATATTTTCATCAATTGCTATTTGTTGTACTATCCAAATGCATTCATCTGTCATCTGCTTGATTTGTATTTGGAGATCAATTTAATGTCAAGTAAGTGTTTATATAAATCCTTTTAAGGAGGTGTATGACTCCTGTTCTTCTGTCTCAGATTATAGAAACAAACAACCTCAGTTTCAAGATGAAGAATTATTGATTCTCATAATTTCTTCACTTCTTATTTCCCAGTGCAACACTGAAAATTTATTTGTTGAAGATAACAGATTTTTAGCGTCTGCTGTTGTAATCAAGTTGGAGAAGTACAAATATGATCTATGCTGGAAATGATGAATATAACTTAGTATAAATTAACAGGGGTGTCGTTTATTTTTTTGTAGGAGGATGACATGCAAAAGTAGGCAGGGTGGTTGGTAGATTTATCTTTAAATGGAGCAAGGAAGCCTGTTGGTCAAAGTAGCCAGTGGAAATCCCCTCCCCCACTCTTGATGAAACCTCTGTATTTAACAATAGAACACCAGGTCAATTTTAATTAGTGAACTCCTTTTAAGGACGATTGCACAAGTAGCTATATCAGGAAGATATTTGATCTCAATTAATTTACAAATTAATCATAATCTACGCCATTTCCAAATCAACCCATCACTGTTGTATATAGTTTAGCCAGTATGTAAGAATTTGACAATTCTCTTCAGGGAAAGATGTACAATGTTACAGCTATTTTTTGTAATTGATTATCATGATACTTTTGAAGATCTTGGAAGGAATTCATCCTGAGAACTAGATAGGGATGGTTTTTGAAACATATGCTTACATCTTTACAAATCCTGTTTTGCTAATCCTATTTTGTTGGTACTGGTCAGAAGCATCACAATCAGATGATTCTACTACTCCACGCAATAAAGGGTTACGAGAAATTGTGAATAATTTAACCAGCAACAAATGCTTCGTATCCGTATGTTCTTAAAATTTCTATGATTAATCTTTATTTCATATGATCTGGTTTGGATTCCAGTGTCTGATTTGATTTTCATAATTTTTCATCTTTGCTGTAATATAAATGAAGAATTGTTAACACATGTTAAACTCTCTTGACTAAAATCATTGTTGGAGTGTTTCTTTTTTGTAAGTTATCAACCGTAGCTGTTTATGCGCCTTAAAACATCAATCATTCATTCATTTGTAAGTCATCATTGCTGACTAGTTCTTAAAGACATCTGCATCAGCCAAATGCTTTATATTTCTCGAGATATTTTGATAAGATGTGGATGTCTAGATAGATATATATATATATATATCACAGCTCTGTCATGCAATATTTTAACAGCTTATCAGCTGGTACAGTCTAACTTGTGTTAAGCAGCCACCCTTTTAAGCAGCCAACCTGCCTTAAACAGCCACAACAGAAAGACCCATTGTTAGATTTATAGTGAACATCAATTTGTGTTAAGCAGCCAACCTGTCTTAAACAGCCAATTTACTCTGTCCCATAGGCTGGCCTCTTATCGCAAGTTTGACTGAAATTAGAAATTCTTCTCATTTGGAGATCCAAAGTGTTAGTCAACCCATTAGTTCTTAGTTGAATGCTGTCAGTTAGATGGCTAGACATACATTGAGCTAATGGTGTGTGTCATGGTAAGTTTTTTTTGCAAATTGAGGAATTGTCAAAATTATAAGAGATGCTGAAAGGGCTCTTCCGGTCAGATTTTAAGGAATTCCACGACACTACATATCGAGGGATCAGTGCAATCAATACTATAGTAAGTGCTTCATGGTATGGAGGCACTTACTATAGTATTGCATTGGACCATCAATATCTTCTTATAGAGTTTTACTTTTTCATTGTAATAAGGACTTTTAATTGCATCTTACTTATCAAATTTTATGTATTGAAAATGAATGATTAGATTTGTTGTTTTTTCTCCCAAATATTAGTGTTAACTCTTGAATTGTCTATTTTATACCAAATAATCAGCAAGACGAAGGTTCTATTTTTAAAGACATAATTGGTTGAATTGTGTGTAATAAGTAAGTGTGAAATTTAGCAATATGTGATCTGTTTAGTTTTTAATGTAAATCAACATCGTCACAAAAAAATTATACACTCATCTGTACTGTAGGCTGGTTTCTTTGGAAACCTTTGGTCAGATCATTATTGATTAAATCATTTCTTGCATCAGTAAAGGTTTATCAACATTTTCAACAGATTGGTTTTCAAGGCAGTGTAGGATAAATTGAGTGGTAGGTTTTGTCTTTGTTTTATGTCTTTAAAAAGGAAAAAAAGATTGGAGCAGTTCAGAAAAGTTAAGTACAATCTGCATTTGTGGTGTTGTAATATTGATGTTTCTTCGCAGAACTATAATTTGTTCATCGCAATAGTTTAAAATTTGTCTTAATATTACTTTTGTATGAAACCAACATAATTACCTGCTGCAATAAAATTATTCAAAAATGTTTTAAGATGACCAAAGACATGATTTAAATTGATCTTCAATACACTCAATGTTGATTGACTTTGAAATCATTATGACAGAAGAAGCATTCACTCATTGAGATTTTGCCGTTATCATTTCAACTGCTTATGATATGTCTTTTCCTTTTTCATTGATATTTGGTTAGGTTTTCAGGAAAAAGCCTTGCCTTTGTTGATCTGTGATTATGACTTTAAACCAAACTCAATTGAGGTCTTTGATTTAACGAAGACATGCCCCACATCTTTTTCCATTTATTCCATAAATTGTTATTTTAAAGCGTGTGTCTTTCATGGATCAGTTGGTTGTTGCATTAGTAAATATGAATTTGTGATCATAGGTTAACTGATATTTTTATACCCATTTCTCTGATCAATCTCATAAATACAAGAAGTCTTTATCAAGGTTTTGGGGTCCTATGCGGCTCAGTGGTTAACCCATTATCAAACAATAACAACATTTGACCAGTTTGTTGCAGACAACTTTGGAAAACATTGTAGGAAAGTAGCTGTTGCTTTAAAGGAACAATTCCTCCTTTTCCCACAATGTTTTCTGCCCTATCAGAAGATGAATTTTTGATTTTCATCACATTTTGAAATGTTGTCTGCAAACTCTTTCAATTTGGGACAGTCGAAAATTTGGCGTTTGGTTATGGGTTAATGTGATGGATTTTTGAACTAGGGGGTCCTGGGAGCCTTACCAACACCTCTGGTTTCATGGGAGTGTCCTTTGACAAGGCACTTCATAGCCCTTGCCTAGTACTAGTAAATCCAGAAAAGCAGCAACATTACCAAAAAATTGTTGACACAGTGTTTAACACTATACAAAAATAAACACTGTTTATTGGTAACAAAATCAATGAACAATTTACTGTACAGATTGTTCAAAATTACATGTATATGGATATTAGCCACACTGTGTCATTTCATGTAATGTCTTCTATGATGACAATGACTTAATACATTGTTGCCTTAGCCAAAGCAAAAGTTTGAATTTAGAGAAATTGGTTAAAATCATTCATTTATGCATTTGTACTCATAATACTATATATATACATTGTTTGAAGGATTGTTTCTTAGAACGTTTGCCATGATATTTTCTGTACAAATTGTATTGTTTGCCATAATAACTATGGTATGTAGAAAATGTACATACAATAGAAATTGTCTTTCTTTAGATGTGTGCTGGGATGGGAATAACCATCAGTTTTGTGTTTCGTTAGATTTTTATATAGTTATTCGTTCATATAGATTTGATTTTAAAACAAGATGTTTTTGTTGTATACATGAAGTCCCATGCAATTGGCATATCTGGGACTATACTGTTTGTTGTGATTACATGGTGCTGATTTTGGTTGTTAAGCAATACAAGTGTAAAAAATGAATTCCATAAATGAGTAGGTGATTGAGAAATATGTAGTTCCTTACCCAACCACAATAACTTATTTTCACTTTGACTAACTTGGTTAACCCTTACAGTGCTGAAACATACTTCATGCTTATGCAAACAGGTTAGATCCAGGCCAGCCGCCAAGTAAATTGGCGGCTGACCTGTGATCTAATATGTTTGCTACTCTGAGTATCTTTCCTCATGAAAGTTAAGCAGATATTTAAGGTTTTGGAAAGCAGACAACACAAAAATCTATTTTTAGAAAACTACCCAGCATTCTTAGGGTTAAATGCTGTTGGAACCGAAATGTTTATCTGAAAACATTCCAACAGTTGGACAAGTGTTTAACAAAGAATATGAGCAATTTCTAATTTTTGCATCTTAATATTTAGAGTCAGCTACAGCAATTACTGGATGTTTGATTAAGGTCTATTCCATAATGACTTGCAGGCAATGTTTGTTATCTTGGTTGAGGAAATATCATGGAAACACTATTGTTAAAGGAGAATGTCCTTTCGCAAAAATCTTTCCACAAGCTATCAATTTTATATTTAACAATATATATAACCAAACAATAATGACATTTGACCATTTTTTGGGCAGACGACTCTGGAAAATATTATAGGAAAAAGAGACATTGCTTTTAACGAGCAATGTCTTCGTTTCCAACAATGTTTTCTGCCCTATCAGAAGATTGTTTTTCAATTTCATCACATTTTGAAATTTCGTCTGTAAACGCTTTCAATTTTGGACAATCGAGAATATGGCCTTTGGTATTAATGTTATTAATATGGACGCTCTCCTTTTGCTTCAATGTTTTATTTCAGTAATTTTCAAATCCAATAGTGTTTTTTTTTTTTTGATACACAGCCTGATAAGATGAATTAGTTGTTTGTTTTTGTTTGGTATGTTTTAATAATGTCTGTTCTGAGTATGAAAAGTGTTTAAGTTTTCTGTGTGCCGCAAATCTGCATACAGTGTATATATAAATGATTTGAGATCTGAATGTGATTATTGTGTTCAGTAAATGGTTGTAATATGTAGTCCTAAACATCATATGATATGATTTGATTGTGATTTGTCTTTTTTTGAAAGCAATAACGGAAAAAAAAATGAATTAGGATAGAAATTGGAAGTTTGTGTTATGAAGTTTAACACCATTATGACAGAAGTATAAAATGCTCATCTTGAGCAATTTATACTTTGGTCACAATGGTATCTCAACTCATCTTCAGACTGTTGGTGCAGTGTATTTAAGTGAGTGAAAGTTATTTAGAGTGCTTGAAGCCTGACTTCATGATATATATATACCACTGTACCACGATTTTAAAAGTACAATTCTTGAAACCACCATGACTAAAGGATGAATTGCTCATTTTGAGCAATTTATCCCTTTTGTCACACATCTTTTTATTCATCTTCTTACTATTGTTGCATTAAGGAAATAAGTCTTTGACATCTAATTTACTTCATTCCTCACTTTATTAAGACCATGGCAAAATACTTCAGAAGCCACTGTGATAAAAGGATTGATTGTTCTGTATTAGCAATTTATCCTTTTTGTCACCATGGTTTCTACCAAACATCAACAAGAAAATCAATCTATTTCTTGCTGTTTTGTTGTCTGCTTATGCTTTCAATTTGGCTTCTTAATACATGCTACAGATTTGGTCTATTTATGGAGTGTTAAGGGATTAAGTGGATGTCTCAGAGCATATAATATGTATTACTTTAAGTGTTTTAAGATACATACATTTCTCTGAATTAACGCATCATAGCAATTATTTCCTTATAAACTGTGGATTGTAACTCTAAGTTTATGTTGGTTTTGTTTTGTTAATGAAGGAAAATATATCAATTGATATGGCAGTGATTTCAAGCTTCTTTTCCAATTAAAGATTTGTGCAATTACAAGCTGATTATGGCATCCATTCTATGTTATGTTAATAATGTATGGAAAAGGGCTTGATGTCTTTGTGGCTAGGAAATGTGAAATTGCAATGGCCCTATCCCTGTTGGTTCAAATTGGAAACTTTAGATTTGAATTTTCAAAGAGGCTGTATTCTGGCTTGTTATACTCTGACCTACCTGATTGAATACTGAAGACTTTTCCCATCTTGATTGGGCATTTAACCCTTTCCCAAACAACAAATTTTCAACTGTCCCAAATTCAAAATGTGATGAAATTGAAAAATATTCTTCAGAAAGAGCAGTAAACCTTGTGGGAAAAGGAAAAATTGCTCGTAAAAAAATGCTCGTTACGACCAATTTCTCCTTTTCCCACAATGTTTTCTAAAGTCGTCTGCAACAAAGCAGTCAAATGCCATTATTGTTTGGGAGAGGGGTAAGTAAGGGACCTTCCCCTTGAAATCTAACTGAAAAGAAAATGTTGATGTGTTAAAATCAAAATAAACAAAGCGAAAAAACAACCCATCAAAAGTGCATGTTGTCTGGTACAGAGTTGAATGTCTTTGAACTTGCCTTAGATATGAGATATTTTCTATAAAGTAGTATATGTAGTTTTTCCATGTATTATTACCCATCATGTGATTGATCTTACAGATATTTGTTTTTAGTTTTATCGTTAAAATACTATGAGTTTGTTTGAGTACATGAAAATAAATGCATATTTTGACTCGCAACATGCTTAGAATCGTTGTTTATACTGTTTATACCATTTACATGTCCTTTAGTGGTTTCTATTTGTAAATTAGGTTTTAGACAATTCCTCAACTGACCTGATGACCTTTCGTGGCATAGTGTTAGAGTGCACGGGCCTGTCTTACAAATGTTCATACAGTACATTTCCTCATAAACGTACATTTAAAGACGAAAAGCGTTAACTAAGACGTGAACGGAACTTGTTCCCTTTCATCGAATTGTTTATCAATCTGATAAACTCATGTCTTTTTTCCGTTCCCAAGGCAAAGGTGCCGTTAAGATTCAAGGGTCATGACAATTTGTAAATCATAATGTTTGCGTTAAGCTTCGAATCTTTGTGAAACAGGCGCACGAGATTGAAATAGCATGGCCCCTCTTCCCACGGGTTCAACTCCCGGTGACGGCATTTGTAGTTTAATGAGAGGCAGTCTCCTGACTGACTAACGGAATGACGATGGTTCTAACGAACTCGACCAGCCCTTATGCGAAGTTCTTTCTCCACCATTATGAGTTGGTATCGCAACATAACTGCTGTAATATAGAATGCAAACATACATACACTATATGATATATTGCAGGAACCATTGTAACCTATGCACAATCTGCCCATACTCAGCAATTTAGGAAGGAAAGGGCTACTACATATAAAAAAGGAAAGGTTTCTTTTAAAAGCTGTATCTTTTTTTTGATTACAACCGTATTCGTTTGTCCTCGAAATATTTGGTTTGATTATGCCGTTAGGAATGACGCTATACTATAAATAAAAGGCCGAATGATCCAGACGCACAGTTATTTAGCATTGGTGGTTTTCTCAAGGGACGTAACTATTGATTAAATGAAAATTAAATTAGAATACATGCCCTTGTGAACTAATTTTAGATTATCTAGCAGGAAGAAACCCAAGTTTTTTTTCCAAATCGCTCCTGGTCTAAAAGGCAATTGAGGCAGGACTTGTGTTTGTTTATCATTTTATATCAAGTCAATTATCTAGACAAAGCCAGTAAAGTACAAGGTATGTTATATCGATTATCTTGAACATATATATGACATTTGAATGGTGACAGCAGAATGAAGACTATGTCGATTTCTGTTCAAACGACGTTTAAGAAACGAAAGTACTTTTAACTCTTATTTTAATCATATATATATATATGTCCAAGGTATCTCTATTGAAGAGTCTAACATGAAACTAAAGATCATTTCTAATCTATGCCAATAAAAGGTTAACTAGTTGTGAAATTCCACCAATTTCTATATGATTTAAATCGGTTTATTCAAAAACGAAAGTAGATGGAGAACAAGCTGATACCATAATACAAACGCCTAGTTTTTCTATTTAAAAGAATCTTATAATATGTATTATGTACAGGACATAACCTTAATCGTTCTGGCAGATTGCGAATGGTGTGCGATTTTTGGACTAAGGGTGCGTCAGGACCTTAGTTCATTGGATCTACATACCACTTTTTGAGGGCCGGTACTTTATCGATACACAAACAGCGGTCTGACCCCAATTACTCATTAAACATCCGCCTTCGCTGTTCGGACTTATACCTTCTTGGAACTAGGAATATAGCCGGATTTACTCGCTTTGTTTTGCTCTATATAGTTATAACTGTTGCCTCATTCGAAATCGTACAATGTCCGGATGTTCGTAAAATAGAATATCGTTCAGTTTCTGTTCACAGAAATAATAATGAAAGTAATGGTGATAAAATGAGCAGCTGTTTTCCTCGGGACGTTGTCCTAATAATTTTTCAATTGTATCCTTAATCATCTTGCTTAAAACGCACCTTAGTCCTTCAGCGCTGATAGCGCTTTGATTTTTTTTTAAATCCATCATAAGTATAGGCTTACTATAACATTGGAATAAGGGAGCCAACTTGAATGAATAAAATGCAAATATATGACTTAGTTATATCCCCTGTTTTTTGTGAAACTTGTTTGAAACGCACATGTTTGGTTAAAACTTATTTATTTAACAGCGATTATCACGTAAGCTTGGATCTTATTCAATTCGATGACCGACTTTCACCATTTTGTCGGTTAGCCCTTATACTTTAACCTCGCTGTTTACGGGCATCGAACCGGGACCCTCGTTAAAAGTGGACGACGCACTACAACGCACTACAACTTCACATGCTTATAGATATTTCTTTCAAACATTTGTTCAGCGTTCCTGAAGAGGTATTCTTTATTTTATGTATCCATCAAAGGTACCGCGAGAGAAACAATGTACAGTAAATCTCTATTCCCCATACAGAAACTTGTGACTCGTCCAAATCGAATACAGCAGACGACAAAACACGATTAAAAGAATATAAATATATTCTCTTAGTGATATTCGGTATAAACTATCTTGATAAAAGGACAAATTGCTCGTTAGAACCAAATTATCATTTTTGTCAAAAGTTCACAATTATTTTAAAGTATGGTATTAAGTGTTAAGCCTGTTGTTACTATTAATTAAACTTTGGCATTTAACGTTGCACAACGTCAATCATGGTCTTTACAGCTATTCTATGGATACAGTTCATTTATTGAATTAGCAGGTAGAAATGGTGGTTTATGAAGGCCCTACCCAAAACGGCTTTAGTAACGAGGGATTGGAAAGAATATTGGAACTTGGACATTTTACCGCAAATCTTCATTGCAAACACCTCACTATACTCGAGCATGGATTATTCTATTCAAATCAATGGGAAACTATGAAAATTTCAAATGATGTTTAAAATGAAGTTTGTCAAAGATTGTCAAAAAGTCTGTTTAGACCAAAACATAAACATGGTAAAAAATAATAAAATCTATCTTACATTTATGAGTCATAATGCAAAACGGGTTGTTACTAAGCCATTTTAGGAGTAGGTTCAAAGTTCAATCCCTGGATCGAGCGTGTTTGGAATGTCAAATGTGAAGGTCTACTAACGGGATCAACAACGCCAATTTTAAGCACGTGAGTTCCTTATGTGGGAATGATTTAGATTCAGGATTTAATATTTGGTAAGAATATCTTGAACTCAAATTATGAACTCGGTCGACACTCTTATTACGTGACGCTAGCAAGGCGTGTCTTCGAGGAACACATTACTATCTTTAAGCCATTTTTTTTAACCAAAGCACTGGAGGCCATAATGATTCTTACAAAATCATTCAACGAAACCACAGGCTTTCATGCAACCTTAAAATGTAGATATTTATAATGGTAATACTTAGTGATGAGGATTGTTAAAATCAGCTTTTAAGCACGTGTTACAAAACATATTTTGTGAGATAGTTCCTTTAAGTAAGCTTTTATGAAAATGTCAGATGAAATTAAATGTTTTAGTTACAGTAAACTTGGGATCATTTAGAGAACTGCACGCATGGCAAACCGGGGCAGGGTTTACATGGAGGGTCGCCATAGCAACAATGTCGGCAGTGGTGTTGAAAAGATCGAACGTCTCTTGCATACACTCCTAGAACAGGTACAGAACATTTTTATTTATTTGTGTTGATTTGTTTTTTTTGTATTCATTTCTATCATTTGTTTTTATTTGTATTCATTTGTTTTTATTTGTGTTTATTTTTGTTTATTTGTATACTAATGCATTTATTTGTGTTTATTTGTATTTATTTCTGTTTATTTTATTTTATTTGCTGTATCTGTGTTTACTTGTATAAATTGGTATTTATTTGTATTTATTTGAGTTTAATTGTACTTATTTATTTCTATTTTTTTGAGAAAAATCACTGCGATTCACAGCAGAAAGTCGCTACCCGTACCAAAATAATGAGTCGTGTTAAACCAAAATATCCTAATTTAAATCGAAAAGACTACTTGAATGATCTCGATTGTTAGTCCATTCAGAGAAAATATGTTGATACTCGGTGAAATTGCTTCCGAATGGCCCTATGAGAGGAGTTATCGGATGAAAAACGAGTTAGCTATAAGGAAGATGTACCTGTTTGAAAGCCCGAAGTGGGGGTTCGGGGGCCATTTTTCTCAAATCTGACCACGTGATTCCCATTCATATAACTTTATTTTATTTGATTGAAAGCTTTTTTCAGCGAATATCTATTTCGAAATCGAAATGACCGGATTAGAAGGAAGCATTGTAAAAGGAGAATTCAATTATTGTCATGTGGGCTTCTTTTCCGTTCGCGGTCCTTTATTTGAACGAATCAGTCCCTACTATATAAATTAAAAACAACGAATTAGCTTGTAGAAGAAGAGTATATGCTTTCTTGAAAAGGTCCTATATTATTTTCTCTGAATAACAGTAAACATGACTTCCTTTTTCATAACACATCTATTTCCAATCTTCCTTGCATAATAATTTTTATTTCCTC
Source organism: Cerastoderma edule (assembly GCA_947846245.1). NCBI lineage: Eukaryota > Metazoa > Mollusca > Bivalvia > Cardiida > Cardiidae > Cerastoderma > Cerastoderma edule. The sequence goes on along the minus strand of OX401412.1, from coordinate 4,722,368 downwards.
ACCATGTTAATAAAATTGTGAGCATAGCGGAAACTCTAATCTGGTAGATACTACCCTAATTTATTTGCAATTTGAAAATCCTATAAACTTATGCTATGTTGTCAAACATAAATCGGTTAACGGGACAAAGGAGTTTGATTTCCAAATAACAATTTATAAGCTTCCCCATCTCCCTTGGGTTGAATATCTCCTCGTGTGCAGGAGGTTGTAGGTCCGATACCTTACTGCCTCATCAAACACCAGTTAACGGACATTATGACTCCTTTCGAGACTACATTGGGAAACCAAGACATAACATCAACTGGAAAAGCAAAAATGTAGTACTAGTTTTGGTTCAGGGACCATAAGCAAATCGCTAAGATGTATCCGAAATATTGTTGATTTTACGTTATTAATTTAGTCACATGTGTACAGTGTACACTGTATACAGCGATATCTCGTTAATCCGAACACGTCCGTTCCCAACAAAATGTCCGGATTACCGAATCATCCGGACTAATGAAGGATAGCATGTTCTTATACACATTAAGTCATAAACGGTCTGTATGCACGAGTATACTTATAACCCTTTAGCAAACGCCAAATTGTCGACCGCCCAAAATTGAAAGAGTTTGCAGACGACATTTCAAAACGTGATTAAATTCAAAAATAATCTTCTGATATGGCAAAAAACGTTGTGGGAAAAGGAGAAAATGCTCGTCACGAGCAATTTCTCATTTACCCACAATGTTTTCAAAAGTCGTCTGCAACAAACTGGTCGAATGAGTCCGTTCCCTTACAATTTCGTTCGGATTGCGAGACATCCGGATAATCGGGGTCCGGATAAACGAGGCTTCACTGTATAGGTATAACATTGTATCAACAGTATTTCAGTTATGTTGCGATGCCCGACCGACAATGATAGGGGATGATCGAAACTATATTGCCCTTAAATGCTGGTCCGGGTTGCGATGCCCGACCGACAATGATAGAGGATGATCGAAACTAAATTGCCCTTAAATGCTTGTCCGGGTTGCGATGCCCGACCGACAATGATAGAGGATGATCGAAACTGAATTTCCCTTAAATGCTGGTCCGGGTTGCGATGCCCGACCGACAATGATAGAGGATGATCGAAACTAAATTGCCCTTAAATGCTGGTCCGGGTTGCGATGCCCGACCGATAATGATAGAGGATGATCGAAACTAAATTGCCCTTAAATGCTTGTCCGGGTTGCGATGCCCGACCGACAATGATAGAGGATGATCGAAACTGAATTGCCCTTAAATGCTGGTCCGGGTTGCGATGCCCGACCAATAATGTTAGAGGATGATCGAAACTGAATTGCCCTTAAATGCTGGTCCGGGTTGCGATGCCCGACCGACAATGATAGAGGATGATCGAAACTAAATTGCCCTTAAATGCTGGTCCGGGTTGCGATGCCCGACCGACAATGATAGAGGATGATCGAAACTGAATTGCCCTTAAAGGCTGGTCCGGGTTGCGATGCCCGACCGACAATGGTAGAGGATGATCGAAACTAAATTGCCCTTAAATGCTTGTCCGGGTTGCGATGCCCGACCGATAATGATAGAGGATGATCGAAACTGAATTTCCCTTAAATGCTGGTCCGGGTTGCGATGCCCGACCGACAATGATAGAGGATGATCGAAACTAAATTGCCCTTAAATGCTGGTCCGGGTTGCGATGCCCGACCGATAATGATAGAGGATGATCGAAACTAAATTGCCCTTAAATGCTTGTCCGGGTTGCGATGCCCGACCGACAATGATAGAGGATGATCGAAACTGAATTGCCCTTAAATGCTGGTCCGGGTTGCGATGCCCGACCAATAATGTTAGAGGATGATCGAAACTGAATTGCCCTTAAAGGGTGGTCCGGGTTGCGATGCCCGACCGACAATGATAGAACATGGTACAAAACTGAATTGCCCATTAAAGACTGGTCCGGGTTGCGATGCCCGACCGACAATGATAGAGGATGATACAAAAATGAATTGCCCTTAAAGACTGGTCCGGGTTGCGATGCCCATCCGACAATGACAGAGGATGATACAAAAATGAATTGCCCTTAAAGACTGGTCCGGGTTGCAATGCCTGACCGACAATGATAGAGGATGATACAAAAATGAATTGCCCTTAAAGACTGGTCCGTGTTGCAATACCTATCCGACAATGATAGAGGATGATACAAAACTGAATTGCCCTTAAAGACTGGTCCGGGTTGCGATGCCCGACCGACAATGATAGAGGATGATACAAAACTGAATTGTCCTTAAAGACTGGTCCGGGTTGCGATGCCCATCCGACACTGATAGAGGATGATACAAAACTGAGTTGCCCTTAAAGACTTGTCCGGGTTGCGATGCCCGACCGACAATGATAGAGGGTTACAAAACTGAATTGCCCTTAAAGGCTGGTCCGGGTTGTGATGCCCGACCGACAATGATGAAGGATGATACAAATTGAATTGCCCATAAGAGCTGGCCAAGCCGGGCCGACCCATCGGCACTCTGTAAGTCAGTCGGGAGGCGGCCTCTCATGAAAATCTAAATACCGGCACCGGGGTTTGAGCCCACGTGGAGAACGGCAATGAGATTCAAAGTTCTGCGCTTTCACCACTATGCCACATTACCGACCCTTGTGATATTCAATTTAAATGTAAAAATGAATCAACCAATGAAATTGTCCACAACAAAGTATAGCTAGTTAAATGCACTTAGAATTTATAGTCCCCTGTAAAGATTCGATCCTGGATCGCCAGGGTGAGAGTCTATGAACATAACCACTGAGCTAAAGAGTCGGCTCAGTAACGCAGAGGTTACATCTTGTCCTAATTGATTGTTGATATACTGTAGTGAGTTAGGCGGATACGTAACATCACATACAGACCGATAGAAACAAATTTGAACTTTACTGATTTACTTCTTTCAGAATGAAAGTCTGCACGGGAAAGTGGATAAACTATCGTATAATCTTAACAGTTTGGTGGAACAGTTTCGGCGACAATTTCCAGCAGTTTACGATCATCCACAAACCATTGACACACTAGACATCCCAATTAGCGATCATCGCGAAAGCACTGAATCCTCGGACTCATCTTTTGCCCGTATTACAGTTGCTACGGACATCAATGATGATATAAATGGTGTGGGTGATATAGTAACTGTTACAAATGGACTTTCCGATGCGAATGCTGCATCACACAGTAATGGTGTCATCAAGTTTGGTGTTGACATAGACGAAGGTGATCACACGAACTACCGAGAACTAAATGAAAACAACCATCCTACTCAGGATATGAGAATCCTTCCTAAGACAAGGAATGGATCACCGTTTGTTGGAATCAACGGGAAAACTGATGATACAAGTAGATCGCACTCGGCTGGAGCTAAAACTGATACTCTTGATCAATCAATGGATACACGTAAAGTTGGTGAGACGCCTAGCGTTGAAATCATTACGGTCATGAACTATGATGGTAGACAAAGTTCAATTGTTGATGAGCTTGATGATGAAGTATTCCAACAAGAACAAAAGATGGAAAAACACCATTCAGTAGGCCAACAAGGCATATCAACAAAACAAGGTCAGCAACAAAGTCAAAGTCAGGGGAACGAAGAGGGACCAAAACAGCATCCAACTGAATCGCAAGCAAAACAACCAGGTTTCATAACGAGTAAATCAGATTTAGACAATGGCGATGTTAATGATAAAGAAGATGATATTGCTGATAGAGACACTCGTCCAGAAGATACTGAAGAAGAAGATGAAAGTTCCCAAACTGTGTATACGGCCTCACGTCCAACCAAAAGGACACACTCTGCAAACTTCGGAGATACCAAACCACATCCACGATCCTCGAGTCCACTGCCAGTGGCTCGGCACAGGATTCGAACCCCGTACTCATACTTCAAAAGACGGAGGACGGTCATTTTTGATGATAACAGGCCCAAATATTTTGACAAGGTCTTGGACATAGAAAGTTTCAGCGGGGCGGAGGATATTATGACTGAACGTAAGTGTTTATATAAGCAATACTTTAAACATAGTTCATTGCCAGATCATTGCCAATTATTCTTTTTTACAGTTAATCATAAAGGTACAAAACATAAAGTTACACTAAAAGGATCGGGCAATAAGTTCTCCTCACACTAATAGATGGATTGGAGGACAGTGCTCCAGGGGTAGAGCGTCGGGTTATGGACACGAGGGTCGTGGGTTCGAATCCCATGAGTAGCGGAATCTGCCTTGCGAACTTTCATTAATCCATATTCGGCGCGAGTACTGGTTAAGTATCCAGGAAGCAGGATCGACGGTTGTAAGAACTTGTTTCACAATCAATGTATTATAAATGAGTTTAAACTTAACTAAACTATTAGATTTTGCCATCCCACTTAAGAAAACCTTATTGTTATGCTGAAAGTCTTCATTTGCGCTTCAGATGATAATTAATGCGAGTTGTACAAAAGAAGCGATGACGTTGTGGGGCAATCACGTTTTTAATCAAGCTATTCAAAGATAATGCATTAGAATACCAGTTGGCAAGATGTGAATAAAGGAAGAACAGATACATCTCAGTCGGTGAAATTAATGGTTGAGAATTCTGTTGCAAAACATGTATTCTTTTTAACACTTGAATCTACTAGAATTCTTAAAATATTGAATTTACCCTTTACGAAAGGACTATTTTGGATTGTCCAAAAATGAAGAAGACATTTCAAAATGTGAGATTATTGAAAAATATTCTTCTGATAGGGCAGAAAACATTGTGGGAAAAGGAGAAATTGCTCTTTAAGAGTCATCTTCAACAAACTGGTCAAATGTCGTTTTTGTTGAGTTCCATTCTATTCAGAAAATGACAAGAACCGTTTTGTTTAAAAACATGAATCTTGTCACGCTTCATTGAAACTGCAAATACAAAAGTGCGTTAAAGTGTTTGTGTTCTTCCTTCTATTAAAACATAAACAGTAAACTCCAATTGTCTTGACCTTTATAAAGGATGTATTTGTAAAATTGCAATTATCAAGTTTAACCTAATTAAGTTTTACTTAATGATTTAATAGGTGATAAACATCTATACTTCAAGAGAAATCACAAAACATTCATTTTGTGTGGACTCTAGCTAAACATTGGTCAAATTCCAAGCCCGATTCCTTATGGCAGTCATTGTAATGTTCAATATTTGTAGAAATTGTTGTTGTTAAAGGGGTGAAAGCATGATTTTTCCTTTTGAAATCAAAAGCTCTAATGAAACAAAAGGACAAAATATTGTATACTACGGTCGAGCCCTCCTCTTTCTATAATTATTTCTTCAAGTCTTTTATAGTTGCTTTGCAATCAATAAATATGTAACAGTGAGATAATTTGTAATAATGAAATATCTTATAAGAGTGATATTATTTCTGAAGGAATAGGACGTAACGTAATACGATTGTTTTAAGGGAAAAATAACGTATAGATTTCGTGGCAGCAATAGTGATTCACTACTCTTCTGTATTTCAGAGACCCATATCACAGAGACCTCGCATGGACTTGAAGCGGAATTTCCTGATTCTAAACCTGATATGCAGGTTCGAACCCGAAACAACGCACAGATGCCGGAGTCCGGATTACAGAACGAACACGGACCCGAAGATAACAGGTAACCAGAACCTAGCCTGGAATCAGAGGACACAGGACACAATTCGATTCTTTCATCCCGTACAATATATAAGTACACTTCGTTTTAAGCGATCTTAGTCTGAGGTGACGGAAGCATGATCGATAGGACATATACTAGTAATGACTTAACCCTGAGAAAGCTGAGTAATTTTCTAAAATATATGTTTTGTGTCAAATGCTTTCCAAAACCTTAAATTTCCGCTTAATTTTGATGAGAAAAGATACTCAGAGTAGCAAACAGGTTAGATCCAGGCCAGCCGCCAAGTAAATTGGCGGCTGGCCTGGATCTAACCTGTTTGTATAAGCATGAAGTTGGCTTCAGCACTATAAGGGTTAAAACAGGACGGATATCATCCAAAATGCTCCAGTAGGAGTTTTCTGAATGACTTGGGTCCTGTTATTAGATATCCTTAGACTTGATGTAAGATAATCTTAGCGTAAATACATTTTCACGAATTGTTTAAGGATACCACTTGAAACAAGGTCAAGTATATTAACGATGGCGACCACTCTGTTCATAATTCAGCGTTTGTGTCGAACAAGAACTGAACGGCCGCTTTAGGGATGGAATTTATAGACATGATAGACGGTATCAGCTGAATTAGGAAGGTTGTTCTTTCGTTCTGCATAAGTTTGTCTTAAGGACATATTCTACAGTCTTATAAGTAAATAAGCCTTTCATAGAATTTTCTAAATATTTGATATGTTCTTTTGAATTTTATTGTGAATCCAAAAATGAAAAGAAAAAGACAGATCGACGAGTTAGTTTTTTCGTAAAATGACAGTTTCCATGGTAACCGTCTGTGGCAATAATGTCAATATGATCATATCATCATCAAAAGGTAATAAAATAATTTCTGGAAGGATTTTGAATACAAGAAACATGAATTCATTCTTTCAATACTAAATATTTTAATGTTATTTTAAATTTTTACAATCTCAACAATTTTTGTAATCCGAATCAGTTTTTCAAACTTTTGTATTCTGCAAAAATCAATGAAAATTTATGTGATATTACAAAAAATTAAGATATTTCAAAATTGTTTCATAGAATTTTTTTATTTTGCACTATGTGAAATAAAATCTTATCTTGAAATTCATATTTTAAAAAAAGTATATGTTGACGAGTTAGCTTTTCTGTAAAATGACAGTTTCCATGGTAACTGTATTTTAAAAAGATTTATAAAAACGAATAAAATAACTTTGAAAACTTGAAAAATAGAAGCTGGGGGCTTAATATGCATGAGAAATATATATTTTTTTCATAACCTTTTAATTATATGATTATTCTTTGAAAACAAACGCATACATTAAATTTCATCCGAATAAAAACGTTTATCCGACTACTATGCAAGTACCTCTTCGGTAACTGACTTATTATTTCCCTTGGATGCGCAGATGAATGGTGCGGAAAAAACTACCGAGAACGTCATTAAGCAATATAGTGTATACGCTTCCATGTAGTTTTATTAGAGATAAGCGCTGAACATGGTCAACCCAAATTTGTATTTTATCTCGTTCGTTGAAGTAATAATAGACTAACTTCGTTCTTATTTTGACGCTGTACGTTCAACACTTTTAACACGATTTGGAAAACTTAGGAAGCACCTTTCATCGCTTCAAAAAATGGCGTGGACATGTTATTTTGACTTTCTAAAGTTTCAAGACTATTTTACTCTTCTGTTAATTGATTTAAATGATATATCATTATTTTAAAGTGACAATACCTTTTTTGTCAGGTTTGACAAAGAGGCCCATCTAGATGTCGGACATAATGCGCACAGTCTTATACATGGTAACCTCACCTTTATCCGTCACAGAAGAGATGACTCGGTGAACGGTCCGCGTGGCTCGCCAAATGGACAGGAAGGTATGTGATATTTACTTTTAATAGGTCTATTTCACAAAGGGATCTTGCCTTGCCCAGAGTAGGTGTAGGACGTGTGGCTTGGGTTCAATCCACATCGGTGACATTGGGATTTTCAATGGGAGTGTCCTTGGGCAAGAGCCGTGCCAAAAAACTGGTGAAATCCAGCTGAGTCGTGAAACTGTCGTACATGTATATAATCAGTTCGTTATATTCACTTTCAAACTATCTGTTTTAGAAAACACTTTAGCAAAGAGTCAGGGCTGAAAAAAATAGTTATCGCATAATGAGAAAATATTTTAAATTTTACAAAGTAAGTGTTGTTGTTTTAACTTATTGTAGAATTTGGTCGTTTAGTTTGACTTATCACCATTGTTTAGACTGTCAATAATTAGTGACGCTTCTTGTTTATCAAATACCGGGCATATTACTCTTGATTGCTGCAAGGATTTCCTATGAGATTGTTACTTTACTTTCGACTTTCGTTGTGCGTTTATGTTGGGATTTCCTATGAGATTGTTACTTTACTTTCGACTTTCGTTGTGCGTTTATGTTGGGATACCTTTTGGGATAGGGATATAAAATGAAATGATATTGTGATAATATTGACATATTTGTTAACAAATAAGGCAATAGGACCTGCGTAGCCCGTTGGGTATAGTGGCTCATGGTTTGGAGTCTCAACAGCACTTGTTTATTCGGGGGATGGGGAGCGGGGGGGGGGAAGTGTATCATTTTTCAAATCACTTCAGAGCCCAGGCGTAGTACTGATGACTTCGTGAAATACCATCGCATAAATCATAAAAATGTTGACTCGACAGAATGCCCTTCACAAAAATCAAAAGAGAATATCGATGGAAAACTGAATCACCTACCCAAGATATTTCCACTTTTGTTTTTACAGGAGATGAGATGAGACAAGGCAGTCCAAGGAATATGAAAGCAGATAGTGAAATTCGTGCCCTTATAGACCAAGAGAAACAGAGCGGTATGCTGCCCTAGTTTGATACACAATAATAAATGATTCACTGACTTCACATCAACAAATCCGTTTCTGCTGCCCATTGCAGATAACTCATTTAGTGTATTATGTGTAGAGAAAATACTGCTTTCGTAGAACATGTTATACCTTTTTTAAGAAAAAAAATCACTATTCCCTTTCAATCATATACCATCATTTCAATACAATATCGCCTTCATTCGACCTTAATGGGATTGTAAAATATTTGGTTTTTTTTGGATTAAGTAAAATAAAAACACTTTTTTTTAACGGATAAACAGGAACTCGAATTATTTGCCAGATAGCTCAGTTGCTATGTCGTTAATGTAACCTTCGAAGGCTTTGACGGTTCTGAAGACTCTCCAATTCAGCTTTGTCATTATACCGAGTTGTTTGAAAAACCTGTTCTTCTAAATGAGAAGTTTTGAGTGGTCTTGTTCGAAAGAAATAATAGGCGTTATTTGCAGAATACCGTCAATTTTGTTAAAAATGCATTTGTCATAATTATTTTTGTGGAAAGGGGGGTGTCCATACTTTTTTGCTTGAATTCGTCATAAGTTCCAACAGGGTACACATATACATGTATTTGGTGTGTATTGCACAATTCAAGAGATGTCACCTTAATAAAAATACATTATATTTTATTGTTTTAACTCTCCTCGGACATGATTCGACTCAAACTTCTATTTCGTGGTAAACCCCAACTCGCGAAGAAAACACGTGCTGTTTTAGTGGATCTCACCACAGGGGCTCGTAGTTAGAATTCTTTGGTGGTAATGGCTATATAGCCATTACCACCAAAGAATCCTAACTACGAGTCTCTGAAGATCTCACAGGATGTAAAGTGATGTTTATTATAGTGCTACTTTATAAAATGTGGACATTGTCACCAACTTAAGTTGGAAAGGTAGACTGAAAACGACACTATCAAATTTATTTTGCTTACAGCACTTGAGTGTAATGACCCGAAGTCTATGTATGGTATTGATACGGTAATTTGTTTAGACACATCCGCCAGCATGAGTGGTGAAGCCATGAAGACCTCCAAAAAGTTCATTCTCGATTTCCTGGCAGGTAAGTGGTCAGACATTTTGTGCCAAACATAAATTTGAACTATTATAGCTGAAGATGCTCGTTCACATATGTGAGGAAGTTTTGAATTCAAAAATCATTTCATTCTTAAACAGAACAACATATGTACTGTTATATAGCGCGCGATGAAAAAAGTCAATGGAAGGAAACTCTATTCGTTTTTGATATTTAAAAATATGTATACAGTGAATAAGTATGCACGTTGTATTTTAAAATAAACTGTACATACTTGATACTTGATAAATCGATGCTTTCTTAATTAATCACACGTGTTCTCTTCTGTGTACACGCACCTTTCACAAAAAGTGAAATTTTATTGAATATGAAATTGAATGGCCGACCAATTATTCAACCATAAATACATTTTTAAACATCATTTTTTTTTGTATTTAGGACTTGATGAATCTACAACCAGTTACAATCTTGAAGAAAACGTTGCCTTGGTTACCTTTGGGAGACAGAATAAGGTGTTACAACACTTGACGAATAAGTATGATCTAATACGCAAATTACTGAGTAAGTAAACCATATATTTCGAATTGTCAACAAATAGATAAACGTTAAGCAATTTTGACCAAATGAAACGGCCATGTTCCAAGAAACCTTAAGTATCCAACAATTTCAAAGCTATCATTTGGATCTTTTATGACAAAAGCTGCAATACAGATGCTGTTAAATACATGTAACTCGTATAAGACCTGACATCAAATAAAGTATCCCATACGAACTGTGAAGTAAGTTTTCAAAGTTTGAGAATTAGCAGATAAATATTAAGGATAACAAAACTGTTAATTCAGATCGACTGTTTGTATACGAACTTGATTTGATTAGATGCGAAGGGAACCCAGATATACTTTGATGACCAAGACTGATGGATGATCTGATAAAAGTACTTTGATGACCAAAACTGATGTATGATCTATTTATAATACTTTGATGACCAAGACTGATGAATGATCTATGTATAGTACTTTGATGACAAGGACTAATGTATGATCTATTTATAGTTCTTTGATTGCCAAGACTTATGTATGATCTATTTTAGTACTATGATGACTAAGACTGATGTATGATCTATTTATAGTACTTTGATGACCAATACCTATGTATGATCTATTTATAGTACTTTGATGACCAAGACTGGTGTATGATCTATTTATAGTACTTTGATGACCAAGACTTATGTATGATCTGTTTATAGTACTTTGATTGCCAAGACTGGTGTATGATCTATTTATAGTACTTTGATGACCAAGACTGGTGTATGATCTATTTATAGTACTTTGATGACCAAGACTGGTGTATGATCTATTTATAGTACTGTGATGACCAAGACTGGTGTATGATCTATTTATAGTGCTTTGATGACCAAGACTGGTGTATGATCTATTTATAGTACCTTGATGACAAAGACTGATGTATGATCTATTTATAGTACTTTGATGACCAAGACTGGTGTATGATCTATTCATAGTACTTTGATGACCAAGATATTTGTATGATCTATTTATAGTACTGTGATGACCAAGACTGTTGTATGATCTATCTATAGTACTTTGATGACCAAGACTGGTGTATGATCTATTTATAGTACTTCGATGACCAAGACCGATGTATGATATATTTGTAGTACTTTGATGACCAAGACTGATGTATGACCTGTTTATAGCACTTTTATGACCAAGACTGATGTATGATCTATTTATAGTGCTTTGGTGGTCAAGACTGATGTACGATCTATTTATAGTACTTTGCTGACCAAGTCTGATGTATGATCTATAGATAGTACTTTGATGACTAAGACTGATGTATGATCTGTTTATAGTACTTTGATGGCTAAGACAGATGTATGATCTATTTTTAGAAACAATACGGTGTGAGGGACCCTCGCCACTTTGGTATGGTGTAGCTCTGTGCCTGACAGAACTCTCATCAAGAGGTATAATGTTTGAGTCTAATCTAAAGTTGTTGAATGCATTACATACAATGCATCTTTTACCACCAATCATGTATTACTTGATTGCATTGATTTTCAAATATTATCTTATATCATTCATTCATTACACATTCTTATTTATCTTTCTTTAACCAAATACATTTTAACCTGTAAATAGTTTCAATATACTTTTTCCCGCATCATCATAATGCGCGCAAAATGCTCTTAGCTGTCGACGAGCCTTAAAACATCATTCATCCGTTCATTCGTCTAAATGTGTAATGTTTGAGTCTTTTATCTAAACGTGTAATGTTTGAGACTTTCATCTAAAAGTATAATGTTTGAGTCTTTCATAAAAATGTGTTATATTTGAGTCTTTCATCTCGAGCTATAATGTTTGATTCTTTCATCTAAAGGTGTAATGTTTGAGTCTTTCATCAAAAGGTGTAATGTTTGAGTCCATAGTCTAAAAGTAAAATATTTAAATTTTCATCTAAATATGTAAATGAGTCTTTCATCTGATAGTGAAATGTTTAACTTTTCATCTAGAGATATTATGGTTAAATCTTGTATTTAGAAGTATAATATTTGAATCTTTTATCTAAAGGTATAATGTCTGAATCATTTTCTAAGAGGTATAATGTTTAAAATTTTCACCGAGAGATATTATGGTTAAATCTTTTATTTTTGAAGTATAATATTTGAATCCTTTATCTAAAGGTGTTATGTCTCAATCTTGTTGCAAGAGGTATAATGTTTCAAATTTTCACGTAGAGATATAATGGTTAATTCTTTTGTTTAGAATGGAATATCTGAATATTTTATCTAAAGGTGTAATGTCTGAATCATTTTCTAAGAGGTATAATGTTTAAATGTTTCATCTAAAGGTGTAATGTTTGAACATTTTTTCTAGAGATATTTTATTTGTATCTTTCATCTAAAGGTGTATTGACTGAAACTTTTTTCCAGAGGTATAATGTTTAAATATATCATCTAGAGGTATGATGTTAAAATCTTTATCTAGAGGTTTTATGTTTAAATCTTTTCTTTAGAGGTATAAAGAATCTTTTATCAAAGAGTTTAAAGTTTGAATCTTTCATCTAGAAGTTTAACATTTTGATCTTATATCTAGAGGTATAATATTCGAATCTGTGATCTAGTTGTATAATCTTTGAACTTTTCATCTCAATGTTTCATCTTTGAATCTTTTATCTAGAGGTATACTGTTTGAATGTTGTATGTAGAGGTATAATATATGAAACTTCATCTTGTGTTAAGATAGCCTCAGACTAGCTAACCATTCATGTACTATTTAATAGTGGCCATTTAACACGAGATTGATTGTAAATAAGAAAATCCTTCCTAAAAACATATTGAGATATATAGAAGGTTTACTTTTATATTAGTATCATGTAGTTATCTCTTTTACAGTATCGTTTGATTATTGTATAATGATATTTAAGGTGGTGTCTGCTCAATGGATTCACTAAAGGTCTCACCAAGAATTATCATAGTTTCGGACTTCTTTTCCTCTGTGAAAAATTACTTTAGTGGTCCTGATATTCAACAGACAGACACGAAGGTGAGTTATTACCTATCGGAATATCATATTATCAAGTAATCTCATTTAAATTATTTTTTGTAGAATCGATAGTAGATAATGAGTTGAACCTGCTTGATCACATATGTCGAAAGTGTAACAATCATTTTAACTGAAAATGTAAAACCTTTAGAGCTGTTCAACAGCTGTGCACACCGTTATTCAATACGCATTTTTAAAGGCACATGAAAGGATAAGAGTACAAATGAATCACTGGCAAAGCATATGGAGTTCTTTTATAATGTTCATAAAGTCATGAAAATTATTGTATGAATGCTTTGATACTGTATTTAGTAAACTTCTTTAACATAAGTTATTTTGTGCTTGAAATATATAGTTGTCTCCAATTTAATCTTGTTTATCAACAGTCTGTTTGTTTACATATTTAAAATAACGAATTCTGATTGGTTGGTTAAAAATGTGTGTATCACGTGACTAGGTAAGAGGGGAAGAATCAAGCTATCTGAATTATTTAACTGGTTCATATGGGTTATTTCTTGTTGGCTTTCAAGTGTAAGTTGTGCTGATGCTTTTCTTTGGTGATTACTATTTGAATCGGACCAAAAATTACCAAATAATATAGTTTGATATAGCATTAGTCTCGTTACATGAGCCTTTCACATGTTTAAGAACACGCTCTTTTATATCTTACTCTTTCCTAGGTTCGCCTTGAGATAAGCACGTTATATATATGGTTCATTTTTTATTCTCTTTAGGGAAACTCAGAGGTGTGTGGTATAATAGAAAAGAATAGGAACTCTGTCAGTTCGTTCGACTTTGTTCTAGCTGGACGCAAAACTAACCAGGTAAACCAATTGATATATAAATAGCATTGGTTCAGGGAACTGCACTAATTTATCAGCTTTTATAGTTTTTAATCCAAAGAAAACCAACAATTACAGATAGTATTTTTTTCTATATCCCCTACGAGAGACGATGCTCCGAAATATCTTATCCAAACCAATAATTTTTGACATCAAAGTTTTGTGTAAATATTTTTTTCGATTTATTACTCTCCAACATTCAATCAAGAACATGATTAAGAACAGCAATTGTTTATACATTGTAAATATCTTACTACCTTTGTGATGAACTGATTAGATAAATATCAATACCTGTAAAATCTGATCTCACACGGTACTTACCATGGTCATCAATGGGAGATTGAGAGCCCTTGAGCCTTGTGTATGTCAGGTTATAGATGGGGCCTCCGGGGCCTAGTGGTTAGAGTACAGAACTTGAAATCACAAGGCCCCTCTCCGCGTGGGTTAAAATATTGAGAGGGATATGAATTCTCATGAGAGGCAGTCTCCCGACTGACTTACGGAATGCCGATGGTTCTGACCGCCTTGACCAGCCCTTACGGGTAGCTGAGTATTGGATCTTCCTCCATTATTAAGAGTCGGGCATCGCTACATAACTGACATAATGTTGATGTGATGTAAAACCCATATAAAGAAATGTTAGGTTATGCAACCACTACCATCGAAGCCATATACGTATTTTATGAGATAGGTTTTTAATGTCGTAGCTATTGAACTTCACTGAGTAAGTAACTTATTTGGCAACGGATCGTCATTGCTTCACTAAGCCAAACGTTTAGCAGTTGTTCTTTTTGGCTTCAATCAATTCTTGATAAGACGATTAACCTGATGGGACAAAGCCTATGCTAATGTCGTTTTCTTCCTTTTATTTATATATCTATTAACAAAGCTTTAAATCATGTCAACATTATTTCAATTATGTTGTGATGCCGGTCACATCATTCGTGGAAGACCCCAAATTGGACTGCACATAAAAGCTGTTAAAGCTTGGTAGAACCATCGACACTCCGGAAGTCAGTCGGAAGGTTGCTTCACATGACAATCCAAATATCGTCACCTTGAACCCACGTGGAAAAGGGCCATGGGTTACAAATTCTGTACTCTAACAACTAGGCCACATTAGCCGCTCTTTTTATTACTTTGTTTCATTTTTATTTCTCGTATTTGCGATTGCAGGAATTACTTGGGAAGATTGGAGGAGGTCGTGTTTTTACCATGGCAGATGTTTTATACCTGGCACAGTTCTTCAGAGTACAGGTAAGATTCGGATTGTAAAAGTTTAACCCTTTACGAACGCCCAATTTTGGATGCCCCAAATTGAATGAGTTTGCAGAAGACGTTTCCAAATGTGATGAAATTGAAAAAAATTCTTCTGATTGGACAGAAAACATCGTGAGAAAAGGAGAAATTGAGAGCAATTTCTCTTTTTTCCACATTGTTTTCCTTGGTCGTCTGTAACAAAGTTGTTAAACGTCGTTATTGTTTGGTAATAGGTTAAATGACATATTTAAAGTATGAATGAATTAATTGGTTCCCTTCATAACTCCCAATACATAGGGTATAGTATTACGACATAAATGCCTGTTCCATGTAAAAGGAGTATCATAATGTTGATACAGATATCGATACTATAACCATGAAACAATGAACATAGCCGAGAGTAAGACACTCTCAGAAAAATAATACAGTCAAAATGTCCTGACACGTACACCTTTTTTATTTCAAGATAAAGAAATGCCTTGTTATGATGAGAAGGATTATTTTTAAATTAATGTTGTAGATTGTTTGTAACATACCGTTACAGGTCGAAGTCTTGCAATGGTTCTTTTAGTTGGCTATGTCAACATTGATTTCTTACATGCGGACCCCTTACATGGACTATTTGATATCATTTAATCGGATGTCAGCGTTCCAACTTGATACTTGTATACACGCGTCTTGACTTGATCAACTTGCTTTCCCATATTCATTTAGCACAGTATTGGCGGGGAAATAACGACAAACATAGATAGGAGTGCCGAATGCCATAATTTGACCAAACCCTTAGAATTCTTGGTAATTTCTAAAATTAGATTTTTGGTGGTCTGCCTTCCAAAACCTTAAATATCTGCTTAATTTTGATGAGGAGAGATATTCAGAGTTGCAAATAGGCTAGATCACAGGTCAGCTGCCAAATGATTAATCTGCTTGCTACTTAACAAGATTAAGTAGATATTAAAGGTTTTGAAAGCAGAAGACACAAAATCTATTTTTTTTTTAAATTATCCAGCATTCTAAGGGTTAAACTCTCGTCTTACAGGATGTTTTGAACCGGTTTATGACCAAACAAATGTATGAAGAGGTTGGTGTAGACTTCTTGAATGACTTAATGAAAGAACGCGGACTAACAATACAAGCTCAGGTAAGTAGATACTTAATTTGCTATTCTAACTTTGAAATATTCCATCATACTATTTAGGATACATATTTATTTATACAATATATATAAATTATTTTCGCATTCACTATGTAAAGAGCCCTGATATATTAATGTTTAATGAAAAATTATTATCTTGAATTATATGAGTTGAAACATTAGGTACCGTTACCTTTGCTTCTGGATTTTGTTTTTTTTTGCATTACATTTTCGAAATCTACATATGTCACCCGAAAGTACTTGTTGTTTTGGAAATTAATGTACATGAGTGTTGTGAAGGCTTATAAGAAGTGTGTCACTCTGTATGTTTTTAACACTTTATTTGAAATTGAAAAGACATCCATTTTAAACGTCTGGTTTGGTTTGTTTTCTTTGTCATGGTTAACCGAAATTTGAAGCGACATTCTTATATCATCATTTTTTTTCTTGGGAAAGCACTGTGCTAAATAAAACATGCATGATTAACCTCCTATTCTTCCATTTGATTGTTTCTGGCTAGCCACGGAAACATTTGCTTTAATTATGTACATTGAAAAGAAAATCAAATATATGTTTCCTAAGACACATTACTAAAGTATTGGTCTCTCTCTCTCTCTTTCTCTCTCTCGCTCTCTCTCCTTCTTTAAAATGCCTTAAATATGTGTTAAAAGTAAGTTTAAGCTTGATGGCAGTGTTATTAGGAAGCTTATACATGAAGAGCACATGTGAAATATTTTGTAACACTTACATCCAGTGAGAGTATGTCATGCCGAATGATCAGTTAAAAATCAATATATAAGATATGTTCTTTCGACAGAGAGATGTAAAGGAAATAATCAAGGAAGAAACACCATTAGCTGAGGAAGTTATGGACACAGGAACGGGTCCTGGGCCCACTGATACTGACCAGGAAGATGTGGTAGATGATGTTGTGGAACCCGGGTTTGGTACCCGAATTAAAGCCAGTCCAAACTGGGTTGGGTACCATACTAGACGTCACATGTCAGGGCGAGTTATAGCCCAAAGAAGGACGGGTACGTAACTTTTCCTCTTCGAGAAGAAAATTGTTAGGTTTCTCACTCCCTGTCAGTAACGATCGTGTTTGGAAGCAGTGTAACAACCGGAAATTTAATAAAACAGGAAATGCAATGATTGTTACATTTCCTGTTTAATTTTTAATTCCGGTTGACACAGTCATATTTCATTTCCTGTTTCATTTCATTTCCGATTGTTTCGAAGCAGTCATTTGCTTGGATACATTTTTTGTTAAATATTCTGTGTTCAATGTACTTGGTAATGAATAAATACCAGAAGCTGCCGAGCTGTTTAAGGTTACCTGCTGGTGGCATTGATGAATTCGGATGTTTTCTGTTAATAGAATAGCTGTTTCGTGTATTTTTATATAGAATAAAGGAAACACCAATTAAGCTGGACGCATGTGTATCGTTCATAGAACCTATGTGCAAATTTGAGAATCAAACGCACTGTTCTAAAGAACATACAGGTGTATAAATGAAAACACCATTGATCAATGGACGACAGCGTTTTCCACTGATCTGATTTGTTTTCCTCTTTTGGAGGCTAATCTGCTCTGTTCATGACACCTGTATTGTACAGGCTTGTTGAAAGTGGTTTGGGAGGATGGTACACAAGAGAAGTTAAAGTACGGAGTTGACGGTGAATACAACGTTATTGTGGACGATACAGAGCCTGATATAGACGAGGGTAACATCAAGGTCGGATCAGTTGTAGAAAGAGGTATGGTATTTTTCAATGTGGCATTACTTAATTGTTCATCTCATTGAACAAGGTTTAATATTAGACTAATAACCAAGAAACGTCGTCTTCATGGAATACTAGGGGCAGTCTTAAGGTAGAATATCCATAGTCCGCCAATATTTCTAAATCATTCTGTCGTATGTTTACTTTCGTCGTTCTCGGTATACACCGGTCGGGCCGGAAACCTTCAGTTAAATGGAAATAATTCCGTCTCAGACCGATGTATACTGAGGACCACCGAACTAAACCGACAAGAGAATGAATTTTAAAATGGCGGTATATTGGTGTTCTACCTTAATAACATATTATTAACTAGAAAGGCATACATATAGACTATATTCAAAGAACATATAGAGCTACAAGAACACCAAGACCAAAAATGATAAAGAGTCTTAAACAGAAGATTACAGTTTAAACAATGCCTTGCACAATAGAAGTCTTATCCTTATCATGGCTTGTCGTTTTCAAGGTGGACGAGTCGCACACTATCCTTTGAAAGAAAGGGGTACATTGTAAACTTGTAAACACTGGGAGCTTTGGTCGAACATGTAACCAACTTCTGGGCACCATTTTGGTTTCAGCCATGTCCAATATATCACTACTCCAAAGGGTAGTTTAATGATAAACAACTATTAGTTGTTAGTTCTTCAAGATGAAACCACGTTCATATTGTCTCACACGTTACTATGTATAGTGGAAAATTGTCATCTTTCTCTAAATTCACACTCATGTATAGTGAATCCGTTTGAAATGCATAACAAATTTGCAAAATTATCGGTCATTAGTGACAATTATGGCAGGTTCCGAGCTTGTCAAATATGAAGCATGTAATATCATAACATAGAAAGTGATATATAATCTATCTATTTAAGGGCCTGACTGGCAGTGGGGTGAACAGGATGGCGGTCCCGGAAATATTGGAGTTGTTACTAACTACGATTCGGTGAAAAAAGTGGTAATGGTGAGTATATATTGTTACGTTTTATTGCTTGACCCTTAAAATGCTGGAACCAACTTCATGCTTATTCAAACATGTTAGATCTAGGCTGGCCTGTGATCTACCCGGTTTGCTTTACTGAGTATCTTTCCACATCAAAATTAGGCAGCTACATCAAGTTTTGGAAAGCAGATGGCATAGAATCTTTTTTGTAGAACATTACCATGCATTCTAAGGGTTGAAATACTCTAAAATTGCCGCTACAGGTTTTCTTTAAATCTTCATGGTATGATATCATTTGCAACATGCTAAGTATACTGTAGATAAGGTAGAATGCATGTAATTGCTCTACTGGGAAAATTTGCAGATGTGTCCAAACACAATTCTGACAACTTAATCAGTGAACAACAGATTGCACGCAATACTTTCGAATCATTACACCAGTACCTAACAGTTTGATTATACAAAGGCGGTTGCTGAAGAGAAGTTTTACTTGACTGTTCATAGATTTCCAAAGTTGTTGCGCTCTGACAGACATCTTTATAAAAATGAAATTGATTTGACATGTTTATTGTGTCAACCATCAGCACTAAACAAACTTGGTATCAGTGTGTAACAATATGAAAATGAGGACTTCCTGTGGTATGTCAACATTACGTAAATGCACATATATATGGAATCTAAACAGACCTAGCCCTTTACCAAACGCAAAATATTTGACTGTCCAAAATTAAAAGACTTTGTAGACGGCATTTCAAAATGTGATGTAACTGTAATATAATCTTCTGATAGGGCAGAAAACATTGTGGGAAAAGGAAAAAATTGCTCATTAAGAGCAATTTCTCCTTTTCAACCAATGTTTTCCAGAGTCTTCTGCAACACACTGGTCAAATGCAGTTATTGTTTGGTAATGGGTTAATCAAGAAACCGATTTATCATTGTAATTTTAGGTTCTCTGGGAGCATGGCAGCCCAGGCAACTATCGCTATGGTTACAAAAACAAATATGATGTGTCACCAAGGTAAGTTAAACCATTTGGGAGATTAAGCCTTTGGTGAATGGTATTTCTGTGTAATGTTGAAAAACACTGATTTAATCGTCGTCATGAAACTTTTCAGTGATTTCAAATCAGTACCGCAATGTCCTTTCAGTTGTTATTTATTTTCATGCAGCAATTGCACAATCGTAAAACGAAGGAATAAAATAGACTTCAAAAAGAACCAATGGCCAAGGATATCAATGATTATCGTAGTTGCAAAATGTCACCGTTATAAGCTACCTAGGAATATAGTTATGTAAAGGAGTATTGACCTTGAATAGAATAAAAGAATGTTTGTAGAGAAAAGCCTTTGGCTCAAAAGACAATATTCATACTTATATGAAGATATATAGAGATCTATACAAACGAGTTGCTCATCTTAACGAGTAATTTCTCCTTTTCTAACAATGTTTTCTGCCCTATAAGAAGAATATTTTTCAATTTCAACAAATTTTGAAATGTCGTCTGCAAACTCTTTCAATTTTGTACAATCGAACATGTGGCGTTTGGTAAAGGGTTAAATAATAAAAAGATCGCATTGTATAGTCTGTTTCGACTTATCTATCTATCAGCGTTTGAGCATATGCCGATTCGCGACGACAATTAACGTTTTTATAGAACGGGTATATAGAAGGCAAGGCATGTCGTAACCCGAACGTAGTGTACTATATTTAATCAGGTTTTGCAATTACATCGTTACAATCTACGGAATCATTGTCTACAAACCTTGTTTAAAAAGCCTATAAAATGGTGACTTTGAATCCTTGATGCATCGTTATGAAGACTATATTAAATGTTACCCGTAAATGTATACATGTTTATTGTTTTTATTTTGGGAGAACATTTGTTCATTATGTTATGGTTTACGACCTTTTTCTTTTCAACAGACCCCTGGTGCAAAGATTAAGTGAAAGTAAGTAGAGTTCATAAAAATATTGATCATAAAGAACCAAGCACGTTATTCAATGAAACCTCACTCGTTGCATCGTCTATTAAAATATATAAGAAACCATTGTGGCAAAAGGATGACATGCTCATCTTCCACCAGTTTTCTTTTCATTCACAATCCTTTCAAATGATACCTAACTAAATTTCTTTTAAATCTTTTTTCCATCTTCTGTCGACCAGTATTTCCTTTAATTGTAACCGGCCAATATAGATTAATTGTTAACTAACTGTTATTTTGTCTTCAATTCAATGATGATGACACTGACACATGTGTATTTCGGTTATTAGACCTCCGGCCTTTTTTTATACACACAACCATTCAGTTTAATATAGCTATGAGGATGAGATGCAGCAGTGAGAATAAACTAAGATTATTTCTAAATAGCTAGTTATTTAATACTAAAGAGTCAATACTCAACTAAACCGCTATATGTAACGAGTCTGATACATGCCCATTACATATGGTCTTAAAGACACACGTCATCTAGACTCCATATATGGACATTACAAATGTAAAGAGTGACATATACGGATGTAAATAAGATGTTGTAGTAAAGGTAACAAAGCACAGTGTATAGCTCCGGTTCATACTCTTTATTTAGTATTCGAGATGTTTTGGCTTAGCTTATGCCAGAAAGTAAAAAGTTACAACTAAGATATGCTTGCAGACTGATGTAAGTTGCATCATTTGTTTTGCCCTATAACTGTAATGGGGAAACATGCGTTTGTGTTGATTTTGCCGAATAAATAACTGAATTGAAATAGTATTATCACATGTATTCCTGTCATGAAGCCATTTTGATGAAGCTAACCGTAAAGATCTTGAATGTCTATTGAAAGACAACATCCAAAAGGCATCCAAAAGTAATATTGCCTCTTTGGATAACTGGTGTTATGTGGGTTCCTTTGACATTTCTGTCAAAGCATGCTTACAAAATGATATCGGATGATCAGATTGTATACAGCAATGATGAGTTTAAAACGCGACCACTCACACTTTTATCTCATTTACCGTATGAGACTATGTAACTGGTTCAGTTTAAAGCAAGAGCATCCGACATAATTATCGAGCAACACATTAAAATAGCGACGCTGCGATGAGCACACTGTGTTTTACTGTTTCTTCTACTTACATGCATATTTAATTTACCCATTTCTATGTTGTACTTTTTCCACTACTTATTGTCATATTCTATCAACCCGTGTCTGTGCTGTACGTTTTACATGACTAATTTGCACATTTCACTAACCTCTTGCATGTTGTATTTGGCTTATTTAATATTCTACCATTGGTATGCTGTATGGAAAACTATGTTGGAATGATAACCAAGTAATATTCAAAATCGTGTCTATTTATATCAGCCAATGAGAGGCGAGTGTACTGGCAGATGGAGATAGAACACGACAGTTGGATATTACTACCCTCTGAGGTCACTGAGAAGATCGAGACACAATACCTCGCTGATGAAAGGAACACTTTCTTGGTCAACATTCAGGATATACCGTAAGTAATGGGTGAATGAATATATATTCTTTATTTTGTTAACAAAGTACATGCAGGTTAGGTCTCCAACCAGCCTGTATATTGCTTTAAATAGAGTTACAGCTACAAGCCGTACTGCTGAAAGCTTCCGTCAATTTAACTTTATGATTTATTGACTAGTTTGGAAATTGTAATTGGTTTATGTTAATGCAAGACTGGTGTTGTTTCTTATATGCAAGATGCTGAAAGCTTCCGTCAATTTAACTTTATGATTTATTGACTAGTTTGGAAATTGTAATTGGTTTATGTTAATGCAAGACTGGTGTTGTTTCTTGTATGCAAGACGCAAGTTTAAAAAGGACACACTTAGTTCTAGATAAAAAAGTTATGGGAAGAAAATGCGTCTGTCCGTATCTTTACGAGATCTGAATTGAATTATTTTCTTTTTCTATTTGTAGATATAGATTTTCTCTCAACTCCCTGAAGGCAAGAAACACAGTGACAAACAGTAATCATGCAATAAAACGTCTAGGTAATGTTTCTCCCGATCATAAGATGTATCGATATGTTCCTTAACCCCTTACTCCATAATACCCCTGTTCATCTGTGTACTTCTGTCATAAAAACCTTTATAATGCAATGTGACAAAAGGATAAATACCTCCATATAAGCAGTTATGTTTCAAAATGGTTACTACCTAATGTAAAGGTAAATAAATGTTATACAAACTTGGCTGATCTTTCAATTCTAGTTTTTTATGAGAAAGTGTACGCTGAAACATCTAGTGAAGTATTCAATCATATATACATGTTTCATTACGGTATAAAAAAGAATGTATATTTTTCAATACGATGCCTTTGTAAATATTACATGAATATAAAATATGGCGTCTATTTATATCAGTGGAGCTTTTAAACATGGTTACGTAGGGCCTGTCGCTGTACCCAGATTTAAATTGCAACCTTATGTCTAAAAGACATACATATCACTTTAAAACTAAAAGCAATACTCATCATCTTCTTTTTGAAAAATTTAATATAATAGTATTTTCTTCTATTTCAATTTTAAAATAAGGTATGCATAAAGGTAAACTAGCCACAGCTAGATGCACGTTTCCTTATGTTTGCCTTATATTTTCAGAACTTACCAGAGCGGAATGGTTACACATGACAGATGAAGCTTCAACATAGTCCCAGCATTAACGATATTAACCAGATGTTTTAATATGTTTAATTACATTTCTCACTGTCATTAAGTGTACACTTTGAGTAAAAATCCTTTATCGCATTTCAATATTAATTTTTAACAGTTGAATTTAGCATTTCTTCTTTTAAATGCGCCCTCGTTGCTTCACGCACAACGTTTGATTAGTTTTGTGATCTTCGAGATTTGATACACTCAGAAGAAATATTGACTGTTTTTCTTATGCATGTTTGTTTCCATTAAGTTGGTCTTTACATTAGGAAAGATAAAATTTCCTAACAAACACCCCAATCAATTGCTGCAAGTTAACCAAACCATCGAAAAGCACGAAATATATACACAACGTTTCTTTGACACAAATAACTCATATAAATGTGTTGAAAATGGAATTGAAATGATATTTCCACAGTTAAATCTGTAAAAGGTCTGGAAAAGCGCACTCATGCATTTCGATTTACGCGAAGAAAAAGTGTTTGCTCTACTCTCTTTTTTTATAAAGCGAACTTTTGCAATATTTCACGCTCTTCACAGATGTACAATGGAATATTCTTTATATAGTGACGTTTTAAAGGCTACTTTAGTGACATACATAAGAGTATTTATCTGAACTCACCACTTAGAAAGCTTATTGCATAATCGGCTTCATGAAGACTCCTTGGTTCTGATTGGTCAATAATCTACGTGTAGAAAATTTCTAAATCATCACTCAGGATTGTGATCAAGATTAACTTTTATTTGGATGAGAACCAGTTAAACTGTTTATTTTCGTTTTCGTATTTTAGTTGTCGTCGTCAAATGATTTGTTTTATAACAGTTACCTGGGAAATTTGGTTGACAGTAGACAAAACGAACTAGTGTGACGGTAATAAGGTTTATGTATAAATACTACTTCTACAGTCTCGCTGTGGAAGACGGCTTTCATAGGTGATTCGGTAGAGTGGATGGCTTTCTCTCGAAGTTAAGCACTGCACATCGCGGCAAGTACCTGGATGGGTGACCCACGATGGCTTTACTCCGAGAGGGACCCGCTACACGTTACAAAACTGGTGGCAGCGGTGGGATTTGGTTTGATATCACCACCATTCCCGTACCCTTAATTGTTCGTCGCATGTTCTCGATCCTTGTTTCTGCGTTGAGACAGTGTTTTTAGTGGCAGTAGTACATACTTGAATCGTAAAAAAAGTCGGTAACTGCCCATGTATGTCTTTGTGACATTTGTGACTTCAGGACGAAGTCAAAAGAAAGGTGGGAGAAATGTGACGGTAATAGGGTTTATGTATAAATACTACTTCTACAGTTTCGCAGTAGAAGCCGGCTTTTATGGGTGATTCGGTAGAGTGGTTGGCTTTCTCTTGAAGTTAAGCAACGTACTAAGTGGTTAGTACCTGGATTGGTGACTTATGATGGCTTTACTCCGAGAGGGACCCGATACACGTTACACTAGTTTGAAATAGGGAAGTTTGTGTTCGATGGAAGGCACTTGACCAGAATACTTTGCCATAGTACGACATAATGCGATGTTAGCCATTTATTATGTCTTTTGTTGTTTTCGATTAAAGAGATGTATTTTTGTATCATTGGTGCGTTTTTGGATGTGAATATGTTGGTGAGTGATTGATTCGGGTACACAGCATTGTATTTATTTCGTTTTCAATAAAATAAACATAAACTGGTACCTGTGGTCACAAAGGCATAAATCTCCGAAAGTCGGTCAACCCTGACTTTGTTTTACCAACGTTTGCCAGTTCTAATATAAAAATCTATAAACACGTTCTGGCCTGAATTTGAATGGCTCATAATGAGTCATTCAACATTTTTTCTCATCATTAGTTCATGCATTATCTTGTCGTCTGGTATATTCTATCAATCTGGACCATTCAGCATACTAATTGGATATTATAGGGATGAGTTATATGTGCGTGTTAAATATAACCCAAACGTGTAGATGTCCTCAACACTTACATGTGATATTTACTTGAAAAGTAAACTATTTGAAATGAAACGCATGTTTGTGTTGTACTTTTAACCTTAAATATGCTTGTTCACAGATGTTATAAAACTTGGAAGTTAAAAACTAAATGGGCCGCGTCACGCGAAAAGAGGCACTCGGACATAAATAAAAACCGCTGACTCAGCTCTTTCTTAGCGCTATTATTCCAGCATCTAGTCACGACAGTTATCATTTGTATTTATTTAAAGGTAGAGCTTGATGTCCTCTAAGATGGCAAACAGTGTAACCCCAGACCAGCCGCCACGTCACTGACGTGGCTGCTGGTCTGGGGCTACACTGTTTGCTATGTCAGAGTGCCCCTTTTCCCGTGACGTGGCCCAAATATCTTTAGAACTGCTCAACGCTGTACTATAAAGTGATACGCACCGAAAAATAATCGTTTTCATTTCTTTAATTTGTGTAATCAGCGATTTACATGCATTGATATCGCTTTTGAAATCTACCACATATGAATTGTTAGTCTGTTACGCTTCGATTATTGATACCCGATACTACTCGATACTACTCGTAGGCATCAAAGCTGCTGGGTACCGGTTTACTCAACAACTTAAGCAAAATATTAGCGTAAGTCAAAGCTGATAAGGTTTGATAGTTTCCTAAATGAAGATACGATATTGCAATGTGATGATTCCAATGATGTGTTACTTTGCAATATTGTCTAGCCCAATATTAAAGTTAGAGGGAATATTGTTTTGAACTTACGCAAAGTTTTAGCATAAACTGTTTAATGAAACGATACTCTGGACGGTACTGCATGTAGGCTTATTGACTACTTGAGAGTTTTGGGTCAAAGATCAAAGGCTGTGTAGCGGTTTTAGAATCGGGTAATATGAATGATGATTCATTGTTCATTGTAGAGGATTATCATACCATCAATTGTAGTACTTCGGTAACAGACTGTTTTAGCCCCCTTGTAATAGTAGGTTTTACTGTCGCCATGACATTACTAATATATTGTTGGAAAAGAAGTAAGATCCCAGCAAAATCATAATTAATGACATATATGTTTACAAGCAGGAATAGACAAATTACACCTGGCCTTATGGCCCTATATAGCACCTTAATGAATATATGGGGGAGGTCTCCGCGATGCAATCGGATCGCGTCATCCCGTATTGGCTTCGCCCACTGGAGATTTTTGACCATAAAAAGCTGCAGTTTGAGGACCGTTGGGGTTGATCCGGACTTAGTAGTCTATTGTTGACAGCGATGAGGACACCCCCATCCCCTGTGTGTTAATCCTATCAGTGCTGTACATCTTGCAGTTCAGGTTGGAAAGGAAGATTTCAGGGGAGTTTATTTCGGGTTTTAACCCTTTACCAAACACCAACTTTTTGACTCTCTCAAATTCAAAGAGTTTGCAGACGACATTTCAAAATGTGATGAAATTGAAAGAGTAATCTTCTGATAAGGCAGAAAACATTGTGGGAAAAGGAAAATTGCTCGTTACGATAAATTTGTCCTTTTCCCACAATGTTTTCCATAGTCGTCTTTAGTAAAGTGGTCAAATGTCGTTTTTGTTTGGTAATGGGTTAAACTAGTTGGTATCAAATACATACTATCAAGCCTGCTCTAATCATCTCTCAATAGACACCACGTTCATGCATTTCATTCCATCGATTTGTGGACATATGCATTGTCATTATATTTTATTCAAATTCCACAGTTTAATTGATGGATCAGTAGGTTGCCATCGCCACACTTGGTAGCTTAATTGTTTGGACTATGAACGATAACATAAACGAATAAAAGAAGGTGTTTTCTCAATTTAAAATTTATTTTTGACTTGGTATCACAGTTGGTATATACATATGTAAATTAATCTGTACTCGGAGCTCTTTGCATAGGGGAGTTGCTTTCAAACTATGTTACAGACACTGATACTTGTTAAGGAAGGCTCTTGAAATACTGTGCACGAACAGGTCAATTTTAAAGAAATGTGATTTTTTGGAAATTGTATCATTTGTTTTTATTTAAGCTGCAATTACAAATTGATCTTAAATCCATGTTGTCAGTGCATGCATCTACGTACAAGTCATCTTTCTAAAAGCTTGTGAAGTTAGTTGGAACTGTGACCACAATCGCTACATGTATATGTACAAAGCATACAGTTAATCAATTAACAAGAAATGCCATACGCTTCACAGTCTACTTTGCCTTCTGGAAACTATAAAGAGGAATAGAAAGTGGATGCGTACTGTGTGCTCGATTCGTCAAACTAAATAATCGTGTTTAAGGCAATTTGATGTGTTTCCTATTCTATTTAGCAAGAGATATACACTGAAGCATTGTACACTTGTGAATAATTCACGAACTGTCATTAGAATTATATACTTTTAACCATAAGCAAAAGGGATATTTATGTTTTCATACTGACGAGATTATTTCATTAAGGTAGTTCAATTGCATCTTGATATGTCTAGTTTTTACACAGGGACGGCGACAAAAAGATAGGTTATATACATAAATATAAGACGACCTATAAAAGTTTATTTCACATGATTATAAATGATGTACTATTTCTGCGTGAAGACCTTTTCAGCTGTAGTGATGTACTGTAGACCATCCGGGCAATTTGGGAGCGGACAGCAATCGGAATCTACGG
The DNA here is from genome assembly GCA_947846245.1 of Cerastoderma edule. NCBI lineage: Eukaryota > Metazoa > Mollusca > Bivalvia > Cardiida > Cardiidae > Cerastoderma > Cerastoderma edule. The sequence goes on along the minus strand of OX401412.1, from coordinate 4,693,985 downwards.
ACTCCATCGTACACTCGGTGGGAAGATACCACTCCGGACATCTGTAATATAATATGATATGATATGATATAATATAGTATATTATAATATAATATAATATAATATAATATAATATAATATAATATAATATAATATAATATAATATAATATAATATAATATGATATGATATGATATGATATGATATGATATGATATGATATGATATGATATGATATGATATGATATGATATGATATGATGTGATATTATATGATATGATATGATATGATATGATATGATATTATATGATATGATGTGATATTATATGATATGATATGATATGATAGATATGATATGATATGATATGATATGATATGATATGATATGATATGATATGATATGATATGATATGATATGATATGATATGATATGATATGATATAATATAATATAATATAATATAATATAATATAATATAATATAATATAATATAATATAATATAATATCTAAAGAAACACGATATGAAATAATATGCTTTAATGGAATATAAAACTTGTATAATGGAAAATTAAATAATGGATTATGATAATGTTATTTGATATGATCCTGGAATAAGATAATGTAATATAATGGTGTAATGTAATTATGTAATATAATTTGATATTTATTGATTCTTCTGTTTTTTGTCATCATGTAAATATAATTGCAATATGTTGCGATGCCTTTTGATAATAACTTATCATAACGTAATATAATTTTATTATATTTCAACATTAAGGACATAGACTCATAGTTATTATAATTCTATGTACATTAACGACCTATACATTCACATATAAAGCTTAATTAGATAGACATACAATATGATGATTATGGAGGAATAAACACATTTGTCTACCCATCATGTAAGTTTTTAGTATAAAATGTGTAGTGAACCGCTGTTCTTTTGATGCAACGTAAACACCCTAGACTAATACACTACATGCTGTGTACCAATACTTACTGGACGTCGTTGACTCTAGTGGAGTTGACAAGCACATGTGATACACAGAACTCACAAGTCGCTTCACAACGGACCTCCAAGAAACCGCGGTATTTGGGGTCACTGCACGAATTGATGAAGCTTTCACAGTTATCGATGGTGTCAGCACATATGTTAACTGGAAATAAGAGGTTAACGTTTTGAATTTGATCGGGACCAAGTATTGGTTGTGTTGACACTGATCATGTATCCAATAGTAATGTGCGTTGAACGCTTTAACCGTTTAAAAAAAGCGGCTTTTTATGTGGCATTTCTCTTTTTTGTCTCCTTTTTTAAACACAATTTGAAAAGTATCTATTTCTTGAAAATACAATGAATAGAATATTTTCAGTAGATGAAATGTTAAAGGCTCATAACCATACGAAATGAGATAATAGCTAGCGATTAATAAATCATGTGTTATACTGATCTATCTGTATAATCGTATGGAATGGTTAAAATGTATGTAATAGGCAGTGTTTCCAATAAACCTATTTAATCTGATATAACATTACAACAAAAAATCATTTTGCTCACCCAGTATTAAATGTATGTGAACCGACATGCTTAATTTCAATTCCTTAGTTTGTAACGACGTTTTAAAACTGATTTTTCACGGATGTGAGGAAACTTGAACATATGAATTGTATTTTCTTAAAACTACGAGTATATAGCTGTTTTAAGTATGAGATGCACATATTGGCAATTCAAAATAACATAAGTTGTATCTAAATATGTACAGACTGTTTACAATTGACCCATTATGTATTCAGATCTAATCATGTTGCAATGGCTTTAGTATCCATCGAACACCATCTTTACATACTTAGATATATTGATCTATTCTAAATATCAATTCTGCCTTTTGTAGATTTCTTTTCACTATGTACCATACCGCATTACAAAAATTTATATTGTTTCAACGACGTTTTATTTCATCCGCAAATAGTTAATTTTGTGAATAAGAACCTTTACCCCATTACCAAACAAAAATAACATTTAACAACTTTGCTGCTGACGACTTGGGAAAACATTGTGGGTAAAGGATAAATTGCTCGTAATGAGCAATTTATCCTTTTCCCACAAGGTTTTCTACTCTATCAAAAGATTACTTTCCAATGTCATCACATTTTGAAATGTCGTCTGCAAACTCTATGAATTTGGGAAAGTCGAAAATTTGACATTTGGTAAAGGGTTAAATCAGAACAAAGATGATAGTACAATATTTACCAGTAGTTGTAGGGGGTAACGTTGTGGTGGGCTGCATCGTGGTATCTGTGGATTCTGGGAAAAATGAAAAACAAGAAATGCAAATTAGAGATACTTTATTCATTATGTACTTAGTATACATACTCTACAAAATGTTTTTGTCATTTCAAACATCCAGGAAAATAAACCTTGTATAAAGCTCACATATTGACGCAGAATTACCAGAAAGTGCTAGTTACATCGCTTGTCAACAACGAAATAGTCCTCACCGAATTCAATAATCAATAATCAGTTCGATCATTTCATATTGTCAAACATTTGAATTATCCCTATCACTATACTGATTTCTTTTAGCAATACATCAAAAGGTATTTAGTACAACACGTGTTATCGTTATTTATTCAGTCATTTTGGGTTTTCATTATTGCACAAGTAAAGAAAAAGTAGTAACTATCGAGTAGGATATTTGTTTCGAGAAAAAGCAACGACTTGTAAAAAGCGCAATTCTGACAAATCAAAATTTACCAATACTAATGACTTTGTTTTCATAAACCGATTGATAATTTATATCTAGCCTGGCAACGTGACTCTTAATCACCGTGTCTGAATATATTCGCCAATGCTCAGATAAAATCCCAAACCCAATGATACATTTATTTGACGTATGTAGAGCAATATTCTTTCAAAGTCCTCAGTGAAGAAAGGATAAAGTGCAAGTACCTTTTATTAAGGATCTAATGGCTTTTACCAAACATAATCATTTGAAAGTGTACTTTTCATGCAATGAAATACACTATCTCTATTGTCTCCTCAGAATGAGATATTTGGTTTAGCTGGTGCATTCAGTGGGAACCAGTCTTACATTATCTAATAGGGGAATTGATGATTAGTTGTCGTTGAACATGGGGTAGACCTTCCTTACCACATATTCCGCAGAACTTCCTACAGTTTGTGTCCACCCAGGACACATACTCCTTGCCAGAACAGATGTAACTCCCGTACGATTCGCAATTTGGGATCCCGTCCTCACAGGTGCGGGGCGTGGTCACTTCGCCTGAAATATAGAGGAAAACAACAACTCTGGGACGATAACTCGGAATATCCAGTCAATCCATTCGGAACACCTCGGCCATTTCTTAAAATAACTACCGACTTGTTATGGGGATTGCCGAGTAGATACGATTGCCAGTCAATCGTATCTACACGGCAATCCCCGTAACAAGTCGGTAGATATGCCGAGGTGTTCCGAATGATATCCAGTCCGTACTTGCATGGAGTCAATCTCCCATGCAGAGTTATCGTCCCCCCAATTTACTCTGGTAGAGATTGGCATGGAGTATCTACGCATGGATATCATCTAGACTACAATGATGGGATGGGTGGGGTTGAGAAATGACGTCATATGTAAGGTGTCCGGATAAACAAATTATTTACACTTACACATGCCAATCCGAGTACGGAAGTTACCAATATCAATAACAGATAATCTAGGAATATTAACCCTTGGAATACTGAGTAACTTTCAGCTTTCTTAACCTAAAATTTCGGCCTAATTTTGTGAAGGAAAGATACCCAGAGTAGCAAACAGATTAGATCACAGGCCAGCCGCCAATATACTTGGAGGCCGACGTGGATCTAACCTATTTGCATAAGCATAAGTCGGTTCCAGCACTATATGGGTCAACAATCCATGTCATACGAATTTACAGTTAACACGTTTTTAAACGACAAACATTTGTATAGCTTTATATAAATGTTGAATAGGTTAATTAGGTAGAACAATCAAATTCATATGGTATTTTAGAAGGAAACGCTCATACCAAAACCATACGGCCTTGTTACATACGACGTTGTTTTGATATTTTTAGAAAGGTAGAAAGCGTTATTCAAACGCCGTCGTCTTTCACAGGATTGCATAGTCCCTCCATTGTGTTATAACAAGGTATACCGGGATTGATTCCAGAAAATTGCTTATTAATTCATCGTGTTGTGTCCTAGGGCTAGACACTCTACCATAGACTGGTACTTGTAAATAACCGAGGGGCTTATTTGATAATACTCCATAGATTGTCATGTACATTAATGATGGATGATATCATTTTGGTTAACTCTTTACCACATGCAGACGACATTATTTTCTTGGGGCAGGCAAATTTAAAAATCATGTGAACGAGCTTTCAGTTTTGTTGTTGTGATACGTGATTAGATTGAAAAAGCACCGTGGCAAAGGAGAAATTGCTTGTGACGAGCAATTTCCCCTTTTGTCACAATACTTTTTGAAAGACGCCTGCCGCAAGACGGCAAAAATGTGGTGTTAGGTGGTAATGTGTAAACTGGGTTTAACGTTACTACATTGGTGAATTTACAATTATCTTTTAAACATGTTTTAGTATTGTATTGCGTGTCATGCTGTTATGTTATTCAGAAGAGGGACTCAATAAGCTCTTAGAATCCGCCCCAATCCAATTGTAAGAAATATTTTACAATAAAATATGTTTAAACTGACATCTGAATATACAAGGCTAATGCTATGACGTTAACACATACAATGTGGTATTAGGTGGTAATGTGTTACACAGGGTTTAACGCCTGGATACACGAGTCAGGGCTAAAGCTCCGGCGTGGAACAAGGACAAGAGCAGATAAAACCGAACTACATACCAACACAGAACCCGCAGAATTGGCTGCAGTGGGCTTTATTGTGTGTCATTTACATTGAAGATGGATGATGCGTGGTTTAACATGGTTTAACGCCTATTTACATGAGTCAGGGCTAAAGCTACATACCAACACAGAATCTGCAGAATTGGCTGCAGTGGGCTCGAGCCCAGGGTTCGTAGTCCGTGCACATGTCCTGTCCGTACATGTTACAGTTTGTCACCGTGTCCGTGCAGTTAGACGAGACGACGGGGGTTGGGGTTGTGGCCAGTTGGGTCGGCTTGTCTAGAATAATATAAACATATTACATTTAACTGATGCTCCCAAATAGGGAAACATGAAATAGCAACATTAGAAACAGTTTGTGACAGAGAAGCAAGAGAGATTGTTGAATTAACATACTTTTTCAAGAATACTTGATAAGTGGTTTGTTACGAGTAACAATAACAAAATATAATGCATTTAATGTGTAAAGAATTGAAAGAACTCGCCATTATGTATTTAGATTATAAGTATAAAGTTTTCCAGAATGAAATGATTGTTACATTCTTTTTAAATTTATAATAATACAACGTTGAAACCCCAATCCTTACATGTATCAAAACTACTAGAAAACATTTTCACTTAACAAATGTTCAGATAGATTTATTTCATTGTTGTAGCGCTATGTCAAAACCCGTTTTGAAATAAAGTTTTGGAACTTTATTTCAAAACGGGTTTTGACAGAGCTGTCATGTCGTTTCCATTTTATAAAACTTTACGTTTTTTGCGAGATATTAAAGAAGGTGTTCGGTACATCTCAATTTATTTTGAATTGCGTACTGTGTACATGTACATGTATATGTATTGTGGATTGGAAGTCAGGGTATCGTTTTACTAAACAGTTTACGCTTCAGATTTGCGTAAGTCCAAAACAACAGTTCCTCTTATTTCAATATTGGGCTAAGCAATATTGCAAAGTAACACATCATAAAACTGATACATGGGTAGTATCTTAAATAAAAGTACAATATTGTAACGTGACACGTCATTGGAAGCGTCTCAGAGTGAGAGAGAGACAATTCCAATGACGTGTCACGTTACAATATTGTATTTATATTTAAGATACTACCCATTTTTATCAGTTTTGTCTTACGCAATGTTTTCCTTAAGTTAGTTAGTAAAACGGTACCTAGGTGACTGTAATGAAATAAAAGAAGTATACCTTTGCAGGCGACCATGTTGGTATCAAGGGTCACATTCATAGCATCGAGATCTTCAAATCCCTCAAACTCGAACATATATTTGTCTTCGGGTATACTGGCTATGTTAAAAATCTCATCGTGATTGGTTCTGTTACCTACGCCTGCAATATATATGTACTCGCATTATAAACAAGAGATTCCTTTGATTTGATAGGTCCTGATTGAAAAGATTACGTGTATAAGGCATCGATTATTATCATATCAGAGAAAATCTTAAGCCTTTTAGTGCTGGAACCGACTTCATGCAAAGAGATTAGATCCAAACCAGCCGCCAAGTAAATTGGCTGTCCTGTGATCTAACCTGATCGGTACTCTGAGTAGCATTCCTCAACAAAATTAAGCAGATATTTTGAAGAGCAGACGACACAAAAATCTATTTTTAAAAAATTAACCAGCATTCTCAGGGTAAAATAGATATCTTGTTAGAAAAGACTCGCCACCGTAAAACTAGGACACATCATATCCCTCTTTGATGAAAACACATTATGTTGACTTCAAAACGAGGAAAAGCTTGCGCAAGTACAAAAGCGCCATCAGTTTAAGTTGCTGTATATAGTAAACAAGTGCAGAAAATGGCTATCATAATCCACAAGTTATACGCCGACTAGCTTTATATGAAACAGGATAAGTACATTAATGTGTGGGTTTGACTTGCAAAAAACCTTTATCTCATGGCTTACGTAAAGTTAGGATGCATACATGTCAAATAATTCAGCGTGCATTGGTTACCGGGTGGCTAGGCTCCTTTATTCAAAACTAAAGCAATAGCTGGGTTGGCGTGGATCGGGTTGTATTGTATGTTCGTCGCTCGTGTTGATCACAGTGGTCTATAGTTATTCTAGGGTCAGTACTATGTATCATATGTTATATTACATAGTACTTACCCATGTATAGCTTTAGACCGCTGTGGTGTTGATGTAATTAAAGTCAATAGTGTATCTAGATCTACATAGCCTCTATCATAGATTGTTGTTTGAAATAACAGCGATGCATATTTTCTAAACCAGGCCATACGAAATACCTTAGATACGTTCTGTAGGAATATGAATACTAAATACCAATTTGCACATAGCTACATTATGTAATTATACACGAGTTATTTCCCCTTACCTATTGGACGGCCCTAACCTTTGTAAAGGGCGGGTATCTGGACTGTCCGTCAGTTAGGACCACAGCAATCTTAGGGACCCCAGTCCGGTTGTCGAACCCTTCCCTACGTACTATAACTATACAAGAGTTATTTCCCCTTACCTATTGCGTATACATCCACACCCATCTGGCGTAGTTGGGCGGCCCTGACCTTTGTAAAGGGCGGGTATCTGGACTGCCCGTCAGTTAGGACCACAGCAATCTTAGGGACCCCAGTCCGGTTGTCGAATCCTTCCGTACGTACGACCTCTAGGGCGTCTGACGTCACTGTCCCGCCAATAATGTACTTTATATCCCGGATAGCCTTGGGGGAGATACAGGAAATGTGTTTATTTTTTTTTTATTGAATGGTGTGTTACAAGAATAAAACGAAATACATAGGACTTCAATATCGATGGTACATTGTCTTGCTGTTGTACGTTCCTATGAGAAGTGATTTACTATTGTTTTGCAAAATGGTTCCAATATTCGTTGGCCTTTTCCCGTTATTGTACTATTATACTTTGACCATATACGCCTTAGATACCCATGTACATATGTTCTTTAGTGGTTATTCCACCAGCAAGTATGTTATGGATACATAAGTTCCAGGTGAAACACAAAACCATTTTAGAAATGACGAAATAAATCGACGTATATGGGACTGTTGGCTTTGAGTATACATATATCAAACATGTACATTACATGTGAATTAAGATATGGACATTACCACTGGATTGACTGTTGGTGTCGGGTATTTGAGACCTGCTTTACGTGGAATTCCTATTATACTGTACAGTCAAACTTGTATTAAGAGGCCAGGCTATGGATCTGAGAAAAATGGCTGTTTAGGACATGTTGTCTGTTTAACACAAATTGGTGTACCCTACAAATCCAACTAAGGAACTTTTGGTTGTGGTTGTTTAATGCAGATTGGTTGCTTCAAAGGATGGTTGCTTAACACAAGTAGGACTATATAAGGAATCTTGAACATGCACTTTATTGTGGCATTGGAAGTTATCAATGAAGTAAATTTACGACGATTTCTTTTATCTCGTATCTCGTATTGTTAATGCATATTGAATTTAAAAAGCATCGACAGTTTAATACAGGATAAAATAAATCGGTATATGTAGATATGTGTGTTGCTCCTTACCTTGAGAATCTCGATTTTACTAGCGAACTTGTCGAGCTTGAATTCCCATCTGACTTTATCGTTGAACAAGAGTAGCCCGACCCTGGTCAGATCATTGTCGATGTCCAGTCGATTGACCATCTCACTAAGAAAGTCCTTCACTTTCTGGAAGTTGTCTGCTCCGATACTCCCAGAAGAGTCCACAACGAAAATAACGTCAGCTTGGGTAGCCTTGCATGGGACACCTGAGAAATTGTAAAACAAACCCAAAGTCCTTTATGAAGGAATGGAGAAAGCAGTTTGTTCTGAAGTATAAACACATCGCATCACATCCTTTATGAAAGCGAGAAAGAGAAATGCTTTACCTTGTCATTGTTTCACGTCGATTGTGGTGGAAGCTTCAAGCTTGTTCAAAGCCACTCTCGATGACCGCTTCCTGGATACTAAACCAGTACTCGCGCGGATTTATGGGTTAGTCTCGTAAATGTTCATCTCGCCTAACGTGGATTCGAACCAAGGGTCCTCGGTAAAAGAGGCCGTCGCTCTACCTCTGTACCACTGTGGCAGTTAATCGTTTCGAGAAACTGTTTCATACATAGTGATACGGCACTTACTTTCCTACCTTCATGAATAAGATTTTCTTCCTATATTTTACAGACGAAATGGAATTAATATTTTTATAAAATTTTCAAATTGAGATAGCGGTACTACATAACTCTAAGCGCATAGTGGCATTACTAAAGACACATTAGTTATAGAACTATGATGGTCAAGACAGAGGTGGCTTAATCAGACTAGCATTGATAAATTGCAAGAGCCGTCTAATATCTGCAAAGTCTGAACTTTTATCTAATCCCATCTCAATCGTGCATGTTAATGAGTTGTATGCTTAGTGGCATTATTGTCAGTTCCAGAATATTTGTTATATAGTTGCCTTTATAAATCAAAGTACCGCTCCTTCACATTTCCTCAGACAACACGAGTGATCACATGACCGGAAGTAAAGCTTACCGGAAGTACACTGCCTCACATATACGGAGTTTCCGGCGTCCTGGCCAGCCTTGTCCGGATGTACAAGTACGAGGGGCTTATCGTAAAAGTAAAGCTCGCATCCCTTGTTATCGACGGTGTAACTCCAGCAGAACAGACCGTTACCAAGATCACCGTTCAAACAGGAGGCGCTGCAGAATCTGGAATGAGGTCAAGATGTTGCATGCACATTTGTCTTTAGTTTAAACTTTCTTATTTTACATCAATCGTGACGTAAGCTTAAAGATTATTGAATTCACTCTCGATGACTGCTTTCTGGATAATAAACCAGTACTCGCGCAGATTTGTGAATTAGTCCCGGCAAGTTTCGCCCTAGACTTACGGGGATCGAACTAGAACGTCTCTGTACAAGAAACCAACGCTTTACCATAGTACAACGTAGCCCAACCGGCGCTTAAAACAGATAAAATGCCATGGATCATCACCAGAAGAAGAGTGGGTCCTGAGGACACTTTTAATATATAACGTATTTTCCCAATTTCTTTGCCTTGCAAGTTTTGGTCTTGCAAGCTAGTAAATAAGTAAAATTTGTTTAAATCACTTCATGAGGTATACTTCTATATGGTTGTCTCCCCTGAACTACACAAGTAATTTAGGGATATCATTTGCGTTGTGGCGGTTAACCTGGGTAGCACATATCTATTAAGAATCAGTATATACTTAATCCTTAATCCTGCTTTTATTGGCTCGAATACTGTAAAAATTCTCATATAAAGACCAAGTGTTAAAATAATAAAATCATAATTTAATTCAAGCTTATCTATTTACATCGATTTAGAAACAAGTTACAGCTAAGACTTTTCGCTATCGATTCTGCCTCCTGGATACATAGCAAGCACTTTATCAGAACGTTGATTGATATAATGTGGCAAGGTGAACCCCGCTATTCACAAGATTTGAACCCCAACCCTCGTGTACCGAGGCTGATTCTCTATTCCTGTATCACCGTTTTCCAGTCAATACATTTTCTAAGGGAATTAGTAAATCATTTTGTAACAACTGACACAGCAAAGCCTATAAACCACATTCGCTCAATCACAAACGCAAACAATTAAAATCGTACGCTTTATCCGCCTTTAAGAAGAGTGGTGCATTGAGAACATTTCCATTCCCGTCCTTGATCGTCCCGTAGTTGGTGGCATCAATACCTGTGTTCTCGATCTCGTTAAATGAACAGTTACCTATAACACAGGTATAACATGTAGATATAGTTTCAATTTGAAAGTAAACAAAATTGAATGTAACACGGTCCAAAACTTACATCGTATCTGTCTTAAAGGTGTATGGTCATTTATGAATCGATTTTCAAGGCAAATTAAAAAGTCATATTGTTGAAAAGTCATTAATGATGAATAGCAACGATTCATTCAGACATAAAATGTGACATAATATCTACGTATATCAGGACGTAATGCGGTGGATTTCAAAGCCGTTTTAACGCTTTTGGGTCTTGATACATATTCTTTATCCTTATAAAGGCTTTGAATAAGTAGATAAGAACTTATTTTACTTTCAATGACTATCCCCCAGTACGTATCATACAACAATACAGCCTCTCAACAATCTTAAACCATTGAAATCCTAATGTCCAATTATGGATGAATAATCATTTACGAAGTACAGCGGAATAGCCAAAAGGTAGCTGGGTGCCTTTGGAAATATCGTTAGTGAGTTAACGTGCGAAATTCTATGGGGCGAATCAAACACGTTACGTATCTAAGTATTCTGTTCAGTATATTGGCATTGTAATTTTGTCAAAATTTAATCGAACGCAAAAAAATCTATTTAATAAAGGGAATGATAAGAAATGATTCTCAAAATACGTAAAGTTGTGTCATTATATGACTCTCATGTTGTCATTATGATTTCAATGTTATTTGATCAGTTCTGAAAGGATCGTTTTGTCACCTCGATATCGTTTTAGATATGGTGCATAACTCACCCCAAAGATCAAATGAAGAGCGAATGAAATCCACATTGCAAATCATGATGACATTTGGTGCATATTTGTTCTTACTATAACCAGTTGTATTGAAGTGTATATCATTAACGTTTATGAATGTACAAATTGTGTTACCAAGTAGTAATCAAAGGAAATGAAAAAAGTAAGTAGCTACTCATTTGAAAACATTTAAGCACTCATTAACGCTTGAAGAAATGTCGTCTGCAATTAGTTTGAGCATTTCGAAAATATCCCGATGGTACAAGGAAGTGTTGGTCAGAATCGAGATTACAATAGAATCCTATTCACATCGTTTTCATTAGTTGCTAAAGAAATTTCAAGGGTCTTTCTCACGTTACGTTTACCTTTTCAGAATTGGCGCAACCCTTGAACGAATGTAAATGGAAGATGGATAAGTGTTTTAAAGAACAATTCTCAAGTGGGACTCATGTTGCGTTCACGTCTCAATTAACAACCTTTAAAAACATTGTTCTCTGTTCTCTTGATATTTAAGTTAGCGAGAAATTCTATCGTACAAACATGTGTGAGACAAGTCTCAGAACTCTTGCGACGTTCATTTGACCTATCATCATTTGTTGTCGTTTATGCCTTCTTATTGTTCAATCAAATAGGGCAACCCCCAATACATAGCCGGAATATCGTTTCTAAATAACTAAAACAAAACAGAAACGAAATTTAGTCTACGCACCAATAAAGTGAAGTGATAAATGCTGCTATGGATAAGAAAAACCTATGCATCCTATTATCTGCCGAATACTTAGATATAAACCAATCAAGTCGTAAATGAGAAATCGAATCTTACCTGCCGGACAAACGAACCCACAGACTCCCTGCTCAATCGTCTCATCCACGACACCACATGCCGTCAAACACTCCTGTATCGTCTCCCCATTATTACAGCAGATCCCGCGGGCACGGGTTCGAGTCCCCTCCCCACAGGTCTTGCTGCAGCGGGACCACGCACCCCAGGGCTCCCAGTCACACTGTTGTCGCCCATCCAAACATTGGACAGGTTCGCCAGACGCTGTGTGTAACGCTAGCGAGGCCAAAACCACCGCGATCATATACAAGACGGTCATCGTAGTCCGTAAACCTCGGGTCTGTAAGGAAAACAAGTCACTGCCTACCCGATAAACCGTCTTATCCTACCCACTGACGGATACTGCGATCTGATTGGCTAACGTTAACGATGATGTGTTCTTCGATAGCAAATCAGATGTCGTTTATGAATACGATATGGAACTGATTGACAGTTTATAGGGTAAATTCGTGCATTACGGAACAGTCGCTCTCTGGACGCTCAGATGATATGACACCCCTGGAAACATGTCATTGCCATCTACACCAGTATAGTCTGAATTACTTCAAGAGTTTATTATTGTCCAGCCTAATCAATTTTCATATATAGAAATTTCAACGTGACGATGGCATGCCAACGAAGCGTTATGTACTCTTATAATTTCACAACCTGTTTATGACAAGTTTAAAGCTTTAAAGCGACAAGAATATATATGTTTATTTACATCGTTTTCCTTACAAATTTCTTAAAGGGGTTCGAATGGTGAGCGGACCTTTATCAGGTAGCATGGTAACTATAAATTTATACAGTGTTAAAGGAATTGTGCACTGTAAATCAGCTGTCTAGTTTAAAAACTTAAAGGTGTTCTACTTTCTGTGTAAAAAGATGTTCATCGATTTTCTTATCTTGCAAACAAATCCGACCTTTGTAAATGGTTGATTACAAACATTGTGTCTAGGTAACTGTGCATACATTTAGTAATGCAGTCGCAGAATTGTTAGCATCGGCTTTAATGTCATATGACATTCAATGGCATAGCACAGATAAAGCCTAATTAAAGAAATATATGTAAGCTTGAAAAGATGCATGTATGTGTGCAGCAATTACATAATTGTTTTAATCACAAAAATTCCCAATAGACCTTTCCTGATTTCTCATTACGACTCTGAGGTATCTTGCCAAAGAAATCTCCCAAAAAAGGAGTACAATGAAGCCTCGTTTATCTGGACCCCGATTATCCGGATGTCTCGCAATCCGACCGAAATTGTAAGAGAATGGAATTATTTGACCAGTTTGTTGCAGACGACTTTTGAAAACATTGTGGGTAAAGGAGAAATTGCTCGTGACGAGCAATTTCTCCTTTTCCCACAATGTTTTCTGCCATATCAGAAGATTATTTTGAATTTCATCACGTTTTGATATGTCGTCTGCAAACTCTTTCAATTTGGGACGGTCGACAATTTGGCGTTTGCTAAAGTGTTATAAGTATACACGTGCATACAAACTGTTTATGTCTTAATGTGTATAAGAACATGCTCTGCTTCATTAGTCCGGATTATTCGGTAAACCGGACATTTTGTTGGGAACGGACGTGTTCGGATTAACGAGACATCACTGTAATTGGTGTTGTTTGAACCCGGGACGCTGAGTTCTAAAATATACACCCTTACCATCAGGGCTCACAGGACCCTGTTATCAATGGTACAGTGGCCAAAGTATGTTATTATGCATTAACATACAAACACACACATGAGTTCATAGGTCGTTACCATGGCAAAGTAATAGATCGTTTAGATTGCATTTAACCGAAATGAACCGTTCATAATAACTGGATTTCGTGGAACACACGATACAGTATATGTTATTTTGTTTTGTTAAAAAATGGTTAAATATAGGACTTCGTTTGTCGTAAAATCAATTTGCAACATAACATATAAAAGCCAAAGGGGAGATTTGTGGAAAGCAGGGTAGGCATTTATAAGCCACATCATCTGCTCACTGTCGACACTTTCCGCGGCCATGTTCACCAGTGGGTTTATACACGTCCTGGTTCTACGTAAACACGCGAGTCCCAGGGGTGACCGAGTTTGAGCCCTAGTTTAAATCTGCACAACTCATCTCATCCGACAGATAACGGTGGGGGATTTACATGTCTGGGTCAACCTAATAAACAATTCTTTATTAAACTTTTATTCGATTACCCGAGTAGCTACGACCTGTTTAGAGATAACCCTAAAACCGTTTGTATCGGCCCGATAGAACGTCTTCGTTGCTATGCACGCGTTGAACTTGACAAGTACTTGATTATTAAACTTTTGGGTCTCATTGAACTCTGTGTGTTTATGCCTTTATCTGCACTTACTAACATGATATATTCTGAATTCACCATTTATACCAATGAAATCGTGTGTGAACATTATGGCTTCAGTTCCTTGCTTTGTGTCGGCTCCAACGTGTGAGAGAGGATAAGAGTAGTCGTAAATAATAAATAAAAGATGTTACTCGTCTTGTGATTCTCCATAAAACTGAACAAGTTATTTCTCACAAGATTTACACATACTTTAAAGGTTTGCAGACACCCCATCACAAGTCATGAGCGATTCTTTGTAAATGATTTTGAGGCACAATTACACATACATGCATACTTACTTCCATTCCAAACATGTACAATGAACATGGTTGTATCGTTTCAAAAGCTACATCGTGCAATTGTGTTATCGCCGTAAAGATATTGAAGCCTTATACAGGTGAAATTATCTGCAGATATAGTATTTCAAAGTCGTAATAAATATGATTGCAACATGCACAGCTGTGTGTGTTATATGGTCACCTGAAAAAAGATGTCTGAAACCTGTTTGTATGAAAAGGGTGTGCAGATGTAGCATATTAAGGATTTCATATTCTCGAACAATGGTACTCTATTAGCTTCAGTTGGTATATTAGGTCGATGTAATTCTGTAGATCGAATTTTGAAGCTTATATTAAAGGTTATGCCATTAAGAAAGGGTGCAGGCTTTTCAAAGCATTGGACATCTGCAAAAAATGTCTGCCAATCCAAGCGTAGGTGTTACTCTACTGTGAGCAAGTGTGTACCTTTTTCCTGATATATATAAATCTGGTTGACCATATGAGCTGGAAATAATGAAAACCAGAAAACAAAGTTAACTCTCGTTTTCAATATGTAATTATTGGGTTTAGTCTCATACGAGCAAGTATTGTAGAGTTTCTCCTTGTTCTTTACATGCTCAAACGTACGTGATGCTGAGAATTCGCATATATTTCTTTATCAAATATAACACAATATGGATGTGAACTCGTTTTTCAATTGTTTGTTGGCCCTTTGGTTAATTGTGTATTTAATTAGTCATATTTGCTGCATTAGTTCACAGAAGAAACCACTGTGACAGACTGATTGCTCTGATTGATAGTATCCTAATTTGTATTTCCTCATGATGCTTTTTGTGTCTGTTGTTCGTTTCAATTTGGACAAGTCACAAATTGCAATATAGGAGAATGCGAATAAGTAGTTGACATAGCATACGTCGTGGGTATCCACGATTAAGCAAGACATGTTTCCATAGCATCGGTTATTCGATTGTAACTCTTTCAATCAATTGAAGGGATGCACCACCTTGCGGCTGTACAATGGTAACCATTTATTACACTGTTTGTTCTCTTCGGTATGTTGATGGCAGAACAAAGGAACACAACAAAATTGATTGGTACAACTTATGGATTCTTTAAAAGCTCAGTAATGAGCATACAGGGATACCTTATTGAGATTCAACACATACTATTTTGGCGATGTTGTAGTTTGCTATTGGTCCTAAGAGGTTTCATCTTTTATTTATTGTAATTGAAATGTTTTTTCGTGTTTGCAAACGAATGAACCCTTCAAAGTGAACGTCACTGATCTCTTTCAAAACTATTAGATTCATTTGTTTGCCTATGTTCATTTGTTAATCCCTTAAAGTTGCTACTTTTGTCGAATTCAATGGGATTGCGGTGTTTTTTTTTCTGTTTTTATGCATAGTCATATTCGTTGGATGCTGCTACTCTTAGTTCAGAACCATTTTCAAAATGCCAAAATAATTTAAAGAAACAATTCCTGTTAAAGAAATATGTACGATTTAGTCGACAATTGCCTCATCATAAGTTATGTGCATTTGAAAAAAGTAATTTGTTACTTTGACCATGACACTTTCATTAGAATCAATCATAAGCGGACAATATGACTCAGAGGCTGATTGGCTGCTGCTCGGTGGAGTCGAATATTGGCCATTCCACACATAGATGCCGGCTTGTGTTATAAAATGGTTGTTGTTTGATGTTTGAAAAAGTCTTGATCGCCATGATATGAAAGGTATCAATGAAGACTAGTAGAACATGATATCAACAAGGAAACACTTGGATAACACTTTTGAATTGCAGGGTCTGGAACGTTTGTGTTTGGAACGCACACAATCATATCTTGTTCACAGTGGTTTTCTAATTTTTCGATTTATGTAGTTTTGATAAAGTATCTTGGGAGAAATGGGTTAATTCTCGCATCACGACACTTTTTTTTCTGAAGGGAAATGTAACTTCTCACAGAGGTCAATTATGTTTTCTATCAAATGTAGGACTCTCGCTGGAAAGCCAAATGTTGATTCCATCTTTTTGCGGTGAATGGTGTTCTGCAAGTTGGCTAACAACATTTTCTTCATGTGTACCATTCCGGTGCCTTAACGCACTTGATGTATTTTGTCAGAAAATGTGCTATACCTTGAATCAAATGGAATAACTCAAGTCAAACCAATTCAGCCAATGGGCATGAATTTCTTTGGCTGATAGTGGGTAAAAAGGCCTTTTGAACATTTGTGTTATTGCAGGGGATTTATTTGTAAGTTTGACGTATCTATCGTTAAAGACCTCTAGGGATCTGGCCATTTGTCGTGTTGGACATTAAAATTGGAGAACCATCTAAAGGGTTGTTATACAAACCCCAACAAATCAACACAACCAACCAGTTTTGTGAATACATATTTTATTTGAAATGACAATTTCTTCTCATTAAACTAGATAATAATATTCTTTTATACACATATCTATAAATTAATTTCCTCATTTCTACATGTATGTTATCAAAGCAATACTCCTCGTACAAGTCCGTATTTTAGATTTCCTTTCAATTATCCATCTAAGCTTAACCCCTCCAATGCAAATGCACAAAAGAGAGAAAAATATTCAGATTTATCCAGGGGAATGAGTTTACTAAGAACAAGTATACAGGTTCAAAAGGTAGCCTTCCTTTCATTGTCCCTAGAACCTTACCTCAATGAGGTAATAAGATAATCTGAAAGGCATAAGTAATGCATTACAAAAGTACACAATTCGTTTTAATTAATCGAATCACTTTATTAAAGGGTCATATCTCTTCGAAATTTATTTAAGAGATACACCTTGGACGGATTCACGGCAATGCCGATGGTTAAGCGCTAATTCACAACAAAACCGGCTAACGACAATGGGTTATTGGTTGTGGTTTTGTTCATACCAATGACAGATGTCAAACGAGAATTCTGTAACCTCTATATAGTATACACGAAATGCAGTACTTGTGTTTGACATCAATGACATTTCTCATTGGTGATGCACTTCTAAGTAATAACCTATTTAAGCATTCGGTGTGTCAATAATTGTTGAAACAGTTCTTTTATTTGATCTATGCCATATAAGTCAGCCGTCGTACAAATCCAACGATATATTAACAAGATAGTTAAATTTGTTGGCATAAAGCACCTGGAGCAAAAGGTTCATTTAGTAGCAAACTGTATGCTTCTGATCATTTCGGTACCTTAAGAATAATATAACAGGAAACATCTGGACCAACTTAACCACGTTTATCTTCTGTTGAAGTAGTCAAGTCCTTTCAGAAGTATTGCATTTTCTTTACACAAATAGTCTTGCCATAACTGGAGATTTTATATTAGTATGGCAGTTTCCTTCCACCCACATTAAGCAATAAACTTTTATAAACATCATACCTATTTCATAAAAGCGATACTCTATAGTTCAAGGAATCACTTTGACGTAAGAAGATTGTTCTCTCAAGGGGAACTCATTCTTTGTCAGAATTATTATTCATCAAAAATGAAATAAGACCTGGCATACAATTAACATTATTTCAATGACGTAATGCAACTAAAAGGGTCCAAGATGACATTGGAATACACGTCGTTCACATATTTATTCATAATTGTTCCTAGTAAACCACGCGTTCACAACATCAGTTCAATAAGTTTATACAGTTAAAAGAATAATACTCTATATATAGCACGATCCTAGGTTGGTTCCCATTATTCTCGTTTAACTGCTAGTCGGTAACCAGGTGGACAAACCGGAAACGGGCAGCATTGACCTTCTTTGTACTCTAAATGGCATTCGACGGGTAACGTCCAAGCAGGGCATCTGGAAACAAACAATACAATACAATACAATACTTAGTTGTGATGATGTGAGAGGACATGATAGAGTATCTGGTAAACAGAACATTTTTATTGCACTTTAGGTGTTCATTCCTTATACATAACATGTGTAGGACCAATCTTAGCATGTCAATGAATACATATATAAATTCAGTGCATAACGTGCCCTTGAAAGTGTATATGGAATAACATAATATATGACATAAAAAGTTAAACATCAGCGTTATAGCTTCGCCAACGGCTTTAAACATTTCCCTACAATGTAGACTTGTTGGTCGAGTATACAAGAGGTCCATCTACATTGCGTATTTAGATTTAATTTCTAAAGATCATAAAGCGAAAGCGACCACTTAACAAAAAATTTTTACAAAAGAATTGTTTGTTAACAGCAGTTGTTTGTCACCAATATTCTTTACATTTTGAATAATAAAAGTCAATACATTCCTTCATCACGAATTATTGATGACTTCAATTTAGATTGTACTTGCTTTTCAAAGTATCTAGGAGTATCGGACTGTAAAGAACAAACAGACCTAATCTACAATGAAATGAAACCTATTTAGTTAACGTTACTCATGTCATGACACCAATACGTAAAGTACATGTAATTGAGTAACAGAGAAAGACAAATGAGGATAGACACAAAGAGACGAAATAAATCTATTTACGTTTCTTTTCCCCTTGGCACACTCGTAACGAACTGATAGTTGTAGCACAACCCGCAATATTTCGGACAGTTATTCTTCGCCCAGGACTGGAAGGACGGCCGAGTGCAGACCTCCGGTCCGCCATATTCTTCACAGTTGGACACGTGGTCCTCACAGACCGTGGCTGAAATTTACAAGCATATCATAATCGGTGTATACAATAAATATAACACATTGATAATACTGTTTTGTAGATAACTGGATGGACGGAATTTCAAAAGGGTGTATGAAATTAACGAGTCTGCATGTTGAAACCACTTTGTGAGAAAAAAATGCCCTAGTATAGAAGATTTTTCTGATTTTACCTGATTTACTGAATAGTTCAGAATATGGCCGTCTTGATTTATCTACGTCATCAAACACTTTGATATTTTGCTTGATACCGATAACAAACATTTCATTTTTTTTATATCAAAACTCACAATATGATCAGATTTAAATGTCAACATTAAAGTGTGATTCGAAAATAAGCTTGTCCTTGGGGTGGTTTAATATCAATAATAAGTTAAATTGTTTTTCATGTTGATGATATACTTTGACATGGAATATTTGCTGATTGGTGTAGTACGTCTCAAATTATGAAATGAGTGTTTATTCTTACAGATTCATCAAACTGTAGAACTATGAACTTACGTGTGGTTACTGTTGTTATGACAGGGGTTGTCGTCGAAATTCCCAGCTTGGACTTTTCCTCTGAAAGACAAACACAAAACATGTATAGGTTATGCTGCCTGCTATATGATCAAACGATGCTGTCTAAAAAAGTTGATATACATGAATTGTTCTAATAATAAACTTAAGATTAATTTATGGTATTTTTACCATAATAAACTTTTTTTCATCCTAATCTTAAATTGACACCCCTATAAAACATTCACTAAATTGTGAGTTGAAATTAGCATTCTCATTTTTATACTTGTCACTATCAATTGCATCGGATTAAGAAAATGCATATCTATAATCACATTCCCTCAGCCAACACGTTCTGCGTACGTCAATTAAAGGTGTATTTAAATCTGCCACACAAAGTTGATTTTTAATTCTATTTACCACAGAATCCGCATGAAGCTAAACAGTTTTTCTCCACCCAGCCGATCTGATCCGGGTCGAAACAAACACCTTCTCCGAACGAAGCACAGTCACCTATGTTGTCTTTGCATTCAATGTCAACAACAGGAACGCCTGAAACAACGATACATAAATAAAATGGTATGGTATAGATCAATATGTTTTAATTTAACTTTTGTGGAGCGATTAGGTAACATTTGAGAACTTAACAAAATAAGCACGCATGTACATAAATAGACAACCGATCAGTGGAGACCGTGCCCTTCGATACATTCTTTTACTGATCGAGAGTGCTTGTGTGTTTTAAGGACATATTTACTCGTTGCACTTTGAAAGCAATATCCATACAAATGGGACATGCCAATACATACTAAATGTAATTAACTGTTTTGGTTAGTTTAAACATATTTTATTCAATGAAAAAAAGAAACACCATTATATACATTACAAACAATTTTGTGAAACGGATTGGAACGAAAGCTAAAAGCTTATAAGGTTCCTCTCCTTAATGGCGACACGCAGGTCGTTTACAATATAATAATGTTAATTATTATTTGCGTATTGATGTAATACAGTGAAGAAATAAAGCATTATAATAGTAATGATAATCAAAACAACAAATAAACATTTGGAGTGACGAGAAATTGTTGGAACCAATACATGAGGCTGTTGATAGATAATGCAATAGTATCTAACAAAAAAACTAATGCAACATCTTGGCTTGCTGTTTAGTATCTTTAAACATACTCTAAAGGATTATGCCAATGATAGTTCAAACGTATTCATCAGAATCTCTTACTATCACGAATATAAATATGAACAGAACTAGTTTCGTTTTCTGTTACAGAGAGATCTGGATTACCCAAAAGTATAGAGTTACGGTTGAACAAAGTAAGGTTG
Source organism: Cerastoderma edule (assembly GCA_947846245.1). Classification (NCBI taxonomy): domain Eukaryota; kingdom Metazoa; phylum Mollusca; class Bivalvia; order Cardiida; family Cardiidae; genus Cerastoderma; species Cerastoderma edule. The sequence continues at coordinate 4,672,658 of OX401412.1, read as the reverse complement.
GTTATACTTCGCCGTAACTCATCCCGTATGTCGACATAGTGAACACACTCAAGAAAGTAGTGCTGAGTTAACTCTATTGAACCACATCGACCGACAAAGGGGAGAGATTACGATATTTTTCCCAAACAAATGTTGGTTTAATGCACTACATCTATTTCTCAATCTAGTGTGTAAGACTTGAACTTTTCTGTCTCCAAAGAAGAATAACTTGTTAGGGGTAGGTTTATCATGATTGATTAATGATTTAAACATACCCACTGATTCCGAATCTTTCGTACTTTGAGGTAATGTGTTCCAATCTTTTACAACTGAGGGTAGGAATGAATTCTCATTAAGTGATGTCTTACAATTTACATTTCTTAGATTATTAGAGTTACGAAGATTTCGAGATGACATACGACCAATTGTGGGTGTAACAAGAGTGCTTAAATAATTGGGAAACAAGACCATTTACCATCTTAAAGAATAAAATAAGTTTATGTTTTTTTCTACGTTCGCCTAGAGATTCCCAACCTGACTCTATTTTGGTTAGATTGCCCATTTCACATATTTCTCAAACTTTCAGGATTTTTATTGTCTTTTACTAATTAGGCTGTAACTATAATACCTTCTGGTTCATTTTACGTTCCTGTTCAATATTGAAAACGAAGAGGATTCCAAAAAAAAAACATTTTTGTGATATATAACGGAAAGGATTACATGTCTTTTGGGATTAGTGTACCTGGGACATAGACAAAAAAAAGGATAAATATATATATATATATGCTTGAAAAAATCATACCTGGACAAAAACCGCAAGTTTTCGGACAGTGTGTGCGTGCATACGGTTCGTAGTCCGTACAGGAATCACGTGGGTAGTTCTTACATTCCGAATCAATGTCCTCACATCCGGTAGCTGGCGTCGTGCGGACCGTCGAACTGCGTGTGTGATAGGCCTCTGGTAACTGAACTGTATGCATAGAAAAGAGGTGTGATAAGTGACTGTTAAGGACATGGTGCTTCATGAGAGTCTCCCGACTGACTTACGGAACGCCGATGGTTCTACCCGCCTTGACCAGCCCCTATGGGCAGTTGAGTATGGGGTCTTCCTCCATCATTAAGAGTCGGGCATCGCTACATAACTGAAATGATGTTGATGTGATGTAAAACCCATAAAAAAAGGGCATGGTGCAATACTATATGTGAAAGGCTCATATTGATCTTTTGGTTCCCGATTTTACAGTAAGTGATACAAAACAATTGTTTCACCGTGTGTTATTTTCTTAATATAAACAAAAGGTTAAATCCATACAATTTTAATATTTGATTGTGCTTACAAGTGTCATGATAATTAAACAATTAGTTGATTGTTTGCTGATGTAATTATTAAGACTCTTACAAAATCATTTCATAAATGAACTTCCAAAAGGCATCTTGAACTCACGAGCTTCCTTTTTGATAAACCAAACATCGCAAAATAAGGAAACTATATAAAGAGCCCTGATTTTGTAGAATGGATGTTCTTGCTAAACATCATTATCACTATACCGATGCCATAGATTTGAAACGTTAAACAATACAAAAACAAAAACAAAGCGGGATTGTTTTACCTCCACATGCAGTATGAGCGATCACATTGTCCAGGGTGGATAAGGCTTTGAAGTCTCCGACCTCAAACACAAAACGCTTGTCACTGGCAATGGCGACTAGCTCGGACTGCACAGACTCGTTACCGATACCGATAGAGAATATGGTAACACCATCACCCTTTGCCAGGTCCGCTTGGGCTCGAGTCACAGCAGGGAACTTGGAAAGCCCGTCAGTAATCACAATGGCTACATCAGGTGCCAAGGGGCGTTCTCTGTGTGTTAAATATTGGACTTGGATTTGACAGGTACGAAAATATTTGTCTAAACCAAATGGATATGTCTCCTTCATTGAAATAAAGAAGGTATATAATTTTCGTTTTACAGCAACTTCTTCGCAAACAACTTATTACAATACTGAAGTTAAAAGCAGCAATGTTTGGGTCCCATCCAGCCAGGCACTTTACTACACAGAAGATGGGACAACCCCGGCTCAATATATTAGATGTTTCTATTGAGTGAGATGAAGACTAACTTTATTGCTTTCGTTAATTTGTTGTCGATGACGCTTTTACAAAATGTCTTATTCCAGCCCTCCCAATTTTCTTTTCTATTGATCCTTTATTACAGTTAATTCGACAATAAGTATTAGTTCCTCATTAACAGAAATGTTTCTGCATAAGAGGCCCTTTAGTTTGGTGTGTATACGAATACAAAACAATGTTGAACACGACAAAATGCAAGTGAATCCATAACTGAAACAGCGTTTTGTCTAGGGTAGATGATAAAACCATGCTCTATATTTAGTTCGAAAGAAGGACAATACGACATTTTAGACTAAACTCAATATATTGTTTAGAAGAAAAAACAACCCTATATGTTAGACCATAGCCCATTTATGGTTTTAAAAAAAAACCAGAGTAATAATGCTTTATTTTAGACCATACTCCATTTATGGTTTCAAAAACATAATGATAGTACTATATCTCTGACAATACTCCATTTATGGTATGATTAACCGAATAAAGATGCTGTATTTTAGACCATACTCCATTCATGGTTTGAACAACAGATTGATAATACAATGTACTTTATTTTAGAACATATTTCATCTATTGTTTAAAAAATATTTGTTTAAAAATGTAGTGTTTTTAAAAGAATATTAATGGCTTGAAAAAGCGCAATAAATAGTATAGACCATAGTCAATTTATGGTTAAAAATACTATGTTTGATACCATACTCCATTTATGGTGTAAAAGAGTAGTAAACGAATATTTTAGACCATTTTCATAGTTTACCTGTCGAATCCTTCCCTGCGCATCAACTGTAGAGCGTCTGATGTGAGAGTACCACCTCCGGAATACGTGATGTTATCTATCGCGCCATGGAGACTGGGAATATCCTTGTGGTCGTTCAGTTTAAACTCAATATTCGCTGTGGAGCTAAACTCGATAAGTCCGACACGCGTGTAGTCGCTGCCAATATCGAACGTGCTCACGACGTCTTTGATGAACTGTTTGACCACGAGAAAGTTGGGCTGCCCAATACTGCCAGATGCATCCACCACGAACACAATATCGGCAATCTTGGCAACGCAAGCTGTGTGTATAAACATGGTATAGATAGAAGTTAGCTCTTTGATGACAATCTGTTTTCGTAAAAAACAGCTTGCTTTCGTAAAAAACAGCTTTATAATTCGAAAGTAGTTTCCACATCTATAAAAATCCTCAAATGATATTATGACGGTACAGTCTCGTAAACAGAAATTCAAAACCATATATTGTATGAAGAAGTATTTGATGTCAATTAATTCTGTTGGATACGAATTAAGCTATATGTATGCGTGTAAGCTGAATATTTTCAGTGATGTTTAATAAAAGGACTATCATAGAAGAGTTTGACTGTTGACTTACAAGCTGTTGTAGTTGAACCCTGCTGTGTTGTTGTTGTAAGAGGAGGGTTCGTCACGGTGAAAGGCGATTGAGAACCGATGGATGCTGTCGTAACAATCGGCGTTTGTGTTTCAGGTGGTCCGGCAGTTTCAGGCGTCTGTGTAGAAAGTGTTTGCGGGACAAGTGTTGTCACCACGGGCCCCTTAGTTGTTCCTGGTGCGGCAGTGGTCGCCTTTGTTGTCGGTGCTTTTGTGCCAGGTGTTATGGTTGATACTGTATTTGGTGCCAAAGTTGCAGGTTCCTGTGTCGAAGACGGAGCGAGTGTTGTTGCAACAGGTTCCATTGTTGTTCCTGGTGCAGCTGTCGTTTGTTTTGTGGTCGGTGCTTTTGTGCCAGGTGTTATGGTTGATACTGTATTTGGTGCCAAAGTTGCAGGTTCCTGTGACGAAGACGGAGCGAGTGTTGTTGCAACAGGTTCCATTGTTGTTCCTGGTGCAGCTGTCATTTGTTTAGTTGTCGGTGCTTTTGTAGCAGGGGTAACAGTTGATACTGTATTTGGTGCCAAGGTTGCGGGTTTCTGTGACGAAGACGGAGCGAGTGTTGTTGCAACAGGTTCCATTGTTGTTCCTGGTGCAGCTGTCGTTTGTTTAGTTGTCGGTGCTTTTGTAGCAGGGGTAACAGTTGATACTGTATTTGGTGCTAAGGTTGCGGGTTTCTGTGTTGATGATGGAGCAAGGGTCGTGGCAACAGGTTCCACGGTTGTTCCTGGTGCAGCCGTCGTTTGTTTGGTTGTTGGTGCTTTTGTAGCAGGGGTCATTGTTGATGCTGTATTTGGTGCCAAAGTTGCAGGTTCTTGTGTCGATGATGGGGCAAGAGTTGTCGCAACAGGTTCCTCGGTTGTTGATGGCGTCGATGGTGGAAGTGTGACCGGTTTGGCTGTGCTGATAGTTGTTGATGCTTCAGTAACAGGCTTAATAGAGGTCACAGTAACAGGCTTAATAGAGGTCACAGTAACAGGCTTAATAGAGGTCAAAGTAACAGGGGCTAAGGTTACAGGTTCTGCTGTTGTCGCAGTTGGTGGCGAAAGGGTTACAGGCTTATTTGGGGTCACAGTTGATGGTGCATCAGTAACGGGCAATGCTGTAGTTACAGTTGCTGGGGCGTCGGTTACAGGCTTATTGGTTGTCACAGTTGTTGGTGCAATAGTTACAGGAGGAGCTAAAGTTACTGGTTTGGCAGTACTCACAGTTGCTGGTGCAATAGTTACAGGAGGAGCTAAAGTAACTGGTTTGGCAGTAGTCACAGTTGTTGGTGCGTCAGTTACAGGTTTGGCAGTGGTCACAGTTACCGGTGCGTCAGTTACAGGTTTGGTAGTTGTCACGGTTACTGGTGCATCAGTTACAGGCTTGGCAGTTGTAGCGGTTACTGGTGCTTCAGTTACAGGTTTGACAGTGGTCACTGTTGCTGGGGCGTCGGTTACAGGCTTAACGGTTATCACCGTGGTTGGTGCCATAGTTTCAGGTTTGGATGTTGTCACGGTTATCGGAGCTAAAGTTACAGGTTGTGCAGTGGTCACAGTAACTGGTGCATCTGTTACAGGTCTAGCTGTTGTGACAGTTGTCGGAGCCATAGTTTCAGGTTTAGATGTTGTCATGGTAACTGGAGCTAAGGTTACGGGTTTGGCGGTAGTCACTGTTGCTGGGGCGTCGGTTACAGGTTTAACGGTTGTCACCGTTGTTGGTGCCATGGTTACAGGTTTGTCAGTCGGCACGGTATCTGGAGCTAAAGTTACTGGCTGTTGAGTTGTCACAGTAACTGGTGCATCTGTTACAGGTCTAGCTGTTGTGACAGTTGTCGGAGCCATAGTTTCAGGTTTAGATGTTGTCATGGTAACTGGAGCTAAGGTTACGGGTTTGGCGGAAGTCACTGTTGCTGGGGCGTCGGTTACAGGTTTGACGGTTGTCACCGTTGTTGGTGCCATGGTTACAGGTTTGTCAGTCGGCACGGTATCTGGAGCTAAAGTTACTGGCTGTTTACTTGTAACAGTAACTGGTGCATCTGTTACAGGTCTAGCTGTTGTGACAGTTGTCGGAGCCATAGTTTCAGGTTTAGATGTTGTCATGGTAACTGGAGCTAAGGTTACGGGTTTGGCGGAAGTCACTGTTGCTGGGGCGTCGGTAGCAGGTTTAACGGTTGTCACCGTTGTTGGTGCCATGGTTACAGGTTTGTCAGTCGGCACGGTATCTGGAGCTAAAGTTACTGGCTGTTCAGTTGTCACAGTTACTGGTGCGTCAGTAACTGGCTTAACCGTTGTGACAGTTGTCGGTGCCATAGTAACAGGTTTGGCGGTTGTCACGGTTACTGGCGCTTCAGTGACTGGCTTGGCTGTTGTGACAGTCGACGGAGCTAGAGTAACAGATTTAGCAGTTGTCACGGTTACCGGGGCTAAAGTTGCTGGCCGTTCAGTTGTCAAAGTTACTGGTGCGTCAGTAACTGGCTTAACCGTTGTGACAGTTGTTGGTGCCTTAGTAACGGGTTTTGCAGTGGTCACAGTTGCTGGTGCTTCAGTTACAGGCTTAGCTGTTGTTACAGTTGCTGGTGCCATAGTAATGGGCTTTGCAGTGGTCACAGTTACTGGTGCTTCAGTTACAGGTTTTGCTGTTGTTGCAGTGGCTGGCACCTCAGTTCCGGGAGAGGCTGGCGTCTCTGTCTGTGTCGTTATTGTTGTAACAGTAGTTGGAGCTAATGTTGTCTCTGAAAATAGAACAAGGTAAGAAAAGTGTTTGGGACGTCACTTATTGCATAGTTTAGTTACACAAACAGGTGTTTACAAAATCCTTTTAATACATATAGTCGAAGTGTTCCTCGTTATTCTACATTTTACTTTGCAAGTTAGAGAAGATATTTTATCTTTCATAGAAATGATGGTAATTTGTAAAAGTTCAAATGCAACACAGTCAGAACAGACAACACAACTATGCTCCACGAGCTCTTTGTCCGATATCATATGCCATTGGAAAGTAAATTCCAGTAAAAACAAGCAGTAATAACTTAAAACATAGATTGATAAGCTATTGCCAATAGTTACGTTATTTCATTTACACTATTTGGATGGCAAAAACAGATACCCTTTTTTACAAAAGAAATCTTGTGAAAGGAATTCTAACGAAACTAAATGAAGTTACTATCCCGTAATAATCTTACTTACTTTTACAATCATTTACATGTAATTGATCGACAATCGTCTGTAGATCCCTGAACACCTTTAGCTGATACAGAAAACGACTATTAGGGTCGCTGCTTAATGCCTGGGTTTCCTTCGGGTTAACATCATCTCCAACGGCGATAGCAAATATAACGATGCCTTTGTCTTTGGCCAATTGAGCCTGTTGTCTTGTTTTAGACGGGTCAAACGACGTTCCGTCCGTTATGACGATGGTGATCTTCTCGTTGTTCACTTGGTAGTTAAACTGCTGCAGCATGAGGGCCAATGCTGTGTCGGTCTGAGTTCCACCATGCGTATACGTAATGTTAGCTTCAGCTGATAGCACGTTTGATATACTTGCATTCTGGGTCGCACTTACTGCAACCTAGAAATTGAAATTCATGCTGTAGGTGTTAAATGCTGTAGTCGCTCATTTAGTTTTTCGTACATGTCTATCTCGCTACATGTAATGAGCATACAGGTTACATTTCATTTATCGAATAATGAATGTTCAACTGACTAATCTTTCATTGGTGAAATAGCAGCAGTTTTGTTTGGTTTAACAATTATAATTTCATTATGCTTTCTTCAATTGGAACGCGTACTGCATTCTCTGTAAATATTAGTATAAGCATCACTTTCGCCAATAGATGTGTTTGGTGGCTTATTCTGGTCAAGATAGATTAAAAGTGCTTGCATGATAACAAATAATCACAAGCGCTGTTTCCTTATGTTTCCATGTATTAAGATTCGCATTCAAATGTCTCAAATGTTCATCCATAGGTTAATAGAACACCAAATGGCTTGAGACATTGATTTGGTGAGGTAAATGCATGTATCCGCTTTGAATAGAAATTACAATGTTATTAATCAGATCATGATTCGATTTGATACGTCAATCTACGAGGTAATGATTTGTCAGCAGTTGACTTAGTGGGTGATCACTTCAAGAGGGATTCTCTCGGGCGACTTTTATGTGAACATTTACAAACCTGTGGTTTGTTACTAAAAGTTATCACTGTCACGTTAAGTTGTTCGTATTCCTTCTTCAGTCGTTCCGTCACGTTTTCTGTGAACTTCAACATTGTCTGAAAGTTGGCCTCTCCGACACTGCTTGAGGCATCCAGTACGAACACCAACTCAGCCGTAGCACTGCATCGAATCACATCAGTGCCTGAAAACATATAGCAATTTTAAGGTGCTCTTTAGAGATGTGGGGACATTTGTAAGTTAATCAATAATATACTTAAAAGTGTGCATCGGATGGACTGTAATAGATTCACACGGACGAATGGTCATTATATGCAAAAGTCATTTTTCAATGAGCAAATGTAATTGTATCTTAGAGGGGAATATTTTCTCAATTCATGAGAAATGTACGTATTGTGTTAATATGTTCTTTTTCAATAACTGTAAATGACGCTATCTGCTTCTGCTTGTATTTTTCCATTTCGGCCAATGACAAATCTTTTCTTTGTTCTTCTTGGTTAACTTGTTTACGTATAATTCAGGTTCTACACATCCTATCATCTTCTGAAACCTCGGAATTAACAACGCCAAGTACGGAATTGTTATAGAGGATAATGAAAGAGAGTAGTACATGTAATCAGATAAGAATATTACAAACTCATAAACTGATTTGATAACACCATGGTTTTTTATTACTTTGAATTATATCTCTTTATAAAAGAAGTTGCAAGTTTAATAGTTTAAGACGTTTACTTGTTTTAATTGCCTCTGGTGTCGTTTTTGGTGGATCGGTTGGAGGTAACTCAGTTGCAGGTGTCTCTGTTAGTGGTGGGTTTGTTGCCGGTGGGTTTGTTGCAGGCGTCTCTGTTGCAGGCGTCTCTGTTGCAGGAGGGTTAGTTGCTACGGCCTCTGTAGTTGTTGGCTGTACCGTCGATGGTGCAGGTGTTACTGTGCCTGAATTGATGATACTTTATTAGTATGTATAATGCACACCTTTATACAAAACACAATTACAGTAACTACTTCGCATCAAAAGTGTCAATCGATATAAAGTGGTAAATCATCGCTGTATATAATCAATAATTAGCGAAAGACTCTGCTAAATGTTTGTTTATCAAGGTTATTCACCTCTTTTTCCATTAATCGTTCATCAAAATTCTCATTTGGACAGGGTGAGCCTTGTGGAATACTAACATGCGATAAAAGATTGTACTGAACAAACCAAGTAAAGAAAGTATGCGTTTGAAAAAACAAAGCATTTGGTAATCAAAATATATGACAACGTATTTAGACAGACCATTCGTGGACCTTTGTTGTTCATCCTCTTTATAAATGGCATGTATGATAGCCTTGTATTACAAGATGATGATTCATTTACTTTGGACGATTTCAAGCTATTCGTTCTTCTTTTTGCATACAATTGTTTTCTTTTCTTGTACAAGAGATAGCTTACAAAGTTTGTTAACACAATTAAGTACTTATTGCCAAAAATAAGGTATTATAGTTAATACAGAAAATACCGGTTGTCAAGACAGGGCACACACCTCTAAAATGACAATTTTTATTTCGATAATGATCTGAAGACTTTAACATACTTGTGGATGTGTCTGTCTAGCAATGGTAGTTTCTACCAAGACCAACGAACATTATCAGAACTAGCTCACAATGCAACGTTTTCTCTAAATTCCGTGTAGAATTTGATGTGGGAGATAAGTAAAAGACGTTTGACCCAGGGGCCAAATACTTAGTTATGATTCTGAAATATGGGGATTTCATAAATCACCAGATATCGAAAAAGTTACATTTGAACAATTTGAAACATATAACATTTTGTACCGCCTTTATGGCTATGAAACGGCAATTGGTTTATGCCTAAAAAAATGTTTTTGACTTGACTTTGACTTGATCATTTTGAAGGGCTCTGATTGAGGTCATTTACGGATCACACATTACGCTGCTTTTATCTTTGTAATATAGAGCCCTATCGTGCTTATATCGGCAATTATCATATAACACAAATGTATCTCTATCTACCTAATTGTGTAATATTTTCACAGAGTCGGCATGTTTCCACACAGTACACCTTGGCATATTCGAATAGCGGGCTATCGCAGGAGTCGTCTGTGCAGTTTTCGTTAAGATCCAAACATCGAAACCCTGCAACAAAGATTCAAATCGTTTCATATAATAATACCAGCTATAACAAAGCATATTATATATGGCATTTTTTAGGTTTATTATCAATCTAGTTAAAACAGAAACATCAACAACTTAACAAACTAAAATGTTCATTCACTGGACAGTGAACGTTAACGTTTTAAAGTAAACATTTTTGTGAATCAACTTAAGAATACGCATGTTTTCAAATCCTTGTTAATTGGTACGTTATATGGCAATATTACCTGAGGTGACAGGTAGACCCTGGGTGGTCGTTGGTAGCGCCGTGGTCGTGGTTGGGGGTAAGGCGGTCGTTGTGGTCGGCTGAGGAATGGTCGTTGGGGCGGCTGGGACTGAAATTTTTACATGAACGATCTATTCGTTGTTCATTACAAAACGGTCAATATTTATCTTTTGGTCAGTACTATGTAATAAACAATATGACATAGTACTGACCCCAAGATAAATGTAGACCCCTATCGTTCATACAAGTTAAACTGTTCCTATTTTGAACACAAGAAAATGACAATGTATCTCAAAGCGAATGAGGACAGTGCCTTTGTTATTCAGCATTTTTCCTGATACCTCTCCCTAGATATGACATCCGGTGTCTAGGAACAATCAGTAATTCTTTAAGATGGTAAGCAAATATCAAGACCAAAGCGTTCATATTACAGAATATATTACATAGTATATGCTTGTGAATCGATTTTAAAATTAAACACAAAACAAAATGCTGTAATATGCATTGTTAACCCTTAGGATATACATGTACAGGTAATGCTTACTCAATTTGTATAGCTTAACTAGTGACATCATTTGAAAGGGCATTATTTTAGGCAGGCTTTACACAGGGGATGACTCTCCGATGATGGTGTAATATCAGAACCAAGAGCCAGTACCATATTTCAAGAGCCGTCAAATGGCCTAACCAATCATAAGTCACACCACAATCTTACCTGTCTATTTTATAACATGATAAACACACTACTTACACGTTGAGTCATTTCCACACAGGCCACAAGTCTCGCGGCAGAATTGCCAACCAAACTGGGTCTGGCATGAATCTCCCGTACAGTTCATTCCTGTATCTACACAACGCTCGTGCTCTGTAATATAGAATTTACACGGGGATGTGTGAGAACGTTTGTTTAACAAATTGTCAAAATGTTGATGCGGTATTTTATGAATGAAACCAAAGAAGAAAATTGAAACAAGAATGGCTTTCCTTCTCTGCGTGTGAGTGCAACAGAAACCCAAATTTTCTTTCCAATACAAGACTCATGACTTCCATTTTGGAAAAGAACACGTCAGAGTAATTCAAAGCATCGCATAAAAATGTTAGGAAACATGCATGAGATTTAAGAAACCAGTATTACAAAGAAAAGGGCTTAGCCGTTCCTATCATTTCAATTGTCTGTCCAAATACTTTCTTCCCAATTTCTCCTTCGAAATAAACACGCATGAGTTAATTTTCATTACCTGAAATGTATTATACTTTATTGCAGTCTTGTGAATTTGCATCAGATTATTATGTGAAGCAGTATCTTACCTGTTGTGTTAGAAACCGTGCCTTTGGTTGTGGTTGTAACTTTGCCCACTGAAATGCACATACATTATGTATATTAAAGATAGATGTTGCATGACATGTCTCCACAGTCAAACTTAATATATGATTAGATTTGCATCTTTCCACCGTATTACCACAGGCTAGTCCATCTGCTCCAGAAGTCTGAAACCTTCATGACAAAAAGATAAATTGCTCGTCATTTTATTTTTATCTTTTCGTCAAAGTAGTTGCTACCCAATATTTTAAGGTATACATACATGGTTATGTTTTTTTTTAAATTCTTTATTTGTTTATCTATGTATATGTACATATCTACATATTTGTTAACTTATTTATTCTTCCCTTCGTCGTCTGTGATTGCTTACAATTTGAAACAAACACAAATCCCAATATATGTTTAGAAATCAGCTGATTTAAACGATATCTAATACATATATTTTAAAACCGAATTCCTCTATCAAATTTCTTCGCTGGACACATGCTTTAATTTACCAGCGCCAACTTTCGGGTTCGCAATCATAAACAGGCACCATGTATGTCTGGGAATATTGTTAGGCTAATGTATGTATCATGGGCCGGATGTCTAATATATTGAGAAATAAAGTATCAGAAGGTATAGAAAACTTACCAGTAGTGGATTCAAACATAACTGGTCGTGTCAAATCGGTTTCTTTCGGAGTCGCTGAAAACAAATGTTAAAATACTAGTTAGAAGAACATATACATAATATATTAATAAGAAGAAAATATACATAAAATAGGAATAAGAACATATACAGGCACAACACATAATGAGTTATCAGAAAGCTACATATCACCACTGTGATTAGATTGATTTTTGGTTTCAAGCCTTTTCTCAAAAGTATTGTATTCGTCTGTTTGCAGTCAATGACAATGTATCACCTATCTCTTTACTACTAATCCTTAGAATGCTGGGTAACTTTCTAGATTCGTGTGTCGTCTGCTTTCTAAATCCTTAAACTGTCTGCTTAAATTTGTTGAAGAAAAATACTCAGAGTAGCAAACAGGTTAGATCAAGGGCGGCTGGCCTTGTTCTTACCTGTTTGAATAAGCATGAAGTCGGTTCCAGCTCTATAAGGATTAAGCAATACGAGCAGACGACGATGTCGATGCTGTTCTACTAACAACGCAAGAAAAAATGGAATTGAATTCAAAATATTTTGACTTACGTGCTGCGGTAGTCTGTATCGCCACTGAAAAACAAACAGATACCAATTACTGCTTGTACTTTATTTGTGCACTCTATAAATGTTTTACATCGCATCAACAGTTGTACATATATATTGTAATGTGCGGCTTATCATGATTGGAGGACAATCCCTTACTTACTTTGTTGTCAAAAAACGCAGAAGAGAAGGACAGAACCATTGGCATTCTGTATGTCAGCCGGGAAGCTACCCCAATGAATATTCCAAGCTAGTCCTTAATTGATTCAAACCCATGTTGAGTTGGGTCGTGTGCTTTTAACTTCTGTAATCTAGCCACTTGACAAAAGGCGCCCAAAAGTTTTCGTATGTATTCGTTTAAAAACACCCGTATTGGATGAAAAGAAAACAAAGTGGGAATAGGGCGAACAAGTTTATAATACTACTAGTTAACCACTTTTTTACCAAGTTTACCTCCGTAAAACACGCATATCGATAAATAAATTAAACATTTGATCTAACCTCCACAAAGTCCGCATGTTTTTCTACAGTTGACTTTGGCGAAGTTGGTAATAGGTATCGCCGAGCAGTTCACCTCATCACAGTTGGGGTTCTCGTCTTGACAAGGGGTGCCTGGTAAAATAAACAGGATCATATGTCAAATATCGCCTTGATAGTGAACACAATTTGTAATTTCATTAGGCTAGTAGACCTATTAGGTACATTGTTGCCAATCAATTCATTGAAAAGAAAACAAGAATATGATACATGAAATCAAATAATGCCAACACGATGATGCACATCAAAGAATGTAAAAAGTGCGAGAAATCTCAACATCCAATGAACAAACTCATAGCTGCTTGTAAATGGATGTTGAATGCTCTAGCATGTCTGTAAAAGTGTTATTCTCAACATTTAACACAATCAAATGGTTATTCTCTTGCGCCTCTAATACAATAGTCGGCTGTGGTACAAGAACGGAGGTCTGTTGGTTTAATTTCTGCCAAATTCTTACAAGCTTGACACTTTGTATTAATCCATATCTGATTCGAGTGTAGTTCAATTGTATTGAGAGAGTGCATAGTCCTGTGCATGGTTGGTTACTACAAATACAAATCGAAAATCAAACGAACATGTGTTTAAACAAAACAAAGACCTACTCACCGAGTGGTACAGTGAAGTCCTCACACATCAGGCAATACTCCTTACAGTTGGACTCAGCGTAAAATCGGTCTTCACACACATTCGGTCCCGTGTCTGTACAGTTAGTGAGTTTATCGCTACAACCCTGACCCGAAACTGCTGTAAGAGCATGTACAAGGTAATGTGTGATTGCATGGTCATAGATGGACAAGTAGAAACCAGGAACAAACAAAGTAATAGTAGTTATAGTTATAGTAAGTTACTGACGCAGGTCCCATATGGTATAGTAAGTTACTGACACAGGTCCCATATGGGACCTCTTCGTCAGTGCCATACCAACATATTTCAGTTTTGTAACGACTTTCCTGGACGCACCAGTTCTAAGCTAGGGCTCTGAAGTGCATTTCCAAAGGCCATTCCCACTAAACCAGATGTATTTGTGGGGTTCGAACCTGGGTCCTCGAGTTCACGTTTTAAAGTAAACATTTTTTTAAATCAACTTTAAGAATACGCATGTTTTCAAATCCTTGTTAATTGGTACGTTATATGGCAATATTACCTGAGGTGACAGGTAGACCCTGGGTGGTCGTTGGTAGCGCCTTGGTCGTGGTTGGGGGTAAGGTGGTCGTTGTGGTCGGCTGAGGAGTGGTCGTTGGGGCGGCTGGGACTGAAATGTTTACATGAACGATCTATTCGTTGTTCATTACAAAACGGTCAATATTAATCTTTTGGTCAGTACTATGTAATAAACAATATGACATAGTACTGACCCCAAGATAAATGTAGACCCCTATCGTTCATACCGGTTAAACTGTTCCTATTTTGAACACAAGAAATTGACAAGGTTTCTCAAGGCGAATGAGGACAGTGCCTTTGTTATTCAGCATTTTCCTGATACCTCTCCCTAGATATGACATCCGGTGTCTAGGAACAATCAGTAATTCTTGGGGTTTAAGATGGTGAGCAAATATTAAGACAAAAGCGTTCATATTATAGAATATATTACATAGTATATGCTTGTGAATCGATTTTAAAATTAAACACAAGACAAAATGCTGTAATATGCATTGTTAACCCTTAGGATATACATGTACAGGTAATGAATACTTAATTTGTATAGCTTAACTAGTTACATCATTTGAAAGGGCATTCTTTTAGGCAGGCTTTACACAGGGGATGACTCTCCGATGATGGCGTAATATCAGAACCAAGAGCCAGTACCATATTTCAAGAGCCGTCAAATGGCCTAACCAATCATAAGTCACACCACAATCTTACCTGTCTATTTTATAACATGGTTAACACAATACTTACACGTTGAGTCATTTCCACACAGGCCACAAGTCTCGCGGCAGAATTGCCACCCAAACTGGGTCTGGCATGAATCTCCCGTACAGTTCTTTCCTGTATCTACACAACGCTCGATCTCTGTAATATAGATTATCAATTGATGGAACTTTGACCGAATGTTCGCAATCAATGTAAATTGGAGACTGGCATGTGATCTAAACCGTTTCCTACTCTGAGTATCTTTACTAATCGAAATTGAGCAGATATTTAAGGGTTTAGAAAGCAGACGACACTTAAACCTATTTTTAGAAAATTATCCAGCGTTCTTAAGGTTAATCAGAAGTGTGCGACTTAAGTACATTACCTGTAGTTAATGGTTGTTCCGGGGTGGTTGTCAATATGGCGCTGGTTGTTGTTGTTGTGGGCGCCTCGGTGGTGGTAGGCTGGGGTGTTGTTGTTGTCGGAGCTGCAGGGACTGCAATGTTTAACAAAATAAGTTAGTTATGTAATTAATTCCGTTTAAACAACATAATGTAATTGTTTAATGAATTTCAATTGTCAGTTTGAATTCATGACCATAACATTCTGTTATTTTCTGAAGAGATGTTGATATGAATGCAAAACTTGTATGTGATTTCTAATGGAAATAGAGCACACCTTTTTTAATCACAGTCATGTCTGATGGCGTATACTACGATAGGGATGAATATGCACTTTAAGATATAGTAATAAGGAACACAAGCTATGCTTTAAGGGATTTTTAAGTTTTTTTGCATACATAGATTTATTATCCAATGTTCCTCTCTGTAGTCTTGGCAAAGTATATGGGTTTTCTATTCTCAATAAGAATGGCTTTTATCTCAACGAGACATTTCTTATAAGTGACAACATTTAAGAGTTTGGATGAAAGACAGCAAACGATGAAACTTGTCTTCTAACCTATGTCGTTATAATACAAACTGAGTTCATGTCTGCAATTGGCCTGCACAAATGTTTTTGTAACATGGGTCTTGCTGTTAAAGAAATGGTATCAATTGCAAAAAAACATATATAGATTATTTAAATTATCAACTGAATCCGTTCTTAAACATAGGTTGACAATACTAACATGTTGAGTCATTTCCACACAGGCCACAAGTCTCGCGGCAGAATTGCCAACCAAACTGGGTCTGGCATGAATCTCCCGTACAGTTCATTCCTGTATCTACACAACGCTCGGTCTCTGTAATATAGAATTTACACGGGGATGTGTGAGAACGTTTGTTTAACAAATTCTCAAAATGGTGATGCGGTATTTTATGAATGAAACAAACCAAAGAAGAAAATTGAAACAAGAATGGCTTTCCTTCTCTGCGTGTGTGTGCAACAGAAACCCAAATTTTCTTTCCAATACAAGACTCATGACTTCCATTTTGGAAAAGAACACGTCAGAGTAATTCAACGCATCGCATAAAAATGTTAGGAAACATGCACGAGATTTAAGGAACCTGTATTACAAAGAAAAAGACTTAGCCGTTCCTATCATTTCAATTGTCTGTCCAAATACTTTCTTCCCAATTTCTCCTTCGAAATAAACACGCATGAGTTAATTTTCATTACCTGAAATGTATTATACTTTATTGCAGTCTTGTGAATTTGCATCAGATTATTATGTGAAGCAGTATCTTACCTGTTGTGTTAGAAACCGTGCCTTTGGTTGTGGTTGTAACTTTGCCCACTGAAATGCACATACATTATGTATATCAAAGATATATGTTGCATGACATGTCTCCACAGTCAAACTTAATATATGATTAGATTTGCATCTTTCCACCTTATTACCACAGGCTAGTCCATCTGCTCCAGAAGTCTGAAACCTTCATGACAAAAAGATAAATTGCTCGTCATGTGATTTTTATCTTTTCGTCAAAGTAGTTACTACCCAATATCATAAGGTATACATACATGGTTATGTTTTTTTTTAAATTCTTTATTTGTTTATCTATGTATATGTACATATCTACATATTTGTTAACTTATTTATTCTTCCCTTCGTCGTCTGTGATTGCTTACAATTTGAAACAAACACAAATCCCAATATATGTTTAGAAATCAGCTGATTTAAACGATATCTAATACATATATTTTAAAACCAAATTCCTCTATCAAATTTCTTCGCTGGAAACATGCTTTTAATTACCAGCTCCAGCTTTCGGGTTCACAATCATAAACAGGCACCATGTATGTCAGGGTATATTGTTAGGCTAATGTATGTATCATGGGCCGGATGTCTAATATATTGAGAAATAAGGTATCAGAAGGTATAGAAAACTTACCAGTAGTGGACTCAAACATAACTGGTCGTGTCAAATCGGCTTAATTGATTCAAACCCATGTTGAGTTGGGTCGTGTGCTTTCAACTTCTGTAATCTAGCCACTTGACAAAAGGCGCCCAAAAGTTTTCGTATGTATTCGTTTAAAAACACCCGTATTGGATGGAATGAAAACAAAGTGGGAATAGGGCGAACAAGTTTATAATACTACTAGTTAACCACTTTTTTACCAAGTTTACCTCCGTAAAACACGCATATCGATAAATAAACAAAACATTTGATCTTACCTCCACAAAGTCCGCATGTTTTTCTACAGTTTACTTTGGCGAAGTTGGTAATAGGTATCGCCGAGCAGTTCACCTCATCACAGTTGGGGTTCTCGTCTTGACAAGGGGTGCCTGGTAAAATAAACAGGATCATATGTCAAATATCGCCTTAATAGTGAACACAATTTGTAATTTCATTAGGCTAGTAGACCCATTAGGTACATTGTTGCCAATCAATTCATTGAAAAGAAAACAAGAATATGATACATGAAATCAAATAATGCCAACATGATGATACACATCAAAAAATGGAAAAAGTGCGAGAAATCTCAACATCCAATGAACAAACTCATAGCTGCTTGTAAATGGATGTTCTAGCATGTCTGTAAAAGTGTTATTCTCAACATTTAACACAATCAAATGGTTATTCTCTTGCGCCTCTAATACAATAGTCGGCTGTGGTACAAGAACGGAGGTCTGTTGGTTTAATTTCTGCCAAATTCTTACAAGCTTGACACTTTGTATTAATCCATATCTGATTCGAGTGTAGTTCAATTGTATTGAGAGAGTGCATAGTCATGTGCATGGTTGGTTACTACAAATACAAATCGAAAATCAAACGAACATGTGTTTAAACAAAACAAATACCTACTCACCGAGTGGTAAAGTGAAGTCATCACACATCAGGCAATACTCCTTACAGTTGGACTCAGCGTAAAATCGGTCTTCACACACATTCGGTCCCGTGTCTGTACAGTTAGTGAGTTTATCGCTACAACCCTGACCCGAAACTGCTGTAAGAGCATGTACAAGGTAATGTGTGATTGCATGGTCATAGATGGACAAGTAGAAACCAGGAACAAACAAAGTTATAGTAGTTATAGTTATAGTAAGTTACTGACGCAGGTCCCATATGGGACCTCTTCGTCAGTGCCATTCCAACATATTTCAGTTTTGTAACGACTTTCCTGGACGCACCAGTTCTAAGCTAGGGCTCTGAAGTGCATTTCCAAAGGCCACTCCCACTAAACCAGATGTATTCGTGGGGTTCGAACCAGGGTCCTCAAGTTCTGAGTCCAGCACCTTAACACTCAGTGCAGACCCAGGGTTATCAATACTGTGTATGTGTTCATAAATACAAAATGAATCATTTGGCCTCCTGTAATAAAATCTAACCATATGTTTTGCTAACTCAAGTGGTTAATTCCCCGTTTTGTCAACGACTTTATTTTTTTCACATTAAAATAAAGTGATATCATCGGGTACGATCATTGAATTGTTTAGCTAACTTTGGAGATTAATTAAATAAATGTCTTATGAAACATTTCTTTTTGTTAAATTGTTAAATGCCAAAGGATACGTCAATGATTTAAGTATCCATGTATCTATGTAAAAAAAAGGAATATCCGCTTACCTGTCACTACAAACAGCAGGCCCACACATAAACTCCAACTCAACATCTTGACTGGAAGAACAGAAAATGAAAGTGCGGAAAGAGAGCTGTCAGACTACGACATATTCATTAGCAACACCTTTGTAAACGGCGTATTCATATTTGGTGCACATAGTTTAAATCAAGATCAACATGAATAGAATGCAAAAACAATCTCATGCCAAAGTGTTATGTAACGCATCGTTCCTAACTCTTGAATTTAATTTTGTGTTGATATTTCAAAAGGTAAAACTAACTAACTAGTAAAACTAATGTTTTAATAAAGTCGCTTAGGTCTGTCTACTTTAATTAAAACAGCAAAGTATTTGTTCTCACGTGAAATGAAATATGTATACTGACTAAAGGTTTAAGAAGTAGATCAAGATAAAAGACGTACAAAAGCTGCACTGCAGCGGTCGCACAAAATCAAATAATAAAAACAGCAAAATCAACTGAAAATTTTTAAAAGATGAATTATTAAATTATATCTATTAAGATAAATTTAAAAACTTTTAAAATAGTCAAAATATTGATAAATTAGATCAAAACCAAAAATAAAAAGAAAATGAATTCTATTACCATCAAGTTTCAAGACACTGTCGAAATACACTCAAGTCTTTCGATCAGTTTTCCTAAAATGTCGCGCGAATTTAGAAACACCCTGTCGCGTACCCGACCCTTGTAAGAAGCCCTCGATTGACTGGTTTACTCCCGATTTTTACCGATATAAAATGTGTCAGAGAACCAGTCGGGTATTATCCAACCCGGTGTCCCGGGTCATGGTGGAGAGATAGAACGTCTTCGCAGAGCCCTGAGAGATTTATCTGTAACTCTTTACTCCTTGATACCACATATGATGTAGACGTATTTAGGAGCCATTGTGACAAAAGGATAAATTGCTCCAAGAGAGCAATTTATCCTTTTGTCACAATGGCTTTTACACTCTTTTTTGGAGAAATGTTTTTCCATGATGTCTTTTGTCGTCTGGTGTTGCTTTCATTTTGGACCAGTCAAGATCTCCATGTATTGAAATTAGGTTATCGATTTAGTATTTTTGTTGGTTATTCCCTTATTAGTTGGGACTTATTTCTCAGTCGTAGCGGTGTTAAGTTTTGGAAAACCATGTGTTGAAAGCATGTTACTGGGGTTTTATTAGGCGATAACATCTTACCCCTGAGCATGGATAACCCTTATTTTGGTTTTTACATCGCGTCACCATTATTTCAGTAATGTTGCGATTCCCGACTCTTCATGGTGGTGGAAGACAACTGCCCATGAAGGCTGGTCAAACCGTGTATAACCATCGGTATTTCGTAAGTCAGTTGGGATTCTACTCCTCATGAAATTCCATCACCGAGATTTAAACCAATGCAGCATTGGTAGTCTAGTTCGTTGTATACAACATGTGAAGTTTCAGTTGATCTATGCCTCTGGTTTGATAGCCACTTCTTATGTGTTGTGTACGGGGAACAACAGTATATCGTTTCATATGCAATTTGTGTTGGTTGCAAATGCTGTTTCTCTTGGTGATTTTGGGGGATATTGGTATTTTCTCTTTCGTTTTTTCTTTCCATTTCTTTGTGTAATGAATTTGTTTTATAATGGCACATGTCTATCAAATACATATCATCAAAACCAAAAGGTTAATAACTATGGACAATGAATAGAACGCGTACATATGCTCCAATCTGAGATCTAGAGATGAAAAAAGTAAGAATTATAAATACCTAAAGGTAGAGCGTTTGCTTTTTGAAACGAAAGTCTTGGGTTCGAATTCTGTTTGTAATGTATTCAGTTATGATAACCAATCCTAGCTCTGCGAATGATGTTTGGAGTTAGATCCAGAAAAATAAGTGGTAGCAATAAGTATTAGACAAATACCTTTAACGTATCATTCAAATCTATCGTTTCATTGTGGATCATCTTCACTAACGAACCTCAATTACAGTGTGCAAAATATGTAGATATTTTTGGAAATGTCATTGAAAAAATCGAATCCATCGGAACTTGAAATCAAGCGTAGGGAGGAGCCTGTGCGGTAATTTTTTTAAACGACATGAGAACAGTATTTGCGTAAGTCAAAACTGATACACATTGACGTTATCTTAGATAAAGAGACACCATTGCAATGTGACACACAAGTTAATGTAAGTGTCAAAGAGGAACGATTCAAATTATGTGTTACATTGCAATATATTGCTTCTCTTGATATTGAAATGAGAGGAAATGTTGTTTCGAACTTACGCAAATTGTTATCATAGAAATGTTTTGTAAAACGCTAGCTTGGCGAATTTAAATTGATTTCCCCCAATAGCCCATGGCTTGTCTCAAAAGCGTTTGTAACTACGTTTACAAATTTTGTGCAACTCTTGAATCTGAAACATAACTTTGTGATTGTGACTAAGAAATAAAGATAGATATGCGTTTAAATGTACGTTTAATTTTTCACAGACAGGACTCCTATTCTGTTCAAGTCTAAGTTAACGGTTTTTCTGAGAAATACTTTCCTCTTTATATTTACGTTTACGAAGATACCTATCATACAAACCATTGTGAAACAAGTCACTGACAAATAATAACATGACGAAGAAATAGACTCAAGCGGTCAATAGATACCCACAATAAGTTCCCCGTTATTGCTTAGTGCGTTATAGATAAGAATAAACCCAGGAGATAGTAGGGCGCTCGGATACAATTATTGGGGTAACTCGGGTAATTTGGGGCAGCACCCGAACAGCGTGTACCCGTATAACACCAGTAAACCCAATACCCTTATGGGTCACACGGTATAAACAATCTGTTTATCTAACACAGATATTAATATTGATCCTATCATAAAGAGACGCGCATTTTTGTAACACTAAATGACCTTACGATGGACGTGAATGACACCAATTGTGGATTTAAAAGTAAACAAAGCACTGATACCCTTGTCAAACTCTTATCTAATACAACTGTAACACTAGAACAAGTTTGAATGGTTTAAGATTTTTGTTTGCTTTATCAGACAAAGTTGTGGAAGGTCCATGGAGATGTGCATATGAACAAATCTTTTAATCAACCAAGAATAAGAACGTCTTTTGACCATATTTACAATATTGATAAACGATATAAAGTGGCGTTGTAAATTTCAATGTATGTGGGGCATTGAAATGCAATGATTGTAATTAGCCAAGGAACCAAAGCATGCGACAAAAGGGGGAGGGGTCATATCAGCTTGTTCTGTCACTTTGATGTCTTAAATTATGTCAACAACTAGCTAATACACCGCATGTTTGGTCGTGACCGAATATCGCTGTGCTTAAAGAAAGGATCGTGTATAGCACTCAATTACACCGATTGGCACTTAACCAACTCTATGGAATCAGTGTACATCCGTAGCGGTCTGATCTTAGTATAGACCAGTATGGGTTAATATTCCTTTTACTAGTAACTATCTATGGTCATGAGCCAATCTTAGAATACAAGTTGATGGATCTATCAATAAATATTAAATGTCAAATAATCACTTTAAACAAACCTTTTAAATTAGATTTTAGCTCAAACGTTTTATCAACCAATTAACGTGAGTGAATATGAATATTGAAATTGCTTTATATATATGTGCATTGTACAATGGGCCAGAGGCCTTTGTCTAAAAAAACAAACATTTCCGTCGCTTGACTTGGATTTTCATGGGATTTGTTCATCCAGTTGACCAATTTGCGGCTCATAAGAGATCGTGGGAAATCCCATGCTTTACTGTCTTTATGGCTATGCTTAGACGGATAGAATCATTGTCATTTAGTAGGATTACCTTGAGACTACCTAGCATAGTAAAACAGTGTTTCCGCACGTGAAGATGTTTATTTACCATATATGAAATACTATGTACTAGACCTATATAAAAACGTTTGAATCAATGGCCTGTAATGTTCTGTTTTCTTTGTAAAAATCCATGACCACTTCAGTGATTTTTTTTCTAAATTAAACCAATGGGCTTTTTTTTATCAAAACTTAAAAATCCATGAGTTTTTCTATAGAAAAATGATTAAAATGAATGAAAGTAATGAGTTTTGGGGAAATTTTATGCGAATTTTTGGGCCAAAAATTATCACTGCCACTTGTAGTAATGTACCGAGCACTAACACACAGATGCAAGATGACATGATTGATTATACAATATCTGACCCCAAAAAGAAATGTGCCTCTTATAAGTCCCAAGCTCTACTTTCTGAGGCGATGTGGCTCCAATTTAGGATTGGTTGGCCAATGTTGGAACCGATGCAGAGGTTGGCATCTTGCTTCCATGTCTTTTACTCTAAGCACTGGGGTGCGGAGTGCACAAAGGGGGTCGGGGCCGAGAGGAACTTTAAACACAGAATTCATGAGTCCAATCAACGTTTAGACCACTGACCGATATTTCTTTTTTTCCCGCTGACTGACTTAATGTGTTTGGAATACACTGTGGCTTTGAATGAAACATATTGCAGTACTGGTAAGGCGAACATAATTCATCAATTTAGGTAAACCTCAAAGAATTAACTGATATATCGTAAAATTACTTTAGTGTCGCAGTAATACATGCACATATGCTTACATATACATGTACAAATGGATATACATGTATACACTTATCATGTATATATGTATTTCAATTAACTAAGTGAATAGTTAGACGTTTGTCACAGAGGGTGTATATATCACAGGTGCCAGTAACAAAACATTGGTGTATTTTACTATAAAGTAATATGCACATTTCTTTTATTGCTGGTACATATGGTATGTACTTGATAGAAAACATACATGTATTGCTAATCATGTAATTATTTGATGGTGCTACAGTGACAAAATTAGATATACATGTATACATGTACTGAAAAAGAAACATGTTTTCGAATATCGCCTGCTGCGAATGATTTAACCCTCTCTATGATAGTTATACGTGAATACCGTATTTAAATTACAAGTAGCGGAAATCTTAAGAAACGGTTATGACAAATGAAGATATAGTTCGATTTCAGCAATGTCTTCATTTGCCGCTATTGTTTCAATCCAATACTACGAGAGTAGAATCTTTATGATTATTAGGTATTGTCTGTAGTCAATTTCAATTCGTATGAGTCACAAACGCGACATATAAATGAGGGTTGTAAGTGTTGGGTTACATTCTAATTCATCTATGATGGAGAAATATTTCAATATAAGATGTACAATGACGGTGAACGGTGTGAAATGTTATTAATCAAACTGATAATCCCATTCAAACGTTTCTATATTGGAGATGAACCCCCTTATATAACGATATTGTGTTTACCCATAGAGATACCTGTCGAGTGGGTACTTCAAAATGACCAGGGATTTAACTAATCCAATTGATCGCGAAGTTCAATGAATCCTTTCCAATCTTCATATACTCTTTTAGAAATGTAAGGCACCTGAAGTCGAGGGTTTGGTAAAGTAATGTGTTAAAAGATTAAAGCAAATTTCTTTTTTAAAGATAATACAATATGAAATATTGTTCACGCTGTTATAGGCTTTTTGTCTGCTTTCGCTATCAGTTTGGTATATTCAAATTCCGTATGCGGGAATGAGTAATTAATCTTTGGTAACAAATTTGAGTGGTGCATGTTAATTGTTTTCTTGTGGTTTTAAGTTTTACCTTTGTATTGACTACAATTCTATCCACGGTATTTTTTAAACTAGATGAATGAATTGACTTTATTTGGTAAAAAGATAAAAGAAAAGAAAAACTAACATTGCAACAATATAGCAATTTAGAGCTATAAAAATGTGTATCACACATGCAATACTGCAGATCATTGACTTATGACTACGGTATTTTATTATGATGAGCAACATAGCCTTTAACCACCGCCGATTTATATCTGAGTGAAATTATTCATGTGATCCTGATCGTCTGCTGACGCCCCTAATATTAACAAGTTACCAAACATATTGAATGAAGTAGCAAATCGGTAATAATCCGTCCGTACTTTACTGTTATCTATATACATCCAATAAGTAAGATAAATTAGTTAATGAATTTACCGACGATGGTCGTTTGGACAGTTTTAAACCTCTTTCTTAGGTCATAGTACTTTCTAGAAGACGACACAAAGACCATTTATCGAAATGTCTCTTCTCATTAGTGTAAACTAGCAACATATCTATAATTGAATGATGCCCATTGAAAATAGTTTGTAAAATTATGAATGTTCAGAACAAATTCTCAGAGAGGTCGCAATTAGTAACGCCAAAAGATCTACTTATTAACGTTTGTGTGAATTGAATAATTATGTGAGCAGATAGCGCAGTATGTTTATTTGTTTTGGATTAATGCTGATTCGGCAATTTTACAGCTGTATTGTTGTAATAGGCGAATTACATATCCATCTATTATTGATTCGATTCGGTTCTACACAGTATCCAGTACTGGCGTAAAAGCCACATTGATGTTGCCATTTCGCAAAGCAGCCATTACTATTTCTGGTGTGTGGACTTGGTAGATTATCATCGCGGTCTCACATAACGATTTGACTGAAAAGGGTTTAAAAAATGCGATTTAAAACCAATCAATCTAGATTATTCATTGTTGTTACATGTATCTTTACGGTAAATGTATGACATGTGTCGTTCTATTGCATTGGTCAACCATATTATATTGAAGTATGTCATTGTCGAATCATACTAGATAGTCTCTACTAAATCAATTATCATGCAATATTATACAAACGAATATATTTACCTTTTTTGACACCGAACGTTCACCGGAAGCACACAAATCTCTTTGATTTTGCTTGTTTTGTCTTGTGGGAAATGGAAGTATTCTTTATCAAGGTACATAAAACCTTTTGGTGCAACAAAGGTTAAACACCAACACTTATGTCTAGGGTTTGTAAAACAAATTTATTCAACATCGATTGTGAAACAAATTCTTACAACTTAGAATAATCACTCTCGAATCTGCTTCCTTGATACATAACCAGTACTCGCGCCGGATGTGAATTAATGAATGTTCGCAAGGCAGATCCCGCTTTTCATGGGATTCGAACCAACGGCCCTTGTGTCCAGAAGTCTAGGGTTCAACGCAGTAATGTTGTTACGTTCTCGACACAATAGCTTGTAATTGAAAAATTGCTTAAGTTTCCTGTTATTTAATCTAATAATAATTTTTGCATTCATTTTACATGAGCTACAAGACATATTTACAACAAACAGATAAATTTTAGTTGCATGCAGTTAAAGACGAAACAGGTCGTCTGCAAAGAAGGTCAACACCCACTCACGAGACTCTATTTACTTTTCGTCTGGAAGATGAGTATTGTATGATACCCCCTTCAAAGCGTGTCTTATTGGGACCAGAAATTCATAAGATGTCGTCCTGGTAGTTTATGTATTGCAATATCAGTCGCACCATGTAAAACAAGGCTCAAAGATTTCTGCGTAAGGTTCCATTCTGGATGAGTGGTGAAGTTTTTAACATTAAACAGCAACCCAATTAATGGTCATTGAATCTCATTTAAGTCATTTGCTCATATAAACTAGTATTGAGGTACATGTACGACCAAAATAAAATCCAATGAGCAAATGAGATACATAGTTATTTTGTCATCATGCAGTCTACGAAATGTCACAATCAGAATGTCGTTTCTCGCAATTTATTCAGTATTATTGTCTCCTGTATACACATATAATTTCAGCCACTCTGAAAACCGAAATGGGACAATGATTCTTTCATTCATTTTCTTCGGAAATTCCCAATTAAAGATATATACATGTAATTTTTTTTATAGTTGTACAATGCTTCAGATGGCGATGCTGACACTGCCTAGTCAGAATGTTTTATAGATTTCTTAATGAGATGACTTTTCAATTCACTT
This sequence comes from Cerastoderma edule, assembly GCA_947846245.1. NCBI lineage: Eukaryota > Metazoa > Mollusca > Bivalvia > Cardiida > Cardiidae > Cerastoderma > Cerastoderma edule. The sequence continues at coordinate 4,645,829 of OX401412.1, read as the reverse complement.
TGATATACCAAACTAAGTTATGAAACTTATAAACACTCAATTCCAAACGTCATGAGTGCTGTTATACATGTTTGACGGCGAATCAAACATTTTTTCAGATTTATCTCAATGACTGTTTGTATGCACACAGTTACGCACTCTCAACTGCAATATGTTCTGTCATTGTACTATGAAATGTATGGCATTGAAACTGGTTTCTTTAAACGGGATCTAGAAAGGAAAGGAAATACATAAATCATCAATAACTGAAAGAATTGCGACAAAAACATCTTTGAGTAATACCCGTTTTTGTCGTTGCCGATGCTTCGACTGCTTTTCATGTTGTCTGTATGAAACAAGGGGTGAATGTTCGTTTTTGCAAACTGTGCATATTTTCACATGCATGACCCGAATTTGATTAATCGTAGATATTTCATCTCTATAACTAGGTCATTCGTCCCTCAATTTGCAGCCTATAGACTCTAACCGGTTAGATTTCTTTCATTTTTCGCGGAAACGCGCAAATCTGCTTTTGTAGTATCAGACAATACAAGAGCAAATATAATGGGAAATGGTTTAATTTTTCTTTCAAAGAACATCATGTTTAAATATCAGTTTTTTTTTTAAATTATGTAAGCAGTTGAACATGGCATACCTTCTAACCATGGGAAGCGTTACACGTGCTAGATTGTAAAATCTGCACAATATGCATCCTACCCAGACATAGTGCACTTGTCTTAGACAACCTGAACTCGAAACAAAAAATTAGTTGTCCTCTTCAACCATGTTAGGTCATCGCGCTATGTAGGTCGATCATGCACATTTATCTAATAAATATCTCGGGTAGCAGATTGTTTTAGAGTTGTCTGAACAGCATTCTTGTTATAGACGGAACATTAACGATGGTTTTCTCAGAAAAGAAAAATTGAAATAAAATATGGTTGAAGTATACAGATTTTGCATTGTTGTTTGATACATAATCAAAAATAGAATAATTACTTCAGGAAGCATCAATTTATCTAAGTATACATGTACAATTTAAATGTTGAAGATTTCAAAAGCGATGTCCGTCATGCTTTTGACTCAAAATTGATATTAATTAACTGTAGATTTGCCCACTTTAAAAGCATCTAGTTTTGCTTGGTTATTCGTCAGTGCGCATCATATAAAAGTAAATCCGTTGTGCTGCTTTGAAGAAACCAACTTTTGACTTCCAAATTTCCTCTTGTCTATGAACAGACACTTTTAAAAGCAAGAACGTAACAATGTGTTAAAATAAGGACAATCAAAGTATAATTATGTCGCATTATATTACATTGAATAACTCATATGTTTGTGTTGTAAGGTTTCGAATGCGGTATAAGAAATCCCACAGTCGACCATTTTTTTAGTAAAAAGAAAAAGGGTCGAAGCCTATTCGATGTAACAGACAATAGCAACATGTTCGATAGTTGAGAATTCAGGACCCAGACAGTTGACATTTGATCCTTTAAAATCCCCGTATCAAACCCGTCTATGGGGTCCCTTACGTTATCTTTTATAAACTCTTCACAACACAAACATGCCCCTTTATTTCACAAAATGAATAAGTAACATGTTGTTGATAGTTTTGACTTAAATATCCTCGTAGGTCAAATATTGATGTATTCTCTATGTTGATGATAACAATATAGGTTTCTATCAAAATATCATGTTTTCATAAACTCAAAATATACGGCTCACTTTCTTTTTTTCACAAACCGTCGTTATGCGACCTGTTTAAAAGCGACATTGTCGCTCAAGAAAAATGGGAACTAATCAATAAACACATGTTGGATTTTGAGAACAATTTCTTTTGAGCTTTAAAGGTTGGACACATAGCAAACAAATGCTAAATTGGATGCAATTTCTTATATCGCCATTTTGAGTTCTTTATGATAGAATGTTTGTTTCAATTTTGTAGATGATCATAATAGTATTTCCATTCCTTTTAAACCGCGCAGGAAGTTGCCTTGACAATTCATTGATGTTCTGACTGACAGACATCATTTCACAGTAAGTGAAGTACATTGTATACCTTATTCTGATCCACATATTTACTGTATTGGAATATTAGATTTCAAAACGGCGACAATATGCGAAAAGCTAAGAGAAAATTAAGCAACTCAATTCTGCTTTTTTTTTCCACCTTGATTTCCTTTCAAATTTTTATTGTTCTTTAAAGCATGTAAAAGGTGGATTACCAGCTGAACGTTGTAGATCAATTCATTTCATGTATCCCCCAAATTTGCTTGTTAAACGTTACCATGATGTCATCTCTTTGACAAATCTGTCGTATAAATCTTACGAGCATAAACAAGGCTTAAAGGATTTGAATATGCCAATACAGAAAATCCGCATAAAAAGCTTCCTAAGTCAAATGGATGCATGACTTAGAAAACTCTTGAAACATGGGTACAGTGTATATATATACCACAATTTTAACACAACTTCATACAGTATATACTAGTGAAGTAAGTGAACCTGCACACGTAACCTGATTGGTACGACATATTCTTTTCCATTTCCTGTCGTTTAGAATAATAAGAACTTATGCGTTTTGAGCTTGAAGCGTGTGCATATTTGTAATGACAAGAAACTTCTATGTAAGTTTAAGTCTGGATAAAGTGTTCGTACTTTCATTTCGAAAATTACAATATTGAACAGCTGTTGAATATATCAAACTGAATGCATTTAATTTCGAGGTTCTCGCGTGGCCCAGTTGTTAGGGTGGCGGATACTATTGCAGAAAGTGAACCTGTACATGTAGTTTGATTTGCACTACATATTATTTACCATTCATTTTATGGTTCTTGTCGTTTAGTTACAGTAGAAATCATTCTTTTTTACCCTGAATTGTTCGAGTGACAAGAAACTTCATTGCATGTTTACATCTGAATAATCTGTTCGTATTTGCATTTCGAAAATATCAATAATGAACAGCTATTCAATATGTCGTACCGAATACATTTAATTTTCTTATGAGGCCCGAGAAAATATACGTAAAAGTATTACCCCTAAATAGTTAAGGTTTCACTCTTACTGCGTTACTGGGTGATACAAAACGTTCACTCTTTTATAACACATGGTTAATGATCGTCAAGTAAAAAGAAGTCTAGATAAAGATTAAGTATTATATCATGCAAGGGCCTCCGTGGCCTAGTGGTTAGAGTACAGAACTTGGAATCACATGGCCCCTCGTGGATTCAAATCCTGAGAGGGATATGGATTTTCATGAGAGGCAGTCTCCCGACTGACTTACGGAATGTCGATGGTTCTACCCGCCTTGACCAGCCCCTATGGGCAGTTGAGTATGGGGGTCTTCCTCCATCATTAAGAGTCGGGCTTCGATTCATAACTGAAAGAATGTTTATGTGATGTAAAACCCATATAAAAAAATTATATCATGCAAAAGCATGCCATTGCTATACAAATGACATAAGCTTTGCAAAGTACTTTACCAACGTAAACGATCAATATTAGGTCTTTGGCTAATGTAGTGAACCTGCTAACTTTTCAAGAGGCAATATTCTATCTTCGCACCAAAGCTTTTTTGTGAACTGTGCATGCATCTAAGCTGAGTGTGCTCTGTGCTTGAACTATAGCTTTGTCGTCTAATACTCTAGGTGCTTGTACCAAAGGTTTATGGGCTCCAAGTAAGCAAGCAAGCACCCACGCATTTGGGGCTCTGTGCTTTCACCAAAGCTTTGTGAAATCTGATTGACCCAATGATGTGATTACATACAAGCTGTGTGAGCTATAAGATTGAACCAATGCTTTATGGGCTTTATGCTTGTACCAAAGCCCAGTCAAAGCTTCCTGGATTATGTGCTCGGAAAAAAGCTTTGTGGGCTCTGTGATTAGACCAAAGTATTATTGGCTCTGTGTTCGGACCAAACCTTTTTGAGCTCTGTGTCTGATCCAAAGCTTCGCTTACTTTGTGATTGAACCAGTTTTGTGGTATGCGAGCTTGCACCCAAATAGTGTGGACTTTGTGCTTGAATCACAGCAATGAGGGCTAATTGAGCCAAAGCTTTGAGGGGTTTGTGATGGGACAACATATAAGACAATGATGAGCTTTAGCTTTCAGATAAAAAATGGACGTTAACATTCTGGTACAATGTCTAGTGACAATTCCCATTAATAAGACAAGATGCACTTTTGGCCCAGTTTCTTTCACTAGGTCACAGTGATATATATATATATATTGGAAAAGATATTTGTAGTACTATGAGAAACCAAGATATGTATGAGGGGTAAGCAATCTAATTTGGTGATTTAAATTGGAGAAGATTTGATAAAACCTGTTTGAACACTTGTCCACATAGACAATCAAGTATCTAATTGGATCTAGTCTAGATAAGAATTGTATTCCCTAACCATCTTTTTTATGGCTTCTTTAAGTCCTGAAGTGTGGGTTCTCATGACAATTGTCTGGTTGAGACGATTTTAATAAAAAAAAAAAGAAAAAAAGTATTTGCAAAATAACCCATGACCCCATCTAAAGAAAATCAAACAAAGTAAGTTTTCACATTTTAATTAAAATAAATCCAAGTGATTTAAAGTGTGCCATAAATCTAAATACCACAACTGCAAACCTATCAGAGACACCTACGTTCTCCAAATCATGCTTGCAAATTCTAGGCAGTTTTGCGAGAAAATGCTAGATTGCTTTTAACAAGACACTCATATCTTTAAGAATGTATAACAGGTTACTGACAATTCAAGTTTTCTGCATTTTCTTAATTCTTAAATGTTTTGTAGTCTCTTCACGTCAGTCGATCTTAAATCTAAAAATTTAAACCATTAGAAAACAATAACAACATTTAACCACTTTGTTCAAGACGACTCTGGAAAACATTGTGGGAAAAGGAGAAATTTATCTTAACAAGCAATTTTTCCTTTAGGTACAAGGTTTTCTACCCTATCAGAAAATCATTTTCCAATTTCCTCACATTTGGAAATATCGTCTGCAAACTCTTTCATTTTAAAACAGTCGAAAATTTGGTGTTTGGGAAAGGGTTAAATGTTTTTCAAAGGACTTCATCCTGTCTTTTTCCATATTGAGGGTTCAATGCAATACTATCTCTTATAAAGGTCGTACTTTAGTCTTGCATTTAACCCTTGATGCATGTCTGCATGTCCACATCCCTGTATCATATATTTGGTTACTGTGAAACGTTTATGTTACTCCTCACACTTTGATTATTGGATACAGCTTGTGTAGGCTGAAGTCAAACCCTGGTGGGGCCTGAAACATATCAACGTGGTTTACAAGATAATGAATAGAACACACAAGCAAGAATTAACAACTAAATATACAGCATAATCTGAAGACAATTAAATTTGAATAGATATTCTTGGTTCTATTCTTGTTAAGTTTATTTAGTGTCTTAATATAATGAAAAATAGAAGTTAAGATTGTGATTATGTATGATGCTTCAAAAATAAATTGTTGGAAGAAGACCTTTCTTTGCTTTTAACATTGATTTCAATAGATATCTGCAAAAGCAAGAATGAATAACTAAACATACCACTTAATTTGAGGACAATCAAAATTGAATTAGGCATTTTTGATTCTATTTGAATCAAATTTATTTGTGTCTTCACTTACCAAACAATGCCGACATTTAACCACTCTGTTGCAGACTACTCTGAAAAACATTGTGGGAAAAGGAGAAATTTCTCCTTTTCCCACAAGGTTTCTGCTCTATCTGAATAATATCTTTTAAACTTAATCGCATTTTAAAATGTCGTCTGCAAACTCTTTCAATTTGGGACAGTCCAAAATTTGTCGTTTGGGAAAGGGTTAAAGAAAATAGAAGTTAAGATTGTGTTTATGTTTGATGATTCCAAAAATAAATTGTTCATAGAAAACCTTCCTTCCCTTCAATAGATATCTGCAGTTAACTTGTTATATCATATGATTGATGTTTGAAAGGTCAATACTCATTCCAGTCTGCGTTTGTCATTGGTTCATCAGTTGTATGAAGGGGGAGAACTTTTATTTACAAATTCATTTTAATCACAAATATTACTGCCCTTAAATTGTCTTACTTTCATTATTCTCTTAGATTTTAACTTTAAATTTGTCCAGGTTTAAGTATTTGGAGATACAAAAAGATCTAGAAAGAAATAAGTAAGTCCATCCTAAGATTAAGAAACAACTTTTATCACTATATCTTAAACACACTATTTCAAACTGAAAATGCCTGTGTGCTTAAATTGCAGTAGCAATATGCTGATGGGCAACAGCAGTATATAGATGAAACTCGAATAAAATCAGCAGCGACTCAATGGTTAGTTAAAAAAATGTATAACTTCTATTAAACACGGTCAAAATGAGTGTATTCAAGACATTTGCAGACAAATATAAAAAATAAAATAAAAGGAATCTCTCTATATATTTGATACAAAGAGATGATTCTGATTTGGACTTACAAGGTCTAGACAAGAAGAAATTATGGAAAGCCTATTTTGTATAAGCCTCTTACACAATCATGTATATCTGTATATAACTATTGATTTATGTTTTATTATTCGTGTATTGGCTTGCGGCATTATCATTATATAAACTTGCTCTTTATCTGGACCTCTTAAAATCGACACATATATTCTGGAATGATTGCTTTTCATTAACCAATAGCCTACAAGGTAATTGTAACAGTTTAACAAAAACAACTTACATCTGAGTCATGTTTATGGCCACCACTTAACAACTTCATCATCACAAAATTGGTTTTGGCAATTCTTATCACTTTGTTCACCTGAAATGTTTTTTATATTAGATATCAAAATATTCTTAGATGACTTCAAGGACATCACAGGGAAATTGATAAAAACAACTACATAACGGTACATGCAAATTTGTAACAATTTGAAACAGAAATAAATATGCATAAATATGAAGCAAACATTGCAATTTCTTGTTATTTAACCCATAACCAAACAATACAAACAATAATGACATTTGACCACTTTGTTGCAGACAACTCTGGAAAACATTGTGGGAAAAGGAGAAATTGCTCGTGACGAGCAATTTCTTCTATTTCCACAATGTTTTCTGCCCTACCAGAAGATTGCTTTTTAATTTAATCATATTTTGAAATGTCGTCTGCAAACTCTTTCAATTTGGGAAAGTCGAAAATATGGCGTTTGGTGAAGGTATAAAACAGGACTTCAAAATCAAAGTTTGCACTGCCTGCTTTCAATTTGATCTCAATCTTGAACTTCTGTTCAGTTTAGGAGTGTTTACAGCATATCATATCGAAGCCATTTAACAAAATATTAGGAAATATCAGTTCAAACAAAACAATTCAAGTAAAATCCAAATTACTAAAAAATGAATACCTTTCCAACATCCAAATCAATGCTCTACTTATTTACAGTGCATCCATTTGGATCAGTGTAAAGTGATAGGAAAGTGAAGCTTTGGTTTTGATCCGATTCAAAACCATTAGAAAATAATGCAACATTTTTTTCATTTGCCCAATTTAACACACATGCAGAAGAAAATGTAAGAAACCAGCATGCCAAACCAGTGTAACTCAATTTATCTTATTTCTTGTCTTATCTTATCAGTCTAGGGTATTGAATTGCAAGCAAGTGCTCTCCAAATGGCTTAAGTGTCAGCCAATGATTTAAAGTAAAGCAAAAGCAGACAACAATAATTAAGTATGACAAACAGGATTCATCTCTGTGATATCTGGAAGAAGCCTTTGCTTGTCACAAGCAATTTCTTATTTTGGCATAATTGATTCAGTTTAGTTTAGTTTTGTTTAAACTAATATATTTTATATAAATGTGACAGAAGCTTGAAGTTTATTAAATCCACTCTCAATGACTGCTTCCAGGATAGCTGACCAGTACTTATTTGTTAGTTTGGTCTTAGGTATTTTCACATCCCTGCTAACAAAACAAAAAAACCTTGTACTTCCATTCCAGGGGCCAACACTCTACCACTGTGGCCCTCTGAAGGTCATCTGCCTCTGATTCTTTAAAATCAGTATCAATGTCGGAAAGGGGGATGTATTGATTAAATATCAAATAGCCACAACATCATACTGTAGCAGTTGTAGCACTCAAGATAAAACGTACCTCCTCTGTGGGGTTGGACAAACTTTCAAACAGGGTTTTGGCTTGATGGAAATATTTACATGATGCTGTATACAAGTCTTCACTAGTCGGCATGGGATTGTAACGGCTTAAACTTGTCATATCCTGAAACAGAGAAACTAGGCTTAGTTATATAAATAGGACTGACCAAAGTTGCTTGCTCATAGAAGAAAAATTTGAAAGTCAAAATAAAATGTTGTTGAAACAATATAGATTTTGTACTATTGCATACTACAAAATTGAAAGAACTTATTGAAACCATAGTTAAATCAGAAATTGTCGATATATTTAAGCATGTACAGTCTATAAACATTAGATTTCAAAACTGTTGCAAGGCTTTTGGATATAATAACGTATAAATTCACTATGTGCAGGCTCTAGAGACGTTAAAACAACCTTTCTTTTTATTCCAATAGTTATTATCCAATGAGTGTCTTACAAAAAAACTGCTATTGTAAAGTTTTAATAAAAATCAACTTTCATTGTTCTATTGTTTAATTGGATAAAAGAAAAACCAGTAAAATAAGTAAAATAAACTTGATAATATGGTTTTGATTTATGAATGGCCAATAAACATAAGACAAATTTATTTTTCTTCACATTTGCTAGAAATGTAATACAATTTTTTTTCCATTGTATGTAATTCAATCCCATAAAAAGTCATTTAGGCCATAATAAATACTGGTATGAGATAAAATACTTTACCCGATATTGGGAATAGGGGACCATTGGTGGAGTAGATACACAGGCAAACGGGGCAAATCTGTGGGTATATCGCACTTCTTCACTGTCAAACTCAAATGTTGGATGTTTCAGCTTGTTTGCATGCATTAACCCTATCACAGCCTAAAAATGAAAGGAAGATATCTCAGAAAATGATGCAGGTTTTCATATTATTATTAAATATGTACTTCTTTTTAACACGTTCACTACTACAGTTGCAGAAACTACTTGTTGGTTTTACTTTTCATGTCACAATGATTTAATGTCACTCTCAGAAGACAACAGCCTTTGGCATTCAATAATTTGCTTAATTTAAACATGTTTTAAAATAGGCAGGAAACTTTCCTCATAAAAATTCAAATCTACGGGTTCTTTCTTAAAATCTGTTTTAAGAGTTAATTTTCAATTTCAGGTTCTGTACTCTAACCACTGAAGCCCCACACATCTTATAAGATAGAACTAAATCTTTATCATGAAATCAAATTAAGGGAGAATTTGTCATGCCATTGAACTTAATATTTCTTCACAATACGAGGGTTGGTAGGGAAGTTTGTGGACTGGTTCTAGAAAAAGGTTACTCAGCAGTATACATGTATAAGAAGTATATAATAATACAATTTGATCTATTATCTCAATAATGTATCAATTTCATGAATGTGTGATTAACATTTAAACAAATATAACATAAAACAATAATGCGGTAATGCGTACCCGGAGCACGGCAGCTTACAAAACGCGACATCATGATAACGTCAAGATAAAGTTAAATGTATTTTCAAACCTTTCACGTGTAGTCAGCGGGTGTTTGAATGCATTTTATGTGTCTGTGTACCCATTTATTGTTGACAACAAGGTAACAGTAACTGTCATAACATTTTTCCAGATTGTGAGTTTATGCCCATTCGGAATTTGGTGTTGAAGACTCATGCTTTCCGGTCCATGAAAAACATAATAAACAAATGTTTCCAATCACTTTCTGCACTTGTGCCTTTTTCGGGGGAGGAGTTCTTTGGGTTTTCCATATACAGGACTGTGCTTTTGTCTCTGAATCGAAATGCCATAGTCATGTCCCGTTCGTTGTTTTTTATGCGATCAAGAATCCTTCACCTTCACGTTTGTGTCGTTTGATAAACATTTCCGAGCAGCGAATCCTGGCTTCCCGTTCATGGTCCTTCAATAGTCGCGGAACCCAACGTGCACACACGTTTTACATTCCTTATACAACATTTGAAATATCATGTATAGTTGGATGGGAAACACCTAGCAAGTATATTTCCGTACGCTAAACTTCTCAAGGTGTGCCTTCTCTCATTGTAAAACCGAGTATTTTACTTTGTCTTTGATAGAGCATTTAAGTACCGGTGGATGACCACATAGTTCATCATCTTCTATTGAATATCTCCTTAAACTGTTTATGCCTTTTGAATGCTAGTGATCTGCTACATTTCTAAATAGTGCTGGAGCTCTTTAACGTGTCGAACGTCTCAGTTGGTGTCCGATCAAGACCAACGCAAAATTTAACAACCGACCTTAATTCAACGTCGCCAGTTGTCGTCATGGTTTCTCTAGTTTAGATTACGACCGCAGTGATGAAAATCCTTTTAACTTTCGAACGCGGAACCGGACTTACATCAATATTTCAGGTCATGAAGTCAGAGGTACAATATCACAGCAAACGAATTAGCAGAGATTTGCACAGGCGTGAACATTTTCTATTAAGTGATAAGTCAAAATGAAAAAGTTTAAATAACATGCAATTTTTGACGTGCTCCGGGTGCGTCGACCCACGTTACTATGGGGACTGATAATTCGGCAAATAATAGACAAAACTTAACAGAACACCTGCTCTGGGTTGACAAAGAGTTATACAGTGACTATTGAAGATTTCAATGATTTATGACAGATAATAAAAAAATTATGATAACAGTCCACGAACTTCCCTACCAACCCTCGTACAATTCAATTATAGATCGCATTTTGTTTGTGAAGCAAAAGGCAATAGATTCTGCTGAAAAACCAACTTTTCTTTAGACAAAACATTTAATGTTGTTTTAAGTTGAAAATTGATTCCATGGAAATTTTACTTACTTTATAATATCCGCCAAACATGTTTTGTTGGGCCTGGCACATTATCAGTTCTCTCTGGGTGGCTTTGGATCGTTTTTTCTTCTTATTCTTCTTACTATTTCTGCCTTTAGATATTGCATCTGTAATCAAAATAACAAAGTTATAGAAAATATTATGTACATTCTTAACTAAGTTAAGTTATGAATTCTAGATATCATATGATAACATAATAAAATTCCCATAATGACTCTAAAATAATTAAGGTAATGAAAAATATGTCCGAAAATAGCAAATACTACATGAAAAAGCTTGAACCGCAGCAGCTTCCTCAAGTTTTTTTTTATAAAAAAAAAAAGCAGTTTGTTTGAATTCAGTTATTCCTAAACATTCATAAAATTATGGCGCGATTTTTCCAGTAAAATTGCTGCCATCTTATTCAGAACTTACCTATATATGACTCGTGGTCAAAGACGTAGGATTCTGCCCTCTGTATTGTTGAATATAGCCAGGAGTAAAGTAGCTCATATAGATACCTGAAACAAATTATGAAAAAACAAAGGGATAAATAATTTGTTCTATATAAAATGGAAATAAGTTAAAATGCGATGCAGACATCAATAAGTTTACAAACAAACATAAAAAGAATCATGACAGGCTCACTTTCAAAGCAACTGCAGAAAAATATGTTGGACATTATCATTTTTCATATTTGGTGGAATTTCAAAACAACTGCAGATAATTATTGTTAAATATAAGAAAAAGTATGACTGCACTGAGTGATAGATTTATAAGCAAATATAACTTGGCAATGACTTTAAATGTATGTTTGTTGATTGAAGCGAGATGGTTGAAATGGTCACAAGCTATGTATCACTAAATATCTTTCATTTTCATAGTAAAATCTGTATCATAACCACAGTATATCATGATGTACCTCACTCTATGTTACTCATAACCTAGTACTGTTCTATCTCCATTGCAAATAATCATCATCAATTATATAATTTTGTTATGTGTAAATGTTTGTAAGATATTGCAAAAAGAACCATTTAAGGGTTCAATGCAAGACTACAGCAAGTGCTTCATGTTTATGAAGCACTTACTGTAGTCTTGCATTGAACCCTCACATTGTACAGTATAGTATTACTTTATGTTACTTACATAATTAAGACCTTGTACTTACCAATACACATAATGATATTCGTAAGGGGCGTATAACTCTAGTTCAAACCCGGACTGGGTATAGTTTATCATGACTTGTAGGGAGTAGTAGAGGACCCAGGTACCAAAACTAGATCCATATTGCTTGGTGGGGTCCAGCTTCATCTGTACCTGGTGCAGGTATCCATCAACCTTGTCTGCCTGTAATTACAGATTTATTTATGTACAGTAACAATGCCGAAGCATTAAATGTCTTTTTGCTTGTTAAAGAACCCTTTTCAACTGTGTTATATTATCGTATCAAATAACATCGAAAACAGAATTTTCATTATGATGCTTTTAGAACAAATGTAATGAAAAAAAGAATTTGCAGTTTATAAGCAAGTTCTCTTTTTGACTGAAAGGAGCAAAGATTAACTGTATATACATGTATATGTATCATCAAATATACAGCTTATTTCATCATTTACACAGTTAAGTGTTAAAGTAACAGTTGAACTCATTGTAACATTAGGATAAGTAAGGTGATGTGAGTCTATTTTACAAAAGACAGAGACAGTAACAGCAAGGTACATACTTCATTCTGCTATTAAAGCATCTTTAGCTCATGACAATTTTTAACGCTGTTTCATGTCCACTATATGAAGGAAAGACTGACACACTATCTGGACAAGAATACAAAATGTACATATGATGTGCATCAGAAAGAAAATTCCTTAATCTATGTAAGTTATTTAATGATGTAGAATGTGATTTAATTGTATTTATCAAATGGGACCTCTCTTGATTGGATCTGAAAATGAAGAAGAAAGAATCATACACCATCTGGTTTGAACATACCTCGTCCTGTAGATTGACCATATCATCCAGTATATTTGCCCACTTGTCCCTCTGTCGGGCTCGGTTGTGTCCGGTAATCTGCAGTAAGTTGCACACGGGCCTCACTGCCCGTGTCATCAGAGCATCCACAAACTGTTTCACCTCAGGGTTGTTGTAAATGGGCGCTCTAGAAATAATAAAAAGGCTCTTTAGGAATGAAAGTCATGGGTCTTAAAAATGGTTTCAAGTTGAAATTTTTGAATACTATTTTTCCGAATACAAAAGGAAGTAAAACCATCTTGTAGATTTTTTCAATTAAGCAATTATTGTCATAGCTCTTGTCAACAAAACCAAAGCCATACAGGAGGAAAATGCCTAGGAATATCTGCTGTATAGCTTTAAAGTAAATCTATATCTTGGCTTTCAAACAATAGCAAATGTTTCAGATATTACAGCTATAAAGTACATGTATTTCAAAATGTTTAATGATAGTCTTTATTCCACGATAGCCTGTTCTCAAACTTCCATTATAAATAAGATGTGCTCAATCGCATGCCTCCTTTAATTCACACTGGGAGTTTGAACAACATTTGCACACTGACGGACAGGCCAAAACAAGCATTGCCATTTCATTTGAAGGCGTAAAAAAACCCACTAACAACTAAATATTTAACCAAAACACGAAATAAAGTCAAGAATTACTTTAAAGATAAATAAAACTAATGCTGTTTTATGAAGTTATTTAAATAAACAACAACAGAACTATAAATCTTTTAAGTCAACATTAGCAATCTCAAAGTAAAAGAAAAGGTTTTTGTGTTAGGTAGTAATTTAAAAAAGATCCAACATAAACTGCAAATTGAATCGGAATTTCTATTTACTTTGTTTAAATCAAATGTAATTTATAATTGTAATACAAATACCTTGGGGAGAGTGCTGGAGCATTTACTAGACTTCTCACAGAATCCTTTATGAAATCAGTCATTAAAGCGGTACCAAACACTTTTCTGTTCGGAGGTAAAAATGTCAGCTAGAAAATAATATAAACATAAATTATCCATACATGACAGTAAGTATTTCATATCATTTGATAGATTACAAAAAAGAAAAGTTGAATACCAAAAGCTAGCTAGCTTAGTTTCTACTGTTACTTCATTTCATTCATAAAAAGGCGATTCTTTGACATGAAGGAAATATTATTTTCAGGCTTAAAATGTTGGTATGTCCTCGAACTATGAAAAGAACAATATCTTCTATTGTCAAAGTGGTTGCTGCCTAAAAGCAAAACATTATTTTTCAGATATCATCAGTAAACTATGTAGCCATTTACGATTTTGAAAACCATCAATTCTCATCTAAATGAGTAAATACATTCCAACATATTGTATTGAATTTGTGAGATGTCTAAAACTAAATCTTTAGCAGACAATGAAAACTAGATATTTAAGATATAGGGTAGAAACCATTGCAGCAGAAGCAATAAGGTGAGGTATTATGAAATAATTGGCTAAACAATTGTAATCATAATGCACAAAAAGATTTTTAAGAAAATGACGAGCTAACCACACTGAAAAAACCCAACCCACTTACCTGTAGAAGTGAGCGTGATAAAACACATGGTTGTAGTTTACTAAACTCTCGGAACATCTCCTGAAATACAATACAGTAAAAATATTGGAAATAGAAAAGTGAAATGGATTAACATCATAGTTTAACAAATCCTGGTTTTAAACTTTTCAAGAACATTTCACTAATATAGTTGTTTGAATCAACACTGTCTTCATGAGTAATTTAACAGCATATTGATTTAACAAAATAATTGTCAGTTTTGTGCATTATTCATAACAGCTCACTTTGTTGCACCTGAAAGAATTTAACTTTATAAACCTTTTCTCTATTTGTTGTTTGATAGTATCATTACATTTTAGATATGGGTTTTATGAATAAAATGTCAACAATTTTTCAATTAAGTAAAACCTTCCAAGGATTCACCAGAATTAGGCAAGTATCTTGCTAAGGGGTACTCCCAGGAAACAAGAGGTATCTCATAGGCTCAAAGCAGAGACTCCAGAGTTATAAAACTGAACCACACAGGACACACAGTTTAAGGAGTTTTAAACAATATCTATGGCATATCAAAATGGTCCATGCACCTATCACTGTTTCTGTACTTCCTAATAAAATCTGCTTCATGGCTTTTGCAAGCCACTAACTGCTGTATAAAAGGCACAACTACTTATTAGAAAGAGACACATCATATTACTTATATTTCAATTATAATTGAAAGATCGCTGATTTGGTGTAAAAACCTAGTAACACAAATTGGTTCTAACTCACCAAAACCTCTTGTACTGTGGTTGCTGTGAGAACAGATGTGGAAACTTGCAGTCGCTGTAAAAGCGATTCAAAATAGTTCATAGCGTCCTCGCAGTTCACGATCACCGTGTAACGTGGAAATGTGGGCGGTAATAATCGCTGGTTAATCAGAGGTTCAAATCCCATTATGGTTGGGTAGTCTGGAATAAAGCGGAATATAATAAAGTAAAATGATAAATTCTTACAAGCAGACTTTGACACTGGTCTTAATAGGAAACAAAAGCAGATTGCTGTAATAAAATTTTCATTTTAATTGTGACACATGGTATGATGCATTTGGACAAAACAGGAAATTATTTGGTCATATGTCAAGAAATCTTCTTATGTCATTTAGAAAAGGTGTCGCAAAATGCATAAATATATATACTTGGGGCTAAGAACAAAGTTTAGAAGAAACTAATAAAGAGATTCCATAGATAGTAAACAACATGAAATTGTTACTATTTATGCAAGTGTTTCATCATAAAATTTTTCTAAGTTATTTTTAACATTTTCTGCTGAACAAAAAATCACATAACCATAAACAGACTAGATATTGAGGATTAAATACAAGACTATAGCAAGTGATACACAAACATGAAGCACTTGGTATAGTATTGCACTGAACTCTCGATAAACAATTGATGCAGCAGAGAATAAAAACTTTCAATTACAGCATCATTAGACACATACCATTCTTGGTAACTTCCCGGTCCTCTGGTTGTATTCCTAGTTTTATGGTAGACTTCATCTGTGGAATCAGCTCTAGGAGCTGACCTATCAACTTTTGGGCGACAGCAATCCCTTCACACTGAAAAAGTCATTGCACTCAATTGCATGGTCTGTCAATATTACTTAGTTATTCTTTTTTTATGTTGACAAAGTGATCTATAGGCCTTACATGGCCAGATGTTGTATTATTATATATTTATTTTACTGTTTATACTTAACACAGGCCACTATAATAAAGTATTTGTTCGTTCGTACAATTAAAGTAAAAAAGATTGTATAGCGGTTTAATTCATTTTATTTAAATTCTACCGCTACAACAATGGAAATGCTCTTGCCTAACTTGAGATGTAAAGATAGTCTCTCAAACCTTCTCTGATCTGTACCTCATGACCATTGAACAATGAATTAGAGAACTTGCATCATATACATTAAAATGTACACATTGCACATCTTAAATATGAAATATGTATCACTAAAATATCAATCAATGTAAAACAAAGATATGTAAAACTGACATATCCACAATACAATTTTATTCAAATAACTTCACAATTTCTGACAAATTAATTTACAAAACAGAGTATTGGCTTATCTCTTAAAATTGTGCAAACTAAAGAAATATAAGGGAAGTGAAAGGAAATCAAAATAAACAGTGAATAATTTACCTTATCTTTACCAAATGAAATAAACATGGTAAGAAGAATCTTGTAAAACTTCATCCTTGTACCCAGGGCAACACAGGTTTCATACTGTAAACACAAAACACATTAATTTATAACTTCCAATAGGGGTTGCCCAAATTATCATACTTTAAAGCACTTTTAAAAGGTTATCTAAAACAAGGTTTTATTTTTTCATGAATTAATAGGGCTTTAAAGTACATTGGCAGCTACAGTCAAGTCTTCATATCTACTCATTTTAAAGTCCTAATCTAAATAGTGTAACCAATCTAAAAGCAGTAGATTTAAAAAGCGATGTTATGCTTTTGGATTAAATTACATATCTTTTCATTGTATATACACTTAAAAGAATTAAAAGCGTTATATTTCTTTTTCAACTGACTATTATATTCAGTGTGTATCTTATTACAGTACAGCTGTTGTGCAGTTTTAAACAAATCAAATATTTCCTCACACCTCTGAACTATCAGCTTCAAAACTACTTTATACCAGTATAATGGAAAGGTGAAAATGTGCAATAAATAATCACATAATGAACAAACTAAACATGTGCCACTCATGTGATTGATATGCTTTAATCTTAGCAAAAATACCTAAAAAACCCATTTACCTCAGTCTCCAACTCAGTATTCTTTGTATCTGTCTGTAGTTTCCCTTTTAAACTCTACAATAAAAATATAAATTTCATAAAGCATCAAATTCTAAATGACAACGCAGCTTAAAAAGCAGTAATAGCCATGAAGTTTCGGTGACATGGTACCATACTTAATGGCGTGCATTGATTCATTCATTGTAGAAAAAAACGCAATTGACAAAACTTTCATTGAAAAGCATTATTCACGAGATAGAAAGTGCCTCAAAAAGAAAATATCTTCTTGTCATCATACAAAATAGATTTGCAGGTTAGATTAAAAGCATGTCACCAAAAGACCATCAAACGCAGATATCACAATTCAACTTTAAACGTGCAATTGCATGACACATCTTTATTTAATTTTTTACATTTCTTTTTCCATATAACAGTTGCAAATCTAATCTTAGTTCTATTTCTGTATAGTCTTTTACACCAATCTTACATTACATAACAAAAAGCATACCCTTATTTGCCTGTTTAAGTCTTCTTCACATTCTTTCATCATTCCTATGGCTCTCATGTCAGTTAAATCTCCTGCCATTTTAAAACCATAAGTCATAGGCTGGAAGTCTTCCTGAATTCAAGAAACATGTACCATTATATTTAAATATTTCATTGAGTGACCTGTATAGTGATGTTTTGACAAGTAGCAACAATGATGGAATGAAATTACATAATGTACTGTAAAGATCACTAGATTTCTGTCCTACTTACCAAAAGTCCTGCAAGGCTAATATTGATTCATAAGTACAAGCTAACACTTAAAATTGCAAAAACACCTTTCTATATTTCAATTGTATTTCTTTCCTCAAAAGATTTCTCTTTTTATAACTTCACAGTTTAAAACAATGAAGCTATCACATCATAATTCACAGAATGATATTTCTTGATGATCAATAAAAAGAGTATGAAATGAAAATAAATTTATCCCAACTTACCTCTTCAAAGACTCCTGCTCTATTTATTCGTTCTCGTATCACATCAACAATCTTTAACAAACAGATGGAGAAAGCCTTCAAGTTTCTATCCTCGATGATGTATGGATTGTGGGTATAGAGATTGGTGAATACTGTCTGTGCAAGTGAATGTCCCTCAAGCCACGTCACCTGTAAATTATTTGATTAGAGGAATATAAGGTGGTCATTTATTTCAAATATCAAAGGTACTTTTTCACATATGTGAGAAAACTTGAAAACTAAATTGTTATTTATTTAAAACTGTAAAGCAGCTGTGCTCTTGTGTGGGACATACCAGAAAAAAGCCATTGGAAGTAAAATAAGTAAGTTTTAAAGTATTAAGAGCTATATGAAATGTATATATATGTATAACCAATTATGAGTTCAGGTGGTATTTTTCATGAAGTCCTTTTACTGCAATACAAAAATGATTACTGTAATGGCATTTTATTATGACTCGCTAAATGCCTCATACATGAAAAAGCACCTTTTAAAAAGTAGTAGAGAAGTTTCAGAAAAGATATTTTTAAATTAGAGTATTGCTACAAACTACAGTTTACACACAACAATTTACCTAACCAACTGTTTTGAAACACTGAAAATTATGTATATTTTAAGCCTTATAGTCTTGGAACAGAGTTCATGCTTATGCAAACGGGTTATATCCAGGCCAGCCGCCAAGTAAATTGGCAGCTGACCTGTGATCTAACCTGTTTGCTACTCTGAGTATCTTTCCTCATTAAAATTAAGCAGATATTTAAGGTTTTGAAAGGCAGATACCACAAAAACCTATTTTCAGAAAATTACCCAGCATTCTAAGGGTTAAATAAAAGGATGAGCTTACCATGCAGGCCAGTGATGCATCGATAATTCCAATCAGCTCCTTTTGTGTAATGTCTCCAACCTTTAGAGTACCCGCCTATAAAACAAGTAAACAAAAGAGGGATTATTCATTTGTATTTAAAAATTGTGGGAGAATACAATATTATTCACAATAATAATTATTATCTACAACTTTTCAACTAAACGCTTCTGCTTGTTTCAGCTCAAGAACTTTCTATTTAATTAGGTTACAATCTTTATTAACAAACCTCAACTGCTTGTTCATGATTTAAAATTTTCTGTTTGATTTAGTTAGAATCTATATCAACCAACCTCTATTGCTTGTTTGAGATTTAAAATTTTGTGTTTGATTTAGTTAGAATCTGGGGGGCTCCGTGGCCTAGTGGTTAGAGTACAGAACTTGAAATCACATGGCCCCTCTCCGCGTGGGTTCAAATCCTGAGAGGGATATGGATTTTCATGAGAGGCAGTCTCCCGACTGACTTACGGAATGCCGATGGTTCTACCTGCCTTTACCAGCCCTTGTGGGCAGTTGAGTTTCGGGTCTTCCTCCATCATTAAGAGTCGGGCATCGCTATATAACTGAAATAATGTTGATGTGATGTAAAACCCATATGAAAATAAAAAAAAAAGGTTAGAATCTATATCAACCAACCTCTATTGCTCGTACGAGGCTTTAAACTTTCTCTTTTGATTTTGTTACAATCTATATCAACAAACCTCTGTTGCTTGTTTGAGATTTAAAAGTTTCCGTTTGATTTTGTTAGGATCTATATCAACAAACCTCTACTACTTGTTTGAGGTTTAAAACTTTTCATATGATTTTGTTTTAATCTATATCAACCCACCTCTATTGCTTGTTCGAGGTTTAAAACTTTCCGTTTAATTTGGTTACACATCATGCCAGCATCCATCTTTACATCCATCATTTCTATGGCTGACATCGCCTCGAATAAACCAAACCTGTAAAAACAAAAATTACACAAATCATTGCACACCATGCAATATATGAATTGTTGAACTGTTTAAGTTCCTATCCTTATACTATTCATAACTCTTCCAAATTGAAAGGATGACCACATCACAAATATTTAGATGAAGTAATACATTTTTTCATGTTATTGGGTAGAACCTTTTGTGACAAAAGGAATAATTGCTTGTGAGGAGCAATTTTTAACTTTTATCACAGTGGCTTCTAAAGTCTCCTTCAGCAGGTGTGGATAAAAGGGCATGTATAAAAACAAAACACCGTCTGTAGAATATCTATGATTGTCTTTAAGACAAAATAAGCTATGTTTATTTGTACAGAGTTTAACACTGTGTCAACATTGTCTAGTTAAGTTACAGCTATTAGACTGGTGCACTGAAGTGTCTTGCCAAAGAACACTCCCACAACACCAGAAGTACAGATGAGGGCTCAAACTGGGGAATCCAAAGCTCCAAGACTACAACCTTAGTCACTGGGCAACAAAGGACCTTCAAAATTATGTGTAAAGTGTAAATTCTTCTTGAGTCACAACTGCTTCTACTCAAAACAACAAACCATACCTTCATTATTGTCATAAATGTAGCTGCTGTTGAATTCATTGTATATCCTCAAAAAAGAGGGACTTACTAAATTCTTGCTTTATACTCTTGAAATGACAGGCATATAGGTTCTGGTACTCACTAATCTATTCCCTAGCCACCGGGCAGTGGTAATCCTATCCTAGTGTCCAAGCTAAATGGCTTTTAATAGACCTTATCAAAGAATAGAACTAATGGGCATTTCAAAGGCCTGCCAGGCTCTTTTGCCATCAAATGTGATTGACCTGGGAACAGACTGAGTATTGCCTTTTCTCTCTCTCCCTTCATCATAACGTCCCCTGGCAACTTGTGGGTTAAATTCTCTCAAGAACCAACGATCAGCAGCATGACGTTGATCAAACCTTAAGTCGTGATCCAATTCACCATCTTCGGATGCCTACTCATTCCCATAATATCCTTGGTTTCTCCTCTATGAGAGATTGTCAGAATTATGTCGGAATTCTGACCTCAGTGTCCCGTCAAATCGTTGACTACCAAAGTTGTGAGCCATTGTTGGTTCCTTATTTATATTAGGCAGTTCAATAAAGAACAAAGGGAGGCACTAAGGGGCATTTCCCGGGACACCTGAAGAATGATACCCCTCATCTGCCTGCTCAGAAAGAAGTGAAGACGTCAATACCAGTGTGTGTCACAGCTGCAGTAGCATTGATCCGTAAGGAACCAATCACCATCATGATAGGTTATTAGGATTAATGTGGAGAAGCTGTACTAAAACTAAGCCGAAGAATCCAGGGGGATACATAACCAGGAAACCAAGGGCTGGGTAGTAGGGGGTATGTCTATACGAATGTCACTTGTAAAGTCTAGGCACCCAAGAGGAGTAACCAGTTATCCTGGTATTGTACAGAAGTGGCTGGCAATGACTTAGAGGTCTGCTTTTCTTATAAAAACCCTAGCCTGGTCCTGAGTGATTGAGAAAAACCGGTAACTTGTTGCTGAGCATCATACCATCAATTCCTTATAAGACGGGGAGGAGTGTGGTAATTTGGTCAGTCACAAGCCTTACAAGGTACGAATCTTGACTGGTTCCCATCTTCCTAGGCATTCAGTCTGGGACTCGGCACCAAAAACAAGGCTTCTGCTATTACATAGAACAAAGACAAGAGGTGTTTTTTAACCAGAAGACAATTCATATTCTGTTGACTGTATCTTTCACCATCTGGAGTCGGCTCAAAAACTTCCAGCATCGCCAAAGGTAAGTTGATTATATTTTTACTATTTATAATGGATTGGTCAACACCATAAACAGACATGAATGGAAAGACTTGGATTCACTCAGGACAGTTAGGCCCCACCCCTCAGCAGCGGAATAGCTGCCACCAGAGTCAATTGATTGTTGATTGACATATACTTACGACCCATCATGTAGGAGTTCACCAAGATCCAATTCAGAACATGCCTCGACAAAGTCATCTGTCACCAGCTTCCAGTTATAACATGGGCCCTCTCTCTCCTTTACATTCATACCTCTGCAAAACATAAAGGAATCATTGTTCAAATATATATTGATTATACTTCGCATAAAGCTCGGTAGTCATCAACACAAATGTTTAGCAAATTTATTTTTTCAATCAGACAAAATAAAATGCTATTTAACATGTATACATGTCCTCTCAGCTTATGACACTGAGCATACACATGTTCTTTTATTTATGCACATTCTTTTTTCCATGGAACAAAAAAGTGTTATATGTTTCGACATTCTTATTTGCAAGAAGAAAATCGCTATGCAGTTTACGATATCCGGAAAAGTAAGCACATCCGGTAACTACAACACTTACAAAAATAGATACGATCGAATAACTCATGTTTTATACAAAAGCGGGCTTAGAGCAAATATATACAAATTAATATCCATTCAATAAGTAATCTGCAGAATGTCTTAAATGCCATCAAAACTCACAATAGAGAGTTATTTTCCGATTTTTCTATGTCGCCTTCCTCTATCATTGCGGACGGAGGTTGTTGTTGTTGTACGCGTTGTTGTTGTTGTAGCTGACCGAGTCTGTGCACGACGAAAGGGCGGCGTAGGGTGCCGTTGACATGCAAAGTGAATAGGCGTAGCTTCCCTTAGGCACGTGTCTACACTTTTATTCCAGGAAGAAAAAGAAAATGAAAACAAAATGCTTCAAAACGCAACAGAAAGGGTCTCCTTTTCCTGCCTAAACAAAATATGTGCTTTCAAATACATGTCAGATCGCACTTTAAGTAGCGATTTCAGAATGCACTTTTTCCTGGTGGAGCATGCCAACGGACATGTGTTTCGTAAATTCGATTAAAATATCTACGTCTGGATCATTTAAACTAAAGTGCTGTGGCCTTGAAATTTGATCAGTCACAGGCACCCTTATTGGGAAATGTCGTCAACCATAATTCCTGTTAATTAATACGACACGTTCCATTTGCACAGAAGCAGAGTAAGCATGCAATTCGTACACAAAACCTCCAAGCAAAGTCCGTCGACTTGAAGTTAAAGTGTTTATAGGAAATATTATATCTTGTCGCGTGTGTGTCATCATTTCAAGGACACATTACCAGTAGTACAGTGGTAGAGCGTCGGCCTCTTGTACCGAGGGTCCCGGATTCGAATCGCCGTTAGGCGAGGTGAAAATGGCCGGGACCAACCCACAAATCGGCATCTGGAAGACGTAACCTTTCTCTATAAAACGAGTTCTTGGTTTGTACGTTTACCTTAAGAATGATTGGTGTCTGTGACTTGCCATATTTGCTATATGCAACCGTCCTAGCGGTACAAAACACTATAGGCCTAAGTGACACGAATAGCCCAGTCGGTAAACCATGCTCATGGCTTGTGGGAGTCCTGCGCGTTCGAGTACCGGTGTGGCTGCATGTATTCCTCACTTTGGTTACACAACACGATTACATATATATATCAATAAATCTTATGGTACGTTTGGTGTAAAACGCCATTTTTCCTTTATGCACGCACCAACACGCATATCCGATGATCTGCGATATTATACTATAATTTTCTATGGGACAACACTCAGATATCTCGAATTAGTTTGCCCCCCACACATTCCAAGCTTTACCCCTTGCTTCGGGGTCATCTCAGTGTTACCCGAAGTTTACCCTTTTCCACCGACCAATAACACTTCTCGGCATTGGCGTGAATGGAAAAAAAATATATACAAATATGTTTCTCTTACAAGTGATTATCGGAGCTTGTTACAGCTGAAATAGCTATTATGCCAAACCAACAGCGTGCACATTCAACACGTTCATTAGAGACGGCGTTTTCGGTTCTATGTCTGTATGTCTTCTATGAAAGATTCGCCTATACATCTGAAAAAGGAAAGCCAACGTTGTAATCACGAGCCTCTCTGTGAGAACCATAACTCTAGTAAACAGATAGGCTAAATCTACCCAATACATTGCGTAAAATATGTTTACGCACTAAAATATAAGTCCCCCCCCCAATTGTTATATAATAATTCATTTATTTTTTTTTATTTTTTTTTTTTTTTTTTTATATGGGTTTTACATCACATCAACATTATTTCAGTTATGTAGCGATGCCCGACTCTTAATGATGGAGGAAGACCCCATACTCAACTGCCCATAGGGGCTGGTTAAGGTGGGTAGAACCATCGGCATTCCGTAAGTCAGTCGGGAGACTGCCTCTCATGAAAATCCATATCCCTCTCAGGATTTGAACCCACGCGGAGAGGGGCCATGTGATTTCAAGTTCTGTACTCTAACCACTAGGCCACGGAGGCCCCAATTCATTTATTAGGAACATATTTTAAGAAACAAAGCTATCAATAACAATCATTAGAAACATATTGTAAGAAACAAAGTTATTACAAAGAAACAACTGATTTGTAACGTAAATCAATGAAAGGCAAATCAAGTAGAATTGGTACAATTTCATCAGTGTCATGTTTGAGTTTATGTCAAGACAATAAACATGTTATTTTGATAACATAGGTGTCAAAGGTGACTAAAATAAATTTGAAGACATATTGGTATTTGATTACAGAAACTAACAAACATGAAAAAGAAAATGTGTTCATAACGCGGCCAATTATTTCATTGCAGAGTGTTCCTGGGAAAGGTCATGCTTCCTAACCCAGTACTGAAAGATTTCCCATGTTGTCAAATATGGCTGACAGAGTCTTGCATACGGTATTGAATCAAACATCTTTCTCCTGCAATTCGCTCTCGTTGTCACGTTTTATGGATTGGATAGATGTTTTATACCTGTTTTGTAACTTATACAAAACAGTATCTCGTTATATACTAATACAATTTTAATGCATTCATGGGAATTGAAATACACTAAATATTTACTGTGTAAATATAACAGTAAACCACAAACCTGTATGTGGGACTTAAGAAGTAAGCTGTACTCAGTTAATTTCAAACATTGCTGCTGGTGTTAAATCATACAAAGTTGTTTGCGCAGAAAGGTAGGACGCATTTCCATATTTTGGCAAAGATCTTGAATTTTCTATGGAATTCGATTATCGTTACAATGCCAAGCACGATGCCCAAACGTCGGACTGTTCTCTGATAATATGGGAAATACAGTGTTCCTTCCTTTTGTGAAATGTAGACGGAGAGGCAGATTTTACCGAAATAAGAGATCCGTGTTACTTTAAACATATTTTATTGCCATAACATTTTACAAAATATACATGTACATTCAATAAAATAAACGATTAATAAGGCAAAATGGTTTGGCCACAAGTTCTACCAACTTAGATTCGCCATTCCCTCGGCAGGTATTTACATATTGTAGTTATCAAGAATGTTTTCATATGTACAATGTATTTGTTAAATTATTGATTAATTAATGTTCCGGTAATTTTGGAAAAACATCTCTACTATATGACAATAAGGAGATAACAATTGAAAAACAAAGATTTGGAAAGAGAAAAAAATGAATAAGTGAAATAAGTGATGTGAATCGTGTGCTACTGGGGCCCAGGTTCTTCGACCGAAGGAATGATTTCTTTTTAATGAAATACTACAAGAACCTTTTGCTATCCTTAATGAAGGTATGTACTGTAAGGAAGACTTTACAGTTGTCTTCATAATTAAAGTATACAGAGCCAAACAACAATTTACTTGTATTCAATGGGTGATACATGCGAAGTTCAGAAAATAATTTAAGTCTTTGAGCTGAAAATTGCTCGCATTGAAAGAAATAGTGTTCGGGCATCCTCGAGTGAATGACCACATAAACATAAAGTGTCTTGTGCTAAATGATTAGCAAATAAGTCTGATCGAAGATCATTGCATTTATTTCGAATTCTAGTATGTAGTACTGCTAGCTTACGTGCACCAATGAAAAAGTGTTTTGGTACTACTGCTGAGGAAAACATGTTCCTTATCTTACTTTTGAACAGGGAAAGCGAATTGATCGACCTGATGCCAAGGGGAAGCTCGTTCCATCTAGAGACAGCTGAAGGAATAAAAGAGTCTGCAAATATTTCAGTTCTCCAGATCCGCGTTAGTGACAATGGACTAATATATACCTTTCGAAGAGAAACATAGAGACCTGGTACCACGAAGCGTCTACTGCCGTTTCCCCATGTTCTATCCTTTAAGGATAAACTGTTTTAATTGGACTCTTTGTTGTTCAAACTCTTATTTGTTCCAACTTTTCTTTTATCTTTCGCTGTTTTGTACATAAAGAAGAAAGAAGAAAGAAGAACATGTGTTAACCCTGTACCAGACGACACATTTTCGAATGTTCCAAACTGACAGAGTGTGCAGACGATATTTCAAAATGCGATGAAATTGAAAAATAATCATCTGATGGGTAGAAAACATTGTGGGAAAAGGAGAAAATGCTCGGGACGAGCAATTTCTCCTTTTCCCACAATGTTTTCCAGAGTCGTCTGCAACACTGGTCAAATGTCGTTATTGTTTGGCAACGGGCTAATTAAAGTAGACAGAGGAAACTGCGTTAAGCCAACTCCAAGCATCAGGCGACAGGCTGACAAATGACCCGAGCCTCATACCTCGGGGCACAGCGTTCAATGATGTAATCTAGTCATAGATTTATAGAGCAGCTCATTCATCATCTCTGACTGCCACAAAAAACATAAGTAGCCGTGCCGACAGTCGGCTCTATTGTTTTGCTTGTACCTTTCACACGGGGTCAAAACAAACGATATATAAACCGGCGCGGCTTTTGGTCAATATTGATATACGCTTTTCCCGCTACCTTGACCCTTTACCGAACCGTTAAACGCTAGAAACAATCGGGATTTTCGAACGTTATCTCTGCAAACAAAGGTTATATTAAATGCCTTCTATAGTTTAATACTTTTCAAACTAATTGAAAAACTACCATTTAAAATAATATTTCAAGTCCCCTGTGCCGTATAATTTTCTTTTTGTCACAAACTGGTTGCTTTCGTCAATGTATCCAGTGCTAACCTTACCAAACACAACTCAATACAGGATATTTCATCTACATTTT
Organism: Cerastoderma edule; assembly: GCA_947846245.1. Lineage (NCBI taxonomy): Eukaryota > Metazoa > Mollusca > Bivalvia > Cardiida > Cardiidae > Cerastoderma > Cerastoderma edule. Next base: position 4,618,703 of record OX401412.1, on the reverse strand, counting down.
AGATACTAGAGTTCCGAGGGTAAGAGAGTTTGTAGACGGCAAGTAAAATCGTAACGTATTTGAAATTTTTAAGTGAAAAAGAAGTAAAGAAATTACAATTTGTAAAAGATGAAATTTTGAAATTGCTCATACGATTGGTTACTCCTTTTGCCACACTGATTAATGAAGTCCTCTGGAGTGGACCAATGATATCCCGGGATAATATGGTAAAGGTTTTATATTTAGAATTGCTACGAACTTCAGCCGTACGTTATGCCCGTAGGCTATATGAGCGAACAGTAAAACGTTGTTTAGTGAGCTTTCCGCGGTTACAGGTATGAACTGCATAAAACGACCTTTGTTGTTTACTGATAATATGCGCAGCTCTATTATGCCTCTCCTTGACACATTTGATTCTTTCAAAACCACTGTTTTATAACAATATAATGCTTTTAATGAGTAATGTAGCCCTTTGCCATGACGTTTTCTACTCAATATCATGGAGATTTTGTTTCAATGCTATTTTCGTCTTATCTGCCACTATTATTCTAAATTTGAACCGGTAGAAATTTCCGTATGGAGAATCGGGTTAATGATAACGCTAACCCCGGGGATGCTTCACCTTTCACTTCATAGTTTTACGTCAACGGAACCCTTAAGTCATCTCTTCCTAAACCTTTTCTCGTATTGATCAATAATACTTTTGCCAATGTTTCTTCATCACTTTGAAAGAGGTTGTAATCCCCCTTCCCGTTGATTAAGAAAGCTTATCAAATACAAATAAAAATCAACATACATTATAACGAACATTTCAAAATAAGACGAAAAAAAAATATATACATGCAAACATACATTCAATAAAACTCTCGCAATGAAACTTATATAAGATATATAATGCAGTCATACAAATATGCAGGTAAGCTTGTTAAGCAAATATACGTGAAGAGATACGTGTTTAGATTTTCTTTTCTTCAATTAACATTTGTTTTAGATAATGACTTGCACTGCGCAGTTCTACGTTATATTGAGTTGGCTTTAACAATTTGAAAATTGCAACAGACTAGTCTTAGAAAAAATAGAACATCACTATAACGAAGCAACACTTTGATTTAAACCCACTTTCTCGAAGTATTCTTAATCAATTTTCTACAATCCTTCTAACATAAGTCTTTATGAACCACACAAAGATATTATATTTTTCTGTATGGTTAACAAACAATGCAACGCAAAGACAGCAGTTACTTTGTGCATATGTAAAAATAAACTTTGTTGAAACTAAAACTGATTAAAAAAAATATACGAGTAAGACTAAGCGCTTATTTCAGTTACGTTGTGTTGTCCGAATCTAAATATTGAAAGGAGACACCACTGCGCATATGGTCTGGTAAAGCACAACAAAACCATCGACATTCCGTATGTCAGTCGCTAAAATGCCTCTCATGAAAAAAGCAAATACCGTCGCCGGGAATTGAACCAAATGGTAGAGTGTCCATATGACTTCTAGAGCTGTACTTTATCCACTAGGCCACGAAGTCCTCACTTATTCAATGATAACAAAACGAGAGTATTGACCAGAGATAAACGCGGACCGTTTGTTAACCAGTCGATGTTGTTGCTACCACGACGAATATGACAAGTCCATTCCTTGGATTCCCAACGATTAAAGAGCTCGGAGGAAAACAAGGCCACCTTACTACCCATGTTTATTTGTCGACATTGCCACCAAAACTAATTGAAAATGGCGAGTAAAACATATTCATTTATTGGGAGTCTCTAATTCAATGATAACAGAGTCCCAAATCCGGACCAGAGATCCCCTTTCCACCAGTCAAACTGGGCCAGAAATACGAATGATTAAATCAATAGAAAATCTCGTTTTTGATACAATACAATACAATACAATACAATACAATACAATACAATACAATACAATACAATATGTTTATTCGTAATAGAGAACTCTGCCCAATTCACGCATACAAACAATTCACTAATTCGTTCAACAAAAGAGTGGTTTAATATTTATGCTCTCTAGGAAACACAAAAATAACTGGTTAAGACGTCGTCATTATCAAACATATATAAAGCAGGTAATACATCAATAAACAAGCAATAATAACTGAAATGAAAAGGACGGCATTCAAAAGACATGCACCAATTGATCCTTCTAAAAAAATGATTTCCTCTTTTTGTTGGATAGAAACCGTTGTTACAGAAGGATAAAATGGCTCATTTTGAAAAAATTCTCTTTTTGTCGTAGTGGATTATTATGCAATCAAAGTAAGCAAATTTGGAGTCATGTATCAACACATAACATCAACGAACTTCATATCAATATGATTTTGCGATAATGAGCGTACTATAACTACAAGCATATACAGTGATCTCGCGTTAATCCGAACACATCAAGTCCCAACAAAATTTCTGGATTACCGAATCATCCGGACTAATGAACCAGGCCCTGGTCATATACACATAAAGACATAAAAAGTATCTAGGAATGTGTATGCTAATATTCCTTTACCAAACGACAAATTTCAAAACGTGATGAATTCAAAAATAATCTTCCGATATGGTAGAACACATTGTGGGAAAAGGAGAAATTGCTCGACACGAGCAATTTCTCCTTTGTCCTCAATATTTTTCTGCAACAAACTGGTCAAATATCGTTATTGTTTGGTAATTGGTTTATCAAATTACTGCACAATAATTCCGTTTCCTTGGTCCTCTTGTTCACTAGTCGGTATTTTCAACACGAGTGAGCTAGTGAAACGAAAATAAGAAAGGTATTCACTGAAAGCCTAAAATTTCATGTTGACTGAGACGAAAGCACGAACCAGAGACTAGCTTGATACCATTGTTACTAGTCGACATTGACACCGCGACTTAAACAAATAGACAGATACAACATACCCCTGATATGGCGGTTTCGAACTAAATAACTACATGGTCAAAAATACCAACCAGAGACCAACTGTGTCTCTTTGTCCATGTGTTGCAATTGCTACAATGACAAAGCAGCAAAGGTCGTAGAACATATTTATTCATTGGAAGCCCCTCATTCAATGATACAATGGTTAAATATATGAACCAAAGACCAACTGGGCCATCTTCTACACTTGTCGCTATTTCTACCAATGGCTGAGCCTGAGCTAGACACATGAGTAAAAGATGTCAATTCATTTGTAGCTCAATTCTTAATGTTGTATGAGCCTAAGAAACGATTAAGAAACCAACATTGTTTTCATTTTTACTAGTCAGCATAACAACTACAACTCAGCAAGAAATGATCTCTCGTTGGCTGAGACGAACATACGAACAAGAGACAAACAATGTTCGCATGTTTACAATTCGACATTGCGACCACAACTGAGCCAAAAAGGCTGATTCGTAGATTAACGAGATCACGATATATCTAGATATTCCGGGGGTATGACGTCTTGGGACCGTTACTGTCAAGAAATATAATATTTCACATAAATAAATACAGTGTATCGTGGTTGAAGCGGGGATCACGGATTATATAGGCTCCCCCACACTGACACAACCTGACAACTCCATTGATGTTCTGTGTCAGGCTGAGTGGGGGAGAAACTTAGTGGTCATTATGCCCTTATTTAACTTAATTAATTTGTAAACATTGACATCACATAAACATCAAGTATGACATAAACTCGTGAGCACATCAATTCTTTATGGTGCTTGTTAATAGAAGTTGAAATGCACAACAGTCGTAATGTTATTCGATACACACTGAAGAATAGTCATTGGAAATAAACTTATGTCGTTTTTAGGATCTTTGCACATGCGCCAAGATCCTTCAGTCATAACCACCTTTTTTATATAATTGAAGTAATCATGTACTAAGACCCAACGCCAAATACACCACTTGGCACCATGTTTTATCATTCTTTAAAGTGTGTATATAGTGATTTAACATGTATGTTATTCCAAAAGCATAGCATCGCCTTTGAGATCTTCTTTATATAAACTACATGCTTAGAAAGATTGACGCTTCCTGAATCAAGTATGCTCTCAAACGCTACTTCTAATTGTATATATAACAATACGATAACAAAGTATTGTTTCAACGACATTTCACTTAGACATTCAGACTTTCTCTTCTGTGAACAAGCACGTTAGAAAAAAACCCAATACCGTTGTGAATAAGGAAATAATGACTCATACTGTCACAAGAACCATAGTATAGTTTTTTAATAAATTCTGAAACAAAGGTTTGTGGCTGATAAAAACATGGACGCTTTCTTCAAATTAACCATGCCATTCAAGTTTATGCTTCATATGTACTTCGCTAAGGCCATATTTAACAACCACTGAACACAACATGTATTCTACAAGTCATTATCCTTTGTTGAAGCACATAGCTAACCTGGAGTCTATTGCTTTGACTTGCAAGAGATAAGATTCGACATGAACTTTGATTTTTGTCGTAGTCAATTATCGATATAATGGAAAGCTTAAAGCAGTCCACTAGGAGAACATTGATAAGGGCCAAAGCGTCTGCCTTGAGACATGACGGTCGCGGGTTAGATTCCTGTGAGTACCAAGGGTCCGTTTTGTCTGCTTCTATCAATCCACAACCAGCGCAAGTACTTGGGAGAAGAATCGGGACTGAGCAATTTAAGTTGTAAGAACCTTGTTTACAATTAATGTAAAATGAACAAGTTTGAATTAAGCCAATAAAGTATGCCAAGTAGATTAGAAAGTCAGGGTCTTAGTGGTTTAGAAATGCACATCACTATGTGTTGTATAGTTAGTTCCCCATAAAATGTTTGGATATAGAAAATGTGAATCCGGATCAGCCTTATGAACGTAAATGACACCAAACCCTCTGGTCAAAAGTGTCAAATGTCAATGGACAAGGTCCCTCCATTATAACTGCCCGGGGGAAATTCACAAACAAAAAGCCTACTGTACTTCTTTTCTCTCCAATCGCACTTTTACTTCAAAATAAAGAAGATTCAACAATTAGAAAAGCGAAGTATAATTTGACAATTGTTAAAAGGGCTCTCTCACAGATTTGGAGGTTAATTCTTAAAAATATTTTTTTCTACCGATAAAGTGATGCCCAACATAGGTTGATAGTAACATTATTGACTGCTACACGACTTCGTTTATAACCATACAGGAAAGATATAGATCATTCGTATTGGAGATATTGCAAACCGTTCAAACGGGTTTATTTCGTAAACAACGAGCTAAACTTAGTATCAAAGTTGCTAATTTTAGATACTATCGTCACACGTGTCTTCGGAAATGTTTCATCGATCTTGTCACGTGACGCTAATACGGTGCACGAGAAAGAATCCCTGCGTTTATTATAAACCGGCTTTTCCTTAGAAGCCCTGACAGGCGCGAAAGCTTACTTCGCATCATTTGATGAATTCGCAAATTAGTAGTGTAGCAATTGAAGAATGGGCTTTGGATTACTGATAACGATAACAAAAATAAAAATTTTAACGTTTTTTACTCCCAGGGTAGACATATCTGAGTCAGTACTTTTAAATGAAAAATGAAAAAAAAAATATATCTAATAAAAAAAATTTAAAAAAAAAATCTATCTTCAATTAAAAAAGTGTATGTACATGTTTAGAGTATGATTTAGGTAGATTAGTGGACGTGAGGATATCTTACGAATGTTTGATTTTATCATTTTTTATTCCACACGTTGGTCTTCCATTCCACTATAAAAATAGAATTCTGTATCAAGTCTATTCTTGGGTACCAGTTTTGTCCTCAACAAAAAAAGGATAATACTTTTTTTTATTAAAACAAATTATATTTATTTGATGGACAATAAAATCTAGAGATTAAAAGACAATGATAAACCGATCTGGTGCGATACTTAATGACTGAATTCAATTGAAAACAATAAATAAAAGATGGCAAGATGAAATAACAGAATGATTGCATTTCTTCTTTGCTATTGGGTGGACGCAGTTGTGAAGAAGAGATACATTACTTCTCATGAAGGATTTGTCCTCTAATCACAGTGATTTATAAAGTTTTCTTCAACAGATGCATGATGTGGTAAAGGATTAACGCGTAGAACAAGTACGATGTAGGTTGGGTGTATTCAATATTATATCAATATGTATCAAACAGTCGCATCACTTAGAAAAAAGGAAACCAAGACGTCACAATCATATTTCATTGAAGCAGATACAGTTGTATATACAACCTTTTTTGCACCTGACTTTGCGAGCAATCAACGAACAATAATGCGAAAATGGAAATGAGCTCGCATTGGTTATCGAACTATGACGATTTACGTTTGCATATTTACCTTTTTGTTATACAATATCTAACATAAATCTTTATATTAAACTCGAGTTGTGTATACAAAGTGACATTTCGCGGGACGGTATACGTCAGCATGTTGTCCAATCCCGTGAAATGGACATGAAATCTAACACTGTTACATCGATGGACGTCACTCACGTCTCGCCACTTAACTCTTTACCAAACGGCAGTTTTTCAACTGTCCCAAATTAAAAGAGTTTGTATTCGACATTCCAAAATGTGATGCAATTGAATATTGATCTTCTTAAAGATCAATAATCATTATGGGAAAAGGAAAATTGCTCGTGATTCGTTTTCCTACAACGTTTTCCAGAGTCATCTGCAACAAAGTGGTCAAATGTCGTTATTGTTTAGTAGTATGTTAAACGGTCAATATAAACTGACATTTCACAATATTCTCATATAGGGTTAATTGTCTGTGAAGAACCGAAATACCGCATATCATTCATTCATAAATTTATAGATATTTTGACTTGATAAAGGCAAAATGTTTGATACGAAAACATCAGTATCTGTACTAGGGGAAACTCATTTTTGCCTTGCTATTCTAACATATATCCGGTAAAGTACAACGCATTTAATATTCTTTACATTTCACTAGCTTCGTATTATGTACATTGAATGTTATAGAATAACACCGAAGCTGTCAAATAAAACTTAAAGAGTATCTCTTTCATTTGAATGAAGGGGTTGCTGTCTTTTAATTTGTTACATTCTGTTGATACAAAACCTCGCAATTACAGAAAACAGGAAAGCAATTTTACCCCCAGCTCGCACAAATTTGACGCAAATCTTAACCCAATTGGAGATTAAATGTCGTTTTTCAATATCATTACCATCTTTTCATATGTTTGAGCTTCGTCTGTTGTCTCCCAACTTTAAGATATGATTCGGTGCGTTCTGATGCCGGGAAACATAAGTTCAACTGATATTTCATAATCCTGGTATATATTTGGACTTCACACATGTTAGTGTTTTGAAACATTACTCGCCTGGGAATAAAGAAAGCCTGTTATGAAACCCCAATAACGCAATAAATGGATATCATAATCTCGGGCCCGTTGAATTGTTTTACTATGTAGACTTATCGAAAAGTAATTGCATAAGACCACAACCTAATTAGAAAATACACATCAACGTACTTAATGCTTACAACAATACTTATTTTGTGGAAGTATTTAAGCATCTTGACTGTTGAGGTAATTGTATTCGGTTAGGATTACCAAACAATAACGACATTTGACCAGTTTGTTGCAGACGACTCTGGAAAACATTGTGTGAAAAGGAAAAAGTACTCTAAACAACCAATTTCTCCTTTTCCTACAACCTTTTCTACTCTATCAGATGATTGTCTTTTCAATTTTATCACATTTTGAAACGCTGTCTACAAACTCTTTCAATTTGGGACAGTCGAAAATTTGGCGTTTGGTAAAGGGTTTAACAGCACAATGACTGGATGTTTCAAATACGTGTGCTGTATTGCATATTTATGCGACAGCTAATAATATCTATGCCTTTGGTTTGATGAAATGTATCTGTTTCAAACTCATTCCGCGTTGTTTAACCAATTATTTTGATTTCCTTTATTCTAATAAAACCCTACTCAACACTTTGGGTAAATATTAACTGGCAGCTAACAGAGTTTGTACATCATAGACCAATAATAGAAAATATGGATTATTCTCAATTTATGTTTCGATGCCTTGTTAAAAAAAGCGGCACAACGAGAATCACTTACTACAGTAAAATGCACTATTATATGAATGTACATAGAAAATAATAATGTAAAATCAAATCTTAAATCAGCAAAGACGACCTTAATAAACAACTTTGATACTCGGTATTATTCGGAAATATGCGAAAAAGACACATTTCTTTTTACTTCACATGGCTTTCATACATTTTACAAGAGAACTATGCAGATGTTTATGCAAACCAACTTTGTTAAAATGTATATAAAGTTCGACTTTGGCAAATAAGTTGACGCAAGAACACAGTTTAGACACCAATATTGTAACAATAAGCTATCTTATCTTATATAAATGTTATTGTTTACTCCGTTTTACAGGCGTGGGTACCGTTTTGCTGAATATGCTATGCTAAACATTTGCGTAAGTTCAAAACAACATTATCTTCAATATTTTGCTAAGAAGTAATGCATAGTATCACATCATTGGAATCGTTTCTACGAGACTTCTAGTGACGTGTCACATGACAATATTGTGTTTTTATTTAAGAAACTATCCATGTTCATCAGTTTGGATTTATGCACATATTTTACGTAAGTAAAACGGTACCCATATATAATACGGTAAATGTATTGCCAAATTCACCTTTTCAAACCAAATACTCTCACATCATTTATTGATGTGCATCCAATACAATGGCTTTTCATAAAATTCAAAGCCATTAAACAAGGAGTAGACGGTTTTATTTCCTTAAGTACCATTGTAGTGACAGGTCACTGATGTTTGTCTTCTCTTCTTTTCATATCGCACATCCTTTAAGAAAACACAATTAAAAAGTTATCATAATATGTGTAATTATAACAATAATAATTAAAAATATTGATATATGGAAGAGCGATAATAGATCTTTATCAACGTCTCGTAAGAATTACCATTAGCCTTAATGATTATACAATCAAGACCGTGATTAGCGTCGATTTTATACGGTTTAAGGCATACTTTATATAGAATATTGTGGAAACTGATTGCAATTAATAGTTATAAGAGATTAAGAGTTTATAAAGTAAAATTTCTAACCCAGCGTCATTTTCTTTTCAAGAAAAACTTATTTTCCCAAAACTACATAAGTCATATGAATAAACAATGTACTTATTCTACAGCATTCAAGTTTATTTATCTGTATGTTTATTCATTTTAAAGTTAATTATCCATTTACAAGTTCATTCATTTTGCCTTTATTTTGAACTGTTTTCGTGTTTTTATACAAGTATATACAGTTTGTTTATTGTACATCTCAGAAGTGAAGTCGCGCTTTTGGATTAAAATACGCTGTATTCGCACTTTAAAGAATCAAAACGATCTGATTTTGCTCCCAATGACTATTCTTCAGTGCGTGTCATATAACAGTATAGCTGATGTGCAGCTTTAAAGAAATTGCAATGCAACCTCACTTTGGGCTGCCTGCTGTAGAAGTCCTCTGTAAAAACACAGACAAAATAATACAAATTTCAAATGAACAAGTTGTCGTATTTCACAATGGCTTTTGCATAATATGATAAGGAAATTGTATCCTTTTCGTGCCATTTTCTTGTCGTCTGCTATCTCTTACCGTTTGGACCATTCACAAGTTTTATATTTCTCCGTATATGAGACAGGCGCGTAGCTCGGCCTACCCACGAACGCACGTGTATTAATTCATTTTACAAATTCTTGTCCCTCGAAAACTTCGAAATGTATGTCAGTGTATTTGGACAAATAGCTTGTGTCACAATCTGTTTTTTATGAAATCGGAGCTAAACTGATGAAGAATAGTTTGGTCCTTGAAATGAAATCATATACTTGGCTATGTACTTTTTCATAGCATTTTTTTAAACGAAAAGATCATGCTATAGAACAATATCGCACATGACAGCATTCCCCTGACCCCATATTTCAAGTACGTAATCATCATATAGTCGAAGCTACGCGCCTTGAAGTAATCCATTTAAGGAATGTTGGTACAAAGCATAAATACACCCCAACAATACGAATCGCATTTGCAAAAGGATGGCGACAGTGGTGCAGAGGTAGGGCGTCGGCCTCTTGTATCGCGGGTCCAAGGTTCGATCCTCGTTAGACAAGGTAACTAGCCCTGAAATCGACAAGGGTACTTTTTTAGTATCCAGGAAGTCGTTATCGAGAGTGAATTTGATAAGTTTCAAGCTTCTGTCACAATCGATGTAAATTGAATAATTTTAAACTAAAACGAAAACCACGCATTTCTTCTTTATAACAATGATATGACCGATGTACTGGTAACGCTTCCTAAACACAATACAGTCTCGAAGATGATTTACGAGATGCTGGTGATTCTTCCCGGTCTCGCCGGCACTTTTAGGCAGTAAAGGATGAGGTCTTCTTCCATTATAGAGAGTCAGACATCGTGACATTATGAAAAAGATGTTGACGCGATGTAAAAACACATATAAAAGTCCCTAGCACAAACCGCCCACACGTGGTCAGTCCACCCGCCCCCTCACGAGCACACACACACATACCCCACAATTAAGACTTTCCCGCACGTGTCATATCTGCCAAAATCAATTTTCGAGAATTTTTATTTCAATGTGAAAGGCCATTAAAATGAAATAATCGGGTCATTCTTTAAATTTTACAATCGCCACTTCCCTGTCCCAATACCCTTTATTCGGCTTGTATATTCTTGAATATATAAGCGTGCGTTAGATCAATAGCACAGTTGAAATTGGTTTGTTTCGAAAGTTTTAAATGACGAATGTTTCTAAATTTGATATGTCATAAAAAATCTGAAAACGAATCGCAAGAGTGTAAAGAAAATATCGCTCATGACGAGCATTTTCCTTCAAATTTGTTCTACTTCCTTCTTAGATATTTTTGCTTAATTGGGAAACCCGTTAGCTACATTTATTGGGCTAATTTAAATAACTTTTGTAATGAATTTGTAGCATTTTTATGCTTTTAACGCATGATATGCATAATCTAGTATTCCAAATGTTATGGCTTGTTTGAACTGTCCTGCACTAAGGCGAGGTTTCTGATGCACTGGTTGTACATAAGTAAATCTTAAATGCACAAATACCCCCAATGCAATTCAAAACAACACTCTTCATGTCAAATGTTGGCTTATTTCTGGAATAAGAAAGATACCGCTTTTGATTGGTCAATATACGGTGCTATTGAATATTGATATGAAATGGTATTACAGATCATTTTAATGTGACGATGTACTATGTACCTTTCGAATGGAATATACTCTGTTCTGTTCTATTTTGTTCATAAAATTATCAGGAAAAACCTATTCAAGATGAATAGATGATTTATACAGAAATAGAATATTGACTATTGAACTTGGTGTTATTTGAACAGTATTACTTATTAATATTAATCGAGTTCCATCTCAGAATTTGGTTATACTGGTTTGAATCAAAGAATCAATGATAGGTGAACTGTCTTTGCGACAAAACCAAAGTTATAATAAAAAAACAAACCCGAAATGCATTTCAAATACTTGTATAAGTATACATAATAAAGAAGCTTCCGTGACATTCACTTTCCAGCATGGCTAAAGTCCCGTGTTTGTCATGCTAGGTCTCGTTTGATAAGACACTTTCAAATAGGTTTATAGCGTCAGCAACCAATGTTCATGTATAGGTGAACTGTTATTAAGGATATAACTTAGACGTAGACGGATGCACGTTGAATAAAATGTATATTCCATATAATACAGAATTCATATCTTTTTTGTTATGACAACGTTAAATAAAATGTATCTTGATCCCCTTGATTTGAACAGCTACAAAGAGGCATTATACCCAGACATTTGAAAAGAAGTTTGAAACATTTTACTTATATTATTACTTGGTTTTGTTTAAGCCACCAATATCCTATCCGTGATGCAAAGGTCCTCCGTGGCGCAAAAACACCCACAGATTCAAGATGATTGGTTGATTTTCTGTTCTTAGTTTCTGAATGTGTATACTTTTCGTAAAACTCATTTATCAAGTCTATACCTTAAATAAAGAAAACCTCTATGAATCAATCTGAATAAGAACATCAAGTGTAAAATGACACATTCTCGATTACAGCACTATCTTTGTCACGATAGTTTTTTTTCAAATTCCACAATAATACATAATGACTTGTAAATCTAGAAATGTTTTGTTTGCGTTTTGGTGCTTGCCAATCTGTGCTTTAACAAACTTTTATACATCATCCCACAGACTTTTGAATGACGAAATGACATTATCGTAACATGGTAACAAGTTCCTCTTATGGAAAAGTGTGACTGGATTTAAAAAATAAACTAAATGACAGAGAATAGCAAAACTAAATACAAGTAGCTCATTTATTCTATCAAATTGGTAAGATACCATTGTTACAAAAGGATAAGTTGCTCATCAGGAGCAACGGATCCTCTCTTAACAATGGATTCTATGACCGTTGGCAAGAGATGTACCAAGGTGATGTATAATGGAATAAGGGTCTAACCAATAACTATACATCAGGCCATGACTGGATTCTTGAGAAATACATGCACTGTTTTGAATTATTGCATTTAAAACAATACGGTAGAGTGTACGTATTTTTGACAGATTCATATCTAGTTATTACGGTGTGTTGGATCAGTTAGTACCACCTTAACCACCCTCGGGCCCTCATCATTTATAAATGTCATTACAGTGCCCGGCCCCCTTTTAGCTCCCAGCCCGGGCTGACTCGACAATAAAACCTTCGTGTCCCGAGCCCCCCGGGCGATTCCGAGAAAAGGGGAGGGAAGAACGGCGGAGTTATCCAGGGGCATGGTAATGGTGAAGATTTAAGATTGATTCGGGGACTAGATAGGCATCAGTATACGATAGATTTTCACGGGTATTAGATCTAAACCCCAGTCACTGATTACGCGATTAATGTATCGAGGGGGAGAAGACGAGATGTTGAGATAAGTTAATGAATCATTAATTATAATAAGACTGATAACTAAATTTGAAAAGAAAGGCAATATCGTTATATGAGTGGACGCTGGCCATGTGAGATACAATCTGAATGTATCGAAGCGATTAAAGACTCTACAAGTTATAAAACTGGACTCAGGTGTCCAGAAACGTCAGTTGTTCGTCATACTTGGACAGGAGTTGACAGCGAGCACAACATTCAGGGACTTTCTACAATAGTGCGACAATATCTGGAAATATTTAACGATTACTTTAAATAGGTATGTATATACTGGATACATTTATTCATATAACACCAATGTAACGAGTCTATAATGCACTGGATACTTGAAATACTTGAATGAGAAGTTATTTGAAACATTCAAAAATGGTTTGTCCAACGAACTGGTACTTAATCTCTTTTTATGGTTATTTACTGGTATGTTTGGAGCAATTATTTCAATGCTTATGTATGTTTTATATGACCTTATTGAAAACGTTTTAAGTTTGTTAATTTCATGTGACAAGAAACTTTGGAAGTTTTCTTTATTGAATCGAATATTTAACTATCTTTTTGATACCAACTAAAAATGATAAGACATTTAGATAATGTACTCTTGCTTTAGGAGTTTACTTAATCCTCATTCAAAAATGACATTGTAGCGTTAGAATGATGAAACCTTTCACAATTCCTACATTTAAAGATTCACTATTAACTCCAAAATGTTCCGTGAAAAGACATATCAAAATATGTCTTTTTCGAAAACCAATTCTGTGATTGTACATCTATCTAATTATTAAGCGTATTTATGAAACAATGAACATGAGAGGGTCGAATGCAAACACATACAGACTACATGTTATAGTTAAAACAAACTGCATCCAAACTCAAAGACAACTAAATACGCTATTATCGTTTGAAGAATTTATAAGAGATGAAATGTTTCATTCTCTAAACCTTAATTTAACCCTATAACGAAATACGAAATTATATCAATAATATATTGAAGGAATATTGCAAAACTAAGCCACTTGCTTCACTAATGACTTAGCTTAATTTAGAACAAGGCCATCGAAATACCGTTTTTATATGTAAAAATTGACTTAAGATTGATATGTTTGCAAATAATCTGTGACTGAATCAAATTTTCTTGATTATGTATCCCCATAAAGTGTGTGCATACTTATTACAATAACTTAAGAGTTTGTAATGTAACAAAGGAATGAAAAGCAACCTTAGAAAATATAGAGGTGTATGCAGTAAAAGAACTTTTTAGAATCAACATAGCCCTGCTTCAAGCTTTAAAATTGCAATACACTCGGCATCAAATCGTTAGGTCGACACATGCAACCATCATATTCCTAAATGACGTGACTCAATTCCTGTATTCATTCCTGGCTTTTTCTAGCTTTGTCATCTTAATCGTTTGGCCTCGATCTATTCCATGTATATTCGAACAGCGCATTATTTGGGTCAGGATATTTTCATGACTATCACGTGACCATAATTTTATTCCATTTTCATGATGTTCCCTAATAAACCCGAACGGTCAACCAATAAACGTTCGTACAATCTGGGGCAACATTGAACGTACCATTGCATGTAAACGACCTGTCTTCTCTTGGGTAAATGGGCAAAGATGTTTTTGAAATAATGTAGCAAAAAAAAAAAAGAATTTGTTCATAATTCTAAGGTTACACAAGTCCTAAACAAATAATCTTCATGTTTTATCTAAAAGATGTTAAACTCTTGGAAATATAGCAAAAACTCTATCTAGATGCTCCGTGTCTGTTTGCATACAGATGCGTCTTGCGCATGTTTTAAGAATTAATTTGATACTAGCACAAAGTAATTACCGAATCTAATGAAAAACTCTACAAATGTCACTTCCTTCAAAATTGGATTTCAACCTATTTTGTAATTGCAAAATTGTTTCAAATAATGCGTCTTTTTAAGACTACAGTTAAAAGATATAAATATTCTTAAAAGACGTTTCGAGAACAAGTATATCATATTTGAGAAATGACTGCATAAAGAGATCGGTTCGCTGTTTCGCCTGCGGGTAAATTATCCCTTACCATAGATACCGATCGGTGTTTCTTAAACCTTAAGATCAGCGCATATAATCATAATACTCCTTTTTCAAAAAATTTGAAAACACCTTGGTGCAAAACATGAACTGAATGAATGGAACTACGTTAATCGAATCTGTGATCTTTCAACCAGGCTCTAGAAGTGGCAAGTATTGAAAACCTGCATCAATAGCTACAGTGTATTTTAGTTACACAGGGCTGAACGCATTTAATACCACACATAGCTAAAACCAAAGTCACATCTCACGCATTTCGCCCGATACATGACTAACTTCATCCTATCTCAATACATACTTTAATGAATCATGCGTAAACAAATATTTAGGAAAAAAATATCGAAAACGAACAAGTAAAGGGTTCTTCTTTTACATCTTTTTTTAAAAAAAAAAAAAAAAGAAGTTATGATTTCTCGGTTTTGACTTCTCGCACGTTGTTTGTATGCGTGTTGCAGTATACAGGTGTTACTCTCGTGTTTATGAGGTAAGAGGGGTCATGTTAAGTACATGTTGACCTGTGGATGTATGTGGCCATTCTGTTGACCATTAAGTGACCGTTCGTCGTTCTTGAGTAACTTCGGACATGTATATGGGATCGTCGATGCAGTGAGTTTTCGTACGTGTACACATGTAAATAAGCTTTGGATTTCTTTCAAGCACGTCAAAAGGATAGGTTTATCTGGAAAAATATAATAAATAGGGGGTATGTGTACTTTGATTTGAAATAGACACTATTTCTGTCATATAGTGAGAAAGAAAACAGGTATCTCATAAATGTGTTTTGTTGTAAGCGTGAATAGAAATGTACGTCATAGATATATCATCACTAATAAGCATGGGCCGCTTCTCCTTCTGTTGAATGAAAGAGTAACGCCATTCTTGTTTCAGGATTAAAACATCAAAAATTGATTAAAAGTGCTTGTGTACAGACATAGGAAACTTGAGTATCAAAAGTGTAATGCTTTAAAAGTGTAAAGCAGATGTACTGTTGTATGAAATGTACTTTGGAATAGCTATTGGAAGTGAAACTAGTTCGTTTTTAGGTGTTGAAAGCTAATATACAGCGAATAAGTATGTATTCAGATCCACAAGCGTTGCAATGGTTTTGAAATCAATAGCATACTTTCTGTACAAACCAAAATTCATTAAGACATTCTGAATCTGTTTTGCGTTCAATTTACCATTTTCATCGAATACTACAAACCAATACATTGTTGCAATATCAATAGTGTTGTTTCTTACTTGCAAATCGTCTCATGTATGAACAAACACCATTTAGGCAAAAATGTGTCGGTACAGTGGATTTTCATATTTCCTCTCTTTATAATTCCAGACACAATGGCAGACCGGTTTGAAGAAGTGTTACCTCCGCCTACCTACGATAGCGGCGCCATGCTCAGCTCCCTGCCTCGCTCAGGGAGCTCCGACCCCATCACACCACCGACCGACGGATTCGACGGATTGTTCGATACCCAGCTCACTCCACTCAGCGTACCGTCGTCGATAACTACCTACAACAGTGGTGTGTACACCTTCCCGAACCCGATGAGTTCGTTTTCGCCCTATAACGGAAACCCCTCCTTATCAGGTATGAGCATTAATCAATCATTTGATTCTACTCACCATGATAAGGAGGCGATATACTCGCACCCAATGTTTCCGTTATTGGCGATCGTGTTCGAGAAGTGTGAGCTCGCCACTAGTGCAAGGCGCATTATCGGCGACCCGATCTGCTCGTCGGAATCGTTCACCGAGGACCTTGCCATGTTCAGTCGACAGCTCACCGAGCGAGGCGAAGGCTCCATATTCACGAACAATCAGGAACTAGACAGTTTAATGATCCAAGCCATTCAGAACTTTAGATTTCATTTACTGGAACTCGAAAAAGTGCACGAACTCTGTGATAATTTCTGTGAACGCTACATCACGTGTCTGAAGGGGAAAATGCCCAATGACTTGAATGTTGATTCTAATGGTGACGATGATGATTGTGCTTCTATAATAAATAGTAATTTTGATCCCACAGATGAGACCGATAGCGGCTCGGACCACAGACCATCGTCACATAGCCCTGTACAGTACACCGACATCGATACTTATAACAGACAAGGCAGCACGACAGGCGCCAACACACAACAACAACAACCTCAACAAGAAACCACCGCTAAACCAGCAGCTCAAAAGGAGAGTAAACCGGTTAAAACTGGTATCAAGCGGGAGAGAGAGGAAGATGACGACTCTAGTAGTCGGGGGTCAGAAGAAGGGACGCAAGAAGAGGGCAAGGCTCAGAAAGGGGCGAAACGACCCAAAAAACGAGGTATATTCTCCAAGGCAGCGACGAACATTCTTCGCGCCTGGTTATTCCAGCATTTACAGCATCCGTACCCATCCGAGGAACAGAAGAAACATTTAGGCGCTGAAACTGGACTCACAATCCTCCAGGTCAACAATTGGTTCATCAATGCGAGGCGCCGAATCGTTCAGCCAATGATCGATCAGACAAACAGAACCGCGCCTGGATCCCAGCCTCATCCAAATTACTACCCGGACACTTCATCCCAGCAACTCGACAACCACGTATCACCAATCGGAAACCTCGGGAACCATCGTCTGCCTGGTTCCCTTCCGGGTTCTATTCCAATTTCAAACAGTATTTCCGGTAACTATGGCGGCCTCCATAGCTCTATCCCGTCCCACATGCCGTCCGTGTACTCCAATACATACTCCGGAAGTGATTACGACCCAATGAAGGTTGCTTACCCAACGCCCACCTACATGGACAATTCCTCGTCCCGATACAACATGATCGGTGGGATGGGCATGACGGGATACACCGGAAGTGATATGTACGGGGTGGCGCCACCTGCCATGGGAGGAGCTTATTATAACCTGCCGTCTAGTGAATTGTGATCTGTGTTCGAAACTTACCACTGTGTTCATAATGTGTTCAAACTGTGTTAAAAATAATGCTCATATTGTCTATTTTTACTGAGATAAGCGTATAAATGCATTCCATTTGCGTGGTACAATAATGTGTTACATCCTTTATCCGCACACTGTACGCAACGTAACTGTTATAAAGTTTTTTTGTTTCAAGATATGAAGAAAACTATGACACATCTAGCTTCTTCCATTACATATCAAGTCTAAAACCCATAATATAAATTTCTATTCATAGTGTTGTCAAGATAATCATGTTTCTACTTTTACACCTAACACGGTGACGGCTTGCACTGTGCCCCCGTTTGCATTTGTCTTGTGCTTTGACGAGTATATGTTATTTATTGTGTGCCTTAACATTCATGTGTAAATCGATCAACTAAGTCATTGTAAATATATTATATAATAAAATATGATTGAACGATTATTGATGAATAAAAAGAATTAAATTGGATAAAAGGAGTTGTTGTTTTTGGAATACATTGTAGTTACCTTTCTAAACTCTTCGATGTTTTCATTTATCACAATGGTAGTTTGGATACAATGAATTTACTTTACTTGGGTCTATGAACAAGTATTTTGGTATATAAAGACCAACTAAAGCTCGTCAAACTGAATGAAACCAGTTTCTTTTTGCGAAAAGAAAACATACTCGTTTCTCCTGCGTCTGAGACAAAAAAGATCTTTATAATTCAATGGACGTAACTAATAGGTTCTTGACGCATGTCAGCTGGACATCAAACTTAGAGGCGATGTAAGGACAACAGCATTTTAATCCTTTGTCAAAAATTGGTCGAGAAACTTTAAATTTGTAAAATTGGAAACCTTAGAAATATACTTTGTGTCATGCGATGGCTGTAAGTCTGATTTTGTGTCTCCTATTGCTTGACCAAAATATTATGAGCAAACCATTTTCCTCAAGTATGGTATTGAGTTGACGATTGTTTTTAATATATCAGAGGCATTTCTCTACGTTCTATGGACGTTCTTGCTGAAAATCCTTCTTGAGGAAGATAACATGGCTATATAATGTTTCCTAACGATTGTTCAAAATATTTCTTATGCGAAATTCCGATCCAAAGTTACATAGATATAGTTCACCAAGCCTCCTACTGAATGTGAAGGCGATGCTTTGGCAATAAACATGTTCAAATAATAATAAATATTGGATTGGGACTTTTCGAGTTAGAGATTGGACAATCTTTTAGATAGACAGACGGCTAGACAAAAGTAATTCGATATGTCCCATACCATTTAATTGTGAGAGATAGTAATGATATTGTTGAATATGTCAAGTGAGGTTACAATTTTTTTTACCTCAACCCAAGGATGGACCCTGTGTCGATGATTCTTGTTGGGTTATCAAATCTTGGTTCCGCTTCAGCAGGCTATTAAATTACGGTGACAATTCAATGCTTAAATTACATATACATTCAAATGCAGTGCTTCTATCAAGTAAGCATTTGATTAAAGATAAATGCGACCCTTCTTCACATAACATGTAAGTGCACAGGAAATGCCCCTATCTAACTTCGAAGCTTTTTTCAGAAGCGAAAGACCCCAAAAACACAACCATTTCCATATACAGAGAAAAAAATGTTCACTAAACGGTTACACTTTAAAACGTGGGTAATGCTAAACCAACGTAAGAAGCTGTACGTTGTCTCTCTACTGCCACTAGTGTAACGAATCGAGCAAAGAAAGCTAACATTATTCGGCGAGTGAAAACATTGTCGTTCATCGGTCAGTTGCGATGTCTTTATAAACACCCAAACACAACAACGTGTAGGCTATCCCAAATTACATAAACGTTCTAACCAATGACTCCTTCAGGAGACTTTTTGTGTGAATCTTTGGGTTTAACACCGGGTCAACAATTTAATTATTGTTCTCCGAAGCCGGTCCATAATGGATAACGCAAGAACCGTTGTTCAACTTCCAATGAGTTAGTTGGAAGACTACCTCTCATGAGAACCCAAATGCCATCACCGGGATTTGAATCCACGTCGCGTGTGCTTAATTTCTTTAACAGAAGACAACAACAACTGTATGATACCTGCTGGAGAATATCCAATGGAAGGAACATAAGGGAACCGTTTTACTAAACGACCTAAGGAAAATGTTTGCGTAAGTTGAAGCTGATAATCTTGGATAGTGTCTGAGATGAAAACGCAATTTTGTCATGTGACACGTCATTGAAAGCGTCTCGGGATTTTTTTTTTTTGGTTGGGGGGGGTGGGGGGGAGGGGGGGTCCGTTAACCATCTTAAGCATAATCACGGATAACAAGTAATATAATAATGTGAATATACCCACACATAAGCCATTTACACTAACATTTTAATTCTCACAAATAATGTAACAACATGATGCTTTAAGCAAAGCAAACATAAACAAAAGTAAGCTGGAAAAGTACAATATAATAACATTTCTTCACCAAAATCACTTTATTGTTAGTGTTTTTTTTACAAATTTCATCGTAAATTCTTAATAGATCATTAAGCAGTGTTCCAATAGAAAACCCAGGCCCAGGCCCCCAAGAACACCACCTTAACTCTGCAGGACCCAGATATTCTACTGTGTTGAAATCAGTGTATAGGAAATATGAGATATTATGCTACAGTTGCGTTCTAAGCAAATAATCCAGAACATAGAAAGCACAAATATCTACATATTCACAACATAAATTTTTTGGCAATTTTGAATTCAAAACCAATTTGTACTATGTAACAATGATGTAAACGACAAAGTTATAACATTTCTAATATGTATTGTTATAATAAATTACAGACAAAGGTCCAATATGGGTCCTCTTCGTCAGTGCCGTACCAACATCTTTCAGATTTGTAAAGGCTTTCCTGGATCAACCAGTACTAGGCAAGGGTTCTGAAGTGACTTGCGAAAGGTTTCTCCCTCGAAACCAGTGGTCTTGGTGGGGCTTGAACCGAGTTCTAAGTCCACCACCTTAACCACTGAGCCACGCAGGACCCTGTATACATGAAGACATTTTATAATTCCTCAATATAACCCATGTTTTATATTAATAATACATGTACACTTATTGGACAAAACTGATGCATTTTTCATTATACATACTGAAAACAATAGAAATAAACTTATCGACAATAGAAGACATGTGGCAAGAAATTTCTCTTATAATCACAATAGTTTCTACCTTAGAGGCGAAAATCAAAGCATATCTCCTAGATGCTTACATATACTGATATGGTATACATATATGAATTAAGGACATATGCATTGATTCAAGCCCCAATTGATTCAAGACTATAGTTTCTACTGATTTTTGCCATTTCGAAATTGTCTTCTGCTGTTGCTTTCCATTTTGATCAATCACAAAAAGCCATACATGGGAATGGGTTTAAATTATACAATGTATTTTTTTCTTCACAGACAGCATTAGCGAATTCTGAATGGCAGCTGTCCAATAATACAGAAAGGTGTGTTTAACACTTTACCAAACACCATTTTTTTTATTGCCATAATTTAAAGTTTGCAGACATTTCAAAATGTGATGAAAATTGAAAAATAATCTTATGATAGGGCAGAAAACATTGTGGGAAAAGGAGAAATTGCTTGTTACGAGCAATTTCTCCTTTCCCCACAATGTTTTCCAAAGTCGTCTGCAACAAATAGGTCAAATGCCATATTGTTTAAGTAATGGGTTAAGTATAATACAGTGCATGTTATAATTTGGTTCATTACTCAAATGGTATTTTGATACATGCTGCTTTACAAACCATTCCATGTTTTCAAGTATTTAAGTATTGTTGCATTTTGTTTCACCTCCACCTAAGTCGGAAAATATTTGAATATTTGCATTGTTGGTGTTGGATAAATGACCATATTTCTATGTTTATCACATGACATTTCTAGAACTCGGTGAATGCCACTTGTTTCTCTGAACGTTCATCACTATTTAAGATGTCACATGAATGTAAAGAATAAAGTCAAATTGTGGGGTGAAAATAACACTTCGAAACATCCATAATAAATAATGCAGGTGTTTTATCATCTTGATGGTGTGGCATTTCACATTTTTAAACATATTTCAGTGATTATTTTCTAAATCAAATCAATGGGCTTATTTGACCCAAACTTAAAAATCAATGGGTTTTTCTATAGAAAAATGATTAAAATGAATGAAAGTAATGAGTTTTTTGGAAATTTTATGAGATTTTTTGGGCCAAAAATTATCACTGAATATTTATTCAAATTTTATAACTCATTTTACTTAGTCTTGCAGTTTTTTGAGGGCCAGTATGCTTTAAAAGATTACATAATACTAAAATTCAGATACGGCTTCAGTAAAGATCTAACAAACATATTGTTTTCACTCAGCATCCATATCTTATATATGCTTATATAAATATATACAAATATTTTAACAACTATTTTGACATTGATCCACACATCAAATATGTATGTTCAAGATAGAAACACTTCATATGGAAATCATTATCATTTATAATAAGTCAGTAAAAAACGTAGCATTTCACTTCTATCTTCATTTCCGCTTCTTTTAACTCATTAAATTTGACTGTTCATTAATAAAAAAATTTTCGACAATTTTAATTCTAATGTAAAGGTATTAAACCGATTTATATAAAGATATTGTAGTTTCATTCTTTATTCTAGTATATAAAATACTAGCCTTCGATTTGATCAAGTAAGACAACATCCACTTAGTGGGATAGAATAAAAAGATTAGACACAAACACGCCCCTTTACAAGGGCACTAAAGCTTGGATTTGACTTTCAACATCACCTTCTAGTTTTGGAAGAGCCAAAACTTCTCCAATTTTCAGCTGTAACTTGATGTATTTTATCTTCCAATTGTTATCAAACCTTGGGTCTCTGATGATTCCAAACGCCTGTTGAAAGATCCCTAGGCAAGCATTCCTTCTATGTATTGACCCACAAGCCATTATTTTTACTAAGCCATGAGGACTGGACTTTACATACACACCTTCACGACTAATGTTAGGGTTGAATAATATCTTATCATCTTTTGTAAACGCCAGAAGTCTTTGCGACACCATTGTTGGTCCGTCCAATATTTCAGTGTTAAGGTGGGGTGTGTAAACTTCAACCTCTAGATGAACGTCATCCCAGAAATGCTGTGGTCCAAAGTCTTGCATGTTAAGAACACATGACGGGTTAAAAGAGTTGAGATTATCAAAGAACCATTTGGTAAACATTTCTCCAAGACCCTGAATGTCTAAGTTCATGGCACCAATATCCTGTTGTGGTCTCTCTCCAGAGCCTGGATTCACCATGCGCCCACTGGAGCCCATATTCATATCCCCGGAACCCATGGGGGTTGGGCTGTTTGTGAACTGGTTGATGTGAACATGGACATTGATCTGAGGGGGGAGGGGGGAGACGCCCGATCCATTCTGTCCGTCTTTCTGGGGTACAGAATGTGAGGGTTGTTGACTCACATATTGTAAAGCTTCAGTTGTAGCAGACTGTATCGTATCGGCTAGTTTAATCTGTTGAGTTTTTGTTTGTGGGGTAGCAGTCTGTGCTTGTGATGATTTCATTTGATCCTCCTCAGTTCTGGCTACTACTGTTGAAGACTGGTCGTCCATTGAAGTTTCCGTCACAGATGATGTTTCTGTTTCAACCAAGGGTTCATCTTCTATTGGGGAATCTGGCTTCGCCCCTTTTTTCGCTGGTTTCCTTACAGGTCTTCCTTTTCTGGACCGTTTCCCTTTCACTGGAACTTCAGGCTCTTCACTTTGATCTTCATCTTCATCATCTGACTATAATTAACCAAGTCAACAACAGTGTATAAACTTATCACCAAACAATAACGTCAAATGACCAGTTTGTTGCAGACGACTATGGAAAATATTAAGGAAAAGAATAAATTGCCCTTTAGAAGCAATTTCTCCTTTTCCCACAATGTTTTCTGCCATATCGGAAGATTGCATTCCAATTTCATTGCATTTTGAAATGTCATCTACACTCTTTCAATTTAGGACAGTCTGAAATTTGGCATTTGGTAAAGGGTTAATACAGTTTTCCTTGCTGATATTGCAACATTACTGATACCTGAGTAGCCCAAAAGCAGTCTAGTTTGAATCAAGAACTTTTGTATTTTGACTGGTTATCACCAAATGTATATAAATTAGGAGCATATATTTCTTTCCTGAGCATAAAAAAGATATATATGTTCCACATTTGGTTGATGTTGAAAACATACTCCCAAACCATATAAATCTTACTAATTCTTAGCGTGTGTTAAAAATGGTTCTTTCATCCTCATATTTTTTTTTTCAAAATTAATTTTGACCATTTATTGGGTAATATAACTACCAGTGTAGGATACAAAAGGCAAACACCACTTAAATCAGAGTTACAGAGTTATCGCGAAACATGATTCATTGAATGGACTTCCTTGGGAGCTCTTGCTCACAGCTTCATCAATGACAATCAATACAAAAGGCACATTAAAGGAGATTAATGTCATATCAAGCTATACAATTTGGTTAAGTTTGGTCAGATTCTAATAGTTTTCACCCGAAATAAAAAACATCAGCAAAACTTAAACTTGAAATTCAACGAGAAATAACCCTGATCAGCCAGTTTAATAATTCATTTTGCTTGATTCTTTACCTTTGACCTGGTCATGCAATACAAAAAGGGACCAATCAGAAATATGTAACTAAAGAAACAAATTGTTGATGAACATAATTGAATTTGAGACAACTCTATTTTAAGCTCAAAATAACTTATCAAGTTATGACAAATGAGTTTTTTTTAAATAGTTTCACTGCATTCATAAATTAATTTTCAATATTCTGAAGAACACAACAAAGAATGAAATATTTTTTTTCAGTACTGTAATCATTTTGTATTCATATCCTTTCATTGCCCATTAAAAACCACATTTAAATAAAATCTGCATGTTTTGATGCAAGAGTTATGTTACATATACAGGCTCAGTGCAGTATGTGAACTTTTAAAATATCTGCCCATAACTGTTAGTGATATGGTTTAATTATGTTACATCCTATAGACAAAGACCTTCATACTGGTAAACAAACGTCACAGTTGTCATGAAAAACAAAAAATATACTAAGGCTGTTGTAAATCAATGAACACTTGTTTTGCAGTGAGTCTTGGATCATGATCTTGACTGTTGTACAACCTTAAACTGTGGTTCCTTGTTGAAATCGTCTTATTGAGACAAATCTATCAGATACCACAAAGCAGATCTCAGTGTTCTCAATAACAAATTGGTTGAACAAGCCAAAACAAAATCTGAACCGGCTACTTTGAGCAGTGTTCCATGGGGGATCTTCATATCTTCGCAAATTTGAACCGGCCAAAACATAAGTTGAAGAGGTCATTTTAGCCTGCGGCCTGTTCTTATTGAGAACACCTAGATTTAATTGAAGACTTTGATACACTGTTTATTTGAATCCTTTGGACCTCTGCATATCACAAAGTGGCATTCTAAGGGAGCTTCTTTATATCAGAAAAAAGGTTACCATTAAAATGATTTTTTTGTTTAAAGAATACTATGGCTTCAATGCAAGACAATCACAAGTGTTCTTCTACTCCTTTGTTTTGGCACTTTGGTCTTGCAATTAATTCTGAATGATTATGCATTACATCCTTTATTCATCAAATGTTTGTTGAAAGAAATCTTTAAATAAATACCAGTACCCTTCAGCAGAAATGTTAAAACTATTGATTGTGCCGAAAATCACTAATAAGTAAATTTACCACCATCAAACGCGAGTCCCTGGTTTCCCATGCTGTTAAGAGTGCAGCAATCATTGCTTTCTTGCTTGAAGTAGCTGATACTTGAACCTGAAAAAATAAAAATATCCTAAACAATCAGGGTTGTTATCACGAGCATGCTACCGGCCAATTTGATCGCTTCAAATGATTTTTTGGTCGGCTCAAATAACAAAAAATGTGATAAGTGGTCATAAGTAACACCCAATTGTTGTTGAGTGTTTGTTTCATTGGCCTAATCAAATCAAAAGGTGGCCTCTTACTCCAAAAATTATTGACAACCCTGTACATGTAAACATAAATAATAATCATGAAAGGACTGTAACTTTTTTAAATCATTTGGCATATTTTTTAAATGAAATTAACCTAGATATTATAAGTACAGCACAAAAATTTCATTAAATTTGGTAAACATGAACTTTTAGAATAAGAAAGCAGACAAGTTCACACAAAACATTCTTATAATTCAGAGGCAGTAGCTCTATATTTATTGGGGGAAATCTATGTGATAATTGAACTTTTCAACAAAGCGATATGGCAAGAAACTCTTTCATGAAGTTTGGTAGACACCTGACGATACGTTTTTGATTCACAAATGGGACAAGCCCAAAATATCTTTAATATATCCGGAGATCGATGCTCTACCTCTTAAAGCCCTTTTGATAGAAGTGTATTAGACTATTAAAAGTCATAAGCAAAAGGAAATCACATGAATCATCTATCAATGATGCTATCTACAGTATTGTTTAAGTTTACATTTCTATCAACTGTTTCCGTGATAAATAGGTCTATAGGATATGAAAACTGAATAGATAAGAAAGACAAGCAAACATATTTTGAAACAATCATGAGTTTTGATGAAACTGAAATTTGATTTTGAGATATATTTTGTTTTGTTCTATCCATCAAATATTTGTCTCATTAAGCCAGGTCTCATAAATTTGGACCTATCACAGCTTCTTAACCCTTTATCAAACACAAACTTTTCAACTGTCCCAAACTGAAAGGTTTTGCAGACGACATTTCAAAAAGTGATGAAGTTGAAATATTATCTTCTTTAAGAGCAATTTCTCCTTTTCTCACAATGTTTTCTCGTCTTGCCTGCAACAAGCTGGTCAAATGTCATTATTGTTTTGTAACATTATAACATGTGCCATAAAAGCAAATTCTACATGTTCACTTAAAATGTTTACCCTTTCTGAATGAAGGTATTTCAGTATCATTTCCCGTTTAATTTTCTGACGCTGAAGAAAGTGCTCTGCGGAATCTGCAAACGAGATGATTGCATCAATAGCCTCTGTAAATAAAGAAATAACAGTGTTTTTTCCTTCTTTAACTGGTACCGGGGAACGGTACAGTTCCCAAAGACTACTTAAGTTTTTTCAAATCACAGTAGAGGACCTTTCCCTATTTCATTATCACCCTATTTTTCAAAGATCGTGAAATTTCAACATACAAGCGAGAAATCGGCTCAGCATATTTGTGACATAATGCTGGAAATCAAACAGATTCATTTTGGATAAGGAACAGTCATGGATCAACAGGAGCTAACCATAAGAAAGCATCTGTGACTATTCCAATAAGGCTGGAGAGAGGGAAAGGTCTGTGAATTATTTTCTTTCCTAAGATATGAGAATGCACACCGTGATTCCTTACAATAGTTCATGAGAAAAAACTTGAGTAAAGACAAAGATTGTCTAAGTACAAAAGACCGCATATTTTGCTTAAAATCCAGTTAAGAGATATGAAACTGTATCAGGTACCTTAGATTATGACACTACATACATGTATGAAGTATCAACCGTCTCCCTACAGTAGTTTCCCATTCCATACAGTAGTTCATGGGATACAAAGTTGCATCTAAATATTTAACCAAGATGTGAGGGTGAAGGTGAGATGTATAGCTCTCCTCATAATAATAAAGCTAAAAATATGGGAATCTCGTCTAAATTTGGCAAGTGAGGTAAATCTTTTGAGAAAAAACATTCTTTACGCACTTCAGACGATTCTTATTCGAGAATGTCGAAGAAGCAAATAGGACTTCTATAAAAACCTGAGCATTCAGGGATTTTTTGTCCGGAAATATTGCTACCCGACAACTATGACATAGCTAAACAAATAATTTGCAGTACCTACCCTCTTTACTGGTTGCTTTTATTTGTTTCCTCGTGATTGTGTCAAGGAGAACGAAAATTTCCTCGTCGGAGAGATATCCGATAATTGTGCGACATCCCTCTTCCTGTGTAATAGTCATCATTTTTGACGATTAACAAGCCGTCCGGGAATTTTCCCGCCTGGTTCTCTATTTTATTATTTGGGAACCAGAGGACTGTCGAATAATTTCAAAGTACTTATGGTATCGATATTGTCAGAGACATCGATAACGTAACGTGCATTTGTCTCTGATGTTGTTTTAAACTATCATTGAATTTTCTAGCATCTTAAAAGTGTTTTTTTCCCTCACACATGAGACAATTTACAAGAGAAAATGAACTGTCGATGAACTATGAAGGTATTTTATTGCGGTGATATGTTTGTGAAAAATACTTAGGCTAGCTACTGAACGCAAAATTGATTTAGAATGAAGGCCAAACTTTATATCATTAAGTATGTGCTCGATTTTATAACTGCTGCTATGCTCTGGGTTTGAATATGAATTCATTCATTGCACAGAGATTCTAAATACTTAACTACGAACTCATTTTAATTCCAGTGGCTTTTTCTCCAGTAAGTGTCATTCAACAGAATATGAAGCTGTGAAATAAATTTCTAAGAAAAGACAATTTGAAAACTAAGCCTAAGCTGGAAATAATAATGAATAAGACCGGATATGTACAGCCATTCGTTTTCATGGTATAATTGAATAATGGAGAGAATAAGTATGTACAACTGCACACAGACTAACCTTTGAAAAGGTCTCTAAGTCGATCTCTGTTAATCACAACAAACGTGCTATCTTGCACAATTGTTGCTTGTTACTTTAGACATACTCTATTGCCCCTAATGTACATTGTCATAAAAGCAAATACAGCGACATTGGTGCAGGGTTAGAGCGTCGGGCTCTTGTACCGAGGGTCCCGGGTTCAAATCCCAGTTAGGAGGGGTTAAAATTTCCGGGACTAACCCCACAAACCGCCGCGATTACTGGTTAAGTATCTGGGAAGCAGTCATCGAGAGTGGCTTTGAATAAGCTTTAAGCTTCCTTCACAATCGATGTAAAACAAATACGGTGAAATAGGGTGAAATAGGGCGAAAAAAAAAACCATTATTAACAAATGGGCTGAGCTACACGTTCTAAAACTTAGTTACAGACATCCACTTTTGGTATATAAGTTGCAACATTAGACATGACAATAGTCTACTGTATTATATAAAAAAAAACATTCGCAACCTCGTAATTAATCACAACTTAACCCTTTATCAAACAATGACCGCATTTGACCAGTTTGTTGCAGACGACGGAAATCATTGTGGGAAAATGAGAAATTGCTCTTAACAAGCAATTTCTCCTTTTCGCACAATGTTTTCTGTCCTATCAGAAGATTGTTTTTCAATTCACCAGAGACATGGATAATGTTATCTATGTCTCTGATTTCACCATATCTTGAAATGTCGTCTGCAAATTCTTTCAAATTGTTGAAAATTTGGCCTTTGGTAAAGGGTTAAAGTAATAGTTAGGAAAGAAAAGATACGTGAAAAAATGAAGAAGATTAGAACAATCGAGCAAGTTTGATGCGGTAAAGAAAAATAAAGATAAACTTTAGATGAATGTAGAAGAATGCAGAACTAAGAAGAAAGTTTGGGTGATGTGTACTAATTAAGGGCCTATTGGATTTGAAGGAACGTGTATAAAAAGTTGTGTTAACATTATATTCATGTACAGCTTCGACATGAAGTACATCATTTTCTTGGTTCTAAAGACCTGTAACAAAGTAACAACTATGCTTATAACTGAGTGATATGTTACCATGAAATAAGACATTGCTCGTTCATGAGGTGCCGCTGGTGTTAAGGTGTTACTAGATATTGAAACAGGTAGATTTAATGGAATTGATAGAAGTGATAGAATATGTAGACTTTGCTCTTTAAATCAGATTGAATCTGAATATCATTTTTTATTATGCTGTCCGGCCCATGCAAACATTCGTAATAAATATTTTGGACATCTACCATGGCCCAAAACTTATACATTTGTAAATATTTTATCTTCAAAACGTCAATATATTCTAGCTAAACTGCTCATTATCTAAAAGAGATCTTTAAATGTCGAAATGAAATTATTTAATGTATTTACCTTTATTATATATCATTATGTGATAGATCAACTAAATTCGTGACTTGTGTGTTTTCGGGATTTGATGATCTTTGTTATTTTTCTTTTTTTGTATATATTAAAATGCTTACGTATATTATATATATGTCTGTACCATATTTGTAAATATTGTCTTGGCCAAAGGCATTTATATGCTGGTTTTTGCCAAATATCAAATTGAATTGAAAACTAAACAACACAGGCAAAATATTTGCGTAAGTCAAAACTGTTACACAAATCTAAATGAAAGTACAATATTGCAATGTGACTCATCATCGGAAGCGTCTTGAAGAGCCGCTTCTAATGATGTGTTACTATGTAATAATGCTCTTATATTGATATAAGAGGAAATGCTTATTTGAACTTGCGCACATTATTGGCATAAAATGTTTATTAAAACGGTGTCCTGGCCCGTGCGTACAGTGTATATCCCGTGCAAGTGCTTCCTGGGCCAGGCCCGGAACTTTTAACCTGCCTCTTACGGGGATCCAACCCGGTAGCCTCGATACCAGAAGCCGACTCTCTACCGATGTACCACTAACGACCAACTCTGTCGCTTTAAAGTTTGACCACAGGTTCCCGTATGAGAATTGTCTGATGGTTTTTATGAGTTTAATAATCCCGAAATGAGGGTCAGAACCATTGCAAGCTACAGAGACGTAGATGACTAGTTATCTGTTTATAAAAAATGACAATGTACATTGTGAATGTGAAGTCGATTTTCTCAAACGATGTCTTCTGATACACTTACCATTCGTTATACCGCCTTGCTAGCAATCGAAATATTGTAGACGTCTTCCGTAAAAGACATTATTGATCACGATTTGGAAAAAAGTGCTAGTATGAACAATTCTCTAGCATTAGTTTCCTCAAGGTAAACATAGATTAAGGATATTTCAATTTCAGTTGCTGTAAGCAAATACCCCTACATCGGATAATAAGAAATCATTTGACATAGGGTCGGTTTATCAAAAGTATTTATTTGTTTGTTCCTCTTTAACGTGTTCCCTTTTATGACTTTGAATCTCATCCACTTTGAATAAAGTCGAGTTAACCAAAACAAATATCGAAAGACAACTTTTCTTTTATAACAAATGTTAGAAATACACAAACGTTTGTCTAAAGAGTTCACTGTGTGCGAGGATAAATGCCTACATGGATTAATTCTGGTAGATTCGAACATGTTGCTTTGTTGTTGGGATTGCAGTCCAATTTGAATGAAACAATATTTATGTGATCCCACCTTGTATTGTATGATAGTAGTGCTCGAAGCCACAGTTTCCACACGCATTCTATGGTATACAGCATGCGAAATACAGTCCCAGAACATCATCGTAACTATTTGAAATCAATTTGTCATTTTGTAAAACGCAAACCTTTTTGTTTTAAAGTGCAATTGGAGTTGTTGTAATGAATTGTTTTGTATATCTGATCATTTGTTAAGGTTCAAGAAATCGTCGGATTCTAAAATAGATTATATAGATGTGGGCGTTGATTTGTTTCAGGGAAACATGCTTAAACAATTATTGCAAGTTCACTTGATCAGCGTGTTTTCTGTATTCAAATGAGGTAAACTTTGAATAAACAATTCATTTCAGTGGCAAGAACCTCTAGAAAAAAGTCGCTTTTCGGAAAGGCACGCGATGAATTATCGATGCAACTATTGATGAATAACGTATTAAATCTAAATGCAAATTAGATAAAGTGGATGCTGTCAAAATATTGCCTTCACAGTCAATTCATCTCTACAACCATGATTGTAATCCTTTAACAAAGCAGTTCGGTTGTTCAAAATGTTAGCAACGGCGATTGCGTTGTCTCTCTACGCTGGCAGGAATGAAAACACATGTGAAAAAAGAGGAAATATTTTCAAATATATACTCTTTTTTTTTCGTTTCAACAGCTGTTTCTTTTTATTTTCCTTTTATTTGTTGTCACGCCCCCTTGATTTGTAACAGCTATTACTTTAAAAACGGATATCAGAACCAAACCGAAAGGTTTTACAAAAAAAGGAAAAAATATTAGTTATTATGAAAATCGGTTCGAAATTGGCAAGATAACAAGGTAAGGGTGTATTAAACAGAAAGTGCCAGTCAATCGAATTCGCCAAAATCGGGAAATTTTTTGTCAGAATGAAAATAATATCGCATTTGGTGAATCTAGCGCCCGGACAAATAATCAAATTTCTATTCATAAGGACTTTTCATTCAAGAATATGGAGAAGTTATATAGGATAACCTGTCCCAAGAGGTGAAAGATCAACTTGATAAGGTACAACATGAAGCCGCCCGCATTGTCACAGGGCACTCGAAACTTGTCTCAATGAATTATCTGCACCAGGAATGCGGCTGGGAAAGTCTTGATCAAAGACGGCAGAAGCGCAAACTGATTTTATTTTATAAAAAGACAAATGGACTTGCACCAGACTATTAATGTGATCTTTTGCCGTCCAGTGTTGCTAACTCATCAAGATACATTATTCGCACACTTAATAACTTTAGAACTACAGTGCAATGCTTGTAGGACTAAACAAAGATTCGTTCCTGCCTTCTATAATTAAAAAAATGTAATCTATAAGCTGAATATATAAAGACATCAGATTCTTTGTCAACCTTAAAATACCTTTTGAATACGGATAAGACAATTCCACATAAAAATATTTGTTATGGTGACAAAAATAAGTACAATACACGCTAGAATACTCAATACATGCAGTGGTCCCAATCATCATTTCAACAACAAAAAATAATGTTGCACCATCACCTCTCTGTGACTGCGGCTTAGTCGAACGAAAGGGCCACCTTTTCCTTGGATGTCTGAAGAATAACGATGCATATAGTCTCTGATATAACGTTGAACCCACGGGTCTTATTATATGGCGACGATAACCGAAGTCGTATTGAAAATGAAACTATATTTGCCGTTGTACATTCTTAAAACCTAAATGCAGACGATCATAAAAAATGGGACAACGGCAAACTCAAATTTTGTAACATAAATAAACAGGAAACTCTTTTTGATCATTGTGAATTTGCTAAGAAAAGAAAACAAATATTTCCAAACAATGCTTTCGACCAACAGAGCATATTGCAGTGATCGTTTGGGAAAGAATGGATTAATTGATGTTGCTCCTCAAGAAACGGTCACATTTGCATAACAGGTCAGCCTACATTCCATTATCAAGACGAGGCAGGAAACCACCGACTACTCTCAGCAAGGACTACTGCTCGAGATTTGTTTCTACACGGAGGTATTCAGCTATAATCTATGGTCAAAGTGCATGCATCTTAGAACCGCTACATATACATACGTTTATATACGTGTTCTAGTATTCTTTTATATTTCATATTGAGGTAAGCGGCATATGCTTTATTTATTGAGTATATTGGAGTGAAGCCCCAGCCTTTGTCTTTAATGGCTTGGGACGAATTAAAGCCTTTGCATTCCTTAAGTCGGGAGATTACTTTTCACCTTCTCAAGCCTATCTCGATAAACCGGCATCATTTCGAATCCATGTGATTAGAAATAAATGTTGACTGAATTGGATCAAAGAACCGGCAAGATATAAACGAACACTTGGTTCAGAATATAAAGTGCGACCAATGGCGACTAACATATTCATTCTCATGGAATGATCTTAGAATACAATTTAAATGTTAAATAAGAACTTTGAGCAACCAATTATGGTTATATGTTGGATTATAAATTTGAACAACTTAATAACATTTGAATATCTTTAAAGGTATATTGTATTTGGGCCAAAGGCCTTTGTCCACACAAAAAATGTTTACATTCTATTCCATTCTATACTTGGTTAAGTCGTTATTCCATAAAACAAACACAGACTGAATGTTTTAACAGTGAAATATGATCAGTTTTCAAAGGACACACGACCTTTCATCACATGTAATTCGGTCTTTATAACAGGGAAAAGGTTAATGGATAAAAGTTGACGGAAGCCATATTAGATCATCCCCAACGTTTCCGTTGTCTCCTAGGGACCAGACATTCTTAATACAGTACATGAACTATTTTGACACAAACAACACAGTTTCTTCGAGTTGCCCTGGGTCAAATATCAAAGTTTGTTCCGTGCTAATGTGATGGTATAAAGCTATCATTATACTATTTAGAAGACGTCTCTCGGGTAAAACAGCAAGTAGCGTAGAAGTAGACAGAACTTGCACAAAGAAATAGCTGCTTTTTTTTTATCTAGGTAGCTTTTTACTACAATATTAGTTAACGTTTCAGACTATATGATAAGTCTATAAATCGAATCATTTCGCTGGTGATATGCTCACAGAAGGTACTTCCCATTGCCATATTTATATTAGGTGATTTGTAATTATACACTGTGTAAAGGAAAGTACATCTGGAAACTTCATAACTCTACTGGGAAATAAGCGAGATAGGCATTCTTCCTAGCGCTCGCCGTTTTAGCGCTCGCCGAACGGCAGGACGGCATCGAAGGAGTTAAACACTTTATTTCGTACGGTGTCCTGTTAAATCATTCCATAAGACAATTTAAGATGAAACTGGTAAAAGTGGAGACATTACTTATCATGAATATTTTCTGTTTTTCACAATTCGGTAAATTTCTACCAATATTTCTTAATGTATTTCCGATATGTCCTTTGTTGGTATTTTTCACGTCTGTAAAGCCAGGGAGATCTTTTGGTGAGGAAATCTAACGAATAAGATCTATAACATACTTCATGAAGCTGATTGTATGAGGAAATTATGAAGCTAAAATTTGGGTTTTAAAACTGTACAACACCTGTTCTTTGTTATATAATAGAGCAGGGAAATAGTCATGTTGGCCAATTTTAGTTCGTATTTGGGTGTTTAGAGCATTGATATAATAAATTGAGACGTCTTTGAGACCTAAAGATTTCTACAGTTTTAAGAATTTCTGCATATATCGGCTTTACACATTTATATGTACAGGATTCGTATATATATGCTAGTTTGGTGGTGGTGATTTTTACCGCATGGGCTACTTAGGTAATAATGGACTGTTATTTTTTTTTTAATTGAAGCTGGCCAAAATTTTTTTTCAACCTGTTTTTTTTTTATCAAAATATTTCAATAATTTTGATATTTTTCATCGGAAATTGGGATAATTGGCCACTTAATTTGATTGTGAATTGGTTAGTTTTACAGTACCAAACATATAAAGAAAGGAAATCTCTGTATGGTCCATATACATGTCCAATGTTGAAGGTGAATTCTTAGGGTCACCAAAATTTTGATAGGATGATTTTTGCGATAAGCTGCCACCTCTGTTAAGCAGCCAATTTCACCCTGTCCCTTGGGTGGCTGCTTAACGCAAGTTTGACTGTATTAACGCCTTTTGAAAATAGTTTGCTTCCAAATGCCTTTTTCGAAATGCAATGTATACCACGATAGCAACGCTGCATTCTAACTTTCAAATCGTCTCAAATGCGAACAAGCAATTCTAAAGCAATTACACCAAACCGTATTTCTTTCAACTTTTCCATTTCGATGACGATGTTCCAGTCAATAGCGGAGATAAGACCTTAAGTTCGGAGGTTAATCTCCATTGATCAGGCTTTTTTAATCAGTCCCATGAGGTAAATTGCAAATTAATCACAGGTCGGTGAACTCCCACGTCGTAAAGTCTGTCATAGAACTTTTCTATTTCCACTGTGCTGATTCTGATGGCGGATTCTAGACCGTTCGGAGGTTGATACCCATCGGATAAGCTTTCCCGGTGAAACATTATTTTCAAGCTACATCGGGGGAATGTTTGTCAACGAATCGTTGGTCCGTAAATTACAGCATCATATCGTCTGTGTTTGAACTTTTCTATTTCCGTTGTGGTATACAAGTCAATATACTGTGTAGCGGGGATTTGAGATCTTTAGTTGGGAGGTTGATACCCATCGGATAAGCTTTCCCGTTAAAATATTATTTTTGAGCTACCCCGCGGGGGGCGGGGGATGGTCAATGAATCATAGGTCGTTAAACTACCACAACATATCGTCTGTGGTTGAATGTTTCTATTTCCACTGTGTTTTACAAGTCAATACCGGGGATTCTAGACCTACGGTTCGGAGGTTGGTCAAAATCGGATAAGCTTTTCCGGTAAAACACATTTTCTAAGCCTTCCTTGGAATAAATTGTCATTGAATCGTAGGACTACCACATCATATCGTCTGTTTACCAGGAAAGCTTTGTTCTAACCATTTTTTACTTTACATTTATAGAGATTAAAGTATTGAAATAATTCCGCTTCTTGTGGTTATACGCACTGAAAGTGTCGAATGTGGATTAGTGAAAGTTTGCAAAGTTGGCCCTCATTATCACGATGTAGGAAGCCGCACATACACATTAGACCCAAACCTAAACAAATGGAACGATGTTGATTCAGTATCCATGACTTTTATCAAACGTCTGGTTTGATCAAACCAAATACCAATTTTTCATTACTGGAATAGGGTAGTAAAACGTTTTAACCGAGGCGAAGCTATCAATGTTACATGTTGTAACATTATTCATTTTAAGCTTTGACCAATGCTTGAAGTAATAGTACCAATTCTACCTACATGTACTAACAGTGTCACACATAAGGCTCAACCTTGGTTATCAATCCACGTAGGACCTTATATCTACGTAACTTATGATAACATGTAATGTTTCGTTTGTATGATATTTAACGCCGTGTCAGCCATTTTTAGTTATGATACGGCTTTGGCAAAAGTCACACCCACGAAACCCGAGGTGCCGATAGGGTTGAACTCGGGACTCCCAAGTATTAAGTCCGCCGCCCTAACCACTGGGTCAGGCAGAACCCCGAACATATAATGTTTTATCAGGTTTTGGAGGACAATGTTCCAGGGGTAGACCGTCGGCATCTGGATACGTGGTCGTGGGTTCTTATCCCGTGAGAGGTGGGATCTGCCTTTCGACCTTTCATTAATTCACATTTGGCGCGAGCACTGGTTATGAATCCAGGAAGCAGAACGATATTGATTAATCAAAGTTGTAAGAACATTTTTCACAATCGATGTAAAATAAATTAGTTTAAACTAAAGTATTATCATGTTCAATTCAAAGCCAACCGGAAACGGAAGTATCATTTTCAATTTCCGATGGCATCAGCTCTATTCACAAGAGGCGGGATCGTACTGTATATATTGGAATTGTATTCGGCTTGGCTCTGACTTTACCAATATTGGAGTGGGAATTATCTGAACAGCGTTAGCTTGCCGCTAAATTCTTTAGCCTTTATCGGTACTGCTGGACTGTAAAAGCTTTGGTTTTAAGGTACGTGTTTATTAAACGAAATTATGTTTTGAGAATTGATATTCGTACGTTTGATCCATAGGGCAATCATTTCTTATTTAAGATTCCGTTAACTGTAGGGCCTATTTAAAGAGCAACCGAATTTCCAATTTATATTTTCTCTTGTATGCATTTTTTTTTAACATTAGCCTTGTAAGTTCCTTTCGTTTTACGTTTAATTCTCGCCATAAGAAAATGGTCCTTTAGGTATGCTATCGATCTTAAAATTCACCTTCTTTGACTATACAGAATTGCCAAAGACTGCTTTCTCGCATGAACAAAATTGTTAAGTGAAGCAAGACGAATCAATCATGTCACACTGACTTCATTAATATCAGAAATCATTTTAGTCGGGCCGGTTTCGATCTGAGGACCCATATGTTCCACAACGAACATGCAACAGACTTCCTAACAAACCTTTGCTGACCATTTCAAGAAACGGAGACGTGGTGTTAAATGCAATAAAAACGGTATACAGGACGATTTATTTGTGAGGACATTATTAGTTTTATATTTTCAATAGGCCGCTCGCATTGGTGATCTCTTAAATCTGCCTACATGTTTTGGTAAAACGACTTTCGCGGTAAAAGGATTTAAGGACTTAACACTCCTGTTTGCATAGACAATACCTTACTTATTCTGCCCTGCACGCGAATTGATAGTTATCCAGCTATTGCAAGTATTTAGCGTATGTTCTTACTACATCCTTTACATATTTCGTTTCTAAAACAATATTGGTAATACGTTATTTCCTTTCGCTTTGTTTATAATGCTCTGTTATTCTCCCTAAAGTAAACATGACCTCTTCGCGATTACATTTGTTCAAAAGACAATTTAAAGTTGTATAACAAGTTAGACGAAACCGTGTTAAAGCCTCATGGAGACATTTGATTTTGATACCATTTTCTGTAAGTTGGTGAAGTGTATCTGTGCTTCAAGGGGAAATCAAATACACGAATATTGCAAAGTCTTTGCACTATGAGATAATGTTATTTGGGCCCTAAAGGCGTTAGTTTAGCGACAACACGCAAAACTGTTATTTTCGTCGGGAATTGAAAACGAATACGTCAGCCAAGACTTCTCTTCATAGCCCCTCAAAGACCTTTTGCATATAGCTTGTAACTCTTTACCATCTGCAAACGAGGTTATCTTAAATGAAGCAGAAGACTTTAGAAAAACTTGGTAAATATTTGAAAAACCTTTCAGTCCTGCTGTTGTCATATGTGAATCGTTGAAAAAAAAAGCATTGAAAATATAAAAACTGCTTTTTGTGATTATTAACTTGGACGTTTGGAAATAATCCATCTAAATGTTAATATTAAATACGCTACATTTGAAACTTCAAAACCATGGTTTTTAAAAGCACCTCGTTTTACTTTGTTCGATTACACACAGTTGACTTGTACATGTAATGTAGTGTGTGTGTAAGTCACTTTTTGCAGAACAAGGATGAATGCGATAATACAAGCTGGTTCTCCCTTTACCAAACACCAAATTTTCGACTGTCCCAAATTGAAAGAGTTTGCAGATGGAATTTCAAAATGTGATGAAATTTGAAAACAATCTTCTGATAGGACAGAAATCATTCTGGGAAAAGGAGAAATTGCTTGTTAATAGCAATTTCTCCTTTCCCCCACAATGCTTTCTAGAGTCGTCTGCAACACACTTGTCAAATATCTTACTTTTTGGTAATGGTTTAAACTATTGTCAAATCCGGCCTTTTTTATAACTATAAACTCCATACTCAACCCCATACTCAAATCAGAGACCAATCCAATGGGTTTACTTTCTGGTTGGTCCTGATTTAAAAGGACTATCTAAAAAAATGAGGATTAAGTCTCTTTAAAATAAAATGTCTTCAAGAGATGAAATAACATAACAGACACACAGACTTACATAAAGCTAGATTAGTGATACACTTATCATCTTTTATAATCGCGTGGTTGAAAGAAAGCATTTATATGTTGTGGATAACACTAACCGTTTAAACACTTTATTTCGTAAGCAAAAATCTATTTTGAACTACCTATATATAAGCAGCCGAATTCTAGATATTTATGATCACCATTTATGTCTCACACATGTTTGACTGTGCATAAATGTAACATACTACCGCCATAAGAAATCGTCAAAATGGGTAGGGGGTGAACTGAGTGAAATGGAAGCTTGTTTCACTTTGTCAGATGAAATTACAGATATTCATCAATTTAGAATGGGAAATTAAAAGTGGTATTAGATTAGTGACGAAAATTGAATAAATCTCTATCTCAACATTTGTTTATATGAGCACAACGTGTGAAACAGTCCCTTTGACTTGGATGCATTACATATTTGTAACTGTTGGTTAAGCTGAGCATTGACCACAACCTGAATTAAACAATATTTAGTGTAAATTGTTTTGTTAACATTTAGAATACGGTATTGTCAATAATTTTCAATTGTCATCGCATTTTCAAATAAAACATTGTAAAGTTCCATTCTACTTTGATATAATGTAGTTTGAACTTACATATCGTTTTAACAAGGTCAATGAGACATACTTTGTTCGTAATATCTTTCTCAACATCTAGGTTTATGACGTCTTCTTCTGTCATATTTACATAAATAAATTAAAGAGTCTATAGGAAGAAGAAAGAGAAAAACAACAAAGTGCCACAAAACTATGCTTGGCAATTCCCTAATAGCACTGTTCACTCCAACAAAAAACAACAAAGAAACACAAGTTTTGTCAGCACGCGCTCGTTCACATTCCCAATATTCGGCTTTACGACGTCAATAAATCTCATCGTTAACCATCAGGTCTGAACAAATGATCCAAACAGCCTAAATGGAATTCTGACTGGCGTGAATTCAAATCATTCGTAGGCAATTACATTAATACACAAGAAATCTTATCTCTTTTTCTAAAAATGGATTGAAGCTATTGTGCAAACAGGAGGAATTGCTTGTCACAAGGCAATTCCTTGTTTGGTTCTCTGATCCTTCAGTCGTCTGTTGGAGAAGTTGGATATTTGATCGGATTGATTTCGGATTAAAGGGACTTTTAATTATTTTAACGTCTCTGTTCCAACTGGTCGTTCCTTTTACTTTGTATTGTGTTTTTTTTTTATCTTTTAGAGCGATGTAATGTTAACAGTGTTTCAAAATCATGTTTATTAATGTGAAAACTCGCATATGGGCGATTTCTTTTCCTGTGTGTTGTCTTTTTTGTAAGAGACTTTCTCAGAGATGGAGATTTAAAGCTTTTTGAAATAAATCGTCGTCTACCGTAAAAGGAACAACAAAGATTTCTGAGGTAACATAGAACTAGATTATTGACAGCTTCCCAACCCAGATCGTAACTATACAAAGAAGATCTAGATCATTAGAATCACAGATATGTGAGACCGTTTAATTAAACGAGTTTATTTTGTAAACAACGTCTACACTTAGAACAAGAGGTGGGTAAATGTAGATACCCCATCGTCAAGTGGGTTTTTAGAAAAACCCGTTTACCACGCATGCGCATGGGCACATGCATCAACTCTGTCAAACTAAAATGGGTCGATTGAGGAGGAAAGCCAAACAGCGTAAGTATTAATAAGTTAAATCTTGCCAAGGACGTTCTCGGTAGTTGTTTCTGCGCACTCCATCTGCGCATCCAAGGGAGTTAATAATCTGGTACCGAAGAGGTAGCCTGGTGGAGCCTGGCCCGTTCGTATACCGCGAACTAGTGCGGGTTAGCATGGGCCAGGATTCCAGGCTACCGAAGAGGTAGCCTGGAGTCCTGGCCCATGCTAACCCGCATAAGGCTAGTTCGCGGTATACGAACGGGCCAGGCTCTACCAGGCTACCGAAGAGGTAGTTACACAGTAGTCGAATAACGTTTTATTCGGATGGAATTTACGGTATGCTTTTTTTTTCAAAGAATAATCGTATTATACATAAACCCTTTTAAAGGTTATCAACATTATTATATATTTCTCATGCATATTAAGCCGCCCGCTTCTATTTTTTTCAATTTTAAAGTTACTTTTGTCGTTTTTGTAAATGTTTTTCAAATATGGTTACCATGGAAACTGTCATTCTACAGAAAAACTAACTCGTCAACATTTTTTTTGCATTTTATATTTTGAAATTAAATTTTACTTCACATACTGAAAAATAAGAAAATTCTATGAAAGGAATTTTCAAATATCTTAATTTATTTGTAATATACATCTCAATTTTCATTGTTTTTTGTTGAATACAATAATTTGAAAAACTGATTTGGATTACAAAAATTGTTCAGATCGTAATTATTTAAAATTGAATCATTTACTATTGATTGTATGAATTTATGTTTTTTGTGTTAATAAACCTTTCCAGAATTTATCTAATTACCTTTGAAGATGGTATGGTCATTTTTTAACATTTTTGCTCAAAACGGTTACCATTGAAACTGTCATTTTACAAAAAAAAAAGTAACTCGTCGACCTGTAGTTTTCTTTCCTTTTTTTGAATTTACAATGGAATTTAGATAACATATCAAAAATTTAGAAAATTCTATGAAAGGATCATTTTCTTATGAAACTGTATAAAATGTCCTTAATAAGATATAATCGTAGTTTGTCAGTTTACCATCACCACCTAGGCGTTTGCCATTCGGTGAGCAAGAAAAAATAAGTATTGTTTCTGCAGTGGATTCTAGGAAATATCTACGCTACAGGTTAAGACATTTTAAGAAGGCATTTTCAGGATAACAAAATTAAAGATTTAACAGAAGAAATAGTATTTTGAACATGCACGTGATTGTTTAAACTCCAATATAGTCGATTTTTGTCTGTGAATTGTCTGTTTTGGGTTTGTTTCTATAAGGAGACGTGATGTCTATAGAATTTTAAGAGCATCTTTATTGATATAAAAGCTCAGCTATTGTTGATTCGTATTGTATTTATGTTTTCTTTAGAAGGAATGTAATGTCAACATAATTTCAAGGACATGTCTAATGTGAAAGGTCACATGTGGTCGATTATTCCTATATATTGTAAATTTGCTTTTGAGAAGGGATGTATTGTTAACGAAGTTTCAAGAACATTTATACTAATTTGAAAGCTCCATAATTCAAGCTTATTGCGTAATCCCTCAAAGATTGACAAATTTTAAGTACAAAAAACTCGTCGTGACTCGACAACTTAGTATTGCCCTGAACAATGACTTAACCGGTGATTGTACCCCTTAAAGGTGCTTGTTCACAAATGTTGGGAAAATTCGAAAGTTAAAAACTTATATCTGTAAAACTGTATAACGGCCGTACTGCTATATGATATGAACTGAATAATATTCATTTGGAGCAAAATCAGATCGTTTTTAAATCTTTCAAATGATAAATACAGTGAATAAACATGCACTTTAATCCGAA
The DNA here is from genome assembly GCA_947846245.1 of Cerastoderma edule. Taxonomy (NCBI): domain Eukaryota; kingdom Metazoa; phylum Mollusca; class Bivalvia; order Cardiida; family Cardiidae; genus Cerastoderma; species Cerastoderma edule. The sequence continues at coordinate 4,575,961 of OX401412.1, read as the reverse complement.
ACCGTGATATCACTTTTGATACACACGTGTGACATTTAATTTTGATTCTTTCGCGAACAAGCACAAGTGCGTGCACAAGTTTGTATCAATAACTCTGAAAATGTTGCTAGGAAAGTTTGTTTAGTTTCAGTTTGACACCGTTTTTGAAACATGTGTTAACCATATCACGGATTTCAATTGATATAAATCAGTATTGTTTTTCATTTTTATTTTGTACTCCCGACCTGGCGCACAGAGTAATTATGTTTTTTTCCAATTACCCATTGAGAATGTCTGTTATTTTCTGTGATTCAATATGGAAACCCCAGGCTCTTCTTATTACATTTTTCATCGACAAAAATCTGTCATGGCCATTCTTTATTGCTTTATGTCGGTGTCTGGCGTCTACAAATTAGTTACATTTGGCTAGCCTTTTTTTCTTTCGACCTTTGGGCTAGAATCTGTCAAATGCAGAGCAACACATGTTCACCAATTAAGGATTTCCTTGCAGAAAATGACTTTCAGATATTGATGAGGCTTGCCTTATAAGAATGAGTGAGTAACTAATTAAAGAGTTATCTGTAGACATGCTTCCCTAAAAAATTAAAGTACAAAGCCAAAGAGATACTATTTGCAAGTGCATTAGGGCATAAACATCAACACTTCTAGTTAGTTGGAAGAAAGTAAGACTCCATCTCTTAAACTCTGCCTTTATGCAATGACTTGGACGAGTATATCAAGCTTCTAAGAGCTGTTATTTTTAGATGCCTTCATCACGCGGTCTTTCGGAAATCTTCAACCCATCTTGTCACGTGACGTTAGTAAGGTGCGCTGGAAGAAGTTCTTGCATTTATCTATAAACACGAAATTGAGAAAGGTCTTTGGTTTTGTGCAACTGTGTTTTAATATCAAGTTTTTGATATTAATTACTCCCAGAAAACAAATGTCAGACTATGCCTCTTTAAGAGTGATATTGCATGTTAATGCGTATGAACAGTGTTTAACAAATGATTTCCCAAGGCGTTTCTCGAACTGTTTGTTAAATCAATCAACGAGAACTAAAGATTTAAAACCACGATTACTCTTAACCGATTATTGCGCCTGCGTCTTTAAATGATCTTTATCACAGGAGTTGGGTTCTTCCCATACAGCCTTCAGAGGGAGATGGTTAATCCTTACAGTGCTGGAAACGACGCATTGAATATGCAAACAGGTTGGATACAGGCCAGCCGCAAAGTGATCTAACGTGTTTGGTACTCATAGTATTTTTCCTCCTCAAAATTAAGGTGATATCTAAGGTTTTGGAGAGAAGATGAAACAAAAGTATATTTTATGAAAATTACTCGGCATTATAAGGATTAAAAGGTGCGTAATTTTTTACCACCTGTACTTTTGTGTGCATCTATATACTACACAGAGTAGATTGAAGAAAGATATAGGTCCGTGTATTAAAGTAGCTAGCATATTCAGTAGAACAATTGAAAGCAATGTTTTCATCATGGTCACCCAATATCTAGTATCATATGTTGATTTCAATTAGTATCTGACGTGATCACTTTCTTTCCAATGAAATCAAAATGACGTATAATGTATTACACCGACGTTAGTCCGAATGGTCCAGCCATGTATCACACCGACGTTAGTCCGAATGGTCCAGCCGTAGATATTTCATGTAACATAGTTACAGCTTGAATCATCCGAGTTACACCTGTGTGTAACAATATAACAAACAGTACAAGTCGTAACTTCTTTACTGTAACTTAAATGGTTATGGAAGGTTGCGTCATTTAACATTAAAATGACAAGATCAACGTAACATTGCCATACTGTGTGTTTTTAACTCAAATTGTTTTGGTCATGTGCGTCATTTAAAATTAGAGTTGGGACATTTTCAAAATAACATTGTCTTGAGTTTACACATATAAGCCTAATTGTAACATAAATGAACTCACACCAGTCCTGTAGTCCATACCCCATGTAAATGTTTCTTGGGTGAGTATTTTAACAGTTGTTGCCAGGTTTTGAAATTAAAGGGACGATACAGATGGATTTATCATTTTACACGGAGTAGATTCTGCTAAAATGTGCGTGCAGTTGGAATCTATCGTAATTAAGCGTGCACAATCAGCAATCTGCCCAGGATATTGCGTGATGTTCTGCTTCGTTGCAATAAACATATTATGCACTTCCTTCATATATAAGCGAAATACAACACGAATTTAGCGGATATATCAAGAAAACGTTGTGATTAAAAAAAGGAATTGCTCTTCATTGGTAATTTCTCATTATATTTCAATGGTATAGTAGCAAGTTTATCAAAACAAATGGAAAACCTTTTTATCATCAAAGTGTGATCGCCTGATATTGCTTTTAATTTAGACCGATGATGGAATCGAGGTTCCATGAAGCAACACACAAATTGAGATCTAATAATGATCTCATAATTTTCATTTTATATCGTACAGCGTTTTAAACTTTTTTTCTGGTTCCGACATCTGATATGAATTGCAATATGTGACTTCACAGTCCGCTTTCAAAGTACGCAAAAGCTCCAACGAGAACAAAATGACACACAAATAATCATTGCAACCATTTGGACAACAGAAAACTTTGCTCGAGATGCGGATATCCCCTTTAAACCACAATTATTACGTACTGATCGTGTCTGTAGTAAAAGCGTAAAACACAGATATGTATAACAGCTTAGACACCTTACCACATAAGGTATCAAAAGTGATGCATTGGAAAATGGTTTGACTTTTACAAATCTGATTGTATATTAGAGAACAAGGTTGTTTAAGTACGTTTATCGAAGGTTAAATACTTTTTGGTAGAAGTTGGTCTATATATGCGAGTCTTTGAGGCATGAAATCGTCCATAGAAGTACGCTTTCATAAAGAAATAATAGCATCGATGTATTTGAAGCCCTGGGTCAATAAACGATTGTGGCTAAGCAAGCGATTCTTGTTACACACATGCATTGCTTTCGTTTCAAGATCCAAGATATTGAAAAAGAACAAATATGATACGATCAACTATTTCAGCAGTATACTTCCACGCATATGTGAAGTATTCAAAACAATTAGATGAGTTTACGCATAAGAGGAAGATAGATTTCGAAAACATTCCGGCAAACTATGAACTTGTTTATCACGAATTGTTTCTTATATTGTGACAATACTTTCTTTAAGAAGTCACATCAAAAGTCTGCTATATTACGATCTATGTCATTGTCATCGACTTGTATTATTGATTTATAAGAAGTTTCAGATATCCAGTACGAGATATAAGTGCAGGCGCAGGCTAATTCCCACAAGCACAAGTGCCTCGTTTGATGAAATGCAAAACAATTCCCAAACGGCATCTTCTGGATAAATATGTTAGCCAATCCAAGAACAGTGACTCTATTGTTATCGTTTGGTAGCATAATTGAACACGATTGAATTTTAGAAACGGAAATTATCCTACACTTTATGTATAGAGAATCGTATGAGCTTATTGTTTGTCGAAGCCATATACCGCCTTGATATATTTTCTGTACGTGCAAAACTCTGTTTTAACCGCACAAATAGACAATGCGTCTCCGTGACTTAGTTATAAGAGTTCAGAACTTGTAGTCCAGTCATCCTATGAAAAAAATGGACTCAACCGTCAACTAATTGCAACAGAAACGAAATCTCTTTTAAAGTTATCATGAATGTATAAGAGATGACAGAAAAAAAGTCCTCCAAAATCCCCTCAGGGGAAATTGGTTAAAAACTCATTTTATTATTGCTACTTTCACGCCTTTTGGAAAAAATCGCATATTTGTATATATCTACCAAAATGGAACAAAACCCCAACAATTCACACAAAAATGATGTTTTGATAAGCTGTATACTTTATCTACTTGTTCATTTATCATTCACATCAGTTTGCCTTCTAGAATTGATTTATTCCTATAAATATTGTGAATTGAAAGGGGTCAACTTACCCCACCCACCCATTAAAACTAAAGAATTATTTTTTTTTTTTCATGTCAATGCATTCCTATATGCTAGAATTCGATATTATCTGGCAAAGCTTGTTCTCTAAAACTTAAATCAAAGACAAAACACACCTTTTTGCATTAGATAACTTATATATAAAGACAATCACATATATGCCTATTTAAGAAAAACGAAATATACGACACAAGCAATACAATATTCATGTGGTATTTTTTGACGTTTTGCATTTGTTTCGTGAACTGAAAAAAACAATAAATGAAATAAAGAAAGAAACATATTGGGAAAAGCAGCAAAAATAGTACTATTCTATTGCTTCTTTCTCACTATGTGCCAGCTTTTCAAAATTAAGTGTACACTCATTGAATTACACATGGAGTACACTATTGCCTTAAAAAATAAGGGCACGCCTAAATTCAATATTGAGGTATCTTTAATTTCGTTTAAAACACAGACCAGATATTCAATTAAAATCAAGATCGGGTATGACCTCCACATGCAGAAATACATGCACGACATCGGGGTGGGGGTGGGGGTGGGGGGGCGGTCGGGGGGGGGGGGGGTATTTCTCCTGAAGTGCTGCACCAAATTCCTGAAGATTGGCTGGTATGGGGCGACGTGCGCGGACTCTCCTACCAACAACATCCAATACATGCTCAATGGAAGAGAGGTCTGATTATTTCGCAGATCACTGGATTGTCAAGATGCCCTGTTACCTGACGAAGTCAACTGCATTACGAGCTCTATGGGTTCAGAAATTATTATCCTGGAAGACAAAGTTTTGACCAATTCTATGTACAAATGGGACAACAACAGGACGAACAATTTTATCAATGTGTCCATTCAGGTTTCCAGGAACAGGTACAAGTTATATTCTCCTACCGTAATAAACACCACCCAGGCCATGATGCTCCCCCGCTAAAAGAAATCATGCTCCAAGACAGTGGTGCATTTGTATCTCTCCCCACGCCGATGCTATCAGAATCGCAGACAGAACCTCGACTCATCCGAAAAGACCACATGACGCCACCGACGTATAGGCCAACCTTAATCTTGCTAGGACAACCGAAACGATTATATCTCTTCAGCCTTGACATGATGACACCATGAAAAGGACGCATTGTCCGAGATTTACTGTACTGCTAGAAACTCGAAGTCCTGTCACGGTATGGATCTCCTGCTTTGGTTATGGTGCGGTTACGAAACAGTTGCGCAAAGCAATAACCCATTAAAGGCGATCTTGCTGGAATGTTGTTTTCCTAAGGTGCCCATGCCTCCTCCTAATTTGAACACCACCAGTCTGGTGGTGTAAAGCTGGAGGTCGTGCAATAACTCTTTTTGACTTCCCAATAAACCTGGCAACATGGTTCTAGGATTCACCAGCTTGCAACATGCCTATGCATTGCCATTTCTGAGCTTCTGAGATACTGCCATGATGGCATATTGCATTGATATGAGACTTGATTGTGTTTCATTTTTATCGTATCCAAGAATTCACGTGAGTGCACGGGCAATACATGTAATGAATACATGCTACAACACTTTATCGAATATGTTCGATTACACGGTGTTATGAGTTTGGGTTAACGGATTATGAAGAGGCAAATTCTCCCTATCCTATCTAGAAAATAGTTAACAGTGAAAGGGTTCTCTTATTTTTGCATCTCAATATATTTACAGACTCCCCTTTCCATTTTGTATCGTTCTTGCACAATTTCTGCATTAGCGAAGATTGCTCCCCGACATTCCCCCACACCCTCAGGAACGGTCAAGAAGGTATGTCTACAAGAACAAGGTTTTCGGTCACACTTTGTTTTACATGAGTATTTTAATCAAAGGCAATTCACAGTATTTGATAAGAACTGCTGTTTTTGGAAGTGAACAATCTTCCTCGAGTAAAACCACCTTTTTGGTACCTACCCCTTCACTGCATTCCTTTTGTACACAATCCTTTCGAGAAGGACAATTTGAACATCCATCAAATACAAATATTGCAGGTTTGCTAATGACATCATCAGAATATGTTCCACGTATATCCGAAGGCAAACGTAAGAACAAAGCCCTATCGTCGTGTACATATTGAACTGACTCATCTAGCTATTTATTGACACTACAGCCAACCTGCGCTTATATTTCATTTGTCGAGGAAGGTTTGTCAGCTAGTTTCAATAACCCAGAAGACCCATATTGTGATGGCGGGAAACTACACAGCTCTTTCTTAAATATATCTCCTTCATTGTCATGCAATATATCAACCGGAGCTGTTAGACGCAAATGCGGACCAGTTTGTGCTGCTTCTCCAATTTCTCTTAACGTTAATTGAGAGTTTGGGGTTACGGAATGGCTTTAACCTATAAAACTGTATTCTGAATCGTATTTATAAACCATGTTGATAATATTCAATTGGCCTTCTTACTTTGCATAGTCGACAATTACATAATATATACTCGTCGACCTGACACAATGTTATCAAGTGTATAGTCCGCAACGTGGATATCTATGTTTAGGTTGTCCGTATGATCTTTTTCCACCCTCGAATGACTGGTTTCTACATGCTGATCACTTGTATATTTCTGCATTGCATAATTGTAGTATGTACATACAGGAATTGACAAAAACAATTAGTTTCTCTGTGATTCTTTCAAACCATGACCACATTTTATTCTACCTATTGTCTTAGAACTTCTAATAAGGACCTGCTCAAAAACTTGATCTGTTGAAACTATTGCCGATGCGCGATCGCTTTGACAAACTATATGGTTTCCTTCATATAAGTGAGACATCTGGACTCTGTAGGTAATGTTTGGCTTTAGTTTGAAGATAACATAGGAAGATAACAGAGCTCTAAACTGGGGCTACATTTGTCTGATGGCTTGAATTTACAGTTCTCAGCAATACAATCATTTGGCTTTAATAAACGTGTGTAGTAGGTCAGCCATTGTTTATATATGAAACACAACTTGGAAATGCTATTTGACAAACAAAGGGCTTCTTTTCAAGTTTGTCCTACATCTTTTGAAAACTACTTCACCACAAACTTCTTCAACTGGTTTTTCTTCTTGCATAAGGATTTCATAAATGTTAACTAACATTAAATCATTTCATTGGGTTCAACCTCGCTAAAGGTTTCAGTATTTGTCTTTGGTTTGGAAGTCCAGGTCATGCTTTCAACTTCATGTATTGTGACTTCCTCTCAAAGCAATGCAGTATTGAAAGAGATTCCCATAAGTATTACATTTAAGAATTCATTCAGTAGGAAATGGCCTCAAGTTGCTCTAGAAATAACCGTGTCATTGAACATGTGAATCACCACATTTTGAGAAATTCTGATAGTCTTGTTCTTCCATTTATTGTCCTATACAACGGGAGAAGCTCAAAATGGTATGGAATCCACAATGTTAATGTGACCTTCTTGCACTCTTGATAGTACTATCCATTATTACCTGCAAATGGAAAATAGGTAAAAAGGCATTTATCATCACTTGTGCGTTGAGTTTGTCTACAGCATTTTTAATATATACTATTCAGTTAACATCACTGCAAATGAAAAATATTAAATTAAGCACAACCACACTTGCTTTATCTTTCTTTTGATTGAAGGTTGTACTTAAGCGTATTTCACCTTAATTTTCATAGTTCATACAACATATGTATTAATGATGAATAACAATTAAAAACGTTATAAGAAGAAAAAATGTGACTATAATGATATCTTTATCATACAATAGGTTATAGTAATAAATGCACCTTCAGAGTAAATTACAATCGCCACCAGATGATATTTGCCGAGGATTTTTATCTCATCCACATTTGCTCTTCATCTTTAACCTTCAATTCGATCTATTTTGCCAATGATTAAGAAACTAAACAAATGTAAAAATCAATTGAACAAATCATAAATAGATTTATTTCATTATTTTCAAAAGATAATCTAAGAATTAAATAATTTTAACATATGAACATGATTGATTTAATTGAGTGAGTAGGAGAAACTTGAGTTTTCGTCAAATCATTATCTACAATGGCACTAATTGGCCACCGTAGTTTTAAAAAAAGAACAGCTATTCCGAGGTAAATATTTTATGTTCATTTTATATATTTGTCATTGTAAGGTGCATGTTTGTCATTTTATTCATGTTTAAAGATATATTTGAATGTGAATGGTCATAAAATCGATGTTTTGGGCGAAATTAAACAAAACAAACACTTTTTAACTTACCCACGAAAACCCATTACAAAGCATTCTGCAGGCTATTTCAAAAATAATATTTCATCTAAAATGTAATCATGAACATACAATTATGTTTTTTTTTATCAGATAAGGGCATATATAAATGACAATAAGCTCAACTTACCCTTTCATGAGACTTTCAACAGCAAGTTGACCTCGAAATTTACCGATGACAGTTCACGCTATGTACTTTTCTATGGTGGTACCTTCGAACCATGCAATTTTCAAAAAGTTTAAATGCATTTTCAGTATTTTCCCCTGGTGGGATTTCTGAGGACTTTTTATATGTTATAAAGGAAGTGTGCAGCTATAATAAAATCACAAATTTGTTTCTGTTGCAATTAGTTGTGGGTTGACTTACAGATTGACTGGACTATTGAACTAGCAATGCTTCTCTCATCGCAGGCTATTCGTATTCTTTTACAAGAGACAGTCGGCCGGAACTTTTTTTTTATATTCTTCAGTACGTTTTGGACTCAAGTAATATTCAGTTGGAAAGGTGCCTTTTAAAGGCCCCTGTTATATATCACTAAAAAGCCCTGCTTTTATATAAAAAAACAACAACAAAGCAGTCAATATTTAAACCCGCCATCATTAATTTTTAAAATTCAACATGGTCCTTTGATCAAGCAAAATGATAATAAATTGGAACATATAGAACATTCTTATTCAAACAATAACGACATTGGACCAGTTTGCTGCAGACGACTCTGGAAAACATTGTGGGAAAAGCACAAGCAATTTCTCATTTTTCCACAATGTTGTCTGTCCTATCATAAGATTGCTTTCCAATTTCATCTAATTTTTAAATGTCATCTGCAAACTCTTTCAATTTTTGAGCGTTGAAACTATGGTGTTTATCAAAGGGTTAAGGCGCAGCAGAGACTATCAAGTAAAGACATATGAAAAGAAAGACTTTGTAACACGCCCCTAACCACATTCCCATTTATGTGCGTTACTAGTGGAAATTATGGAAAAGATGTACCACAACGACCTAACGCAGAAAAGCATTTTCGACAGAAATACCTGCGATCTTTTAAGAGGAAAAATAGCCACTAGCAAATTGTCAGATTTTTGTAATAAAACCTCTCCAATCCAGCTTGGAAATAAACCCTCGCTGATCACAGTGCAGTGGAAGGAATTCACTGTGATGACAGAAAAACAGCGTAGTCATCCTTTCTGTCAACACAAATTATAACCTGGTTTACAACAGAAGCTGTTGTTGATTCTAAATAAACCTTATCTGCTCTTCCTTTGAATTTGGAGCAGCCGCAATTTATACTATCTAACAGTCAACTTGTAATACACATCCACAGAAATCTTCCTGCAAAAGATTTGGCGAATGTCATATTCAAACTTAACACTGCAAAATGTCCCGAAGCCTCGTCATTTCGTAAGAACTTTTTAGGCGGATTATTACGTTCGAATTACAAGAGTCGTTGCCACGGAAACTAATAAATTCTGGTTTGTAGCACTGGGTACAAGTTTACTTAACATTTACAAACACAATGTTGCGTAAGTTTGTTTTGAGAATCCGCGAATATTAGGTTCGTTTCAAGTTTGAGTTTTCCTCTATCAATAGGTGCAAGTATCCCAATATAAATGAAATAATGTTGACACGATGTTCAACCCATATAAGTAGATAAGTGACTAGGCATGATATTTTGATTCGAAATTTTGCCAACCGGTTACTCGGTTGTGTTTATTGATGATGATTTACATTAGAAGTCGAATCGACCTAGGAATAGGGACATCAAAGAAAACCGTTCATGAACAAATAGTGTTAACCATCCATTTCTTAGGCTATTGATGGGTAAATATTTAAAGCTGTTTGGTAAGTTGTACTTTTTCTTTGTTTCGAAAAGGTAACACAAACATGCTTTTGGTCACGATGTTGTATTAACTTGTGACTGGGTATGATATCGTGCTTTCTAACGTAAATAGCCATTTGACAGTGCTGGTCGAATCGCCAAATAGAAATAGACACTTTTCATGTACAAAGTATTACAAACCCTTCCACAACAAATTTGCTGAATGTACAATATTGATGAAATAACATACGTCAATTTTAAATAAGTGTTACATTTTACAAACAATTTCTTTTGAAATCAATGCGGGTTCTTCATTTTACTGCAAGTATGCAATATAAATGGAAATAAAACACATCTCAATTGATATGTTATCTCATTACCCCATAGAGATAGTCTTATCAAGTCAAATTAAAAACAAAAGACAGAATAATCTTTAAAGGCACATCAAAGGAGATAAGTACAAACAAATTACGGAAAAAAAAATATGGAGTTCTTTAATTATGTTCATAAAAGTCATGAGAATTAATTCACAAATGCATTTAGACCCTATTAAAAAAATCCTTTAAAATAAATTATTTTGTGCTTGAAATATAGTTGCCTCCAATTCAATCATGTTTATCAACAACCTGTTTGTTTACATATTCAAAATAAAGAATTCTGAGTGGTCGATTCAAATGTTTGTGTATCAACTGTCAAGGTCAGAGGTGAAGAATGAGGCAACCTGACTTATTAAACTTGCTAATCTAGGTTATTTCTGGTAGACTTTCATGTTCAACTTTTGCTGATGGGGTATTTTGGTTATAACTAACTTAATCTGATCAAAAGTTTGCCAAATAAAATAGTTTGATATAGCATTATTCTCCTTTTATGTGCCGTTAAGCAATATATTTGATATCAAATATAGAGCTTAAAACACCGTGTAAAAAGGAAAAGATACTCATCACGAGCCATTTACCCTTTGTCACCATGCCTTCAGGATTCGCCTATTACCCTTGTTTAGCACATTCTACGTAAGAGCTGATTTAGCTAGATTGCACATTGTCATTTATTCGTAATAATAAATGACCAGAACTCTCATTATCTATGTATTGTGCTAAGTAGTGTTTTGAACTATATATGTATGCAGAACTGAGCTTCGTAAAGTCTGACTTGCAGAGTTGATATTTAGTTATTCATTTCCTTTTCGGGATAAATGCGCTCTTGGATCATACTGCGACGTTTCAACTGGTATTTCCGGGTTGAATCATCAATGTAAATTTTCGCAGCGTGTATAAAGTGGGCGCCTTGGGACAGTTCGAATCTGATAGCTCTTATACAAGCTCTATGAATATCAATTACCTCTGTGCATGGGTTGTGTCCGTTTTCAATTATGCCCAATTCGGCATCTCGGTAGATATCTTCGGCATCTTTTTACCCTTAACCCTTATAGTGCTGAAACCGACTTCATGCTTATGCAAACAGGTTAGATCCAGGCCAGCCGCCAAGTAAATTGGCGGCTGGCCTGTGATCTAACCTGTTTGCTACTTTGAGTGTCTTTCTGCAACCAAATTAAGTAGATGTTTAAGGTTTTGGAAACCATCGTTTTATTAGAAAAATAACTAAGCATTCTACGGGTTATCTTCAATATACAAGGAGTTGATATTAAAGCTATGGAAGTCTTTAGAGATCACTGTATCACAATAACTTTTAGTTTTAAACTTAATTTTCCTAAATCGGTTTTGAAACAAGTTCTCACAAAATAGATTAATCACTATGAGTCTGCTTCCTGGATATATAACCAGTGCTTGCCCCGGACATGGATTAATGAAAGGTCGCATGGCAGATCCCGCTTCTTAAGGGATTCGAACCGACACCTCCATGTCCAGAGGCCGCCCCTTTCCCTTGAACAATGCCCTTAAGAATAAATGATTTATCCTAGTGAACGGTTTATCTTTTTGTCACAACGATGTCTGGAATACTAAAAATAAAATGTGCATTATTTACTCATGTCTTTTTGGCGCATGTTGTTACTTTCAATTTGGACCAGTTAAAAATTACCAAATGGGGGACGTTGTAAACTTGTTCCATTCCGTCACTAAAAGACAATATCTCTGTAATATTGATTTGATTATATAGACTGAGTTTGATATTGAGATCTTTCAAATAAAATAGTTGAGTATGAATAGGCATCAAAAAAAAAATAGCAGAGATGTATTATCTGCTTCTTCACGTTTAGTTCATCTCCTTTGCTTTGTGTTATTTAATAAGTAAGTTGTTCTAACAGAATATGAAGATCAAATGCCTGCGACTTGGTATAGGATCTGTAAGAATGGGTATTTTGTCGTGGTTTCGGATGACAATGTCCCCAGTGATGATTAAAACTTGCTATGTCTGTCATTCTCATACTCCCTAAAGGATATGTCTCAACAAGTAATCAAGAAAACCGATGACTGTCACAATAAATACAAAAATGTAATTTGTCACATTCAGGCGTTTATTGGAGAAGGAAAGCAAACAAGCAATTTTAATCTTTCGTACTAGTAGTGTACTAATATTTCCCTTGCCAAACAATTTTCAATTTCTTTGCAACGTCTTCAAGCGATAATCATTTGCTACATTTATTTGTATGTTTGTTTCTTTCACGTTTCGTCTGCTTCTTACTGTTCAGTACGGGAACACCAGTTGTTCATTAATTTGAAATGCATTTCGCGTTCATTGAACTAAGTAGAATTACAAGGTAAAACTAGTGAGCCAAGTTTTGAAAAAGAACTGTCTCTGTGGTATTTTGTTGAAATTCTTTCGATGAAATATGCTTGATCTGCGCAGTTCTCATTTTGTTATAATACTTTGTTAGAAATTATATTTAAGTTCCAATAGAGCGAATACATTAATGTCATTCAATTGGTCATTGTATAAATTATAGTTAGACGAGAAACTAAAATGATAACAGCAGATAACTGTGGAAAAAAAAGGCAATTTGAAACAGAATATCGCTATTACGCCATTTTGAAACGTTTTCTTTTGGCGGAATATTTTGGTTATTCTCGGTATACATCGGTCTATGCCGGAACTGTTTGTTTTAAGCCGAATAGATTCGGCCCCGACCGGTGAATGCCGAGAACGACCGAAGTAATCCGACGAAAGAAAATGTTTCAAAACATTATTGGTATTCATCTAAAACAAACTCAGACATGATTCCCCGAGTAACCCGAGTACTGTTTGGCATTTCGAGGTCGTCTTTTAAATTATTCTTTCTTGTGAATGCCATTATTTCCCCGATTGGTCGTAAAGAAAATAATCTTAGATTAAACCACAAAAACAGGAACTGACTTGTGATACATTTTATCAATATTACTTGGCCTAGTGTTTTAGCCGGGTCTTCCAGATGAATATATCAAGAAAGAAGCGTACAAATATGAAAATCTTTACATATTGGTCAATAAGACATCACCCAAACGGATCATTGATGGGAAAAACTGTTTAAACGTGAATACATGAAAACATGTTTCATGATTAGAAAAATTATTGACATGATACTTGATGTATTGATCAGAAGTTACAGAGGGGTGGAGGCTAAGCCAACTGAAAAGTAAAATCCCTTTTGTTTTGATGAGACAATAGACAAATTATCAAATTTAGGGATACACTTTCAAACATGCTTCGCCTCACGTTTACGATATACTCGCTGATAAACGTTCAATGTTCGATGTGGATGTTGAAATTGCAAACATTGGTGGGAGTCTATGAACCTCACGTCAATTCAGCAAATAGAGATTTGTACATTGATATAAAATACTACAGGTATTCTGTAAATGGGGTAGGACGGCCACGCCTCTTTACTTAAGGATGTGTCTTGAAAACAGTAAAAAAATAATATTTGTATGATCGGTTATTAATTATTCGCTTATACTTCCAAAGACCCGTCTTCACCAAACTGGTAAATCTTGGAAACTGTGATTTAGAAAAAATACATTTATGACGTTCTTTTTTCCCCCCAGATATCATGGACGGCAACAGTACGGTATTATCACTCTTTAACGAAACCGGTGGAGACATAGCGAACTCGAGTATTGACGATATAGGGTTTAGAAACTCATACGAGATCCATCGGATTGCCGCCCCTGGTCTTCTAGTGGTGGACCGAATCGTCACACCTATCTGGTACGTCATAGGAATCATCGGAAACCCTTTGAGTATCAAGATTTGGCTCTCAAGAAAGGTCCGTCGAACCAACACCTCCGCCATTTATCTCGGCTCAATAGCTATAGTCCATACCGTGTTTATATGTCTCCATATATGGATGGAGCTGTTACAAGCATGGGGTATACGCACCATCAACCGACCAATCGTGTGTCAGATCTTCATGCTGTTCTACATGGTACCCCAGTATTTGGCGCCGATACTCATACTTGGCTTCACCAGTGAGCGTTTCATTGCCGTCTGTTTCCCGTTCAAGAAAGAAGATTACTGCACGGTCAAGCGAGCGTTCACAGTAGTGTTATCGCTCACCTCTTTAGCGTTCGTATTCTCCATGTTCCAAGCCTACGTCTGGACTTATAGTGAGTCTTCCGGGGTTTGCGAGATCAAAATTACCCTCAGAGTGTTTAACGAGGTTTGTACATGGATCACGGAAATGTTGTGTTTTGCGCTCACACCTCTAGCCGTTCTCACACTGAATATCCTCGTCATTCTCGAGATCCGGAGAATAAACAAGTTTGTTCCTTCCGGCGGCCATGACAGTGACAAGACTTCCGGTCAAACGTCGACCTTCACCTTGCTGTCTGTGTCGTTTTACCTAATATGTACGCTACTCCCGGCCACCATTGTGTACATCATACAACTCAGTATTGACCAGGGCAATCTACAGACACACCCTAAAGACTGGTCACATGACGCTACATGGACGAGTTATCTGACCTACTTTCACATCCGGAAGGTCATAGAGGAGATTTGCTTCTCGAACTTTGCTTCGTATTTCTTCATCTACTACACGACGAGTCCTTATTTCAGAAAGCAAGTGAACTCGATGTTTGTGTGCTGTGCGAAGAAGAGGGATTCCTTGGGAGATGGCATGACAGGAAATTGGACTAAATATGAAACTGTATGCCGTAATGGTGGTACATCCCCGGAGCCTGCAAACATCTGATTTATAACTTCGGCATCTAAGTTGTATAGAATAAAAAGTACCATGTCATGTTGTACTATCGAGTAGAAAACATTGTGATAAAAGGAGAACATATTTATAACCGAGGTATGTCTCTATTTGTCGCCATTGGTTTTAGCTTGCTGTAAATAAGCGTAAAATATACTATGAATGATGTAAATGTTCTTTGGTTAAGATTGCAGTTGTCTCTTAATTGTTTTCTTATGTATTCCTTTTCATTTCAATAACCTACGAAACAAGTTATTTCTTCATTTGATCCTGTTGTATCTTGAGCGTCTGAAAAAGGGCACTCTGAAATTAACTATGGATGAAGTAATTGCTCTATGGCTGATGTTACAGACGGGCTTTTGATCTTCTATTGTTTTGTATGCTCAGTTTCATTTGCTTTCATACCCTTTCAAAGTTTCGAATACATGTATATATAAGCACCTGCAAAGTTTCATATTCATCTGTATCTATGTTTGAGAGCACCTATTTTGCTGGCACTACACTCCATATTTCCCAAGCCTATTGCTCAATTTCTCCTATATCGTCAGTGTCATAATAAATGGCTGTGACGACTTTATGTTAGACATACATTTATTTCAAGAACAAAACAAACAGCGCGATTTAAGTCGAACAATGAGAGATCAGTGTTTTACTTTCTTGTTTTTCTAGTTATTCTCGATTGGAATGTACACGACAAAGAAAACATACATCAAATTTGTTTATATGTGTTAAACGTCGTTTTGATAATTGCTCGGTTATGTTCCGGCGTTCCTTGATTCAGCAGCACTAGCTCTGAAGCTTCTCGCTACAGAACACTTAAACGAAGCAAGAGGAATCAGTGGGGTTTGAACCCGGGACCCACGAGTAGTTAGACCGCCACCTTAATCACCCCGCCATGTAGGTTATGAATCAAATACATGTATGGCCATGTATTAATTTTAGTTTGAATGAATAATCAAGAAATATCTTGAAAGAAACAACTTTGAAAAAACAATAAGGTTCTTAGATGCGCAGCTTGTAGGTCAATTTCAACAAATGTTTGACTGTTGGCCGATTAGCAATTAGCAGATACTGTTATCAAAGAGTTGATTTGAACTATATAGTTGGTTGTGGGGTCGACTTCCATCTAATAATGCCTGGGTAACGCCAAGGTACTGGAATTTCGCTGATCTCACATGCAATCCCGACAATTAAGACAGAGGAAAGATTCGTTTTACAACCGTTTAATAGATGATTGTCTGCAATAAATGCCACGTGTTCTTCATCAAACAGACGCTATGTTAGCTTAAAATGGTCTGTTTCAGAAATACATCAAACTCTATATGAAGATTCCAAATATGAACTGACTAGAAACAAGTAAAATCATAACGTATTCTCTTCTTATTTAGTTACTATAGAAACCAATGTAAAGGAATAATCTTCTTATTTTGAACAATCCAATAACGTAATGTGATTATCTTTAAATTTTTGTTCCTCTTGCTTGTTAAAATTGCAAGTTTGATATTGTTGATGTTTGATATTGAGGACAAATGAGTACCATAACCTTCTGATTCCATGGCAACCAAAAATCATTACGACATCATCCAATTTTGAAATCTTTTGAGATTGGCTGATTTGTACTTGAAAGTATTTAATACCAAAAAAATGAATTATATCAGATGTCGCATATTTAACAAAAGTTGGCATAGCTTCTTACAAGAAAGAATTGTGTATGCTATCATTACCCCTTGCCATGGAAACACGTACTTTATTGCAAACAAAATATATACATAAAATGGCACCCTATCCAAGTAAATTGGAATGTTTTTATCACTCAGTTGAGTTTCGATATGTTACCATTGACGCTTAATGTAAATAGGCATGTTTCATTACATTTTCTTTTATTTACACAAGTTGACGGAAGGATTGTTATGCTGTATCAGTCTAGATGTAAAAGATTTCATTGTGGATATAGCATGGATAAGATGATATCTCAACCATCAAATACGCCAATTATAGATGTGAGACTACGTTGCCATACCAAATTTACTGCACATTTAAACATAACAGCAATCAGTTCTGTTCCTAATTAGTGTTTTAAACTTATCAGATATGACTTTGCCTTTGAGGGGTTTATTTGCTCGTTTCGTTATATTTGTAGCATAATTCCGTCTCCTTCTATCCGAGCAGGATTGTTTTTCCCATAGGTCTTATCGGAAGTGGGGGTAATGTTAACAGAATGTCTGGGGAGGAATTAGTCTGTGTTCTCAGTTTTCACATCTTACATTCTTGCTTAAAATTCACACGAAAGGGTATGAGTACAAATAAACTACTTAACAAATATATGAAGTTCTTTTATTATGTTTATTTAAGTCATGAAAATTAATTTATGAATGTTATGAGACCCTATTCAATAAACTCCTTTACGATAAGTTAGTTTGTGCTTGAAATATTGTTGTCTTCAATTCAATCATGTTTATTAACAATCTGTTTGTTTTCATATTCAAAATAACGAATTCTGATTGGTCGATTAAAAGAAAGTGTATCATATGACCTGGTCAAATGTGAAGAATCAGGCAATCTGAATTATTAAACTGGCTAATCTGGGTTAATTCTCATTGGCTTTCATGTTTAAGTTGTGCTGATGGTTTTTTTCGGTGAAAACTTTTTTAATCCGACCAAAAGATTACCTAATAATATAGAAATTATATAACATTAGCCTCCTTTTATGAGCTTTTAAAACACAAACGTGATTGAACAAGACGTGTGTACAATGTGGATACGATTTAAAACTTCGTTGTTGTACCGTATATTAACGTGATTGAACAAGACGTGTGTACAATGTGGATACGATTTAAAACTTCGTTGTTGTACCGTATATTAACAGGCAGTGAATCACGCCACCAATGCTAACGCTCTTTTGTCGGAACAAGATGGCCGCGCTCAGGTAGTTTTGCTTTGTTCACCTTCTTTTGCTAGTGATTGTCCTATTTTATAACCCCGCAAGAGTTGATCATCAACTTTCTGGTTCTGGTGGGAAATGATTACCCATGCTGTATAACGGCGTTACGTCTAACACTCGGCAGAAATATTGAAGTCGACGGGCGCGTATGTCCAAAACGGTCATAATGTGCCAATCATCGGCGAAAGTTGGTGGAAAAAGCAAATATTCCTGGCGTGACCATCTTAATTGGATATAAGATTGTATAAAATAGAACTATTGTTTTATGTTTAGCAGTATCAAAATATCAAATTATCAATTCAGTAATCCGTCATTCAACGATATGCACAAACTAATAGATCTAACCCCATAAGTTCTCAATTTGTTTGAATCCTCTTCAGGATCTTCTTAAGATGAACAATAAACCTTTCTTGTCCCTATTCTTAAATGACGTTTGTTATTGATATGATCTGGTAGAACAACTCACATTCCTTCTACATGAACTGGAAAGACATCAGTAGTCACATACAGATTCTAAGAACTATCTGATAATGGAAATGAGAAATCAGTAAAGTGCTTCAAGCCTGTCATGTTCATTTTTTGCACGAAAATTGATCACATATCGTACGTGACTAGATTTTCGCACCGTTAAATTCTCGGGGCTTGAATCCACTGTAATTGTCTCGTGTTGCAAATGGGACGGAAGTGCAGGCTCTCGAATTTTATGAGATTTAGCGAGATTTTATGCGATTTCAAATTAAACGAATACACTTTGCAGGCTCAGATAATTTTCAATTGATTCTAACCTCTCGCTGTACGAAATGGTCCCGAGGCGCTTAAAGCTGGTATAAAAGCTTTCACGCTGTCGGGGAGTATCCTGATAAACGATGAATTGTTTGACAATGCCTCCATATTATACTACCCCTCTAACACGTGACCCCAAAAATATATTATGTGGCAAAATCAAATCTGAAGAGTTATAAGAGTTATCTAAAGCTGCTTGTTCACAGATGTAAGGAAACTCGGACATTAGAAATATATTTGCTACAATGGTACAGGCGTGTATTATGATACTGTCTGCCGCAATATTTGAAACAACAACAACAATTTGAGTGATTAGAAACGGCCATAATAGAATAGAACAGTATTGGCCCAACCAGGATTCATATCGCCTTGTTGATAGAACAGCTAGACCCGGAATCGAACCCAGGATCTCCGCAAACCCACGGACAATCAGTATGATGACATTTGGTCCAACGTATATATGACCCATGGTACACATAGTTTGTGCCACAAACATTTGATCTCAGTTAAAAAGAAACTTGGATTAATTTGATTGAGATTTGATAGTCTTTCATTTACATCTGAGCGGTCAGTGTACATATTTGCCTGGTATCTCCTCAAAGGGACTGGTCAAGGAGTAGAGCGTCGGTCCCTGGACTAGTTGGTCGTGGGTTCGAATTCTACTGTAAAACCTTTCATTGATTTACGTTCGGCGCAAGTACTGGTTGTGATCACAATCGACTTAAAATAAATATGTTTAAAACAAAGACTACAATGTTTTTACAAGCCGATGATTTAATAACATTATGCACATGATTATGAATCAGTTACATTTATCGATGACAAATGAATTAATCCGGTAGCACTGACTTCATCAAACATAGGAAAAGACTAAAGGGTGAGCTGAGTTTTAAACCCAGGATCCGTGTGTTCAAATAAGGCACGTTACCGAGGGACTTAAATGCGTTTGTCTCATACAATTTAATTCTGAACGAAATCGCGGGGTTTGTAAGCAGGAGATATGTTGAAGGGTGTTGGTGTTCATGGTAGAGTTGAATGTCCAATCAGACAGAAAAGCTTAATAGTTAGATGATTTACACAATATGTAGAAGTCCTTGGTTCGAGTCTTGGGCAGGCTGCATGTTTTCTCATACTTTTGTTATATATGAATACCTTACAACACATAGGGAACGATTATGTCCATTTAAAATATACCGTTACGTGACGATAGTGTTAACTTCTATAATAATAAAGTAGAAGAGAGTTATTCAGTTCCTTGTGTACACATTCAAGCGAACGATAGAAGAAGTTTTAAGCAGCCCTGTTGACATGTACAGAGTGGACATTTCTTTTATTATCACGTGTTTATCATTTTAATCAAATGAATTCAATAAAACTTCATGTTTTAACACCTTTGTGTCGGCTTAATGTATAATGTAATTTGTTTAAACCTTAGAATGTTGGGTTATTTCCTTAAAATAGATTCTGTTTCGTCTGCTTTCGTAAAGCTTGAATATCTTCTTTATCACCAATTTACTTAGCAGTTAGCCTTGATCCAACCTGTTTGCGTAAGCATGAAGTTGATTCCAGTCCTAAAAGGGCTCAAGTGTTAGATAACCAACGCATGAAGGATATCTCCTCAGATACACACATTATTATATTACATACAGTCAACCTTGTTTTCAGCGACCATATAGTAGAAAAGTATAAAGAACCATGCTCTACAAGACAATTAACAACATTGTGTATAAAGGAACATGAAAGGCTATGGGTACAAATAGATTACAGTAAAAATATATGGAGTTCTTTTATTATGATAAAGACGTAACATTACGTTATACGTTATAAACGTTATGAACATTAATTTACGAATGCTACAAGATCCTATTAAATAAACTCTTCAAACAAACGTTATTTTGTGCTTGAAATAAACTTGTCTCCAATTCAATCATGTTTATCAACAATATGTTTGTTTATGTGTTTAAAATTCTAATTGGTCCATTCAAACGTATGTGTATCAGGTCAGAGCAGATCAGAGGTGAAGAATCAGGCAATCTGATTTATTAAAATTGCTGATCTTGTTTATTTCCTACTGGCTTGCATGTTTAGTTGTGCTGGTGGTTTATGTTCGATGATTTTTATTTTAATCTGACCAATGGTTTATCAAATAATATAGTTCTGATAAAGCATTTTATCCTGTCACTAGTGCCATTTTGGGACCGATAACAAGGTGCCGTATAACATTTGTGATATCCGGCACTAACCATATAACACATCCACGCGACAAATCATGACGTCATAAGAACGAAATGACGTCATGTTTACATCATTCTCTACATATTTTTTCCTTCTTTCTTGTGTTTTATTTACATCTTATTTGTTTGAAAGAATACATAAAGGTAACAGGATAAATAGAATAGAAAGTTGGTGTCTTTGAATGGGAAATGCTATCGGGCTCGGCTTCGGATTATTATCCGTTTCGCCTTCGGCTCACCGGATAATATTCCGAAGCCTTGCCCGATAACATTTCCGATTCACGACACCAACCATCTATTCTCTATATACTCCTTTCACGTGCCTTTAAGAGTGGTCCCCTCGGCCAAGATTATATGTTCTCAACAATGGCAACTGTTCCGTTTAATGAGGATTGCTTTTAAGATTGCGAGGAGGAAATGCGGAGAAGTTAGTACTTGCTAGTGTGGTGTTACAAACGATCGTTATAAATGACATATAATCCAAATTCAACATACTCAAATCGTTGTCATTGATGAACAAAACGTGTGTTACGGATGTGTTTAGATCAAAAACCACATCGACGCATTCTCTCCATATGTAAACAAAACGCGGACATACCTTCAGGTTGTTTGTAACATAAGAAAAGAAATCATTTATATTTCGAAAGGACCGCTTTTAAAGTTTTTTTCCGGCCAAAGCGATACATCCAGGGTGCATATGTAGGTATTGTCGTGATGCTCTCGTCTTTTATGGAATGTCGATGATATTCTCGTTTCTATACTGTGTCACTACGTTGCGATTATGTATCCTTTCCATGTCTAGATGTAGTAAGTTTAAGGCGCTGAGTTTTAAGTGGACTAGCATCTCGCAGACATCCTTGGTAAGTAGTGAAGAAACATGACCCAAATGGCGATTTGTCTATCGAGAATAAGCAATAAAAGGAAGACGACAGGAAAACTCGGATTTGAATAAAAAGATACTTAGCTTGTAAAGAAGTCTTCAAGTCCATCTTGAAGCTCCCAGGTTAGTCTGAACATCAATTTGTAATGGAAAAGCAACTACTGTGTACTGCTAAAAAAATAATCTATTCAGGGTTTAAACATGAGCAGTTCGTTCAAGTTGATTACACAGATTACTTATGATTAATACTGAATGTTGATTGAGTCGACGAATCTGGTAGTTTGTGTCTTCCTTCAGTTAATGTTATAAAGCCAGTTAAAATACAGTCTTGGATCCCCTCCATATATAACTGTATGATTGGTCTTATTTGAAGGAATCACCAGAAAACAGGAAATAAAGAAAATACAATATAATTCTTTTATTAGTCTGACACAAATTTATGCTTTTGTAACTCTCGGTAGAGAGCTCAAAACAAGGTATATTTGAGTAAAGGGTTAAATGGTCGACATTGGTATAACCCAATATTCAGTATCAACCCTTCTAGATATTCGGGCACGCGGAATAATTCAATTATAACAAATAACTCCGTCACTTGCAAATCTGTTGGACATATCCAGGTCACAGCCATTACGATATTATTTCAATATAGCCGTCGTTTCGCCTCATGCGCTAGTACGAGGATATCCCTCATTCGGAAGCCCTCGAATTTCTTAAAATCTTAAAATAACATTGGAGGTAATTGGGATCCATTTTGAAAGTAGTCCGGCAACATGGCAGCGACGAAGGGTCATTCGGAACACCTCGGCCATTTCTTAAAATAACCTCGGAGGTAATGGGGAGCCATTTTTGAAAGTAGGTCAGCAACGAAGGGCCAATCGCATCAACTCGGCAATCCCCGTCACTAGTCGGGGATTGCCGAAAAGAGCAGATTGACAAAATATGAAACAAAGATGTGTTGATATGATCATCTTTAATGAAAAGGGTAAAAAAAACCATTCAATTGTGATATGTAACCAATTTGTGTGTATTTAAATACATATTTAGTGCCTGTGTGCATTTTGCGTTATCCGCCGGAAATAAGGCGAATTACCCCAGGATTTCTGGTGTATTCATGTACTGCCTACGAGGTATATCTACCGACTTGTTGCGGGGATTGCCGAGTAGATACGATTGACGAAGGGTATGTCCGTTTGCAGTCGTATCTACTCGGCATTTCCCGGCTTAAGCCGGGAATTGCCGAGTAGATACGACTTAAAAAATTCGAAACACGGATTTGTTGATATAATAATCTTTTATGAAGTTAGTAAAACCACAATATTCAATAGTCATATCTAACCAATTCGTGTGTATTTACATAAATATTTAGTCCCTGTGAGTAATAGTGAAATCAATTGTGTTATCCGGCGAAAAAAAAAGCCGAAATTCCCCAGGATTTCGCTGATGTATTCATGAACTACATACGAGGTATATCTACCGGCTTGTGCCGATACGATAACCTTATGAAGTTTTAGAACCTTATTGGAAGAGGACCGTTTACCAAAGATCACGGGAGTTAACTCCATCGTCTTCACGAACAGTATTGTTCTAATACTTTCCGTTGAAGGCCTTGCTCTGCGAGTTTCTTTTGTCGTGATATGGTGCGAGTCCGTTTGCTTTAACTTTTTGAACCTTTTACCCTTCCTCATGTACATGAAACAGTTATTTTCACTACTCCATCATTTCTTTGACATAAGAATTCAGACTTAAGGCTCATTTTGCCAGTGTCTTCTATCCAAAATGAGATTGTATTCAGTTCATTTAGCGTCGAAAGGTACATTTATGTGAACAAGGTCTCAAACACAGATCGCTTAAACTTCATATCGAACAGTTTACCAACTGAGCAAACCCGGCTCATCGAGAAGTGTAGAAATCTAGTTTTGTAGACATGTGTAAAAGTCATGGGCAACTGCAGACGAAAAATACTACTGTAAAATATTCTAATCTTCTTAATCATATTGGAGATAATTTATCATTTTTTCATTGTGGTCTCTAACCTAATATCTAACGGATGCACAAAAGAGGTGTTTTATCGAGTTAAGGGTTAAGTTCATTTGTCATCTTGTGTTTGACCTAAATTGTAGTCCAAACGATCCAGACGTATATATAGAGAATAGATGGTTGGTGTCGTGAATCGGAAATGTTATCGGGCAAGGCTTAGGAATAGTATCCGGTGAGCCGAAGGCGAAACGGATAATAATCCGAAGCCGAGCCCGATAATTTTTCCCATTCAAAGACACCAACCATCTATTCTTTTTATCCTGTTACCTTTATGTATTCTTTTAAACAAACAAGATGTAAATAAAACACAAGAAAAAAGGAAAAAATAAGCAGATAATGGTGTAAACATAACGTCATATCGTTCTTATGACGTCAAGATTTGTCGCGTGGATGTATTATATTGTTAGTGCCGGATATCACAAATGTTATACGGCACCCTGTTATCGGTCCCTTAATTGCACTGGTGACAGGATAAATTCCATTATGAATTTACAGCTTGGATCATCCGGGTTACCCAATTTGGAGCAGTGTGACTTTTATTACAATATAGTAAGGGGACGACCGCACTGAACCTCTCAAATTTATGGAGCAGTTTATAGCCTCGTCGCAGTGGTTTCTGTAATCTGCAGCAGTTATTTAAACGTCGGAATCGTTTCTTACTCACAATTCATCCTTTAAAGGCACAACCTTAATGTCTGTATATTTTTTCAGCATATATTTCTTCATGTTATTAGGGTCGTCTACTGTTTTCTTTCTATCTAGGTCTGTCAGAAATGACAATATCCTCATTTACATGTATATACGTTGCCCAGTTCAGAAGCAGGCGCCACCAAACCAATTACTTTGTAAATGGTGTAATACCGTAAAACAAATACAAGTAAAGAGACAAAAAGAAAGAACTGGTGATAACCATAGAATATGAAGATACAAGGAAACATATGAGGTAGAGCCTCTGCCTATTGTACCGAGGGTCCCAGGTTCGAATCCCAGAAAGAGATGAGTTGCCCACACATCGGTGCGAATACTGATTTAGTTTCCAGAAAGCAGCCTTGGAGAGTGGCTTTGAACAAGCTTTAAGCTTCCTCGACAGTCGATGTAAAACAATAAGGTAAATAAGTTTGCTCCGTGTTTTGTATGCTTTATGTGATAGTTTATCAACCGTTTCACTGTATCACCTTACTTTCTACTAGGCGAAATGTTTAATTCAATTCCATCTTTAAAGGTGCTTCTTCACAGATGTGAGCAAACTTGGAAGCTGAAAATCACTTTCTTTAAAACTTCGCAACAGCTGTACTGTTCTATGATACACACTGAAGAAAAGCCAATGGAATCAAAGTTAGACCATTCTTATTTCATTAAAGTGTGTTTAAAGTGAATAAATACGTTATTGAATTAAAAAGCGCAACATCGCCTTTGAGATATACGTCATATTATCTGTAAATATCAAGATGAATTGATGCCCCCTCAATTAATTATGTTTTCAATGGCTACGTCCAATGGTGTTTCAACCAGCAACATAAAATCTGCATTGTTTCTACAACATTTTATCTAGACTTTCAAATCTTCGCTTCTGTGTACAAGGACCTTTAATGTAACATAAAGTGTTGACAATAAATTAAGACAATAAAACCTCGTGCCCGGCATATTAATGGGGAATAAACGACCTGAAGCTGTGTAGCGACCGAGTTAGGAGAATGTTAACATAATGAAATAACACAGATATTACTGACCTTTCTTGAAAATGACACTATTGATGATAAACTGTGTATATATGTTTAAACTGTATGGAAGCTCATAAAGGCTTTCAAGCACCAACGTTACACATTTTATGGTCAATGTTTTAATGTAAGAAAACATTGATGTAGAAACAATTTTATTCTTCTTTTCTTTCGAATTGAATTAAAATTTTTATTACGAGCCAACGAAAAGCATAACAGTTAATGTTGGTCGTTCACAGATGATACAATTTGAAAGTCAAAATAACAGGTCATTGAAACAATATTGAAACTATACATTTTGTGGCATGCAATTAAAATAAATTATCTAAAGAATGATTAATTCGGAAGCGTCACTATATCTACGTATGTACATCCTGCGTGCGGTAGATATCAAAACCATTGCAACGCTTTTGAATGATAACACTGATTAACCCTTTACCAAATGGCAAATTTTCGACTGTCCCGAAATGAAAGAGTTTGCAGACGACATTTCAAAACGTAATGAAATTGGAAAGTTGTGTTCTGATAAAGTAGAAAAGTTTGTGGGAAAAGGAGAAATTGCTCATTACGAGCAATGTCTCCTTTTCCCACAATGTTTTCCAGAGTCGTCTGTAACAAAGTGGTTTAATGTCGTCACTGTATGGTAGTTGGTTTATTCACTGTGTGCAAGTTCTTAAACGTTTCGTACGAACTTACGTTAATTCCAACGACTATCCTCGCGTTCGTTTCGTTCAAATGCACATCCTTTGTACAGTTGTAAAGAAACTTCGGTTTGTAAGCGCCGACACCATTGAACGGGCAACTCAAATGTACGATTCACAACTAAGTATTTGATTCCGTTGAAAGCCATCGTTAGAAAACGGTTACAAGTAACATGTATTTGATATTGATCTTCAAGGAACTCCGTAAGGTCGTCAGAAAAGGAGAAGTCGCCTGCAATTTTCAAATTCTTCCTCTGTGGCTATTGCATTAAAGCATGCTTTTGTGGTTGAATTAAACGGGTCATAATTAAGGAAATGGTCAAAGTTTTGGAAAAATACCAATACCTGGAATCGGATGGATTAAAGTAGTTGAAACGAAGAATCATATGCAAGTTTTTACGAGTTTCCATTTTCGGAGAGACGCCTTGTTCAGATGATTTCAGCGAAGCATTGTTCAAGTGATTGTTTTGCAAAGGGAAAAAAGGGTTATCAGTTTATTGTATGAGATATACATATTTTTTATAGATCCCTCATTACGAAGAATTCCATACACTGCTAGGAATTCGTTTAAGTATGAATACGAGAAGGCACTTTCTGTCCCCCATAGAAAACACTCAAACGTTGTGAAGAGGACGAAAACCACGAGTCATTCGCGCTATTTATAACAAACTAGCAGTTTCAGCGCGTCTCAGTCTATATATGCACGTCTGGACGAGAAGGTAGACGAGATGTGGCAGACGATCATTCACGTCTACCGACTGGTATTGTTGACCTGTGTGAAACTCCCGATCGAGGTTGTGGGTTTGATCCTGGCGTGGTTTAGTGGATCCATGCGTCAGAAATATGTGGATAATATGGCGATAGTGATGGATGAAACTCCGATGACCGTTGAAGATTACGCCGGGTCTATCCATTCCATTGGATACTTAAGGCAGTGGTATAGAAGCAGGTGGGTACAATTACTTTTCAAAACATGTTGGGTATAATGATTTTAAAACAACAGTGTAGATACAATGGTTATATTATAGCCGTTTGTGTAATTGATTGAGGGCAACAGTTCAACTCTTCATCTCCGACACCGGCTGACCATAGTTTTGACTGTTTAACAAATGCTCATGAAATAACTGTTTCATTACCTAACGCATTACATGGTTCTTTGACATCGTTCAACATAAACATTGGCGTCAAATTGTCGTTTGTTTATAACAGACACGATAGTGTAAACGCTCGGAAAGCTTTTTGAAAAGACTTTACCGCAATATAACGCCGTCGTATTGTTTCAATCTGAACACATCGGGCTTATCCAATGAAAACATTTATTTCACAGCTCACGGAATTACCACGGAATTACCCGAGTAATTCCGATTGGTATTGTTTGTCAAACTGAAATCGGTACATATCCGCCTTGGGCGGAAAATATCAAATTATGTCGATTGATCTTTGTGGAAACCCTCGATATGCAGGCGGTAAACAGTTAAAGAGATTGAATGGTCAACAGTTTGTAGTGCATTTGGATTATCAAATAATGATAGATTTCCAGTTTTCTCTAAAAAAATTAGCAAAAATAAGGAATTAACATCCATATAAGGCGTTAGGTAATAATATGGTTTAAGGTTTCATAACAACTATTTGGATAGATGATAAATATCAATAACAACACGTAGTAATCATATCATGGTTATTATTTTCATTATATTCCTACGCGTTTAGGAATAACGACTTTTTTTCTTTTTCCCAACAACTGTTTGGGTTTAATCGATTTGAAGAAGATGTTTGTGTATAATAGCTTATGATAACAAAAAAGAAATTCTAAACATAGCTAAAAATATTTATACCAGCAACATTTTGAGACAGAACTTTCTAAACCTATTATGAATTATATTTTACTATATGTTACTCATCACTTATATATTGTCCTTTTATAACATCAGTTCTATTTTGATACAATTCTATTGTTTTATAATATGCAAATGATTTTGTAAAGTATTGCAAATGATTTTGTATATTGTATGTTGTATTGATAACAACTGTTGGGTTTAAGGTTTTTTGCAATTGTTTCTGTCTGGTTTACAGTTTGCGTATACAATGAATTAATAACAACTTTTGCTTCTATAGTACTATAAAAGCAAAGTTTATTACAACTGTCATCATAAAACTTTTATCCACAGACAGGTGTTAGTATATACTTACAACTGTCTGTGGATAAAGGTTTTATAATAACAGATTTTGTATCATGGTTTTACAACTGTTTGTGTATAATGCTTTTATAACAACAGTTTTGATATGATGAATTTATTACAAATGTTTGGATAAGACGGTTGTATAATAACAGTTGTGGTATTCTTGATTTATATCAACTTATTAGTTGTAATGGTTTAGCAATATCTGCTTAATTTTGATAAGGAAAGATACTCAAGGTAGCATACAGACTAGATCACAGGCCAGCCGCCAATTTGCTCGGCGGCTGGCCTGTGATCTAACCTGCTTGCATAAGCATGAAGTCGGCTCCAGCACTATAAGGGTGAAGATATCAAAAGCCCTTTTATTGCAAAATATTGGTTAAGTCTTTCACAAAATCCTAGAACATGTTAGATATATGTAGATTGTTACGATCAAAGAACAAACTACTTTGATATTGAGTTTATTAGTTTCATTCATTTTCTTTTTGTTGCTTTTACGTAGGTATTTGGACCTGTCTAAAACTGCGCGACTCGGATCAATCGCCCCGAACCCCCGTGTTACATCCTTAGCAACGTTGGTAGAACACAACCTTCTTGATCACCTCAAGCCATCACGGCCTCTGGTAATAAACTTTGGGAGCTGTACTTGACCCCCGTTTATTGCGAAACTCGTCCGATTTAACCAAATCGTTGAAGAGTTTCGTGAGAAAGCGGATTTCATCATTGTTTACATCGAAGAAGCACATGCCGCTGACGGCTGGAAATTCGGGAACAATTACGACATCCATAATCACGTGACCATTGAGGACCGCCATAAAGCGGCGACGCAGTTGAAGAAGTTGGATCCACAGTGCGATGTTGTCATGGATACGATGTCTGACGGGGCTAATAAAGCGTATGGAGGCCTGTATGAACGACTTTACATTATTTTAGATGGGGTTGTCGTTTATGAAGGGGAGAGAGGACCGATGGGTTACCGTGTCGATGAAGTCGATGATTGGCTTAGGAACTTCTTTAACGCTTAGTGACCTCTGTTGCTTGGGCAAGACACTACAGATTCATGCGAAGTACTTGTGAAACCCAGAAAAGCCTTAAAATAACAGTTATGTTGACACGGCGTAAAATCTCATATAAACAAATAAACAAAAGTGACCTGGGTAGTATTTCACCAAAAGACTTTAAGAAATTATTTTCGTAAGTCAAAACAGATTTTTATCTAAAATTAAGGGGCATGTACAATAGTGCAGTGTACACCATAAGCATCTCAGAGAGTCAATTCCAATGACATGTTAAATTGCAAAATAACTTTTCTCGTTATTGAAATAAGAATGTATGTTGCTTCGAACTTACACAAGTTCCTAGCGTTAAGATGTTTGACTGATGGAAAACCTGAGACAGCAATGCCCAGTATTGTTGTTTTAAACTTATCTATTTACATCGATTGTGACAGAAGCATGAATCCTATCAAATTCACTCTCGATACTTCCTGGAAACATGACCAGTACTCGCGCCAATGTTTGATCGAGTCCAATGGCATTGTCACCCTAAACGGTGATCGAGCCTGGGACCAGAGGTCGACGCTCTACCACCGTCGCTCAAATTTGTTAGAATAACCTGGTTACCAAGGTTGCAATAAGTCATTTAAAATGTTTACTGATACCTCTGGTACATGTCTCACCCAACCTCAGTTAAAATGATATGATTAATTGATCAGTATTTGTAGCTCATTAACTCCTAAATGATTAAATACATCTTAAAGTGATTAATCGCGGATCTATTTATGAGTAATGTTGGACTTAATGAGCTGTTAATATTTGTAGAAATTTCTGAATTATTTAAACGTTTTAAAAGGTAAAGGTATGTGACCTTTGATTAAAATTGTAGATATACCTATATTTGATGTTATGACTCGTGCAGTTTAGCCCACCACTGCGAAGCCTGGGATCCAGGG
Organism: Cerastoderma edule; assembly: GCA_947846245.1. Taxonomy (NCBI): domain Eukaryota; kingdom Metazoa; phylum Mollusca; class Bivalvia; order Cardiida; family Cardiidae; genus Cerastoderma; species Cerastoderma edule. The sequence continues at coordinate 4,545,398 of OX401412.1, read as the reverse complement.
GTAAGTCTCACCAGAATGGTAACGTTACGTCTTCAACATAATCAACACCCTTTATATTTTGAAATACATATGGATTTCACAGATATCACGATCCATGTTCCTTTCACGCTTTTTTGACACTTTTCTGAAGTCCTCTTTTCATCCAAATATTTACTTTTACGACGAAATGTATGTAGGAACCTTTGCAAGACAGACCCATGACGCTTGCGTATATCCCTTATTAGGTTACTCCATAGAAAGATGTTACAAAATTGTTTTTTTCTCCGCTAAGAAAGTCCCTTGCACAATATGCACCTACATCAATATACAGTGGTTCCAGCGACTATCTAAATATTGAAGGCGTCATAAAAAATAAACAGAGAATTTATTATTTGTTTCCCTTTTTTTTAGAATTTGACTTTCTCGTCTAGATGACGAATGTCACGTTATTCTGTTTGCTCAAGATTCGACGAAGTCAGAAAAGAATATTTTTACAGCTGGCTTGAAAGAAAGAGTGATCCAATTTTTCGGCCAAATGAGCATGTGATAATAAGAAAATTAGCTGCCTATGTTTCACATATAATGATGGAAGTCGGTGCAAGTTGCGGATCGCGCATATCCACCAGGCATTCAAAACAGGACGTATCCACAGCATTCAAGAATACGGGACTGTGTCATTTAAAAGAGTATCTTCTTAACACGCAAATGGTATCAAACTCAAGTTTATTATACACATATTCTTACTTTGTACTTTTGTATAATAGCTAGATGCTTTTGTTAACAATAAAATGCATCTATTTTTATCATTATTCCGTGGTAAACTGATAATTGTGCTTTGCAAACTCAAAGATACACAACCCTGGATTCCACATTGCCCCTTTACTACAAAACAGGAGAGGAAAGTTGTTGTTCATCATAAAGTGTGTAAAAAGATAGAAAACAAACTACAGTATTTAATTGATACAAGTAATACAATTTTATTTACAATGGAATATCAATACACTTCATTACTACAATTTTTAAAAATGGCTTGTTTTAAACAATTCATTGATTTGATTATATAAACCATATCAAAACCATGTGAGAATGAAAGTTTCTTTAGCTCAAATCAACTTTGTAGATGAAATATCATATGCCATAAAATGACCTTAGCTTCTAGCATACAAATTGGCACTGACACCTAGAACAGAATCTGTTGGCTAAGATTTATTTTCATAACCCACCCTCCAACTTATGTTTTGAATAATCATCTAAAATCCCTATTTAAAGTAATTTTGTGAATATCCAAAATAAAGTAATTGGAAAGCATACCTTTACCGTGATAAACATGTAGGGAATATATCTTTACCACACCATTTTAGAGATGAAGCTACATAATAGCATGTTTGTATATACACATGATAAAACATGCTTTAACCCATGACAAAACATGCTTTAACCCTTTCCCAAACAACACATTTTGGACTGTCCCAAATTGAAAGAGTTTGCAGACGACATTTCAAAATGAGATGAAATTGGAAAATATTCTTAAGATAGAGCAGAAAAACTTGTGGGAAAAGGAAAAATTGCTCGTTACGAGCAATTTCTCCTTTTCCCACAATGTTTTCTAAAGTCTTCTGCAACAAAGTAGTTAATTGTCGTTATTGTTTGGGAAAGGGTTAAAAAGAGATCGCTTATTTACAAGAAAACAATTCTACAACAAAAATCAAAACTTTGTGTCTATAACTATAATGTAAGTCATATCGCCTCCTTTTAATTATTTATAACAAACAAAATATCTCACTTCTTACTATTCATATCAAATTACATGTCTTTACAAAACATGATTGTAGCCAGAATATCCTTCTTTTGAAACAATGATTTAATCCGAATTCGATACAATATTCACATTTGTTTCCTGCCACTGCAGTATTACCCCATCTTTGTAAAAAGCAATTGGTGAAAAAAGGGTATAGTATGATTCATCTCATATTGGATCAATCAGTAGGTATCAAGACCATCAGGATGGGTAGTCTAATTTCAGGAGTCATAAAATACCAAATATCAGGTGTTAATGGCGATACCAATCTTAATCTATTGCATTGGGCTATTAATATAACAATCAAAGATCAGACAGCCTATACAAATGGTTTAAATTGACCTGGGAAATGCCTTTAGATACATGTCATTAAGAGCATTCATGGCATTTTCTACATTTCTTTCGTCATATGATGCCAATTTAACACGCCTATAGTATATTGTAGAATTAACTGTGACAAAGAGAAAATGTGCATGATATAAGTAATTCCTCCTTCAATCACATGATTTAAAGTCAATGTTACACATAAAATGCTATTTTTCATTTAAACATTTAATGGTCTTTACAATTCCTTCTTATTTTGACAAGTCTGATGCTCTCATATTGAAAAATGGATTAATGATGTGAGTGTTAACAAATTATCACCTAACACTGCATTTTTGCATCTTGCAGCCGACAACCTTCAAAAAGCATTGTGACAAAAGGAGAAGCAAAACTGAAAAGTTTTTCACATGTTTACAAAGCTTTCCTACAATCGTCTGTTCAAGTCAACAAAATGTCGTCTGCAGGTGGTAAAGAATTAAAGCAACATTGTGTTTAGGCATCATACCCTGGTTGTTCAATAGAGGATTCCCCCTCCATTACCGCACTCCGATTCTGATCCTCCATATAAACTGGATTAGATACACCTTCCACCTCTGGATCTTTTGTCTCGTTTGATTTAGATTTAGAAAAGTGAGCTTTAAGCTTAGAGAGAGTAACTCGCCCGTCTGTGGACGGTAATGGTGCAGGGGCATTAGGGTCGTTCATGTCATTTTGTACGAGAACTTTCTTAATCTCCCCGTTCGGCCTGAGTCGTCGATATAGGATGTATCCTCCTACGGCTATGATGGCCAATAAGATGACGATAATGCTGATCGTCACGGCAATGATAATGCTGTTTCCTGATTGGAGGACCTCTGGGTCACGTCTCGACATTTCTGGGTTTGGTTCTGTAGGGGCTGTTGAGATGGTTGGGATATAATTTCCTAGAAAATAGAGGAAAGAACCGATGCAAGAAAAGTTATTATAATCCTTGGTTATTGATGTTTTTATTGAATATGGAACAGGAATGATCACTCTCTGATGCCATACAATCTTAATTTTACATTTTGTCATGTCATATGTGATTTTATATGTTACTTTGATATATGCCATCTTTAAGTCATATCTCCATCTTTGAGTGATGAAAGCTTAACACAGGGATGTTTTTTATTTCCCAGCCCAATAACCAAGTATGGTGGTAGAGAAGGACCATCTTATTTTTAGACATAATTGAAGAATTTAACACAATGATCCCCTCTAGCCTTATTTAAGTTGAGTCATGGAAATGGTCATGAATTCAATATTGAACACTACTGAGAAATAGAATGTTTGTTTAAAATGATAGTTCATATAACAGAAAATATTGATTGGCAACTCAAACTTCTCTTACAATAAATCAATAAAAGCTTTCATCTTTCCTTACATAAATTTTGTGAAAAGTTCAAAATATAAGCAACAGTCATACATTTTGATGCCCCACTCATTCTAAGCGAAAAAAACAACCAAATTTTAACAGCCTTGTGATTTTGGTCAAGCTATGAAGAACCCTTCTTTATTCCATCTATCAAAAAACTGACAACCTTACATGATAACTCAAATTTGCCAGTCTGCAGTTGTTCCCTTATCATATTTTGCTTATTATAGCCATTAAACCCAGAAAAGATTATATTTTCAGACCCATTCAGCTCGGTACACTAACCACTATTTAATATGTTTTATAGCCTTGTAGATAAATGGAATAAAACTTAATTGTAATAATCATGTTACCTGTACAAAAGACACCTGCATCTTCTCCATGGTTACAGTTCTGAACAGCAAAACTATTGTGAGGACAGTCCTGTAGTCGGGACTCGTTGCCGACACAGCGTAAATTATCCAACCATACGGGACCTTTACCACGACCAAAATATGCACCTGAAAAATAAAATAATCATAAACCATTTAAATCATACATGTAAAGATGCGTAATAACAATGGAAAAAAAGCCTTTATTACCTTGACTTTAAATGGACTACATCATAAGCACTGCAGCTAATGCTTGAATATGATGTCACTCTTTGGTATTCAAAAGTTTGTTTGAATAAACAATATGTCCTATTTCATAAACAATTAGATGACATCAGAATCTATATTTAGACACAGTACTAATTAACAAATGCAAAAATAATGATATATCATAATTTGATGTAACAATAACATGTTTGCAATATATATAAGAGGTATAATGTGAAAAGGGAACATCCTTCATTGTCTTGAGAATTGCAAATGAAACTTAAGACATGAATTTAGGTCGGACATACTACTCATGGGACAATTATGAAGAAAACAGATAATGCTTGGTATTTTCAAAGTCCTTCCCCTATTGACCAGGGCCCGTTTTACTAAACAGTTTACGCTTAAGATTTGCGTAAGTCTAAAACAACAAGTCCTTTTATTTCAATATTTGGCAAAGCAATATTGCAAAGTAACACATCATTGGAATCATCTCTCCGAGACGCTTCCAATGACGTGTCACATTGCAATATTGTACTTTCATTGAAGATATTATCAATGATAATCAATAATGACTTACGCAAACATTTTCCGTAAGTTGTTTAGTAAAACGGGCCCCAGATGTTTCCAGTCATAATGCTATCCCAATAACCTTATATTTTGGGTTCTACATTGGCTCAAGTGCGCTGGTAAGTAACAAACACTTTTCCCAGACGACTCTCCCAATAACCTTATATTTTGGGTTCTACATTGGCTCAAGTGCGCTGGTAAGTAACAAACACTTTTCCCAGACGACTCTCCCAATAACCTTATATTTTGGGTTCTTCATTGGCTCAAGTGCGCTGGTAAGTAACAAACACTTTTCACAGACGACTCTCCCAATAACCTTATATTTTGGGTTCTACATTGGCTCAAGTGCGCTGGTAAGTAACAAACACTTTTCCCAGACGACTCTCCCAATAACCTTATATTTTGGGTTCTACATTGGCTCAAGTGCGCTGGTAAGTAACAAGCACTTTTCCCAGACGACTCTCCCAATAACCTTATATTTTGGGTTCTACATTGGCTCAAGTGCGCTGGTAAGTAACAAACACTTTTCCCAGACGACTCTCCCAATAACCTTATATTTTGGGTTCTTCATTGGCTCAAGTGCGCTGGTAAGTAACAAACACTTTTCCCAGACGACTCTCCCAATAACCTTATATTTTGGGTTCTACATTGGCTCAAGTGCGCTGGTAAGTAACAAACACTTTTCCCAGACGACTCTCCCAATAACCTTATATTTTGGGTTCTACATTGGCTCAAGTGCGCTGGTAAGTAACAAACACTTTTCCCAGACGACTCTCCCAATAACCTTATATTTTGGGTTCTACATTGGCTCAAGTGCGCTGGTAAGTAACAAGCACTTTTCCCAGACGACTCTCCCAATAACCTTATATTTTGGGTTCTACATTGGCTCAAGTGCGCTGGTAAGTAACAAACACTTTTCCCAGACGACTCTCCCAATAACCTTTTATTTTGGGTTCTACATTGGCTCAAGTGCGCTGGTAAGTAACAAACACTTTTCCCAGACGACTCATAGATTTTCAGGCTGGCAGGCTCTTAGGACTGATATAATTTTCAGAAATTCAATTACAATTTGACTTTTGTTTTTTCTTTGCAGAGAAAAGCCTCCAAATCACTAAGTGCTTTTGGGTCCGCAATGTATGAAAAAGTGTAAAGGGAATAGTGTGAAAAGTGTAAAGGTAAGAAGGTGTGAAAAGTGTAAAGGTAATAAAGTTTGGAAAGTGTAAAGGTAATTAAGTGTGAATACTGGTGTGCACTTACCTTTCACGCCACGGCCTTCTGCAAATCCGAGCTGACGGCAAACAACTCCAGCATCTTCGTCGCCCCAATAATCATCACACACTGTACCCCATTGGTCAGCACCCGAAAGATACACTTCAACACGGCCAAATGATGGGTCATTCTGGGTGTTCACCAATCGTAGATCTGTTATCTCTGAAAAAGGCAGTATTGTGGTATATATATTGATGTTTCAATGCAATACTATAGTAAGTGCTTGATAAACATGAAGCACTTACTAGAGTATTGCATTGTACACTCAATATGTAAGTAGCTCTTATTTTAAGCAACCATAATGGAAGGAAAGTGTGAGAGAAGAAAAGATCTGGCCGACAGTAGTGCAGAGGTAGAGCGTTGGCTTCTTGTACTGAGGGTCCCGGTTCGATCCCCATCAGGCGAGGTGAAAATTGTCGGGACTAGCCCTCAAATTGGGGTGAGTACTGGTTTAGTATCCAGGAAGCTGTCATCGAAAGTGAATTCATGTTCACAGATGAAACGAAATCTTGTTCTTTAACCCTTTCCCAAACAATAACGACATTTGACCACTTTGTTGCAGAAGACTTTAGAAAACATTGTACGAAAAGGAGAAATTGCTCGTAACGAGCAATTTCTCCTTTTTCCACAATGTTTCATGCCCTATCAGAAGATTATTTTCCAATTTCATCACATTTTGAAATGTCGTCTGCAGCTGTATTATTGCATGAAATGTACTGGAGAAGTAAAATAAGTTTGTATGAAGGTATCTGGGCCTGTACACAATCATTGAATGTATTCAGTTTCGAAAGATCTGTTACTGATTTGAAATGCATTGCATGACATCTGTACACACTTATATATAATATATACTGAATAAATCTCATGTCTTTTCATAAGATATTATATTGCAATACAGAAATTCAATTTATTATGAAAATTTTATTTTGACTTGCAAATTGTCTCATTTCAAGGGTTCAGTGCAAGACTTTAGTAAGTGCTTCATAAACACGAAGCACTTACTATAGTATTGAGCTTAACCCTCGATTTGTGGATGAGAACCTTTAAATTCAAGATGGGAGTATGAACTAACAAACTAATAGAGCTACATCTCATTTCAGTGACCAATAAACATGATTGTCGCTGTAAAATTAATGTTATATTACCTAGTTTTGAGTAGAAGCACCGTGCTGCTGCATCATGTGATCGAGTCCTACACAGTCCCGCATACACCCCTTCCATCTCGTCTGTGCTGTTAAATCCTGTATGTTTACACTCCAACACGCTACTTTCTTCCCCTTTACACATGACACGCGTAAACCACAGGGGACCTTTCACATGGCCGTACCTGGCACCCACCACTTCAAGTCCATCCTTATAGCCGATATTACGACAGAAAACTTTGGCATCACGGGAATCCCACAGCCAGTCACAGATCCCACCCCAGACACCGTTAAACTTCATCTCCACCCGTCCCCGGTCCCCCTCACCACTGGCCAGTCGGAAATGCAGCCCTGAAAATATGAGTGGACATGAAGCTGTGAAATAGCTTTTGATATTTACAACTATACTACCAGTAGAAAAAAAATCTGTTTTATTATGAAATTTCTTCAAAGCTGTTTCTATAGTTGTTTTTGATACTTTAGTTTAACCCTGGGTGCCAGAATTTAATACTGTGCAATTTTTTCTTTTTTACATAACTATCATCTTATGCAATTAGCAGTGACATTTTTAGGAAATACATATAACGTGACAAAACTTATTTCCTATCTACAAGTGGAATGTAATTAAGTAAGAAAGACAGTATGAACAGTTAGCTAATATCTCACCTGTATCATTATAACAGATGGCACTAGGTCTCTGAGAGAAGGAATCATGTCATTTTAAGGAAATATGCATGACTTGTAACTTATTTCATATTTATATTATGTATGTTGAAATGTAATCAAATTACATAGACAAAAAGTACAATTAGCCAATATCTCACCAGTATCATTATAACAGATGGCGCCAGCTCTCAGAGAGTAGAAATCACAGCCTGTCTCCACTGTCCATGGTTTATGGAAACACTGAGTCAAGGACGTCTCTGTTCCCGTACACCTCACATTATCCATCATGAAGGGAATGGACACATTCTTGGGAGGTCGATACGAGGCACCGCCAGAAAATCCCAGTTGACGGCACACAACATTAGCAGCTTTATCATCCCAGTCTTCTGTACATATACCTCCCCATACATTGTTGATGTGAACCTCAACAAATCCGTGAAACCCAGTGTCAGGCTTTGAGCCTTCTGGTCGTATACGCACATGGAATCCTGAAACATTAAGTTTTGTTTCTAAGATGGACATTTTCTGTAGAGTTATAAGCCTTAGAATGCTGGATAATTTTTTAGAAAATAGATTTTTGTGTTGTATGCTTTATAAAACCTTAAATAGCTGCTTAATTTTTATGGGGAAAGATACCCAGAGTAGCAAACAGGTTACATCACAGGCCAGTCGCCAATTTACTAGGCAGCTGGCCTGGATCTAAACTGTTTGCATAAGCATGAAGTTGTTTCCAGCACTATAAGGGTCCTGAAAAATCAATTTCATTTCTATGATGAACATTTACTGCAGTGTTAAGAATCTTCAAAATTTTGTACTGAACTTCAAAATATTAAAAGACAAAACATGCATTGGATTCCTGAAAATGTTTTACAATTTTGAAGATAATACAACACAAATAAGTACTCTGCAAGCACATGTCCTCTCAAAAAAGACAATTTTTTATGTCAAAGACGCAAACTATCTCAAATTATTCTTTCCAATGTTAAACCAATTCAATTATATGTGAATTACTAGTTTTTCAATGCTCAACACCTCTATTCATGTAGGTTGGCATTAAGTGGCTTTGAAAGAAGCCTTTTCAGTTCTGACTACCACATAGAAGATTGATGGACTTGGCCACTGCTCAACATCCTAAGATAGAAATGCTGTTGAAAACTTATACTATTACCAAACAATAACAATATTTGACCAGTTTGTTGCAGACAACTCTGGAAAACATTATGGGAAAAGGACAAATTGCTCGTAATGAGCAATTTCTCCTTTTCTCACAATGTTTTCTGACTTATCAGGAGATTATTTTTCAATTTCATCACATTTTGAAATGTCATCTACAAACTCTTTCAATTTGGGACAGTCGAAAATTTGATGCTTGTTCAAGCTTAGCTTAATGAAGTGAAGATGGAAACAAGCAGCATTTCAAACAATACATACCTGAATCCACAATGGGTTCATGACTACAGTAGACAGAGGCGTAGGTACCAGATAGGCACGGCACATCATACTCCATATGGCAGTTCTTAAACTCTGTCTCATGGCCGTCACATGCCACACTGCCAATACCTACAACACATAGTGATTGGCTTTGATACAAACATATATAATACAGCTTCAACCACTTCCTTATTGTCTATACAATTTAACAATCAGAATCAATGCAAAAATAAGGAACCCATTTTTTACCCAGACCACAAACTGTAAAAACAGGAACTTAATTCTAACTTACTCAGATATTTGTCAATTACTATGCAACAGTTTTTTACTGTTAGTTTTTGATGCTGTTGTTTTAGTAAGATAAACAATGTCGCTTGTATGCCAAATTACACATTTAAAAATGATGATGCTATCATCCACAATAACTTGTGGAGTTACTCGACCATTTTGTTTTCAATAATTGGTATTTAAAAGACTGTTGGTGCAACTGTTTATTACAAATAATATTCACAGTATGGAATGAACTAGGTAAGATTTCGATAAAAAGCTAGGGGTGGCAAAACCAATGGAAAATGAATAAATGGAGACCTATGTAAAAACAAATAAAATTGATATACATACCAATATGAGCAATATCCTTTCCGAATGTCGATCCTGGCAACATTTTCCCATCCCTAAAACCAAGTGTCCTACAGACGACCCTCGCATCTCTGGCATCAAAATCAGTATCACACACAGTATGCCATTCCTTGTTTCTGTACACCATTACCCCACCCATTGACGCATTAAAGCCTTCACTCAGCTTTACTGAAAACCAAACATTTTAGATATATAGTCATCTTTAAAGAATGAAAGTGATTTACAATAGAGTTTATATATGGTCCATTGTTTGAATTCAATATACAAGTGTTTGAAGCAAGCAACGAAAAGAAAATTATCCTGTCAATAGTGCCATATTGGGACCGATAACTAGGTGCCATAAAACATTTTTGATATCTGGCACTAACCATATAATGCATCCGCGTGACAAATCATGACGTCATAAGAACGCCATGGTACATGACGTCATGATTACATCATTCTCTGCTTTTTTTTCATGTGTTTTATTTTCATTTTGTTTGTTTAAAAGTATACATAAGGGTAACAGGATAAATAGAATAGATGATTGGTGTCTTTTAATAGGAAAAAATATCGGGCTCGGCAAAGGAATATTATCCGTTTCGCCACGCCTACGGCTCACCGGATAATATTCCTACGCCTTGCCCGATAACATTTCCGATTCACGACACCAACCATCTATTCTCTATATATCTCAAAAGTGGCTTATTTATCTAAGCTTTTTATGTGCTGCCAAGACAATTTCTTTTCCATGCACCACAAAGTCTTTGTTTCTCTATAAGAAAACCTTACCTGTAAAAACAATTTTTTTTGGAAAAAAAAACTAAGTTAAAAAAAAAAATTGTCAAAAAATGTAAATTGACTCATGATAAATATTTCGTTGTAATATCAAGGTCGGATGATTGAAGAAGGAAATGTACAAAAAATACATCATTAAAAAACAGCAGGTTTTCTTTTCATCAACATATTCTCTACAAAATATTGAAAGTATAATGAAATCTTTAATACATTATAATCGAAGCATGCTTTTAATTTCAATTTTGATCATTAACAAAACTGTTTGAAGGACAACTTACAGTCCTTTATACAATAAACAGAAGCATCATCTTTATGTGATCTACACTTCCACCATCCAATAGAGCCGTCCATGAGTGCACTGTTGAACCCTCGATGCGGACATTGATGGAGGTAGGACTCGTCTCCCCGACACTGTAAGTGACTCAACCAAATAGGCCCCGCCTTGCCCTGCCCATAGTACGCCTCCTTAAGGGCGTACCCGTCGTGGAAACCTTTTTGCCGGCAAAGCACCATAGCCTCCTTTTCGTCCCAGGAAGAGTCACACACTGTCCCCCATACATTGTTTACAGCAATCTCTACACGACCATAGCTGGCATCCTTTATATTCTCCTTGTCATTGGCTATTCGATATTTCAAACCTGTAACATGAGAACATATATGCATATGATTTGTTTGATTTTTTCTTCATGAAAGTTTTAGAATAATGCAATTCAAAACTTAAGTGGAGAACATTGGTCTAGGGGCAGAGCACCATCCTCCGGAAATGAAGGTTGTGGGTCTCATTCCTATGAGTAGTAAGATTCTCTAGCAACCTTTCATTAATCCACATTTGGCCTGAGTACTGTACTGGTTGTGTATCCAGGAAGCAGAATCGAGAGTGATTCATCCAAGTTGTAAGAAATTGTTTAACAATTGTAGTAAAATAAATAAGTATATATATTTAAAAGTGTTAGCTAACTTAAAACCTTTAATTTTTTCTCTGACAAAACAAAAGAGTAAGACGCTTGAATGATGTAAATGCAGCCTTTTAGTTTGACAGAAACAAATCTAAAAAAAACCCCTCAAAATATATGTTGCTTGGAGTTATGTTATGAAAAGGAACAAATAATCACCCTAAGAAAGTATTTTATCATTGGTCTAAATCAAAATCGACAGGAGTTGACTAATATAGTATAAAAGAAATGTCTTTACTTGTGATAAACAAATGGGAATCTTATTTAGTTTACATATAAAGAAAAGATTTTCATTCACTCACATCATTATAACAGAGACCGACAGCATTTGTTTTATTCATGATAAACTAACTAATTTGAATCTCTTTTAGTTTACACACGAAGGAAAGAGTTTCATTCACTCACCATTATCATTATAACAGAGAACAGCAGCATTTGTTTTTCCTGTACAATTCTTTGTGTCACTTCTGTCGCGGAATTTACAGTCAACCAACGAGGGCTCGTGACCCTCACAATGTACCTCGCTCATCCAGAATGGACCGCGCCCAAGAAGGGGAGAAAATTTGTTATCTGACTGATGTATTGCAATTCCATGTTGATAACTGAGACTACGGCACAAAACCTGAAATCAGTCATTTAATTCAAAAGTTTTAAGGTCTTAAAATCTTAAATAAAGAATCTTTATAAAACAAGTTAAGACAAATTTGTTTGAACTTGTTTTGATATCAACATTTAATAGGTTTAAAGTAACTACTACAGTCCTTCATGTAAACCTGTTTTGACACATCTTTTCCAAATAAGTCACAAAGAATTAATACAAAGGATAAAATAGAGAATAGATGGGTGGTGTCTAGAATCAGAGATGTAATTCTGCAAGGCACAAGAAAATCACCTGGCAAGCCGAAGGCAAATCAGATGTTAATCTGGGGTCCGTTTCATCAAATGCCTTAAGTGCACTTAGCTAAGAGCAATTAAAATCACACTTACGACAGTTCTTATGTGCGTTTCCTCAAACAATCACAACTGCTTATGACGATCATAAGCTAGGAGCAAAATCAAAACCCTCGCAACTATCTCATATTCACTGAAATGGCTGGAATAACGTAAACTTTACCGCATTGCACCGGAATTTAGGCCTATTCTAACTGTCTATTCTAACTGTTCTTTTAGAGAGTTAAAACATTGATTCAAAAACATTTGTCATTTAATGCATTTTATTTAAGGGTTATCATAAAAATAAGGCATAAAAAGAACAAAAATACATAGAAAAGATTTGTTTGCATGATGATTTTCCAACACCGACCTGGCTGAACATAAAATGCGTGATACAGGTTGACCGTGACTGCACACTTCTTTGGGCTCTCACTTTGAATATTTACAACTTGTTTGTGAACAAGTACATATTGTAGCGCATCTCAATGTTTAAAATCGATAACGTATATGTGCAAAAGAAATGATCTTGTTCTGAATGAAATAAAATCTTTCAAAACCATCAAAAGCCATTCTGTGATGTTTTTCGCTTCTAAGAGCGAAAAATTGATGAAATGCGCCTGAGGGAGAAAACCTGACTTAAGAGCGAATACGAACTTATGATCGTTAATGAAACGGGCCCCTGTATATGAGCCCGATAACCTTTCCAACTTCAAGGCACCAACCATTTATTTTATTTATCCTATAACTTATATGAATTCAAATGAAAAAAGGAAACTGAAAACAAAACAGTACAATCAATGTGTTAAACTGTACTTACCATAGCATCCACATCGTCCCAACCATCAGAGCATATTCTTCCAGACACCCCGAGATGACTCACCGCTACAGAACCAGAATAATCACCAGCATCACCCTTAGCTATTTGGAAGTGGTAAGCTTAAAGTAAAACAATAGTTTCCGTTACCCATTCCCTTTATTAAAACTTTTCCCAGGTCTAACTAAACTAACATGAAAAAGTAACATCTTTTTGATGGCATTGAGCACAAACCATTGTGACCAAAGAGTAAAGTGCTTGTTAGTAGCAACTTATCTTTTAGTCACCCTCATTTATATGTTCCTGAAGCAGTTGTGGCAAGAAGATGTATTATGTAGTAAAAAGATAACTAAAGAAGTTGCTATAACAGACCAATAACCTGAATGTCAGTCAAAATTGAATGCAACTGAAGTTCAAAGTTAGCAAATAACATTGTCTTTATGTTATTGAGTTTGCAAGGGTTTTACATTGCATCAACATTATTTGATCTATATTCAAATATCATGCTCTTTAAAGAGGCAGGAAAGCCACTAAGTTGACTTCCCATAGGACTTGTCAATCTGGGTAGAACTGTCAGCATAGTGTGAACCATTAAAGAGTTTAGCTCTTTATATTAGTGAGTAGAAATCATTGTAACAAGAGAAGCTATTTTCATATTGAGGATTTTTTCTTGAGATGTCTATTCACATATAGTAAAATGTATGAAAATATAACTGCAGGGGAAGCGACATCTGATGTCACCCCAGATAAGAGAAAGAGTAAAGAGGTCGCTAAAACAATCACTCATCATTACTTACAGGTATCCAAAGGCTCACTTCTATTCTTAAAACAGACCACCGAGGCGTACAAGTCAGTTTTGTTACACGGTCCTTCTCGCATGCAGCTGTTGATAGTTTTCGAATCGGCTTCACATGAAAATGTAGTGTTCGCATAGATATCTTCGTAAATCTTGCCGTACGCAGACCCTCCGATACTCTTTCCGAGCTCAAATCCCAGCTCCTGACAGACAAGTGTGGCGCTGTTGTCATTAAAGCCTTTGTCGCACACCACTTCCCATAGATTAGACTTGGTGTTGTAGAAATGAACTGGTCCATGGGTCACATGCTTGCCAACTCCAGATCCAAGTTTGACTGTTGAACAAAAATAAAACTGCCTTTCAAACAAATCAAATATCAGGTCTTAAATTCACTTATCAGAAAAAAGTATTTTCTCTCAGAGAAATGAACATTTGTTTAAAAAAGCAAGATGAAATATTTATTTTTTGCTTACTACTAACTGCAATTAGCAATCATAAGTCAAGAAAGCAAGCCATATAAATGATCATCAATGTAAATACAAAAATAGGGTATGACCATACTAAAGCTATATTGTAATAAATCAAGCAAATATTTAAAGTTTTGGAAAGCAGACGACACAAAGATCTATTTTAGAAAATTACTTAGCATTCTAAGGGTTAATGTTTTATTCCATTTCACACAGTTTTAGGCATCTGCTGCAGGAATCTTTTGAAGCCACTGTGACAAACTGGTCAATTCCTCCTTAGGAGAACATAATCCTTTTTTCAACAATATCTTCTAGCCAAATTATACAGAGGATGTATTAATTTAACTTTATTTTGCCTTCTGCTGTTGCTTTCAATCTAGATCAGTCAAAAAATTCCCATACTTGGAAATATAAATTAATATTTCTTCAATAAAAATCAGTACACAAATTTTCTACCAAGTTATACCTCAATTTAAATAGTGTACAGCTGCATCCTTGGTATGTTCATGAGAGGTTTATTGTAAACACTTAATTGTATTTAACAAGACAGGTTAATTATACATGATGGTCAAAAGAAACCAACCCTAAGACTTTCTCTCATTTGTCTCAATTTGTAACTCTCACCGGAATTATAGCAGTGTACAGCCGCATCCGAGGTATGATCTAGACAGTGTGGATCGGGTTCCGGTGGCTCAAACCCTTCATGAGGACATTGCTCCAGGGAGGTCTCCGAACCATTACAATGAAGATTGGCCTCATAAACCTTTTTAGGCGGGTCTTTAAATTTCCCAGTATACAACGGGAAGCCCGTTACAAAGCCAAGGGATTTGCAGAACACCCTGGCATCGTTTATGTCCCAGAATTTACTACAAAGCGTGCCCCATTTGCCGTCGACGGAGACGTCAATTCGCCCATAACTGAGATCTTTACTGTCCTTGGCTTGACCTGTTGCCAGTCTGTACTGAACTCCTGAAACATAGAGATTTACCTTCAATGCCAGGAGCCCATTCCATTATAAGAGAGTTTCAAATAGAAAACTGAAGAAAGACTACATTTATATCTATAGTATATACATATATACCTGAAACATAGAGATTTACATAAATCCCACCAACACATTTTGTAACATGAGGAATTTCAACTTGTCCAAATTGAGAACAGAAAAAATACCACATTTACACCTATAGTATATATACCTAAAACATAGAAATTTACCTTAATGCCACCAACCCATTCTGTTATATGAGCGATTTCAACTTGTCCAAATTGAAACAGAAAAAGGCCACATTTACATCCATAGAATATGAAAATTTATTTTATCTTTGAGGAAAAGTGTGAAATATATTGTGTCAAATTGACATTTTCATATATAGTTGAGTATGAAACAGTCTTAAGCACCTATTGTGAGTGAGGTGGTTTGAGATTGCAAATGGATAATCATCTTCAGCATGGAATAGTATATATTTGAAAAAATAACTTTGTCACTGTTGGATATGGTGAAATCACTTGTGACAAAATGAGAAATAGACTTGTATTGAACAATTTCTTCTTTTGTCAGAATGGATTCTTGCATAGTTTTGTGGAGCATTACAGGCAGGGGAATCCCATGACGATGGCAATGTTTATGATCTTATTTCTGAACAAGATGGCCATGCCATGGTACGGTTTTTGCTTTTTTCACCTCCTTTTGCCAATGAAAGCCACATTGTGTACCTTGAATGAGATAACCACCAACTTTCTATTATACCAAATTTGGCGTGTTAACTGTTTTTAAAAGTATCCTGGTAGCAGAAATAATCATTCCTAATGATTTATTCAACCCTTTACCAAACAATAACAACATCTGACCAGTTTGTCGCAGATGACTCTGGAAAAACATTGTGGGAAAAGGAAAGATTGCTTTTGACCAGAAATTTCTCCCTTTCCCAAAATGTTTTCTGCCCTAAGAAAAAATCAGAAGGTTATTTTTCTATTTCATCACATTTTGAAACGTCAACTGCAAACTCTTTCAATTATGGCCAGTGGAAATTTAGCTTTTTGTAAAGGGTTAAACCACAGGTAAAGGGAGAATAACATTATTCTGTTAAGATTTTTTATGAAAACATTTAAAAACATGTAAACATCATCGATACATATTAATAAACCAATAATGACCAACTTCCTGAAATGGCCATTTTTTGCCCTTTACCTGTGGGTTAAACAAAGCGTAAAAAAATAATTCTCAATTGACATTTATGAAATATGTTTAAACTAATTACCATGATTCTTGTAACAAAGGACTCCAGCATAGTGATAATTCACACACCGTTTCACGTCTCCATATCTCACTTTGGGACAATCTTCAAAGGACCTCTCTCGTCCAGTACAGTTAACATTTGAAGTCCAGAATGGCGCGTCCCGCATCTTACCATTACTATATTTATAATGATTGTAGGCAACACCTCCATGGAAAAAAAATTGAGTTAATAGTATACTGACTTGTCACCTTAATGAGTCAATCAAAGTATTCAGCCATCCTTTCTGAGAATCTGATAAGGTTTTTATTTTACCATTACTCCATTTATAATGATAACAAGCAACACCTATTTAAAAGAAATAAAAAATTATACTGACCTGTCCATTTAATGTGTCAAGTACAGTACTTATCCTTCTGATATAATTTTAATCCCTTATCCAATAAATCCACAATGTTGCCCAAAAAACAGCAAAACTGTGTAAATTGAGTTATAAATTATGAAAGAATATGTTTAAACTTAAAGAAACACAATTTTTTCATGACAGTACTAACTATCTATCAGCAATGTTTAAAAGTGCTGCTTTCACGAATTGTGTAGCACCCAATTTGAATTCATTGTTTACATTCGTGTTATTTTTAAAAATAGCAATGAGTGTTTGAATAAACCCGTGGCAGTCACCTGGTTGGAAAAGACACATAAATCATGAGATACACATAAAAATACTATTATTCATCCAAAACCAACAACATGAATATTCAAAATGAAAATTTTTCAGATTTCAATTATCCCCATAGTTTCTCTGCTATCCTTGTTTTATCACTAATTGCAAACAAACCTTACAGCTAATGATCTGAACATACCATTGGCGAATCCTAGTTGACGGCACACAACCCGAGCATCGTAGTCGTCCCAATCATCGGCACAGATCCGCCCACTAATATTCATATAGTTGATATTAACGTTTCCTGAAGCCCCATTATTGGCACTCAACGAGAGGGAAACCTCTGTAATGGTAAGAAAGGTCAGTTACCGAAGATAAGGCATCATTTAAACACCTTTAACCCATTACAAAACAATAACGACATTTAACAACTTTGTTGCAGACCACTCTGGAAAACATTGTGGGGAAAGGAGTTATTGCTCTAGTGAGCAATTTCTCCTTATCCCACAATGTTTTCTGCCCTATCAGAAGATTATTTTCCAAGTTCATCACATTTTGAAATGTCGTCTTTAAATTCTTTCAATTTTGGACAGTCGAAAATTTGGTAAAGGGTCAATGTTTAACTTGTAGCACTTGATGAAAGTAAAATAAATTTTCATTTCTGAAGATATATATCTTCTTTTGAACATTTTTACTGTTTGACTTGCAGTTGATAATAATTCCAAGTTACTGAAGATAAGTCATCTTTTAGACACTTAACTTATGATTTACAGCAGATGTAAGTAAAACAAATTCATTTAAATCATATTAGGTCATATTTTTCATAATATATCTTTTTAAAAAGACTAATCTAAACAATTCAACATGTTTTTTTTTTAATCTATCAGCAAATAGGGTCATGATTCTGCCTTACTGCAATCTATACGACTATATGATCTACACTCAGTCTACACTGTTCCCTAATTTAAGTTAATTGACTTATTTATTCATTCATTAATTAATTTAAGGGACACAACTCATTATTGACAATGATGGTTGTTAAGTACATGTATATAAAGATAAAAATTTAGGGTAAAAGTGCAAGTGTGCACATTGACACCAGATTGCTGAAACATAATAGTAATAAGGCTTACACCACAAAAGCAAATATTTCAATCAATACTCAATCCTTACTTGTCTCCCTTTCTCCATTGTAGCATGCAGCCGCAGCGTAATCCATGGAGCAGACAGACCCATAGGGGAGGTCGTGCGCGCAGTCAGTGAGGGAAGATTCCGTCCCTGTACACTCAGCACTCTCCAACATACCATGGGACTTTATGTACCCATAGGGAGCACAGCAAAGAGGGAGACCCTTTTGAAAACCCAGCTGTTTACAGGTAACATCTGGATTAAGATTTCAGAAAGATTTTCAGAAATAAGTTTTTCTCTCAGATGTTTTAATTCAAACTTCAATAATAATCCATAAGTTTATATTACTTGCTATTCAACACTTGCAGGAAAAATTAAGAAAAGAGAGTTATTGCTCATAAGGAGCCGTTTCTTGTAGTGTCATAATAATTCCTATATATATTATCATTTTGTTTGAAAACATTTAACAACATTTTTTTTGTCAAATCATTATAATGTTATTACACCTTCAACTATTCCTTCATTTATTTTCTTATATTATCATTTTAAGTTAATACTGTCCTCTCCAGTACATTTCAATTCAGCAAATCATTAAATTTGCAGTGAAGCTTTGCCTTGATGTTATGACTAACCACTTACCCACATCATTCTGGTCCCATTTATTGTTGCACACAAGTCCCCATTTATTGTTGAAATTGACTTGTACTGCACCATGTGTCACACCGTCTCCGTTTTTAAGCTTGACTGCAAAAAGTTATAATACAGGGTACAGTTTTACTAAACATTTCATGCTAAAAATTTGCTTAAGTTCAAAACGACCTTTTCCCTTATTTCAATATTGAACCAAGCAATATTGAATAGTAGCACAATATTGAAAACATATTTTTGAGACACATCTTATGACGTATCATATTACAATATTTTACTTTTATCTATGATGCTATCCATGAATATCAGTTTTTACATACTCATATTTTCTGTTAGTTGTTTAGTAAAACTGTACCTAGGTGAGTACACAGGAAGTTAATTCACCAACAATCAACTTTGCATTATCCCCTTCTTTCTCCATAAAGCATCACTTTACCACACCTGCTACAGAAAACATTAAAAAATCATAGCTACATATGGATACATTACTTCTTTGGGCCATTCATTGTTTAATAGCACAAATTTGTACCCAGTTTCAATGATATTTTTCTTTAATGCAGTTCATTGTAGTCTGCTGTTGCTTTTAATTCAGACCTGTCACAATATAAAGATATAGGTAAAGACATTTTGTAGGTGACCATTGCAGATAAGCACACCCATGGGTAAAGGCATATGATGCACACTATTTTGGACACACCTTCCATTCTGACCAATAAAATGACTTCTTACCATACTTGCTTGGTCTCTGTGATCATATCTTTTTGAGGGTTCCACTTTTGAATGTATTTGTATCTAAGGTATGTGTTTGGACTTAAGTTACTTTTCCCTTAAGTGTTTTTCATTTTGGAGGAATTCTCATTCACTTAACTTTCTCCAAATCTATTTTCAATGTTCCCTTACCTGAGGTATAACAGATAACACCAGCATCATCACAGTCAGCAGAACCAGGTGTCCACGTATTACTACACTCGAGGATTGATTTCTCACTGCCCTCACATTCTATATAGTTCATCCAGACGTGAGCTTTACTTCTACCCGAGAATGTTTCTGCTTTACCATCGATAAAACCGAGTTGTGTACAAAGGACCTTCGCTTCTGTATCGCTCCAACTGCTGTTACACACTCGACCCCACTCTCCGTTAAACATTATCTCCACTTTACCTCTTCTCTTGGACTCAGAGAGGCGGAATTTAACTCCCTCTGTGGAGGTAGAAGAACAATGACTTATTACTTTAGATTAGTTGTATGAATAATTACTCTAGGTTAGCTATACTAACTCTTTCAAAAAGATGAAATTTGGAAAAAGTGCTAAATTACAGAAATTTTGATGCTCTAGTTTGTCAACAGTATTTATGTTTATTGTCTTCTTGCTCCAACAAAGATCTACAGATAGCAAATCACCATGGCAAATAACAACTTAAAATGTGTGTTGAAAATCATGCGCATATTAAACCAAGTGGAATCTTCTAACAAGCACAGCTCTTGGTATCTAATTAACAAACTCTGAGCAGGATTCATTTTTATACAAACATGTCGATTCATATTATACTTCTCATTACAATGAGCATTTTCCTGTTTTTTCACAATGGTCCCTAGGAAAAGTTAATCATCAGACCAATAAACCATTTCTGTTGCTCCCATTAACATGGACCAGTAAGGAAGAAAAAGAAATGTGAATAAATTAGCTATTCACATACCAACATGTTTGTAGCAAAGCACACCAGCTGTTGGTCTCTGATACCTCTTTACTATAGGATACTGACACCCAATATCCTCATTCAGTCCCTTATACTGACAGTCGCTCAAGCTAACGTTCTTCCCTGTACATTTAAACTGGCCCAGCGCCATAGGTGCGTCTAATCGACTGGTTCCATTGTACGCCTGTCCACCGAGGAATCCGAGTTGTCGGCAGGCCGCCCGAGCGCTGGTATCTGTCCAGCCAGTTGGGCATATCGGTCCCCAGAAACCATACTTATTGGCCTCAAGGGAACCATAGTAACGACCTTCTTTAATCCTCAACTGTAACTTATCTGGAAATTGATAAATGCCATTTAGCATATCATTTAAAACATTTGTCATCTCTCTGATACAGTAACCTTTGTGGGTGTATATCGAGTATTATTAACTCTTTCTTCAAATTAGAATTCATAAGAACTTACAGATGACAATTGAAATTAAACCAGAATTTGAATGGAGACATATTTCTCTTTAAGGATAGAAATCACATCTTTATTTACAGTAATAGCTGAAATAAATGTCCCCCACATGCCAAACCTGGGATAATATCTATAGAAAAGTTAACAGAAGAACTCAATTAGTCATTATTTCTTTTTTATGTCAACAGACTTAAAATATGTTTTAACTGCATTTTCATTGAATGCATATTTCTAGAGACTAATTTCATTATTTGTTAAACCAAACAGTGGTTTTAATGCGTCTTAATCCCAATTGCAAATAATCCCAATTGCAAATAATCCCAATTGCAAATAATCCCAATTGCAAATAATCCCAATTGCAAATAATCTACAAATAATCCCAATCTACAAATAAGTCTGTCTCATCTGGCATACAGCTCAAACTCTTTGACACACGAGGAATGTGGTCAAACCAAGGATATCATAATTTGAAAGCTGCATACTGGAAGTACATAAGAGGAGTTTAATGAAATAGATTCACGAATAGGAGTTATTCATTTATGCATATAACAGTAATTATGTACACAAAAATGATTTAGATTCTTACACTTTTTATAGTTCTGAAATTGAGTAAGCCTATAATTCATCAATACATTTGTCTTGATTATATTTGAACCAATGTAAAATGTGAACTGTAACAGAGAATAACTTGAGTAATTGAAGCATAATTGTGTGAATAATTCATACTATTTGTTTTGATTAGATTTGAACAACAGTAAGTTTTATTCAAACTTATTGATTTAGATCAATTGTAAAATTAGTTCTTACAACTTTGATAAATCACTCTTGATGTTGCGTCCTGGACACATAACCAAAGCAGTACTCAAACAGAGTTAAATGTGGATTAATTAAAGGTAACACGGCAGCTCCCACAACTCAATGGATGCAAATCCACAACCCTTGTGTCCTTAGTTAAGGCGAGGCTCTACCTTTGGACCACTGTCCACCAAATTACTTTGGTAACAATAGTTATCCTATCAATAAAACATACCATTCATTTTGATTGTACTTGAACTGCAGTACACAGAGACATATGTCTGTGATGAACATGTATCAATGTGATGTTGGCATTCTTCCAGCTTTTTCTCATATCCCTGGCAGTTCAAGTCCACAATGGTAATGTTATCAACCTCTCCTACTCCAAGCACGGAGCCTGTTTGAAAATAAAAACATTACTTATGATTACACACTTACCTCTTTCCAAGATGAAAAGATGATTATTGTCATAAACTAAGAGAATGAATTGGAGCAAAATGAATTAGAAGACTGTGACTCTTCTAGTAAGATATGTTGGATAAATAAGAAACTGCTCATATGATCAATTTCATCATTATTGCCTGAAACTTCAAGACACCTCTTATGATTGTAATTGAGACATAGTTAAGACATCACTTATCCATACATATTAACATTTCTTGTGAATGTTCCAAATTAGATGAAAGATTAAACAATTATAAAGTGGGTAAAGGAAAAACTCATATGAAAACATTTTGAACAAAGGAAAAAGAAATTGTTTTGAGCATTTACTTTATAATTTTATTATTATAAAATATTTGCATCAGGTGTAATGAAACATGCAAATTAGAAGGAAGGCCTTTAAATTTAAGATGAAAATAAAATGAAAACTTCTCCTCGAGAAATATCGTCCCTTCCAGGCTGAAATCTTCCATAAAACATGCATATTTGAAGAGGTTCTTTACACTTGAGCAAAAAAAAAGAGAGATCTTCCTTTACAGAAATAGTGTTTTTTCTTGACAAAATTTCACATGAAACATACATATGTTTCAAGGAAGAATTCTATTCAAGTTTTATGCAAATTAGAGAGAGAACTTTCCTTGCAGAAATATTGTCTCTTCCGGACTATAATTTCCCATAAAACATGCATATTTGAAGGAAGTTTTTAACACTGTTTTTGGCAAATAAAGAAAAGACATTTCTCAAAGAAATATTGTGCCTACCTGGCTGAAATTTCCCATCAGTATAGCCTAGCTGTAGACAAGCCACCCTGGCTGTTGTCTCTTTAAAGTTTTTGTCGCACACAGCTCTCCATTTACCCTGCATGTGCATTTCTAGCATCCCATAGTTCAAGTCATTTGATCCCGACAGACGGACTGAAATAGGTACATAGGCTTAATAGTCATGAAACAATATATGTGTTATAAACTAATGGAATGAAAAATCATGATTCAGTCCCTTTGGCAAATTAAAGTGTTATTAGCTACCATTTCATAGTGTTTTCTATAAAATAAAAATAAATAAAGTTATATAGACTCCATAATTTGATCTGCCCTAATAACATATTACAGATCAAATTATGCATTCTATCTAACTTTATATAAGAACTCACTATCAAATAGTAGCAGTAAACTCAATTCTTTTTTGTCAAATTAAATTCGGATCAGATGAAACAATACACATTTGATTAACAACAATAGTTGTAGTTACTGTAACCATTATGACAATAAAAAAACCATAAAGAATGTAGAATTTTCCTATTGCCAGATGATTTAAAATGGCGTACGCAGTAAGGGTGTCTAAAGTTCTCATTTATAAGAAATGTGTTTTTTTGGCAAGTATGATATATATCCAAACTAGAATTAAGTAAAAACATGACTTAAGAAGTCCTTAAACAAATATTTATACAAAAGGCACATAGAAAACATAATCAGATGGGAGTGTCTTTACTTTCATTGAGCTAAGTAGTACAGTAGTTAAGTAACAAGTAAAGGACGAATAATGCCCCCTCCATCTGTTCCCACTCAACTCTACAATATTATCCCTTTCCTCAACACAAACCCTGTCAAATGCCAATAAATTATGACTATATAATGCGCATTTATTCTATTGTCATTATAATTCCTACCCAATATAATAAAGAAGACGTTTTCAATTCCTTGATAACACATTTTGGTCTACCGTTGCTTTCAATAAAGGCATAATGGGAATGTGTTGAGAAAATTAAGTCTATATCGAAAGATTCCTTTGGCGAATCCTTCACAATTACATCAGAGTAAATAGATTTTCATAGGATGCTACCTGTATCTCTAATAACAATGTGAAAGCAGTGTTAAAGTGACTAACTCAGAGATTTGTCGTCTTGAAGTAATAAATGTTTTCTTTTATATTTGAAATCGACAATTATTTTCACTAAAACATAAACTGTTTTCAATTTCTTTACTTTTATCTCTAATACCTGTACTTCTAATAATGATGTCAAAGCAGTGTTAAAGGGACTTACTCAGAGATTTGTGATCATTGAGTAATTAACATTTTTTATATTACAAATCAACAATTAGTGTCATTAAAACGTAGACCATTTTCAATTTCTTAACTTTAAAGTTGCTGAAGTTGGCTTAGAAATCTATGTTGTCATTCTATCTGTAGAAGACAATTTATTTCAAAAAGTTTAAATCCAAATCTGTAAGATAGTCCCTTTAATATGTGAATAATCAACTTTAACCCTTTACCTGTGTTATTTTCAATGAAAGGATTTTCAAACTCACAACAAATATCTAATTTATTGGCTAACTTAGACTTATATTCCCAAATGGAGGACTTATATATGAAAAACATTCTCTTTCTGTATTTATGCTTTCATTTGGTGTCTTTGCCAAAGAAATGCAGCATGCAATTGTAAGAAAAACGCTTCAGACAATTGTCGAGGTTTGGGATCAATTAAAGAAATAAACCCACACTCCAATAATGACTTAATAGTATCACTTCATCTAGTTTGCAGGAAGAATTGGCTTAGAAAACATGAGAAATGTTTGGGGTTCTTTCTTTAAGCAGTACTCAATTATTTCAAAACTAAAAATCAAGATGAACTAAACGCTTGTAAATATGATATGACACATATACTAAAGTATGCATATAAGCATCAACGTTATATAAATGCGTTTGATGCAAGGGTGAAGTGCAAGACTAAAAATTACGCCTACTAGTGAAAAGTGATCATTTATAAGTGAAAGTGCTCATTTATAATAACAGTGATGTCTCGTTAATCCGCACACGGCCGTTCCCAACAAAATTGCTGGATTACTGACTCATCTCGACTAATGAAGCAGAGCATGTTCTTATACACATTAACACATAAACGGTTTGTATGCATGTGTTTACTATAACCCTTTAGCAAACCCCAAATGTTCGACCGTCCCAAATTGAAAGAGTTTGCAGATGACTTTTCAAAACGTGATGAAATTCAAAAATAATCTTCTGATATGGCAGAAAATATTGTGGAAAAAGGAGGAATTGCTCGTCACGAGCAATTTCTCCTTTACCCACAATGTTTTCAAAAGTCTTCTGCAACAAACTGGTAAAATAATTGCATTCCCTTACAATTTCGTTCGGATTGCGAGACATCCGGATAATCGGGGTCCAGATAAACGAGGCTTCACTGTATGCCCATTGGCTAATATGAGGTAACTTGTAGAGAAATTATGAGGTGAACTCTACTTGATATATCAACACTTCTATTAGTTATAGAACAAGATAAGAAGCAGGATTCACTTTCTAACTTACTAAACTCATCTCTAAATGCATATAGTGGGCAATCACTAGTATTGTCTCATATGTTAACATCAAATACAAACTAGCATCCCCTGATTAATTAATTGATATTGTTCTCTGTGTTATAAAACTATTCAAAATGATCAGTGTCAAATCTGAGAGATAGAACTATTTAAAATGATCAGTGTCAAATCTGAGAGAGTGTGAACTCGGATCAGAATTATGGTATTTTCACTTTCCATATAGTAAATGATTACAAAGATGAAAGACCTTCTGTAAGTTTGGCAAATGCCCTCAATGTGAATTGAAAGAAGATTTTAAATAATCCAAAAACATCTGCTATTATCTACATCAGAATAAGAAGGTAGCAGTAAACAAAGGGACATCAACTACTAATAATGACTATTCTTTGTTTCATATAAAGTTATACAGTACATGCAGATAAGCAAGAAAAATCCATAACAGAACAAGTGTAAAGTTAATCCTTTCCGCCAAATATGAACGTTTTAATACAACAGTTCCCAGCATCTCAAGTGCAAACAGTGACACAAAGAGCAGTTGCTCAATATGAACAATGCCTCTTTTTGTTACATTTTGTTTCTACTGAAAAATGAAAAGAAAAGTCAGTTTTAAATCATATAAATGGACTTTAAAATTGTGTTGAATTTGGACTATCTGCAATATCCAATATTGGCAGGAAAGGTTTAAAAGATAGAATAGATAGAAGCTGAGAAATAAGGGTCAGCTACTGTGCCAGGGTACATTTTTTGGTGAGGTGTTGTTTGGCAGGCTGCTGGTGCTGTAAATGTATTGGTGTTGTTTCGCAGGCTCAAACCTGAGTCGTAGCACTGCACGGCGGCATCATCAGCATGTGACCAGCATGAGTAGTATCGATAACGATACAATCTCGAGTACGGGTGCGGACCCTGGGGTTCAGTCATTCTCGGAACATCATCCTTCTCGATAACCATCGGACACTCCATGATGGATTTCTCCTCTCCCCTACATCTTAGATTGTTGATGTAAATTTTCCCCTCTCCGGGTCCAAAGATGCCCATGGTGAGTTTCCTACCGCCAGTGAAATTCAACTGGCGACACAGGACATTTGCAGCTAGATCATTGAAGAATGAAATGCCACACACTGTACCCCACTGTCCATCAATCGACATTTCCACTCGACCAGACCGATGATCCGTTCCATTTACCAACCGAAATTTATACCCTAATGGGAAAAGTCGGAGAGAGAGAGAGAGAGAGAAAAACATGACAATAAACATCACAAATATCATTTGAGTACTTACACAACACGTAACCCTGAAATTGGTTGAGTTAATTAGTACATCCATAACAAAGAGCTTGTTTTTGTATCCATTCACTTACTACTGTTGTTTCTTCATAAATGTATATGTTACAATATACAAGAAGAAAAAGACAATTGTATAAATAGTAGAAATTGCTCATAAGATACAATTTTCTACCTATAACAATGGTGTTTACCCAAAATTGA
The DNA here is from genome assembly GCA_947846245.1 of Cerastoderma edule. Taxonomy (NCBI): domain Eukaryota; kingdom Metazoa; phylum Mollusca; class Bivalvia; order Cardiida; family Cardiidae; genus Cerastoderma; species Cerastoderma edule. The sequence continues at coordinate 4,517,987 of OX401412.1, read as the reverse complement.
AATGAACATGTTATTTCTATGCTTAGTTGGTGGCATAATTATGAAGTTGCTAAACTTTTTCATTTTATCTAATTTGAGTAAAATTGTTGAAACAGACTCTTTGTTCAGTACTTTGAGAAACATCACTTATCAAATATTAAAAAAGAGCCCTAGCATTTTATGGTCTCAAATGCAATTTTTCCTCTCCTCTCATATACAAATATGAATAGTGATTGAAGTATTAGCTTATTTATGATAAATGTTCTCCTACCAAATTTTGTTTTGTTCCATATGGAAATGTCGAAATGTGAAACAATCAAATTGAGGGCTTACTTTTTTAATCTGATAAGTGGTGCTTCAATCATCACACAACACACATATATAGACCCTGTGGTAGATCCGCCCTACCTTTATTGTAACACTGCACAGCTGCATCTTGCTGATGGGTCCTACATGTGTAGAAAGTGCTACGGACTGGGAAGTGAAACTGACCGCTGTCCTGATATACAGCGTCATTGGGCTCAATCTTAACACCACAGTTCAGAAGAGAGGTCTCGTTACCCTTACATCTGACATATGGGATCATGATCTTGCCCGTACCTTCCCCAAAATACCCGTTCTCTAGGGCCCAGCCGCCTGTATAGTTCAGCTGTCGACAGAGAACGTTGGCCGCGTTATTGTCAAACTTCGCTGTTCCGCATACCGTGCCCCATTCTCCGTCGATGGACATCTCGACTCGGCCCGACATCAGCCGGGATCCATTCACTAATCTAAATCTGTATCCTGTGTTTGTTTCATAAACATGTAGTTGACAGTATAAACTACAGTAATGTCACTCAAGGCATTTAATCTTAAAAATGAATTGTAATACTCTGTAAATCATCATTCAAAATTCTTGGATGTTTCATTGATACATACTCAATTGGAAATCCAAGAAAGGATTCTCTGCTGGGACATCTTGAATTCTAACTTTTATAATGATATGTGTACGAGAGTGGTCCAGGGTAGAATGTCACCCACAGGACATAAGGGTGGTGGGTTTGAAAGGAATGAGATTAGCGGTTCACTTTGTGACATTTAATCCACATTCAGTGGGAGCACTGGCTATGTAACCAGAAAGCAGTATCTAAGAGAGATAAGTATAAACTTCCTTTATAATTGGTGTCAAATAGATTGGCTTAAACTTCTAAATGAAATGTTGAGAATCTATTGTGCTTTTTTGTCGAAATTTGTATGGAATACATAAAAAGAGAATAGAATTTGATAATGACAAAACCCTCTTTTATCCAAATTTCTATCAAAGAATGGATTTAAGATTCAAACCAGAGGTCAATGTGTTAGCAGCCAGAATAGCTCAGTAAGAAGGGTCTTCACGGAACCCTGTCCCAGTCCGATTGCATGATTTTTTTCAGTTAATATACAATGACCCCATCCCAAAATGCTACAGTGAGATTCATAGCACATACAAAAATACAGCCCCATAATCTTTGATGATTTTCATATGTTGAGGTATCAGTGCATGACTTTAGTGAGTCCATAACCAAAGTGCATCAAATTTCGAATGAGTGAGTAAGTATTAAGCAGAGGTTCATATAAACATCAAGTAATTGATATATAATTAATCCTCTCAGCTTTAACATTGTACATTAACAACATAAACAGAGGTCATGGGTTCGAGTCAAGGTCTTACTGCATGGCTTCCTTACCTTAGTAAATTTCTTCAAAATATAGTAGTTAAAAAAAAAATAGAACTTTATCTTTCAAAGAAAGGTATTTTAAACACCATGTTCATAAAGGCACAATAAATGCACATAATTAACTTTTATAAGCTATAAAACAATAAACAAACTATTCTCTAGTAAAAATGCCTTTCCAAATTAGGTACAGAGACCCATCTAAGATATCTATTTTCCAAGTATTCAACAGACTCACATTCTAAGTTTACATACAGAAAACAATGGTACTCAAAATAAGCCTGGGTTGTCTTATATGCCTTGGAAATCAGACAACTTTTATTAAAACACTTTCCATGTATATTCAAATCCCTGTGAGAGATATGGATTTTCATGAACGCCGCTAATTTTATCCGGCTTGACTAGCCCTTATGTGCAGTTGAGTATTTTGTCTTCCTCCATCATTAAAAGTCAGGCATCGCAACATAGCTGAAATGATGTTGACAAGATGTGTAACTCATATAGACATAAACAAATAAAAAAACTAGGGGCGGGGCCAGAGCGTCGCTATCAATGGCACCCATTTTTAGACTACATCACCTCTTAAAACTTTTACATCATGGAATTGTAATTTATCATTGCAATATGATCCATTTGTATCCATGTAAACCATGCAATATTGTCCAGAAAGTGAAAAAACAATTGAAACAGTATGGGATACATATCATACCTTCTTTCTCATAACAGTAGACTGCAGCATCACTCTTTGTGTCACAGTGTTGGACAGATCCCCAGCGGACATTCCCACATTTACCCAGGTAACTCTCCTGTCCTGTACAGTTAATATTGGACAGCCAGGGAATACCTGCAATCATTATAATGTCTGATAAAATCGTTCCTTATTTCAGACATATCCATGACATTCTTTTACAAATAATTGTCTCAAAGGACACGCAGCAATTGTGCTTTGAAATCATGTGAAAAAAGAAGGAATTGCTTGTACGGTAACAACAGCTTTTATTCACAAGGGTTTCCAACCCATATCACAAAAGATAAGATAATATCATCTCTCAAACTTATAAACAGTGTTTTTTTTCCAATTAGAAACACTTTAAAGTAAAGTATGGGGGAATGGGTTGTGAAATTTGAAAATCAGCCTGCCACAAGCAAGTTTTCCTTCTTTGTAGTTTTTCATTTAATCAATCATGTCTTCAAATGAAAATTATTTGAAGCTGTTAAAGGGTAAAGTCAATGAGATAGGTTTATGATTTCATCATCATCACCATCATCATCCTTTTTAGATTGGACAGGCTATTTATAAATCCTTTGGCAAGCGTGAGGCCTGCTTGTCTGGTCGAGAGCGTAACCTTTCTCTCCAAGTTTGACGATCTTGTGAATTTGTACTATCCAGCCCTAGAACAATGATAAATCATATCAGGCTATATCAGACCATATACCTTTATCTTTACGACTGCCATATCGCACTTGAAAATAAGCGAAGCCACCTTGAAATCCCAGCTCTCTACAGATCACTGTTGCGTCAGAATCGTCAAACCCATCTGCACATATATGTCCCCAAATATCGAAGTGTTTCACTGATACTGTTCCCCTATTGTGGTTGGAAAGTTTTGGCTCATATTCTGTATAGAAAATAAACTCATAAATGTTGTGCATAATACAAATGAAGGAAATCTGAAAAGTTACAGAACAACTTTAAATATCTTCATTAGCAATATAAGACGGAAAGCTTTTTAAAAAGCTATTCAACAGCAGTACTGTCGATACACACCGAAGAATAGCTATTGGACGCAAAATTAGTTTTTATTCAAGTGTTTAGAGCATATATACAATGAGTTGACAGGTATCAGATTCCAAAAACAGTTTTGAGAACTACTGCAAATGGGCTACTTAGATATATTTACAATTCATTTTGTATCCAGCAGCAGTTTTCAAGCATATATTATAAAACAATACAAAACCTGTATTGTTTAAATGGTATTTAATTTTGACTTTCAAATATTCTACTATAGAAATAAGTAGCTTAAAACCATTTAAGTAAATTCTGTAGTAATCTGAAATAGACACTATCCAAATGAAAGAGAAAAAAATAATTAAGAAAAGTTTTTTTGATTGACAAACAACTATTTAAGTGATATTCACTGAAACACTATCTTTAGTGTGATTGGAATTTGATTCTGTTATAATGTGTTTAGATAATGTCTGTCATTACAGGGTTTAAAATGTAATGTTTAACATTTAAAGGAACTGGAGGGGATTGAAATTATTGGCAATCAATAATCATTTCTGTATTGCTGGTTTAAAGCAAATTATTCTTTTACTTATAAGGCTAATGAGGTGAATTCTTACATCTGTTGATAATAGTTGTGAGTCATTAAACAGTTCTAGAAGAAAATTTAGGATATCAGAAAATAACAGTATTAGGAGAATTTTTTAATTCTACAATTGTATTACTCCAACCATATAATCCACTATCAAGAAGATTTTGTTGTCTAGACCATAACATTCAATAACACTTTTGTTCACACCAGCAGAAAACATTTTTTGAAGTATTGAGTAGGACAAATTGCTTATTATTAGCAACTTACCATTTAGTCATAGTGGTTTATATTCCATACCGTCATGCTTTATGTTACTATTGTTGCTTTGGAATGATAACAATGAAAGACAATAGAAATGATGAAGGCAAATGAAAATAAATTAATAAAATCTTACGTCCACTTGCAGGTTGATTCGAGCATGCCACTGAAGCATATTTGTTGCTAGGACACTTGTTAGGACCTGTTTTATATTCGCAGTTTAAGATGGACGCCTCATCACCCTTGCACTTAACAGCATAGTATCCAATGTCGTAGATCATCTTCCCAAAGGCAGAGCAGCAGACACTGATACCATTCTGAAAACTCCCAGATCGGCAAACTACTTTTGCGGCAATATCGTCAAAGCCATCTGCACATACTAGCTGGTAACGGTTATCATTCCAGATCTCTACAGCGCCATATGTAACGTTGGGCTCTAAACGTACTGTAAGAATAAAACGATCTCCAATTGAAGAGGTTTTGATCAAATGATCTTTTCAAATGAGAAATATGCAGCTGTCATTAAAGAAAAGGTTGATTAGCAACCAATTAATAATCAGGACTGTTTAAGGACCATAAAACAATCTATCAATGAATGGATCAAAACATAAATACATAAAGCAAGCAATGTATGAGCCAATTAGCTAATGGGTAATAAATCGATCACACTATCAATTAAAAAATAAACAAAAATTTCAATACACTGATACACAAACAAATGTATTTATCAAAATACAAATTACATCTATACAGGAGAAAAGTAAATCATGTAAATAAATGAAAAGTAGGGATGGCTGACATTTATTTCATTGTTGGTACCAGAACAATTCAATGACTTAAACATTTATCAGTTCAATCAATTAAGGGGTCAATCAAGTCCTACCTGTGGACACTAGCATCATGTTGGAGGTTTCTACAGGAGGTATGGCTGACATTAGACCAGCTGTTTGAGTAGGGTCGTATCAAAAAATGAATCATCCAAATAATTAATAAACAGATCAAAGAAGACCTCTCTCTGTCCGTATAGTAGACACGAGAATCAACAGGGTTTATGATGACTGACATTAAGCCGGAATTGTTCAAAAGATCAATCAAAAGATCAACCAATTAAGAGATCAATTAAGACCTACCTCTGTCTGTACAATAGACACTAGCATCATGTTGATGGTTTCTGCAGGATGTATGACTGACATTAAACCCACTGTTTGTACAGGACCAGATTGATTTCTCATCCCCCTGACATCGAACATAATACAGCCATGATGGACCTGCAAACACAATTAGTTCACATTTTAACTCTTTACCATCTACAGACAACATTTTTTTTACTTGAAGCCGATGACTTTAGAAAAGCATCGTAAACATAAGAAAAACCTTTCAATTCTGATGTTGTGATATGTGAATAGATTGAAAATTCATTGTAGTGAGAGGACAAATTGACAATTGCTTGATTCCAAACTTGCATGTTGTTATCATATTATAATGTTCGCATAATCAAATGTTAAGTAAATTCATACAGAATGTAAATTAAAAGCCTATTTACCAGTGCCCGGTCCATAAAATGAGCTGGGTTGTGCCACACCGTCCAGGAAACCTAGTTGTCTACAGACGACTCTAGCATCATCATCGGCCCAATAGGAATCACAAATTGTGCCCCAAGCCCCACCATAAGACACTTCTACACGACCCTCTGATGGAGAATTACCATTTACTAAACGCACCTGAAAACCTGCAATTATTTATAAAAGAGGCCCTTAAAAGTTGTCTTCAGCATCATCATCTTAATGTTCTGAAAAAAAATGTACAATCTCAGTTTTTCAATTAAGTATTTTTTGGAATAAACAGATTCACATATTTTTCAAATATTTATGGATAAGTAGAAATGCTTTTTTTTATTGTGAGTTTTTCTTCATCACAAATATCCACATAACATAAGAAAGACCGTATTCTTAACGTTCATTGCAATTAATTTCTTATGAGACATTTATTGAGTCATATATTGAGCAATAATATGTAAATGCTGAACTCATTTGAAAAAAAAGGGTAGATAAATGGCTTCCATACCTGCTACCCTGTAATGATAGACTCTAGTTGCTATATGTCTGAATTAACTTACATTCTTGAATACATCTTTTATCATTGATTATAAAACGGTAAATATTTAAAAACATAAACCATATCCTTAACTGGTCCTTGTTAACAGTAGAACAAGGCTGCCACCTTACTGGGTAGATAGCCTCTGATTGGTAGATTTTCTCAAGCTTATATTCTTGAATATATCTCTTTTATTATTTGTAAGGATGAAAAGGTCAACAAACATGAAGAATTGTAAGGATGAAAAGGTCAACAAACATGAATTTATCAAAGTTATCTGGGTACCTACAACAGTAGACTTAGGCTGCCATGTTGTTAGATAGACAGGCACTGGTGGCTAAATTTCTTTCAATCTACAATCTTAATTACTTCTTTTTTTATTGTTAATAAGACAGTAAAGGTTAAAAAAAAATCTATCTTTACCTTGTCCCTGGTAACAGTAGACCTTAGATGGCATGTCAATAGATTGTCTTTGTATTGTTTGATTGAAAGAAAACGTTTATTAACAAGAGAATTATATATCCTTACCTAGTCCTCGATAACGATAGACTCTAACTGCCATCTTACTGGATAAACAGGCTCTGATGGGTTACTTTCCTTCAACTTACACTCTCAAATACTTTTTATTGTTCATTAGAAGGCTAATCTTAATAAACATGAAGTATTTATGAATTTATTTACCCAAGTCCCTATGACAATAGATGTTAGCCGTCATCTTCCTGGGTAGCTAGGTAGATTTCTTTCAATTAACACCCTTCTCTTCTCAATGTTTATAAAAAGTAAAGATTTAATAACATAAAGTATATAGATATCCTTACCTGGTCCTCTATAACAGTAGACTTGGGCTGCCATGTTGTTAGCTAGACAGGCACTGTTGGGTGTTGTCTGAAACTTACACTCTTGAATATTTCTCTCTTTGTTGTTAGTAAAAAGGAAAGGATTAATATCATAAAGTACATAGATATCCTTACCTGGTCCTCGATAACAGTAGACTCGGGCTGCCATGTTGTTAGATAGACAGGCACTGGTTGGTGTTGTCTGGAACTTGCACTCTCGGATATTTCTCTCTTTGTTGTTAGTAAAAAGGAAAGGTTTAATAACATAAAGTACATAGATATCCTTACCTGGTCCTCGATAACAGTAGACTCGGGCTGCCATGTTGTTAGATAGACGGGTACTGTTGGGTGTTGTCTGAAACTTACACTCTCGGATACTTCTCTCTTTGTTGTTAGTAAAAAGGAAAGGTTTAATAACATAAAGTACATAGATATCCTTACCTGGTCCTCGATAACAGTAGACTCGGGCTGCCATGTTGTTAGATAGACAGGCACTGGTTGGTGTTGTCTGGAACTTGCACTCTCGGATACTTCTCTCTTTACCTTTACACTGGACATCAGTCATCCATATAGGGGTACTGGAACCTATAATAAAACAAGGGACAGTCAGTGTAAGACATTATTTAGAAAAATAATAAAGACGTTTATTTATATGATTTATTTAAATCCTGTCAACTTTATATCAGTAGCATTTCCATGCACAACTCTTGATGAAGGAGAAAGACCGTAAATTCAACTGCCCATAAGAGCTGGTCAAAAAAGGTAGAACCATTTGTGTTCTGTGAGTCAGCCAGGAGACAACTCCTTATCAAAATCAAATGCTGTTACCTGGGATTTGAACCCATGCATAGAGGCCTTGTGATTTCAACTTATGCGCTATAACCATTAGGGCATAATATCTAAAGTAGTACACATTAATGGAGAGCTAATCTATTATGTGAGAAACAAAGAGTAAAAGGTTACCAGACTGAGTTGGATTGCTCAATCAAATATTGACACTTTAAAGAAAGCAGGCTCTTGTTGACAGAAAAGTAGGAATCCTTTGTGAATTTTATATATCAATGTAAATATGGTATCAAAAATTTGAAATCATAATTTTATTATCATGATGCTTGATTTGGGAAGGATGGACAATGAAGAAATTCTTAAGCTAGCTGTTCCAAAATTCAAACAGGCAATTATTTGCATTACCCATTGTGTGTCTATGAAAGTTTCAAAGTACAGTCTAACTTGTTTTAAGCAGCCACCCTTTTAAGCAGCCAACCTGCCTTAAACAGCCACTACAGAAAGTCCCATTGTTAGATTTATAGTGTAAATCAATTTGTGTTAAGCAGCCAACCTGTCTTAAACAGCCAATTTACTCTGTCCCATAGGCTGGCCTCTTAACACAAGTTTGACTGTATCAATTTAAGTAAATAAACTCCAATGGTTGTCTAATGTGCAGTGGAGGGAAGCTATTTCTACCATTGTGTGTCTTTGGTACTACCATAGCAAGATATCAAACCCATGACCTCAAACACACACGGCAGACACTCTTACCTGAGTACTGGGGACCAAAAGCCACACCCCCTCCAGAATATCCCAGCTGTCTACACAGAACATCGGCATCCACATTGTCCCAGCCCTCTGCACAGATTGTACCATTCATTCCATGTTTCTCTACGATCACCGTCGCAGGGAACGAGGTAAAGGGAAGGATCCTTATGTCTGTAATTCAAACAACAATTTGAAGGTTCAATCCAGTACTTTAGTAAGTGCTTCATGTTTATGAAGCGGTTAATACAATCTTTCACTGAACCCATCCATTATACGGTTAATCAATTCATTTCCTAACAGGGGAGTCTTTGCCTAATCCAATTCAAAAGACTGACCAGATAACTAAATACAAAGCATTGACATGTCAGTAGAATTGAGGGTGACAAAAGGAGCAAGATCAATCACTTGTTTTATTTTGGCAGTGTAGAGAAAGATGGGTTTATCATGATCATTTCAGCAAGAATGGTTTACAGTTGTGTCATCCTGTCTGACAGTATACATGTGCCAATGGTCTGACAGAATTACAAAGGATACTTTTTGACTACATGTCATATATGTCATCTGCTTACTATATAAGGCAGGCCTTGAGAATCATTCATGGTCTCAGGTCTGAGGGCTTATGTACTTGGAACTGGGCCTAGTCATGATGTAGGGCCAACTCAATAAACACACTATACAATTAAAGGCGTTGTCTTTGGTCAATTCACTACACAAAGTTTCTAAAACATGTATCTTAAGACATGTTAAAAACTGTTTATATATGGGAAAGAATAAGAGAAATGTTGTCATCAAAAGGTTAAGTAAATTACAGTAAAATAAAATTATCATAACTTTTAAGCCAAAATGAGGTCGATATTTTCTAAATTGGAATCAGGTTTTTCTTTTTACCAACAACAATTTCCACTACATATAGAATTGTATTTCTTATTTAACCAATATCACAATATTTTTGAAAAGAAATAGATTAAAGTGTAATCTTTTCAATCATTAAGCTTTATATGACAAACAACCATTAGAAGCCTGTCACCAACCTGTGTTGTCGATACCAAAGGTTGAACACAATACCGACGCATAGTTTGAGGATCTGTCGTCACATTCACCCGTCTCATCATACGGACAATCGGCAATGGTCATCTCACTGCCAGTACAGTTAAATCCAAGGACAAACTCTGAGTAGTAACGCCTTCCAAATGCTCCTGAATAGATTTATATGAGAAATATTCACAGATAGCTTAAAGACTTCATATTGTATTGTAATCACATACCACATCCCAAAGGTTCAATGCAATACAGTGGACCCTCGTTTATCCGAACACTTTCGTTCCCAGGAGAAATGTTCGTATTAACGAATTTTCCGGAATAAAGAATATGCGAGTTACAGCGAAATGTTTACCTTTACACGGTGTCAGTGTATCATGATCATTACTATGAAGTAAGAAATACACAATTATTTTTTTTTTAAGGGAAATATAAAGTGTGTTAAGGAAGTGTTTATTTGGTCAAAACGGATTTTTAAAATAAATGACAATTTGAAGCAATGTCTTTCGAGAAGTTAAATTTCCTTAAGATAGCTCTGAAAAGAACTGTTTGATTAGCTGATATCAGCTTGGGGGATGGGTTCTCTGACGAGAGTGACAATATGACAAAAGAAGACTTTTTGGTAAAAGGCCCTTAATAGGGCAGTTAAGGCACATGGAAAATGAGAAACTGGTATTTCGACACATGTTCGTTTGGCTGTGGGTGTAGACATCTTCAAGTTGTATCTTCTTATTTCAATATCGAGAAATGAGATAGGTAGGGATTGTCGAGAGTTTATTTATAGGGAAAAGGAGCATATCGATTGAGTAATAATTTAAAATGATTGCCAGACATTGTCTCCCGATCGCTGTCTAAGCAGCCAATCAGCCAATCAACACCGTTTACAAACTCAACTATCGACATGCAACCGTAATAACAATAATGTAAGACAAATCAACTGACAGAATGACCAATTAACAAACAATCAACACCTTCCAGTACAATACACTAGGTGACATGTTATGGTCGAGCATATGTGACAGTTTGCAAAACGTGTGAATGCCGTTTACAACAGAAGACCGATCCCTTCATTCGCAACTGTAACCGCAAAATAAACGATTTTAGTGGTTTCCGGACTAGCCATACGCATATACTATGAAAAGTGACTGTTGGTTCCCGAATATTTTTGTCCGGTTCCGGAACGCGGATTTTCCGCATTAAACAGTTAAATTGATGAAGGTAAGATCCGTTCCCTCAAAATTCTGTTCGGATGGTGAATATTCCGGATAAACGACGTTCGGATTATCGCGGGTCCACTGTACTCTAGTAAGTGCTTCATGTTTATGAAACACTTGCAATAGTCTTGCATTGAACCCTCGATATATTCATTCTTGTTGCAACTAAAAAACTCTAAAAAGTAGCATTGAATTAAAACTAGGAAACTACCTTAATAGATACCCGATTTATATAGTAAATGACCCCCAATTCCTGCCCATTCACAATTACATATATAAGGGATCGAAAGTGCCATTTGTTCCTTCCTATCAATACAATTGCAATTATATTTAGTAGCTTCCTTTTTCAATTCACAGAAAAGTTCAACAATCCCTGATGAGGGAATGTGTGAATATTGTAAGATTTTTTAAGTAATAATTCACACAGATAAGTTTTAGGAACATTTTTAATTACATTATTCAGCTACTTACCTGCAACAAGGGCTTTACTATTGGGGAAACCCAGCTCTCTACATACAACCTTGGCATCTCTATCATCAAATCCTTTAGCACACAATGTGACCCAATTGCTATGGTGATACATTTCTACTTTTCCCGCAGTGGTATTCTCGTTGCTTTGACCACCAGAGATTCTCACTGAAAATATAATATCAAAAACTCAGATGCAGTGTAATATACCAGATTATTTTTCTAGATTTCTTTCTAGATTGTTCCCAATAAAGTATTTGGCCTGTTATAAATAATATGAGCAAGTAAAGAAATGTAAATTAGTCCAAGATTGTCAATTACAAAATGAATATTCTATTTTCCAATCTATTACGCCTCATTCCTGCTGTTCATTACAATACGACCAGATGCAAATGTTAACAAAGATACTTGATAATAGATTTTGTTAAAAGATTAATACAGAGCTCTACAAAATTAATTTTTTCCTAATCTCTTTAAAAGTAAAAGATGCACAAAATGTTCTTACCATTATTATAACAAAAGACACCAGCATTTCTATTTGCCTGCAGACATCGACCATCTATATTTTTCTGCCAGCCTGGATTCCGACACATGAAAATGGAGCTTTCCCCACCATAGCATCCCATGGATGACATCACAACTGTGGCTCCATTGGAGGGATAATTGCTGTGAATAAAATGAAATAAATGAAACGGTGGCCAAAAGATCATTAATTTAATTTGCCTTCTACATTCTAATATCTAAAATTGATTTGGGCGTAGACAAAAATCATTTTATAAATAATTTCTTGCAATATGCTTTCTTCTTAATTAGTATTGTTGGCATTGAACCAATGACCCCCTATTTAAAGTTTTGCCACTTTAACCACTAAACAAATCCTTTATAAACTGATGGACTTGTTATAGTACTACAGAAAACACATAATGGGACAATCTCACAAAATGTGTTGTGGGAGTTACAAATGTTAAAAGATGACAAACTTCATCACTAAATGACCATTTTCAATATCTACATTTTCAAGATGCTGAAAACCTGTGTCTTTCATGTAACAATTGTGAAATGTGCATAATATATGAGGTGCAGTCAAAAAGTTCCCGGACTGCTTCTGCTTCAAGCATACCTTATGTCCTATTGAGCTAGAATTTGGCACAATGCAGTAGCTATTCAATTTCTCTGGGCATGTATATTTTTTTAATTGTAAGACTATTATTTTCTTTCATTAATATGTTTGAAACAATTGATAGATAAGGTTGCAGAGCATGTTGAAAACATTAGATCAGCACATTTCTATTCAGTTGTGAAACACAAAAAATATTCCTTAAATGGCGCCAAATCGAGACAAAACTTCACATGAAGTCATTTCCACATTATCTAAAAACAATTTTGTAAAATCAGCAATATTGCTCCAATGAACACATTTATTCAGAGTTTTAAAGAGAAATGGATAGAATTAGTGGAGAAAAAAGACCGACGTAATTTGAGCATACGGAGCAGCGGGTGGTCATTCATTTCTTGTAAGGGCAGATATGACGCCGATGGACACTTTGAAGTTCATGAACAAGAAGCAATGCTCGAAGAAAGTATCCAGGACTCTCATGTTTGATTGGTATTAGGGTTTCAAAGAGGGTAGATAGGATTTACACCATAACCAACGTAGCAGGAGACCAAAGATAAACAGCGGGAAATCACTAGTCCATAGTGTTATAATGAAGGATAGACAAAAATCCATACAAGATATTTTGGAAGCAGTGGGGCTAAGTAATAGAACTGTCCATAGAATATTATCTCAAGACCTAGGAATGAGTAAGGCATGTGCAAGATGGGTCCCTCGACTATTATCGGTGGATAATATGCAGACCAGGATTGAAGCGTCTGAAACCTTTTTACGATGAAAGACGGCGACTGATTCTTAATCCGTATCGCTACAACCTTACAACCTATGAAACTCTGATCAACTTTTATGACCCGGAAACAAAGGACAATGCCATGAAGCCTATGAGAAAACCCGTGTATATTTCATTTACAGACAGTCAAGGGATGCTCCTCCAACACTCCATAACCAGTCGTCAGACAGTGAATAAAGAATCAAATGAGCTTCAAGACAACAGTTTTGATTCCAAAGAGGAACTAAAATTCTCTGTTAGATCAGAAGTACATAGCTTCAATAAAGAGTGGTATAGTACAATTAATCACAGCCTAGTGAAACGCCATGAAATGTGTATTCAATGCAATGGGGAATACTTTGAAAAACAGTAATGATTTAAGCAGGCCCTGATTTAAGAGATCAAAATTGACATCCGATCTATGTATGACGTTACATGTTAACGTCAATGTGCTCCGTACGGTATATGTTGTGCTTCTTTAGAATGTTATATATTTTTCAGTATTTTATTTACCCCGCCTCATGTTATATCATTGTATAGGTAAATGATTTCCTATTAATGACATATATTTTTGTTCTCAAAGTAAATTGTTAAATGGTTTACAAATTCTGCAACATAAATGTGCTTTATTTTCACTACACCATTATGTAACGCAATGAGAAGTGTTTCATTTACCAAGAGTTCTGCATCTAAATGTATTGGTCATGTTTAATTCATTTGTAGATGACCTTTTATCTCTAAGAAAAATCAAGTTCTTAATCTGTGCGATATTCCTATAAATATGCTGTTCTGTGTATAGTTTTACTAAACATTTTATGCTGAAAAATTGCATAAATTCAAAACAACATTCGCTCTCATTTCTAACCAATATTGCATAGTAAAACATCATTGGAATCGCCTCTCCGAGAAGCTATCAAAGATGTGTCACATGATAATATTGTATTCTCATTTTTAAAGTTACAATCTGTGTTTATTAGTTTTGACTTACTCAAAAGTCATTTAATTATCAATGAAAACAGTGTGGGAAAAAGAAGACACCACCGACCTCCTTGGCTCTCCGTCCTGAAAGCCGAGCTGTTTGCAGGCCACACTTGCATCATAGCGAGACCAGCCAAAGTCACAGATTGTACCAGTAAAACTGTCCAAAATAATCTCTAAATGTCCCGAATTGGCTGATCCAACAAGTCTTAAGGCTGGCTCTGAAAGGTAACAAACAGTGACATGTGTTACAAAGTGGTTAATATAAAGTTGACAAATGGTAATATGTATATCTGACCAAGTGCTATTCCATTTATTGTTTCAGGATGGACAAATGATCACAAGGTGTTCATTTGTCAAAAGAGAATCACTTAAATAGAAAAACTATTTTTCATGATATCAAATCAACTTTAAGTGATTTTTTCTTTTGACAAATGGAAAATCCTTTTGTGAGATCTTGTCATATCTTTTGCTTGCATCATAAGGAAGTATTCATTTTCCTATATTTCAATATGTTTTCCTATGATAGGTAAAAATTGTTCAAAGAAAAGGAGAATGAGCTTATTAAGATCAATTCCTCCTTTTTTGTGATTTCCTAATCCTCTTCTTCAGGTGTCTTAAAGTGAGCCTGTAGTGAGGAATGGGCCAATATAAAAAAAGCTGGCTTTAAATGATTAACAATTAACAACAGAAGGCATTTGAAATCATCTTGATAAAAGCAGAATTTTTTGAAAATGTCTCTTTTTGTCAATGGTGTCTTTTCTGCACTACAAAGAAAATAACATCTGTCATACTTGAATAATTAGGGATTAGTGCAATACTATAGTAAGTTCTTCACATTTGTAAAATACTTAGTCTTGGATTACACACTGGATATGCTCATAGCTTAGACCATTGATGAAATCCCAGATAAAGAAAAGTGGTAGAACAATTCAAGATGCTACATACTTTGTTTCATGTAACAGAGAACCCCAGCATCTCCAGAGGAAAACTGAGCGTCACACAGGCCGCTGCTAACAGGGCAGTTAAAAATCGTCGTCTCATTTCCACGACAATTTACTTTCCCAAGAGTATAGGGTCCATAGCCTGAAATGTAGAATGAGATTACAAATGCATGGTAGGGATCATTATGTGAGAGCACCCATGGAAAATAAATATCTTCATCACATTTCAACAGCATTTCTACTTTACCAAGAATATGTAGTCCATAAGCTTTCAGAACTAAAGCTACATACATTAAACTCATCTGCCCCCTTTACCAAGATCTTAGAATATACCTGTAGATATAAAGAATAAATGTTTGTTTGCCTGTGATTTGTCATTTCAACAATCATTTTGAGAAAAGTGTCAGGGAGATAAGATATTTATACCATTGTCTATTGATCTTGGTAAAACCTTGAGTGGCGTTGAACCAACAACCACTATTAAGGTAAACTTTCTACCTATGCAAAACTGAATGTTCAATAAGCCATATTGACAACCAATCATTTCTCTAGATCAACAGTTTGTGACTTGGAAAAGGCATAAAGTAGTCATCAAAATATAATACATCAATAGACAGATGAATTTCAGAAAACTTAAGTAATTGCTCTCCAACATCCAATTTAAAAATGTTGTTTTATTATAAGATATGTATTCCTATACAGAAAGAGGTATTAAACTCTCATTTATTACTGAAACTCTCAGTCATAACCCATTACTTACCTGAAGAAGTGTATTTATAAGCCACGCCTCCTGCAAATCCAAGCATGACACAGACGACTGTGGCGTCGCTGTCGTCCCATGAGTTAGGACAGACCCGCCCCCATATACCATATTGCTGCACTGAGACACGGCCAGTCTGGTTCTTCATTGCTGTATCCTCCGCACCCTCAAGCTTCAACTGCTTCTCTAAAAGTGTGGTAACGAACCAAGCAAATAAACATCTCAAAGACACAATCACATTCCATCAGCGGAAAAAAACATCAATCACTTATTGGTTGTGCTGTCTATTTATATACATTCATTTTCTCTATGAAAAAAATGTTAGTTTCTTGAATAAGCATTGATGTTTCATGAAAACTACATAACTCTCATCTCTGTCATTTCCTATGGGAAAAAAGCCTGTGGGCAGTTCTGGAAGAAAGAGAAGCCTTCTTTTCACCACTGCCACAGGGCATTCTCATAAGCATGTTTTACATGAAACAATGTTTTCATGTGTTGTCCAATGCAAAGGACTAAAACATTGCTAGTTTTTGAAGAATAATTGAGAGAAGTGTTTAAAAAGGTAGACAATCCAATTGAAAACCTTTCTTTTATAAAATAAATCTAAAGCTCAAGTGAAGATCTTGATTATTAGGAAGTCACCCTGGTTCTAAAGGTAGGGGTTTCTGTTAGAAGCCACAGCAAAAAAAATAGTGTGAAACCCTGCAACCTCAATTTGACAACCCCTAGAATCAATATATGCAGGGTTGAGAAAATCAATTCTTCCTATTACCAAGCTTGTATAAAAGCCTTTAAGGACAAAAGGATTTTAACAGAAGTTGAGTTTGTGATAATTATACGGATAAGTGTAGAAAAGGGCTGGTATTTAAGGACAAGTGAATCAAAATCAGTTTAACCCACCACTGTATGTCATTTTAAAATGATTACCCGACACCTAATACACAATTCAATGCATAAGCCTTGAGAAATATTAGACCTATACAGTATCATGAATATTCAAATATCTGATATTCATGAATAACAAACTTAACATCTATTACTCACCATTACTGAGTTTCCCATTAAAGCATGACACAACGGCATACCCCAAAAAGGAGTCCTTCTGGCATCCCCTGAACTCGTCATATGCACAGTCCATGATGGATTCCTCTGTACCATTACAAGAAATGTTTGGGCGCACATACTTCCCGTAGAATGTACCAAATGAGCCCATCGCCAGGGCCATTCCGTCCTTAAAGCCAAGTTGTTTACACACTACCTTCGCCTCTTTATCTGTGAATCCCTCCCCACAGAGCACCGACCAGTTCTCCTCCAGTATCTGTACAACACCGTGAGAGTGGTCTCCCCTGGATAGTCTCACTGTAATGGAAAGATTTTTTCATATTGGTATGTCAGATTTTAAAACAAAAAAGCATTCTTTACAAGAGACATGTCATTGTTCTCATATTATATTTGTATAGATGGACAATTGATCAGTCCAAATAAGCCCATTCCAATGATTGTTGGAGGTTATTCCACAATATGCTTTTTTCCCCTTGAATTAGAAAGAGGCCTAGGCCTGTTCATTTTGGGAAATCAATGACATTGTTGAATTGGGAAACAAAAAAGCTGGTATAAGTATGAACTTAATGGAAAACTGCATGATTTTAAATTTTCAATTTAGAAGGTGCCTCTTATGAGCCCCTTTTATATTATGCAAAAAGGCCCTATACACATGTTCATTGCAAGGAAATCCTTCATGTAAGTGATGGACTACTCTGGTCTTGCACTAAAATTTACAATAGGAGCTATCAAAAGTGATCTCCCAATGCATTAGTTCGTCAGAATTATTATGGATATCCATTTTTGAGGCTTTCTTAGTTACTGTACAATTAATTCTGCAGGATATATTGACTTAAAGACAAATAGAGAAGTTCACCTTAATTATCGAATTAGCTGCTTCAGTCTGAATCAGTCATTGAAAACCAATAACTGATTGTCATATTTGATGACCACTGGTGTAACTTAGATATGCTGAAATTAGTCTATTTTAATGTTTTAATCACAAGGACCTTCACAAAATAGGGTATCAATCATGACCAAGGGTAACAACAAATCCTTCTGTCTTGAAGCAATATCAATTTTCATAAAAGTCGACTCAAAAATATCATAACAAAAGTATTTGTTGATGAGGAGCAACTCATTCTTTCATCACAGTGGTATCTAAAGCCTGCACCATATATAGTTACAAGCAGCAACATGAATCTTCAGTCTAATTACCCAGGGTACATACCATCTTTGTAGCAGACTACAGAAGCGTCATTTTTATGATTATCACAGTAAGATCCTTTGTATGACATCCAGCCAGTGTTTCGACAGCGAACAATGTTCTTCTCATAACCATAGCAACCCAATCCATTCATCATGACTGGGCCCTTTCCACCGCCATAGTAGGATCCTGAAATGCATGTTTAGTTTATACATGTTTTATTCATAATGTTATACCTTGATTCACACAATAATATACCTTTATAAAGATAACAGAAGAACAAAAGTTTGTCTTATAGGGGTAAGGTAGAATAAGAAAATAAATCGCTATTCCTATTACTGTTGAATTATTGATAGAAAAAAAAATTCCAGAAAAGGAAAATGCAATTCTTTAGCTCTTGGCTAGAGGAAATTCCTTGACTCTACCTGCAAATTATGCCTGGTCAGGCCGGTGGAACCAACGGCATTCTATATATTTCAGTCATGCTAAAACATCATATGAAAATGAAAATCTATTGCTACCATGATTTGAACCCACACAGAGAAGGGCTATGTGCTTTCAATTCTGTACAAAAATAACTAGGCCATAAAGACATCAAATACCGCATATTCTGGATTTGAAATTGGCATGTGACCTTGCATTCCAAAGACAAAATATAATGACTTCCCTCAAGTATCATATGGATAACATTAATAACTGCAATCATACAAACCTGTGACGGGATCTCCATCAGTAAAGTTGAGATACTTGCAGATCACTCTAGCATCACTTGTAGACCAGGCTTTATCACATATTGTCCCTGTATGGCTGTCATGAGTGATCTCAACACGCCCATAATAAGCTCCCCCGTCGACAAGCTTAATGCTCACACCTAAAATTTAAAACACTGTTGTTATTTGACTAGTAATATTGATGAAAAATCATTTAGATGTTTCAACTCTTCTGTCTAAACCAATAGCATTCACTTTTGAAGATATTGTTAAAGAAGAACCAAGTCACCTTTGTCACAACGGTTTCTAACTAATGCCTTAAAAAAAGTGATACTCTTCATTTACCTTACTAACTTGCAGAATCTACTTTCAGTCACAACATATCATTGTTGTTTGCTTTTTTTGATTAAAATCTGCCACAAAAACAAATGTGAGGGAACAAGTTCAATTAGATTTAAATATCTAGACACCAATTTTCTAGGGAGACATAACTCTCAGTGCCAAATAAACTTAAACAGAATTTTACAAAATTAACACAAGGTAATTAGGAAAAAAAATGAAAAAAATTGCTCCTCTCTGTAAATAGTTCAAATGTTCAGAAGCTACAGGTAAGATGCTCAATAAATCAATTTGCGATATATGATAGTATGTATGATTTTGATAAAGCGTTTAAGATACAATATATGATATTCATTTTTCTAAAATCAGCAAGAAATATCGCCTGTGGAGTTTACTATCTATTGTCGGAAATCCTTTGATGCCGAAAGGGATAATCTTAACTGCTACCACAGATATCCAATACATTACACATTACACTGTATACCAGTCACAGATAGTACAACTTAGTCCATTACCTTTCTGGAAGCAGAGGGCATATGCAGGTTTGCAGGATCGTACAGGCCTGCCCCAGGGTTCTTTAACACAGTGTTGGAGGGAGGATTCCTTCCCCGTACAGTTCAACTCTGTGATCCAGCTAGGCATGAAGGTTTCATTCACTGTCCCATACGCAGCACCACCCTTAAATCCAAGCTGTTTGCAGACAACCTGTTAGGGGGTAGAATTTTAATGTTATATATATATCAGTACTTATTTGCTTCCTTCACATAAAAAGAATAATAGGGAATGTTTTTTAAACCTATCAAGAAATGACTCTGTGGCATTTCTCCTTCTAACATTGGTTTCTGTAGCATATATAGCAATTTATTTTTCATATTCCTTTCTTTCATGGCAAATTGCTCCTACTTAATATCTCTTAAAATCTCATATATCAGAATATGGTCAGGATAAAATACCCATATTCTGCCATTTTGAAACTTATTCTTTCGTCAGATTATGTTGGTCATTCTTGGTAAACATTTGTAGAACTTTTTGCCTTAAACTTCAATTGCCACCGGGACTATTTCCCTTAAATTGAATAGTTCCGGTTTGACCAATTATTACAGAAAACAACCATAACAATCCAAGAATGACTTTCAAAATGACAGATTATGGGTACTTTACCTTAAGAGACCATGTTTAATGTATTACCTGAGCAGCAGTATCGTCCCAGTTATCCCCCACAGAACAGACCTGTCCCCAGATCCCTTGCCATCTCACATTCACCTCTCCCCAGTAGGCATCTTTATTAGACCCATTGCCAAGACGAATATCAAAAGCTGAAATAGACAATGTTTTGTGTTTAAGATTCAAATGAAACTTTAAATTCATTCACTGATATGTAAGCATATGACAAGTCTAAGATGAAACCAATAACAGACAAAATCAAATGATCAACTTTATTGTAATATTGGGAGCAATAAATTCCTGCTTGTTACAGAACTGTTTCTTCTTTCATAATCATTTCTAAAATTCTTTGATGCAGGTGTATTAAAACTTTTATCTAAAAAGAAATGGTAAATAAAGCTTTAGAGGAACTTCATTGAGTAACAAAAAGTAAAGTACTAACTGGTATTAACAGTAGATCGGGGCTTATCATAACATATCGCGGAGGCTCTACGGTCGGCTGCACAGCGCCCTCGTATCACTGTCCATGGACATTTGGACAGCTTTCTCTCATTTCCCTGACACTGCACATTTGTAAAGCCAGTGCTCGAGCTCGAGTCTGTCTGATCGACGCCGAGTTCCGAGCAGCAGAGTGACATCCCATCAACGAAGCCCATTTCGAGACAGAGGACTTTAGCGTCAACATCGCCCCAGCCCTGATCACACACCTCCACCCAGCCATCAGTTGTTCGGATTTCAACTGTCCCTACATCCGTTCTACCCCTGGATTTCAGTCTCACTGAAAAGTGTGCAGAAAAATCAACATGTGGCAGTATACTTGCAGGACCACTTTTCTTTGAATTGGGAAGATGTCCAGGCCTAATCATTTGAGTAAATTTATAGATGGAAAGCTTATTGGGAAACCAAAAAGCTGGTGTAACTGTACTTTCAGAGAAACTGCATTTTAAACAGAAATTTCAAATGGCTTGATTCTTTTAATGGGCTCCTTATATAATGCAAAACCTGTCTGCCTTGTACAATTCTCTGATGGATAGTTAACAGTCGATGGGTAAAATGATTTAAAGAAGTAAGGCTCTTACAAATTAACATAGGGGCACTCGAACATTTAAAAAAAAACGCTGACTCAGCTCTATCTTAGCGCTATTATTCCAGCATCTAGTCACGAAAGTTATCATTTGTATATATTTAAAGGTATAACTGGATGTCCTCTAAGATGGCAAACAGTGTAGCCCCAGACCAGCCGCCACGTCAGTGACGTGGCGGCTGGTCTGGGGCTACACTGTTTGCTATGTCCGAGTGCCCCTTTTTGCGTGACGTGGCCCATATGTCGCGATGCATGATTCAAATGAGTGGTTTAAAAAAAATTGGGGATAAATGAGCATCAGCCATGGATATGTACACTGATTAAGGATATGCATGATCATTGTTAGAAATGGTCTAGATCTAAGTTTCAACAAATTTCCATTAAGAATCAAGTTCACTGTTTTCCGCAAACCTTAATTCTTGATTTTCTTGCAAATATTTCTATGGATGATAGTGAACCTGGGGAAGAGCAGTGGCATCAGGGCACAAGGGTCATTAGTTTAAACTGCTGGTAAGGTAATTGGCCAACAGAAAACAATTGATCTTCAAAACAGGGTTTGTAGGTTTTATATGAAATTCTAATGATTATGGTCCAATTTGACTAAAGCTTTGCAGTCATAGATGTCTGCAAGTTTCATGCATTCTGTAGTTTTATCGAATGCCAATTATGTGAAAAACAAAGGCTTTCTCATTCCTTTTGGATTTTAATGGAGGTGATACTCTTCAAAAATAAATTCTCATTCTTTAATGTGACATTACAGAAGTTATTACCAATTATGTGATGCATACCTGTTTTTACTATCACTGATCAATTGACTATTTCGACAAATTCTTACTGTTTTCATTGTAAGAGGTTGTTACAAAATGGTGCTATTGAAGGCAATTGCCCTAGCCCTAGGAAAACTCTGGTTAAATCATTACAAATGTTGATTAAGATGCAGTTTGTCAAAAGTGCTAAAACCACATATTTTACCTGAATTATTATAACAGGCCACTCCTGCGTCTTCATAATGGCGACAATTATTGTTCCCCCAGCCATTATGTTGGCACTCTCCGAGGTGTCGCTCCTCCCCTGTACACTGGACATTGTCAAGGAAAATAGCTCCATCCCCCTCACCAAATGCAGCACTTGTGTATGCCTGAAAAGATAAGATGTTAACAGATAAATTAAAAAACATTTGAAAGGCGTTGTTAAGGAAATATGCACCATCCCCCAAACACTTTATTCTGTTGTGGATTCTATAGATAGCCACGGCGTCTCATTGGTTGAAACCCTGGCACTTGATTTGGAGAACCCTTATCGAGTCAGTTAGTTGCAGATCCCCACTTTGACTAGACATCATAAAGTCGTTGAAGTGGTGATAATTCATAAACCTAAAGGAGCAGAGCTTTGGGAGCCGTTCCTTATGGTAAGTAGCTAACTCTTATATTTCTTTCTAGTGAAATACAACATTGCCGTTGTCGGCAATTGAATCTTTAATTGCGTATTTAATTGGGAAAATCCAATTCACACGGTCAACTAACGGAGTTCGGTGCTTGAAAAGTCGGAGTTTGCCCAATCAAGACTGAAGTTCGTTAGTTGCAATATTTCCCTTGGATTTAATTGCTTATATTCATCAATCCAGTTGCTGCATCAAAAACAACAATTGCACGAAAACTTTTCGGTTTGGATTTCACGGTTATTTTCTCTGCAGCAAATTTTCGTCTGTTGTGAAACGAAAATTCTCGCTTCGGAGGGAAATAACAAAATTGCATGCTTCTTTTATGATAATAGGTCTCAATAAGCACTGGAATTGTTGACCATTGTTCTTTTTTTCATTTTTTCATTTGTTTGAACCTCTATTTTTGGCCCTAATAATTGATTTAGACCTCGTTCTTACAACGAAAAAAATTGATTTCACTTTGACCCGCCATATTTGTTTCAGCACATGTTTCCGGCATCGTCGCAGAACTAGATGCACATTCCAAATTGCCGCGCAACTGTCCGGAAATCGCGCATGACGAGATCTCGCGATAATAAAAACAAAACATTGTGTTTTCGCGAATGCGGAAATTAAAGGATTTAATTTTTTAGGCAACCGAGGGAATCGCGACTTGGGATTATTTAATCTCGAGGCGTGTCTCTCTCGGTTTCCTTTAGTATTAAGTATAACTGGGTTCTATGTAATTTTGTTTCTTATATTTAAACTTGATTGCAGATCTGCAGAGAGTGACCATTCCTCTTGAAGGATTAAGGTCGCGTACCTGCTGTAATCCAATTCCAGAGTGACCATTCCTCTTGAAGGATTAAGGTCACTCACGTTTTGAATTTTTTTTAATTTGTTTAAATTTAGAGTGACCATTCCTCTTGAAGGATTAAGGTCACCCACCTTTTGAAAAAAAAAAAAAAAATTTTTTTTAGAATGGATTTAATTTACAGAGAGTGACCATTCCTCTTGAAGGATCGAGGTTACCCACCGCTGTAAACTAAAATATTTTTTTGTTGTGAATTGAGTGACCCTTCCTCTTGAAGGATTAAGGTTACCAATTAGTTGTACTTTGAAACTTTGTATAACAACCAGCCTATTAATGGGGTCAAATGGAGGAGAGTGGAAATTATAGAAGACCAGCTTATCTCCCACAAGCTGAGTTCCCCGACTACGACCGACCAAATTGGCGTAGACCCTCCATGAGAAGGTATGAAGAAACCCGGGAAAGCAAACAAAGAACTGTCAACTTTCCTAAAACCATAACATATGATGGCAAAAGCGACTGGCGAGCCTTCATCACAAAGTTTAATTAGTTTGCGGATGGTGAGGCCTGGAACTCGTCATTAAGGAGGGATGCCCTGTCAAGGACCCTAGAGGGTAAAGCCAGCGAGTTTTATGCCAGACTGGTGGAAAGGGATCCAACAATGGATTACTTTGAAGTTACGGACAAACTTGCCAAGCGGTTCGACATACGAGACTTGCCGGAGACAACCCAGATGCATTTCTCGTATGCCCATCAACAGACTGGTGAGTCACTCATAGAATGGAGTGACCGTGTTGTAACGATGGCCATGCAAGCCTTCCCGGACCACACAGAGGCCCAAGTATATAGGCAAGCTGTGTTGCGGTTCTGCCAAGGCTGTTTAGACAAGGAGGCCGGTCTCAATGCGATCAACCAAAGACCAAAATCAATGGAATACGCCCTCGACCGAGTAAGGTGGTTCCAGCCCACCAAGCAGGCAATGAATCCTGGGACTCGTAGAGAAATACGGTCCATGTATGAAGAAGAGGATGAAGAAGAGCTTGACGTCAGAGCGGTGTTCCGGAAAAGAGGTCAAGATAATCCACGAAAATGGAGGTTTCAAGCGTCTGAGAGAAAAACGGACCCCTCCTTGTATAAGAGAATGGATGTCCTCGAACAAAAAGTGGACATACTGACAGAGACGATGGAAACCCTGGCACAATCCCTGCGCAGAAGGGCACGTTCCCCTTCTAGGAACCGCACATGTTTTAATTGTGGCCAGGAAGGACATTGGAAGGCAGACTGTAAAGTGCCAAATGCAAAGGCCGAAGACAAAGAGGAGGCTTTAAACGAGGATGGGTTGGAGTATTAGGTCTACCTTCAACCCCAACCATGCCTAGTAATGACCTACCAGAGCATGCACAGGACATCCAACAGAAGCAGAACAATGCAGAAAATCATGGTCAGGTCACACAGAGTCCTCCCACTAGGGAACGGACCGATGACCACATGATAAGAGAAGAGAATCCGCAATCTTCGGTTCCAGATAATCAAGGATCTGATGTGGAAAGCCAGTCTTCAATAGAGAGTGAGACAGAGCCTTTTGTTCGACAGATGCAATCTGGTCCAACATATTCTACACCAATTAACAGAATAAAGAACATGGCTATTGGGGCACAAATAACAACTATCTCGGAGAAAGTCCTTGAACGAATGGAACCAAAACCTAAATTAACTAAGCTATCGACAGCTGTTACACCAACAGAGACCCTCCACAGAACAAGTGCAGTAGAGAGTTTTCTGGTCACAGCCACAACTGTGACATCTCCGTCTGCAGTACAGGGAAACAACGTGTCCCCCACAGCTACCAGTCTAATAGAGAGTTCTTTGGTTACAGCGTCTGCTGTGACCAAGGATCCTATTGGCAGAGAAGGAGGCAAGGATGATACCGGAGCTCAATTACCATCCTTAAGCCCGGATAGAAGACATTCGCCCAGTACACAATTTCGACCCTGGGAACGGAAAAGACATACAGTCCACTCAAGGTGTTTTGCTGGACGCGAATCCTACAAAAGTCGATACTCATCCAACAGGGAGTCAGAGAGGGAAACCCAAAGGTGTCCAGAGATCATTTGGTCCAGGACCTTTTATAGGTCTGATTAACACCAATCTTCTGGTCACCCTGATAGATCTAAACAGTTACTGAATCGCAAAGACAACAGACAGAGAGTGAAGGAAAACAGAAGTAGGTTATACTGGAAAACAGAAGACCCCCTGTCTAATGCATTTGTGAAGGCGAAGAGGGGCAAGCGATTCATTGGTCACACAGAACTTGGATCAGCCCAAGAGGCTACTAGCAGTCCACCCTGTAAACAAGCCAAGAAGATGTGTCCTGTTAAAGGATGCAACCAACCAGTGGCCAAATTAAAGAACCATCTGCGGAAAGTCCACATACCAGGACTTTTCCATGATAACCAGACATCAACAGAACTAGGAAATCCCCAATTTCAGTCAATGCGATGTCGTATGCTGGAGATGCTTGCCCGCTTCTTAAAGGGACCGAATGCCACAGTATATGACCTAATCAGCCTGGTTAACATGGAGGCAGACTTACCAACGGAAGTAGCCCAGGAAAACCAGCTTGCCATGGAAGCTATTGCCAGGGAGTTCGGTTGGAAACAGCCAGGGGATCGACTGTTTCCTCTACATACTCCAGCCCAGCTGATTCACTGGCGCCCCTTGGCGTTTCTGATAGGGAAACTGGCCCAACCCCAGCGAGGGGAAATCTTCCGACTATTCGGAGAAAAGTGGGCTGTTACTGATCCAGTTAACAGAGAGCGAATAATGAAGAAAAACAGGCCAAACCCATGGCGAAGAAGGAAATGGAAGGAGGGGCACAGGGAGCCCTTGGAGCAACCTTTAACCCCAGAGCCTGTCAATATTTACTCCATGACATTTCAACAACGAGCACTGTCAACGATCCATGAAGTCTGTGAAGAGTCTTTGCTGACAACTGACAGCACAGAAAAGTCATTTACTTTAGACCAAACCCCAGAGGTTGATGTGTCTGAAGAACCATTCTCTCAGGTTTGTATAGAAAGAGACCTGACTCTCAACCTAGGACAGGCCATG
This sequence comes from Cerastoderma edule, assembly GCA_947846245.1. Classification (NCBI taxonomy): domain Eukaryota; kingdom Metazoa; phylum Mollusca; class Bivalvia; order Cardiida; family Cardiidae; genus Cerastoderma; species Cerastoderma edule. Next base: position 4,491,100 of record OX401412.1, on the reverse strand, counting down.
GAGTTGGACTATGGAGAATCATCCATGGATGGGGAAACGCTCCTACAGTCCAGCAGTTCGTCCCCCGAAAAACAAAACGGCAATGAAGAAGAATCTTCTGCGACTGAAGCATGTCTGACCTACGCAGAGGTACTTCAGCAAAAGACCACATCTCCAATAATGAAGTCAGGGGAACAGGCAGAGACCACTGAAAACTCCCCAATTGAAGTCGCTCAGCCGATAACAAGAGCCTTGCCAGTTTTAGAGTCTTCAAGGCTGAGGCTTCCTATAATGAAGTTCCAATGTTTTCTGTGGCCCTGCAGGTTACAGACACATCCCAAAGGAAGTGTTGCCCTGTTAGAAGTTGGCAGTGGGAGTCGACTCAGCTGGGTCATCTGATTCAACACCGTCGTCACCGACAACTTAAGGAGTTCTTAAAGGACCCGAGAGTGTCTGTATTCAGAAAAATAGGAGTGGACTACAAGAAGTCGATAGACATATGCTGTTAGTTGGTGGCCCTGGAGGAAATTCTCCCCTTATGCTCAACAAGACGTGCTAGTTCTTCACATCAGGGGGAGGAGAAAAATCGACAAGAATAACCTCTACAGTTCCACCAACATACATGTACATAGATTATGCCTACCTGCTTTCTGGGATAAGACCACCTGTTTCGCTCACAACAATCAACAATTGGAGAATGCTGTACCAAGAAAATTAGGGTTCGTGTCTCAATTCTGGGACCCCCTTGCCAACACAGACAACGTACAGGGACCAACATTAGTAAAATCAACGGAACCAAATCTAGTACTGGTGAATCCAGGAAAAGGGTGTTGCCCCCAACTGCTTTAATATAAAATGGGGAGGTATGTTGTGGATTCTATAAATAGCCACGGCGTCTCATTGGTTGAGACCCTGGCACTCGATTTGGAGAACCCTTATCGAGTCAGTTAGTTGCAGATCCCCACTTTGACTAGACATCATAAAGTCGTTGAAGTGGTGATAATTCATAAACCTAAAGGAGCAGAGCTTTGGGAGCCGTTCCTTATGGTAAGTAGCTAACTCTAATATTTCTTTCTAGTGAAATACAACAATTCAAAATAACTTCCTGAATAAGTACAAGTCCTGGTTTTAAAATGAAAGTAAACAAGCATAGATGAAACAAAAGCAATAATTATAAGGTCATTCTCACATGTTGAATTTAAATACCTTCTAGGATGTTGGAAAATCTTCACAAGCCCCATAGCATTGTTATTCTTCTCTATACCTGGATATTAGAAAACAAAGTTTATACTTATAGTCTGTCATAAATGACACCAATAAAATTACCATGCTTAGCCTTCGACTACTAAAGGCTTTTAAAAATTCGATAAACACTAATTAAAATGAACAAAACCTTACCGTTCCCCATTTAAAACCCAGTTGACGACAGACGACCTGGGCTTCTCGATCCGTCCACAGATCGTCACAGACTGTTCCCCAGACAGACCCGTTCTTGGAGACTTCCACTCGACCCGTAGTCTTCCTGGCATCTCCGTCTTTTAAACGAACAAAACTTTCTTGACCTGGAAACAGATGTGTAGGAATATCATTGTAAACTAATCTTTAAACAGGAATAACCAAGTAAAAATCTCGTTTGTTCTGATTTTCAGAGAACTTTTTGTACCTCTTTTGGAAAGAGTAAATGTACCTCTGTTTAGTTTGCGGTCATGAATTAGAACGAGATATAAGCCTACATAGTGTTTAATTCCTAAACCGTTTACCAAACGCCAAATTTTCGACTGTCCCAAATTGAAAGATTTTACAGACGACATTTCAAAATGTGACAAAATTGGAAATTAATCTTCTGATATAGTGGAAAACATTGTGGGAAAAGGAGAAATTGGTCGACACGAGCAATTTCTCCTTTTTCCCACAGTGTTTTCAAGAGTTGTTTGCAACAAAGTGGTAAAATATCGTAAATTTTTAGTAAAGGGTTAAACATTTTGCTCAGCATGTAAAACCACACGATGAAAAAATGTCTTAATCTCACTGGATAACCATCACTCTCATTTCGCTGTTGAGATTCTCAATGATGTTGAGTACAATGCCATGAACATGATGGCGTAGCCTGGTGGAGCCTGGCCCGTTCGTATACCGCGAACTAGGCTAATGCGGGTTAGCACGGGCCAGGACTCCAGGCTAATGATGGGGTAACAAAATTTAGACAAAACTGTGTTTGGAGCTCTAAAACGGCGGAACGTTGCAACTTTAACCAAGACAGTCAGCGACTACAACCCACACCCTCTGTTATCCGTGCGAACGTTCTACCAACTGAGATACCCTAGCTGAGCCGCCCGCTTATGCATACAACTTTACTGCTACTACACAACGAAGATGGATGAATAAGATCACATCTTTTGAAGTGCCTGACATTGTACAACATGTTTTTCATTTTTTCAACTGTGAAAACAAACAGAAAAGGCAAAAAATGAAACAGTGTACAAATTAGCCACGTTCATACATAGAAGTAATCGAGGAGTCGTTTCCCCGCAATAAATAAAATATTGGGCTTTAAATATAAGAAAGCGGTAACGACATTTGACCAGTTTATTTGTTTTCGGTCCTATTAGAAGATTAAAAGATCTCGTCGATGTCCCAAACTTACCTGCATCTGTTGTGATATGTGTACAAATATGTTATAGTTAATAACATGTAGTGACAATAAAGAGAATAAAAAATAACAAAATTACAACTAACCCATAAACTTTAAAAGATCAAATCTACTTTATGATATTAGTTCTCTATATGTATTGACTTCGGGGAAACGACCCTCCGCTATAATGTAAAATGATTGCGGGAAAACGACTCCTCGATTACTATAAAAATCAACTGCGGGGAAACGGTCGTTCGGGGAAACGACTGTAAATCCTTTTATGCACCGACATCAGTCATGCGGATGAGGTGACATTATGAAGTATGCATGCATCTTAAGCGTGCTATAATCATATACTCTGCGTATTTCTATACATATTATGCATCTATTCTATATGTACTTAGGAAACAAACTTAAGGTGGGGCATATATAACATTCCCATTGTTTAGACCATATTGAGCAAAAGTGAGTGACACTTGATGTAAGCCGAGTGAAGCAAAAGATATGTGTATAGCAGAACATATATTATTCCTATACATGTACAAAGATACATAAAACGTAATGAATTGGTTGATGAATTGATGTGTTTCCAACAAAATCGGTTATAAGTGGAAAAGGTTTTATGAACGAAAGTTTTGTTTTCTTTCGTTGTTAATTCTCATCCATTTTGTCTCAATATGCAAGCTCTTAGCCCTTTACCGGACACAAACGACTTTGAAGTTGTACCTTTGTAATTATTCCTAAGTATCTTTTTTAAACCATTTTAACTGTACAGACAGTTATGAAAGCTTTTAAAGCTGATGAAATCATTATACAATATATTCATCTTTTCTTGTCATGATAAAACAGTCATTGTGTAAAACATATACAAAGCTTACTTTCCAATATTTGTTCCAATTTAAATGTAGGAGGATATAAATCATAAACTATTTTACAAATTAAAAAAGTTCTCGTGCTAACCCTATGATACAATAGCTTTGCAACAATTAGAACAAAGAAAGTATTGTTACACATTTTATTGATTTGTGTGATGTATTGTTGATTGCAATTCGGAATAGAAAATACATCCCCTTTGATCGAATTTGTGAATTAAACAGACATATTCATCGCGCTTGCCCTGTCTACTGTTTTTGTTGATTGCGTTTGGTGTCGATTGCTTAACCCTTTTCCAAACGTTAAAATTTCGACTGTCTCAAATTGAAAGAGTTTTCAGACGACATTTCAAAATGTGATGAAATTGCAAAAAAAATCTTCTGGTAGGGCAGAAAACATTGCTGGAAAATGAGAAATTGCTCCATAGGAACAATTTCTCCTTTTCCAACACATGTTTTCCAGAGACGTTTGAAATAAACAGGTGAAATGTCGTTATTGTTTGGTAATGGGTTAAAGCTGCAAAGAAAGTGGAACCAGTAAGCCCATCCCTCCATTTGGAAAGTTGTGACTGCTCCAAATTGAAAGGAACAACAGACGAGAAGTATAAAGGATATACTATTTATTTTTTATGATATAGGGTAGAACTTCCTTTGTAACAAAAGACACATTGCCCACCTTCAGCCATTTCTTATATTGTCGTAATTTCTATGGTATTCTAAAGCAAAGTTCGGAATATTTGCGTTAAATCTGTAAACCATAGAGGGATTAAATAAACCAGTGTTGTGCATTTAAAAGAATTAGATGAATGGCTCATTAGCTAAAATGAATCGTTACCAATCTATCATGTGTTTAATCGAGTGTTTCGTTTCAACTATTCAATCCGTCAAGAAACAAACAAGCTAGCGGAAGTTAAGTTTAATCCTTATAGTGATGTAACCGAGTTCATGCTTATGCAGACAGGTTAGATACAGGCCAGACTCCAAGTAAATTGAATGATGGCCTGCGATCTAACCTTTTGAAAAACTAACGACACGGAAATATATTCTTAGAGCGTTATCCAGCATTCTCAGGGGTTAATGAGCTGGCAGTGACTTGTGGCAATAACTGTTTGATGGCATACCGCAGCATCCTATATAGAAACCTGTAACAGCATCTTTGCAAGTGGGTAATGTATGAATATGTTATCATTCTTCGGGCATGTGTTTTGCACCAATGATATAACATAACAAACGTTATGATATCTGACTACACCGACCTATTTGCCCTTGAGTCACCATATGATATGATAAATATTGGTGGCATATAATACAGCACAATGGGTATATCAATTGATTTCAAAGTTAAGGTGCTGAGAAACCCATATCCATTCCAATGATTTCAAAGGAAGAAAATACGAGATAAATGATAACGAAATAAACCGTTTAAACAGTTTATTGTATATGTCAGACACATATGCTGTAACATTACAAACATTTATAAAAGGGGTTGAAAAGCGTATCAATTTTTTTGTGTGCAGAGTTCTAGATCTGTGTCATCATATCCGTAGATTTTTATTTCAAACACGAATCTGAACATAAGACATTCCCCTCGAAACGTTGGAAATAAAACAGTTTTAAAATTGATAGCTCATATACCAATAGTTTCCACAGACATGTAAGTTATTCGCTTTATTATTGCGTGAATCTGCATTTAAATGAATGTAAGGGAAAACATTAGTTTAATAACACACTGACTAAACAGCGCTGGGAAGTTTGCTGCACCAGCTTTCTCACGACACGAAGACCCTCGTGACGTCATATTAAAGCGTGACCGCTGTCGGGGTTATATTAGTAACCACAGAGCATGATTAATATAGTTATACAACACAGGTGGGTAAACCCCTTACTCCACAATACCTCACGTTGACAGATATGCAGCATGAGCTTTTAGAAACCATCGTGACAAAAGGTTAAATTGCTCCTCACGAGCAAACCAAACATTTGATTAACCATTTGTCACGTTGTTTTTTTTCTAATGCCCCAAGGAAATTATATAATTTTATGCATTTCTTTGTTGTCAACAGTTAGCTTTTAATAAGGACCACTTGTAATTAAAAGTCCCGGTTTCTTTAATGTTTAAGTGCATAGAGATTGTGCATTAATGGAGAAAAAGGACCAAAAGCTCTTCGGGATCAAATTAACTGTTTGTCTCGTTGTTGTTTTTTTCTAATGCCCCAAGGAAATTATATAATTTTATGCATTTCTTTGTTGTCAAAAGTTACCTTTTAATATGGACCACTTGTAATTAAAAGTCCCGGTTTCTTTAATGTTTAAGTGCATAGAGATTGTGCATTAATGGAAAAAAAGGACCAAAAGCTCTTCGGGATCAAATTAACTGTTTGTCACGTTTTTGTTCTTGTAATCCAAGGAAATTGTATCATTTTCACGATCTTCTTAGTCGTCAACAGTTACTTTAAATTTGGACCAGTTACTATTGGCCTGGTCGTTTTAGTGTGTAGAGACCAGGGTACCGTTTTACTAAACAGTTTACGCTTAAGATTTGCGTAAGTCTAAAACAACAATTCCTCTTATTTCAATATTGGACGAAACAATATTGCAAAGTGACACATCATTGGAATCGTCTCTCCGAGACGCTTCCAATGAAGTGCCACATTGCAACATTGTACTTTCATTGAAGATACTATCCATGTTTATCAATTATGACTTACGAAAGCATTTCCCGTAAGTTGTTTAGTAAAACGGGCCCAAGAGGTGAAGATAATACATTCATGAAAAGTAGAAAAAAAGCTGAATAATCTTTGGAAGGCACAACGTCGGAGGCATGCTTACTTCTTTGTATGGAACAAAGAGCGATCGGTGAACTATGCGTTTGTACCAGAACCATTGACATCCCGTAAGTCAACCGGGAGCCTACGCTACCATGAGACTTTAACGTTACCGAGGTTCGAACCCATGCTGAGGGGCTGTTTTCAGACAGTATACCTCTTAAACATAAAACTTATTGTTTAATTTTACCTTTAAAACCCATAAAAAATCACGAAATTGGCATGCTTAACAATATGTATAGTATTACGTAAACATATTGTCTCGCCATAAACATTTAATTCGCATTTTTTTTTTCATTTTAAACGATTGTAAACAATTTGTTTATGAAATCTCTAAAAGGTAAATCAAATTTGCGGCTTATTACCTTCATACCAAAACTTTATCTAATTCACTTTGAATAAAGGAGATATGACCTTTTGCATGAGGTCCTGCTTGGCTCAGTGGCTAATTTGGCGGACTTAGAATTCGGGGGTCCCGGGTTCGAGCCCCACTGACACCTCTGTTTTCGTGGGGGTAGTCTGTAAGAAGCTATTTCAGAGGCCTAGCCTAATACTGGTGTATCAAGGAGTGTCGTTATCTGGACCAACCAGTTTCTTCTGTCAACATGCTTAAATAAGTGCAAGTAATGTGTTGTGTTGTATAAAAAGTGTTGGTTCTTTTGTCTTTTTCCCCAACAACCAGACGTTCAAGAAACAAGTTGTCTTGTTTTCTATTCATCTTGAACTAAGTGACTTTGGGTCATAAATATTTTGAGAAACTAACATCGCTTATTTACTTCGGTTTATACAATTCCTTTGAATGGGTAAAAAGGTGGAAGTTCAACAAAAAGTCTTGACAACCAACCTGTTTATTTTAATTAAGAATAGGTAAAAGTAAAAGAAAACGCGAGTTTCGAACAACTTTGCATTCTTCCTTCAATTGCTTCAAGAGAATAATTTGTGTTTCTTGAGCTCTGTACCACGCTAGGCTACGTATGAGGCTGCTGTATTGATCCGCGCTTTTATCAGTGAGATGAGACCCAAGGCTTAGAAAGAGAGCAATTTAACCCAATCACTTACAATGGCGTAGGTAAGTGTAAACAGGGAACTACATGACCCCTTTCTACGCAGGTTCAAACGAGAGTTGTGGGAAATCTGGAACATTCATTTTAGGTAGTCCACCTTGGCAACCATACGGATTACCGATGGTTCAAACCACCTAAACATTGAACAGTTTAATACAAAGTCTCCTTTTAATTTTTGTTTTGCAAAATCTTTCCCAAATGATCTAGGTAGACTTGGTAGATTTAAGCAGAGAACCTTATTCCCTATCCGTAACACTACTTAACTGCAGTTTCATATTGCAAACGAGAACGGCAAATACTGCACAAAGGGGATGACTTACGGAATATCCAAACATTTCTAACATCTTTTTACTGTTCATCGCAAGAGTAAAGCAAAAGAGAAATCTATAATACATCACGATCACACAAATTTGTGGTCCCTCCTATTTTAATATTGATAATGATGGATTAATGAAAAATAAGATTAATTTCGACATGTTATTCGTTTTTGCAAAACCAAAAGATCGTATAACCACCATTGTAGATAAAGGATTTGCGATCTTGTGGTGCATAGCGATACATTATGGTTAGTTGTTATGAAGATACGATGACATTGTGGCTGACATCCCCTTCTTCATGGTTGTTATGGAGACTGGTACGTGATATAACGTTACATATCACGTGGTAAGTTTTTGTTGTTATTATTTCTTCAATGTTTGAAGGGTTTTGTTTTCCAGAAAAAATGCCTTATTTATAAAAGGTGTCACATGATTTCCTTGGTGATTCTTTTTTTCGATTTCTCAATTTCGTATTATTTTCGTGAACATTGTTCCCAATTTGAATAAGCTATCTGTAGACAACACTGAAAATGATTAGGGGAAACTCGTGTATTTCGACCGTTATTATATTTTAGACATATTTGAATAATAAGTACAGAAATATGACTGTATAGGGCTTGAACTAAAGAATAATACATCATCGCTTCTTATAAGCGATTTCCCATTTGTGACAGATTTAAAATGAAAGCAAAGGCAGACGACAAAAATAAAACAAACAAATACATTTTTCGTTTTCCCGGAAAAGATATAAAAAGAAAAAAAATCAATCAAAATGACAGCTACACGTGTGTTGAATTATTCTGTTTGTAAATACCTTGTCATGTTTATCTTATAAAAATAAAAACTACAACCCCGTCTAGGCTCGTAAGACAGCGTATGTCACTGTCAATGATATTTGAAAAATGAAGACGTCATTTGACAGAAAATCCCTGATCTTTTCATTTTGAAACCCTTTATTTATACGCGACATGGGCATGTAACTATAAAAGACGACAGTCAAAAACATTACGACATAAGGGTAATTGACTGTTGATGAATTCTTTATTCATCAACTGTACAAAACGTCTGCCGTTTCTTATTTGTTTCAGTTGATACGTGATCAAATGTCGTCTCCTGCAAATAGATCGAGCCTCTTCTAGTTCCAGCTCTTGGGGGAAAATAAAACAAAGAAACAGTGTGACCGGTGAAATGAATTATCAAATTACATATTTTTCCTTTCATATACTATTTTCATAATTGTTTCAACGTTTTTTAGGCAACGAATGCATAGCCCATTTGATACAAGCTCCATACAATTTTAACCCCAAAAAAAACACTTTCACTGGGAGGGAAATACTTTTTTATTTTGGATTTTTACACAGTTTTATGTGTAGGAATTTGTTTTGACATAAAACTTCGTCCGGTATCAAACTATGCCCATTTCAGAAAGGTCCATTTTGACATTTTTATTGCTATAACCTTACGGTATAAACACTATTTCTCTTACATGTTTAAAAGGAACTACGGATTCAGTAAAATGAAAAAATACAACAGAAATACTCTGATACACGTGACGTAAAAAGACATGGGGAAATTGCTGCCCTAATCTATCATAAAACGGTTTGACTCGTTACTCTCTGTTATATGAAACCGTGCTTCATACCTTTGCGTAAGATACCACTGTTGACTGATTTTAACCAATAACTCTATAATACTTTACTTTGTCGCATCCGCTGCAAAAGGCTTTAACCTTTTCCCAAACAATAACGACATTTGACACCTTTGTTGCAGACGACTTTAGAACACATTGTGTGAAAAGGAGAAATATGCTCGCAATGAGCAATTTTTCCTTTTCCCACAAGGTTTTCTGCTCTATCTGACGAATATTTTTCAATTTATTCAAATTTTGAAATATCGTCTGCAAACTCTTTCAATTCGAGACAGTCGAAAATTTGTTGTTTGGGAAAGGGTTAAGAAACATAAATGGGCAAGTTATCCTTTTGTCATGTAGGTTAAAACCTACAATCATAGAAGTAAAAGTTTTTGTCTTATTGTGTTTTAATTTATGTGATTGTTTCTTTATTTGGACAAGTCACAAATGCATTTCATTTATGGTGGTATCTGTTACAGAACCATGGTGGTCCGGACTTTTAAGCAGATTCTACAAGTGTTATACTTAGAAATAATTGGTTACAAGCTGGACCTATATTGAAAGAGAAAAGTCTGTATGACAAAGCAAGATGATCAGCATGTTCATGAGTCAGCAGATACGTCAATTTAATTGAAAATTAAAATGGGCGAAATGTTGGTGTTAAAACCATTTTCATACCCGACATGATCAAACAAACTGACTGGAATCGCTCCATGCAATCTATGTACCAATGATATTGAACTTTAATTGATATCAAGGAAAACGTTTCATATTATAAGCTGGCTAACCATACTAATCGACTGTAACATACAACTTATACGCGTATCGATGAAATTACAGTACAAGACAGTACAATATAATAAAAACAAAATAGATGAGAAAGTTGCTCATGATCGATATATTTCCATTATGGATTCTACCAGGATCGTCTCTCCCCGGAATCACACATTTGATGATATTATGCTAAATAGTTGTCACCTGTAAATCGCTTTCAATTTGAAACAGTCCACATTTTAACACGAAGGAGTAAGTAAATATTTTACCTATTACCAAACAATAACGACATTTAACAACTTTATGGCAGACGACTCTAGAAAACATTGTGGGAAAAGGAGAAACTGCTCGTAACGAGCAATTATTCCTTTTCCCACAATGTTTTCTGCACTATCAGAGGATTATCTTTCCAATTTCATCACAATTTGAAATGACGTATGCAAATTCATTCAATTTGGGACAGTCAAAGACTTGGCGTTTGGTAAAGGGTCAATACATTGAGTGAACTCCTTTATTATGTTGTCGAGAGGAAACAAAATTTATTTAATCATAAATAAGCAAACCATTATTTCTTCTCCAGCGGCGTTTCATTTTGTGATTATACAATCTATCAAACGCATCATAAAGAATGTGCATGTAGATTTATTTCGGTTGCATTATGATAAAATATGCCTAAACGATTAGTAAAAACTCTTTTAAAAATCAATTCTATGTACCTAGGGTTAAAGGCACATCAAAGAGATAAGTACAAATAAATAACTGAAAAAATATATGGAGTTCCGAGAATTAATTTATAAATGCATTTAGACCCTATCAAAAATATTCCTTTAAAATAAGTTATTTTGTCCTTGAAATGTAGTTGTCTCCGATTCAATCATGTTTATCAACAACCTGTTTGTTTACATATTCAAAATAAAGAATTCTGATTGGTCGATTCAAATGTCTGTGTATCAGCTGTCAAGGTCAGAGGTGAAGAATGAGGTAATCTGACTTATTGAACTTGCTAATTCTGGTTATTTCTGGTAGTCCTTTCACGTTCAAGTTTTGCTGATGGTTTTTCCTGATGATAACTAATTTAATCTGATCAAAAGTTTACCAAAAAAAAATAGTTTGATATATCATAAATCTCCTTCTATGTGCCTTTAAATGCAATACTATAGTAAGTGCCTTATGTTTGTGAAGCACTTACTACATTTTGTACCATCGATACACCAAACTACCTTATCTAAACGGGTAGTTCATAACAATTTCATATCACTCCAAATTGAACGAGTTTGCAGACGACATTTCAAAATGTGTTGAAATTGAAAATAATCTTCTGATAGGGCAGAAAACATTGGGGGAAAAGGAGAATTTGCTCGTTAAGAGTTATTTCCCCTTTTCCTACAATGTTTTCCAGAGTCGTCTACAACAAACTGGTCAAATGTCGTTATTGTTTTGTAATGGGTTAAGCATATTGAACCAAGGCAATGAATAAAAGAAGAAATACATTGATCTTTCGAAATCAGCCCGTATTCCAATCAAATGTAAGTTTAACAGTTTTTGTCATATGTCAGCTTTACACGACGAAACTAATTTCAATCTAAAATGTCAACGACCGAAGATGTTCAACGTAAAAGTTTGATTATGTTACGTTCCTGCTGACGACACTGATTGATATGAAATCTAACTTGCTCTCTGTGATATACGTTGAAGACAGTGGTAATAGTATTTAACATATGTTGTAAGGATCTTTTAAAGGCAAACGGTTGTGTCAAATGTCATAATGATATGCAATTATGTAAGCAACAACATGTAAATGTTATGCTGATAAACTGTTGAACATGGACTTGTTTATCAAACAGAGCATAAGAAATGTAAGGATACACAGAAGTTTTCACACCAACTTGTCAAGAAATATCTCATATCTGTTTTCAACAGCAATAAACTAGCGGGAGAATCTCGTGACCACTGTTTACGATCTTATGTCCGAACAAGATGGCCGCGACAATGACGGAAAAGGTACTTATGCTTTTTAAACCTAGTTTTGACAATAATAGCCACATTGTGTTCGCTGCATGAGTTGACTACCAGAACCGGAAAGTTAGTGGTACTTGCAATGATCTATTCAAGAAGTTATTGGGATGAAAGGTTCCTTTGAATGCGTAGAGCAGCATCTCCTTCAGTCAGAACATTTTCTTCTAAACATAAATGATAGAATATATTTTATGATTGCCATGCGTTGTTACCTTGATTTTGACCATTAGAAAAATCTTTGGCTCAAAGTTTCGCTGAAAGTATCTACCGAACTGTTCAGCATTGAACCTGACTCATTAGAGAAGCTAGCAAGGAACCGTACTGTATTACGTTCAAGAGTAAAGGAGAGAGCCAAAATACATGGGCTTCATCTCGTTAATCTAGTAGAGCAAAAGAGTGCAACGCGGAAGAAGAAAGAAACATTAGATGCTCCCCAATCTGGACCACCCTGCCCGATATGTAAAAGGAAGTTTCATGCCAGGATTAGACTCACTAGTGTATCTACGAACCCACAACACCAACACATAAAACAAGAGAGTTGAAATCATGGTCATCTTCGACATAGTAAGACGAACTACACAACAAACTCCAAGGTGATGGAAATTGATAATCGACCATATTGCGAGAGTCCAATGCAAGACTATTGCAAGCTCTTCACAAAAGTGAAGAACTTTCAATAGTTTTGCGTTGAACCCTCGGTTTTCGATGACCCGTTACGGAACATTGGTAACAAACAATGGAAATGAAGCCCTTCAACGTACAATACAATTGAATAACATCATAATTCATTATATATAGTAATTATATTGTCTTTGCTTCTGATTTTTAATCTGAATCCGGCAGCAATGGTTATGAGTTTCCTGTACTCATTTTTTGAGGCGATTCCTGTAGCCATTGTGATGGACAATGTTATCACTTCATATTATCGCATGTATCCAAATTAGTTTGTGTTCATCATACATACTGGTTATATGTATTGTTTTGTTATTGTTATACCTCTTATCACATGTATGTTTGTGCTGAAAGTAATCATAAACTGTGAAAACTGTAAAACTAAAAAACTATCTTCGACATTGTATCCACTTTTTTGTAACAATTAAGAAATAAGTTTTGCATATTTTGAGATTAATATCAAAGCCATGTCTAAAGCCTATTACTGAGTATTAAGGTTTCTCAGATTTCTTCGAAATTTCATTCAAAGTACGGCACACAACATATTGCCAAACATCTCCCTTTTCTAGACCTTTGTACAGGGCCGTTTCTTTTCCTTGTTAATGTTCAAGTTCATCAGAGTACGTTGTTAATGAATTATCTGTCAATATCTTTTATAGCTACTGGACAAGTATATTTAGTGTTGACCTAAATATATGGCCGCCTTTGTCTAGAATACATTATTTATTGACCAGTCATCAATTCTGGATTTGTCTCCATAATTTATACTCACATAGGTTATTTATTCTTCGGAAGTAGGGCAGTATCAAAAAAGGCAATACAGGAATAAAGTAATACGGAAACACCATTGTCTTTGCTCAAGGCTTGCTGATTTTCACAGAAATCTACCAATTTAATTGTATTTTCACATCACAAGCGTATCGGTGTTAAGAACGTGTCAACTTAATTGATCTACGTTTAACAGCTGACGGTATGAGCCATTGATATTGAATCACATATAAGGAGGACTGCGAAAAGATTCATAAATGACTGTCATTTTGTCTCCCAAAGAGACGTAAGCATAAAGATTGCACTCGTTCAAATTACGTCAATACAAGTTAGGTCTTTGGTTTATTCTAGCTAATCTGCTATCGAGGATGTTCGAATCTAGAATACCAGTGCCTTACTGTGGAAGAATACATTTTTACGTTGATTTCACATGTATTTCAGTTATGTTGAGATGTCCGAATCTTAATGGTTAAAGAAGATTCCATATTTTACCTCTCTTAGCAATCCAAATGCCGTTAATGAATATGACCCAACGCGGAGTGGGGCAATGTGAGTTAAAGTTCTGGGTACCATTTTACTAAACAGTTTACGCTTAAGATTTGCGTAAGTGTAAAACAACAACTCGTCTTATTTCAATATTTGGCAAAGCAATATTGCAAAGTAACCATCATTGGAATCGTCTCTCCGAGACGTTTCCAATGACGTGTCACATTGCAATATCGTACTTTCATTGAAGATACTATCCACGTTCATTTATTATGACTTACGCAAATATTTTCCGTAAGTTGTTTAGTAAAACAGTACCCTGTTCTCTAATCACCTTGGGTACCGTTTAACTAAACATGGCATCTTAGAAATTTGCATTATTCTAAACAACATTCCCTCTTATTTCAATATAAATATATTTAATATGGCAAAGTAACACATCATTGGAATCATCTCTCCGAGACGCTTCCAACGATTTGTTGCATTACAACATTGACATTTCATTTAAGATATTATATATGTTTATCAGGCTTTGTTGTGAAGGGTCATGGGTTAATAGCGCACCAAGTCACAATTAGAACCTGATGCCGTGGTAGTAATGGTTTTATACTATTATAAAAGCTTACATGATAACGATTGCAAGGTACGTTTAACGTTACTAATTGAACATTTGGTTACAATGATGATTCTAGACGGCATTTGCCTGATCGCCATCAGTTGTTTTACATGGCACTGTATATTCAAGCCGTACACGTTTTTTGTTTGTATGCGGTTTATTGTCATGTCAACAACTTTTCAGTTATGTTACGGCTTTCTCAGGTTCACCAGTATTAGACTCTGATGTGTGTTACCAAAGGAAAAACTCGCTCATACCGATGGAGTAAAACTACCTAACAACCGGTGACGTACAGTCCGTATACCTTGACGTATTAGTTATAAATGTCAATGTACACAAACATGACTTATTGACACCGAACACAAAATTATCCCTCCCCATCCAAAAAACCTATGTACGCTTGTTGTTATTAAAGCTGCTGAAACCGTAACTGTCATTGAAATGATATATATTAGTGCGTTAGTACGTTTTGTCCCCTAGAGGGTCGGGGAAATGACAAAATGAGAAAGGTATTTTACTATTTTACTCGCCGACAGATTTGAGTTGATAATATCTTTATTTGCTTACGAATATGACAAATTTTGAACTGTTTCGCAAAGAGTATACTACTGATTCCGCAAAGAGTATACTATATTCCTGATAATCAGAAGTAGTTTTTTAAAAAAAAATGAGATATCCCTTGCTACGCCCAATCACTTCTTTTGTTACGGAGGTTTGTTAAGCTATCTACTCAAGTGGGATTGAGATGTTTCTGCTGATACGGCATTTACTGTTTTTGTTTGTGTGTTTTTTTATGCTGACTGAGCGAGTCTGGTGAACTTTACAAAATGTTTATATAATCGCCTTGGTGTTAGTGTCTTGATGTGTCATATGTATTCTTATCAAAGGGTCAACTTCGAATGGCCATGTTGAAGGTAAAAATGGTATAAAGGGTAGCTTGGCACTTTCCCATGTAGGACTGTACATAGTTGAGTCAGTCTCTCCAAAGAAGCTTAATGGTTCTGTTCAAAAGACAGTTTCGTTTTCATTCAATAGAAATGGCTCGTAGTGGCCAATCCCTTATTGCACTGTTTCCGGATTAATTCAAAATTTGAAACGTATATTCGTCATGATGTAGCTATATATAAAATATATAGCATTTATGGTAAATATTATGAAAAACTTTATCTTTCTATGATTAATAATTAAATACAAAATTTAAAGCTATATGCTTATATTAGAGAACAAAGAAGTAATAAACTGTTGGTTAGGTCTTTGTCGATGGGGATATTCAAATCATTTTCGTTCACAGAAATAGTCCATTCTCCTTCGCAGTGATCTCCCTTTTAATTTTGGTCAAGAGCTCTCTGCTATCGCAGACAAAATCCTTCCAGATCTGGAAGGATTATATTTTTTTCATAATAAATTTTGAATCGAAATCTGAATACTGCATTTTTTTTCAATTCTAAAAGTTTGACTCTTCCGGCCCAATTATTACAAAAATGTAATGGCAAAATATATTATGTTCATGTAAAAAACTGACAGATGTTGCTTGAATCGTACTCAAACCATTTCGAAACCGTTTTTTTTTCTTGTTGGTTCGTAAACAAGGTCCCGTAACAGCCAACCCAGGAAAAGATTATTCGATATAATGAAGCGATACAGTACAAAGGGCCATGCTCTCAAAGTCACGGACAGTGTATCTTCGTGATAATAAAGATCGTCTCAGGGCGGATCCTTTAATACACATTTTGAAAACAAATTACATAGTCATGTCTGACAAGACTGACGAATTTGTCCAAAGTATGCATGAATTTGATTCATCATTCATTTTCAAATCATGGCATGTTGAATTCAATCATACGGAATCCATTTCTTTGACGTCTGAGCTATATTGTTTGGGTTACATGACCGTATTTGTCATCACGTGATTTCTGTGATGACAGTGGTACTGCGCGGAGTTTGGAAATAGTCGTTACCTTACCCAACAACCATATCCTCAATTTCCTCACAGTGATCTCCCTTTATAGGATCAATCACTGCCACCATAAATAGCAAATGATCATCTGCTTAGAAACGAAAATGGTGCCTAAAGACGGCGGCGATATACAAAGAAATCATCCATGTGTGATTTATTTGTGACGAAAACGATATATATTTTAATTGATATAGTCAGAAATAAAAACAACAAGACATTATTAGTTAATAAGATACTATATCCGGTAAAACACTTGCAAGAACATCTATAAAAGTTCTATCCAAATCTGGCGATATACATGTATTACTATGAGGAGTTCGCCCTACCCTATATGTGTGTTAACACCTAAACATACCAATCGAACACAGATAATCAACATTAAAAGAAGCCAAAAATGCACTACAATATAATACTAACACTGCGAGAGTGCCTACAGACACTTTAGTATCGTAAAGTGATAGTTCATCGGCTCATGACAAAGTTGATCATCTGTGTTCAATTGAAATGTATGGGTGGTCTTAATGTACTGTGCATATTTTGAAAAAGAAATTGAAGGGGGTATGGTTAATAGAGATGCGGAGGGGATCATACGCCCTCGACCTTAGTCTGGGCCCTGGCCTGTGCGTATAACCGCACTAGTGCGGGTATACGCCAGGGCAAGGACCCCATACTACCTTTACAGTTGCTATCTTTGTGCGAAAGATGACGCACAAACGAACGACAAGATACTTAATCAACGCCTAATTACGCGCCCAGGTATATTTATTGACATGTTTACTTTTTTCTAGATTGGGGCACACTCCTAATGCATACTAAACACATACTGTTCCCCTTTCAATCATGCAAGCGGGTTTGCTGTATTGCCAAGACGTTGTTGCCGTTGCATTTAAATAATTAGAAATAGAATATTAAGCTATTTAATATTCGCTATTATTAAAAGCCCCGAGGGTACACAAAGTTTTCTGTCAGCATTTTTTTGTTTTTGCATCGTCATTTAGATTACACGTCACTCGCTACCTTTATTTCAGCTCTTTTGCAACTCTTATGTTTAAGTTTATGCAAGACATACTCCTTCCTGAAGTAATTTGGTATAGGGGTATTTTTATATGTTCAGAAACGAGGGAATTAATAAATTAAGTTTAAATGATCAATTGGTAATGAGAAAAACAACCGGGACATATTCTTAATTTACCTAAAAGTGCATTATTTCAACATTCAACTTGGCTAGTTCGAAATAAAAAAAAAGGCTTTTTTTCTACATTATTCAATCGTTTGGATCGTTCTTGTCGATCTGTCGTCCGTTTATCACATTGATATGGAATTGCAGCATGAGCTATACTCCGACAGAATTTGACAGTTAATTTGTTCTAACCTCCAATATGATTAGCACGTCCCAAAGAATCTAGCGTAACGTACGCAAGGTGCAAAGTGTATGGTTAGTTATACGGGATAGTCGCAGTATAGATCCCTACACATTATGCTACTGTTTGGTGTTGTAGCTGTCAAGTAAGTACATTCACAAATATTGGCATTTTGTCTAGCCATCCACCAATTGTTTACATCAACGGCTAATGAAAATAACACACACAAACAAAATCATAATAAGGAAAAGTGTGATTATTACGATAACATACGGACGCTGCCAGCCAAACACTATATGTGGATCGCTAACAAGACCGTCTTGTAGAAACGATTATTAGGAGTACCACCACTCGATAACACCTCATTTGACCAATCTGCTTCAGCGGTCTTTTGAACCGCTTTTAGTCAAAGCGGCTTAAAGCGCTAGAGGACAAGGATTCGTTTAAAGCAGCGTAATGGAGGATACACTTACAAAATGTGTTTGGTAACATTCTCGAAGAATGCAGTTGCTTCTTCTGGTACTATTATTTTCCAGTTATCTGTTCTTTATACAGAAGGTGATACTCTATTTTCTAGTACTTGGACTTTCTTAATCGATAATTCAGAAGACATTTCATTTTAAGATACAGTATGTATGGATCCGATTCACTGATGATGTTTACTCGTCCTTGTCTATAAATGGGTAGATTTCTAGTTAAATCATAACAAAGAACATGTTTTGTTCCTGTATTTTGTCGTCGGCTGTTGCTTTCAATTTGAATTATCAAAAATTTCCACACGAGCGAATGTTTTATCAGGTACTTTACCAAATGCATCTTATATAAACATTGGTCCACTTTATATAATCACAGTCATCTGAGGCGTGTCCCGAATTGCTAATTAAGCTGTGTTGCCTGTGACCTTTTGAATGCGCTTTATATAAACAGTTATATGCGCACGACTGACAGTGTGTAGTCGAGCTCAGGTGATATATGACTGTCGTATCAGTAGACAGTTATAATGCTGTACATAGATGGTGATTCAGTAAATATTGTTTGAGACGACTAACATTTAAACAATGGTGGACAGTGGTCCAGGAGTAGAGCGTCGGCCTCAGAACATGAGAGTCGTGTGTTCGAATCCCGTGAGTAGCGAGATCTGCCTTGCGACCTTTCATTTATCCGCGAGTACTGGTTATGTATCCAGACAGCATGATCGAGACTGATAAATATGAATTGAAATAACTTATTTCACAATTGATGTAAGATAGATAAGCTTAAACTAAACGTAAACAGTATGGGACAGGTCATTTAGTCAGGTCATTTAGTCAGGGCATTTCTTAATTCAGTACGCAAGTCATTTAGAAAACTCCTACTGACGTACCAATAGAAAGTTATATGTTGTACATAGATAGTGATTCAGTCTTGATTAAGACTACCAACACCATAACAGAACAGAACGTTAAAAGTTACTGAGTCTTAGACTATCTAAATACCAGGCGCAAGTCGATCAGAAAGCTCCTACTGGAGATTTCTAAATGACTGACACCCGTGTTAAGCCTTAAGCTGTCTTGCACAGCACGTTTCTGTATCCTTGACAAGGATAACTTAAGATAAAAACAAAAAAAAATGGACGTAAGCTTGTTGTGGTGGAATAACCAAGAAGCTGTATTTCCATATTGGCTTCTGATGCAACGATGGTTTGAATATCATATTCACAGTAATATTATGCCTTCTTGGCTCTCCAATACCTGAACAGTGATGTCTCGTTAATCCGAACACGTCCGTTCCCAACAAAATGTCCGAATCATCCGGACTAATGAAACTAAGCATGTTCTTATACACATTGAGACATAAACAGTCTGTATGCACGTGTATACTTATAACACTTTAGCAAACGCCAAATTGTCGACCGTCCCAAATTGAAAGAGTTTGCAGACGACAGTTCAAAACGTGATGAAATTCAAAAATAATCTTCTGATATGGCAAAAAACATCGTCATGAGCAATTTCTCCTTTTCCCAAAATGTTTTCGAAAGTTGTCTGCAACAAACTGGTCAAATAATTCTGTTCCCTTACAATTTCGTTCGGATTGCGAGACATTCGGATAATCGGGGTCCGGATAAACGAGGCTTTACTGTATATCCTTGGTTTTAGCGGTAAGTTACTTTTTCTAGTTATAATGCTATCCTTATTACCCATGATTCCGTAGAAGATAGTCGTTGAAACAATAGTATTTTGGTCCTACAACCGACAGGCCTACACTAGGCAAGATATGTAAACTGGACGTATACGATCCCACTATAGAGACCTATTCATAAATACTAGGGTTGGCAAAACACCATAGCAGTAATCTCCCCTTGTTACGCTGTATCGATCACTGTCACTCCAAAAATACCATTCCGATTTGGATAAATTGTTTTTTCCCAGATAAAGTACAGAGTTAAGTAATGATGTAGCAAATAACGCGTAATTAAGATGTTCTTTTTTTGTGTCGCCGCCATTTTGAGACACCATATTTGTTTTAAGGCAGATGACCATATGCTATTTGTGGTTTAAATGATCAATTCCATAAAGGGATATAACTGGAATTTGGGATGAAATGGCAATGTAACTGGTTAAACGAACACTCGATCGGAAGACTGATAATGGTTACCGAATCTCGTATTCGAGTACTCATGAAGTGTCGATATAGTGTTCAAGTATTCAAGTACCTTTATCCAACAGAGACTCTGCTTTCATTTTGATAACAAACCATCATCAACATACATTGTATGCCAGAATGTTATCACATTTAGAAAACGCATTGTACAGATGATAATCTGTATTATGCTATTGAATACATTTCTATGTTGAATGAGATCTTAGAAAAAAGGAACACCATTTTTTTAATTAACGTTTTGTCATTTACATATGATCACGCACATACACGTTTGCATAAGTCGAAATGAGACAGTAAACCAGATAGACAGCAGTGGAAGGGGCTTGATAAACGGAATAAAAGCAATCAAGACATACCTAACATACAAATAAGCAAATGAACACGTGTACGAATGAAAACGCATGCAAACACCAACATATACCGTGACAGAACGTTTGCAAAGCACGATATGCAAACACAAATAAATCAATTGTGGACAAAAATAAGTTTGTCATCATGAATATGATTAAAAGTGCAATAAGAGAGTTATGGGAACATAACTCAAATTGCTCAATAATCAAACGCAGATTTGAAGGTCAGGGTTGTTTTTGATTAGGTAATTAGATAATTTAAATTCATTGTAACTTCATTTGCATATAAAACAATATATATAAGTGCGTCGGCACACCACATACCATTTTCTTGTACATTATTTACCTTATGAAACGGCAATATCATCCCGACAAATCACCGAAAGAATATATTTGATGCAGGTGTCTATCTGTTTAACAAACGGAAAGTGTTCAATCATATCAAAGTGACACTACTAGAAATCTGTATACATGTTTTATGTTCGACAATGTTTTCTACTAGTTTTCTATAAAGATTGCGTGTCTTTTTCCTTATATTTGCTGACTGGACCCAAACATGCACTTCAACTCTTACAAGAAACTGGCTTTCTATTTGTAATGTTTATTTCATTACACGTGGAACCCTTGGAAAAAGTCATTTCTACCGTGTTATTTTAGGACAACCTATGATTCAAACATTCAACCATCTAGAAGAGTTTGTAGGCACTTCCGCCTTGTAAACAACTGTGATGAAGAAAGCAACATCAAATTGAAAAGCAATTTTAAGTAGGACATACGTTTGAACTTGAAAAGTTAGAAATCGCCGCAAAAGTTTTCACAGATTATCAATTCTTAGGTAGGACTAGAACGTCAACAACTCTTATTTTAATAATATACATTTCACCCACCTACACCTGTAAAGAATGGTTGGAGTTTAAAAGAAGATGGGTTTCTTTACGATGTATCCCTTCACTGATTTTTTTAAGGCGAAGAATCAATAAGATTTAATAATATTGATACTAAGGAATGTTTATCATTCATCAGTGTGATTGTCTGTCTAGCAATTCAATGTCAATTAAATAGCTAAAGAAATATAATTGAAAAAAAGAAGATATAGAAGTTATAAACCACGTTGACTAACCGATGACTAGTTCTTCATGAACAGTCTATCCATTCGTCACATCGATTTCTCAAGATATGTGAAGCAGATGCGTTAGATCTAGGTAAAATTTCTTTCAAAGGATTAGTACATGGTTGGAGAAAGATACTAAGACGTCCATCAGGAGCCAATTGTATTGTAAGCACCAAGGAAGCAAACAAATCAAGCCAAGTAAAAGGTTAAACATTGCAGAAATTTCATGGGATTATAAATGTACAGATTGCACCCTTTGCCCTACTCGACATTCTTTATCAAATACGACTAGACACATATTTCCTTAGACACATTAACACTGTCACTGCCTTGGTTGATATATAGCACAACATTTATCGTTGATGTATTCTATGGTATAACATAACAGTAATGGGAAAAGACAAACAAACAAACACTTCACTCAGGTAGAATTTATCTGGAATTTACCATCATTTGTAACGTATATTGTTTGTGTTGCACTGCTTCCCATGCTTTTACGTTATTCAGGAGATGATCCCGATAAGCCTAAAGCTCCCGTTCCAATCGGTTTGTTAAAAAAACCCATTTTTTGCAATAGGACATATCTTAACTTATAATTAGGACGTCTTCCTATATTACTTATTATTAGTACAATTTATAATTCTACAGAACAGTGTTCTTAAACTATGAGAAGTCCAGTCTATGAATAAAAGGCACAACGTTATCCTACTTTATGTTCGTAATATCTTTCTACTCGACATTGTCCAATCTGGGAACATAGAAGTAGCATTTGACACGTTTTGCATAAAAAGGAAAACTATTTTTCCACATCTTGAGGTAATGGTTTTGGTGAAGTTAGACAAATATGCCACAATTCACAAAATCTTATACTAATCATGTCAACCAGTATATCTTAGAAACTGGCTTTGTTTCCACTTTTAGTTGGGGTGGGTGTCCAGTAATTTCATATAGAAAGATTTTAACGGAAATATACAATCGAGATCTTCCAAGAGACGCTTAAAGTCATTTATGATTACTCAGCTTGTTTCGTGCAATTCCTGAAGTCATCATAGCCTGCGACAAGTGCATTCACAATTAACGCACCAGTAACAAACGATAAAAAAAGCAATCGTGACATAGGAAAGTTGCTCAAAAGTTCTTACAAGGATATGTTTAACTGGTTAAGGACTTTGAACATACAATCGGTTGTTTGATTCGGTTAATTTATCCCGTCGATAGTGTTTCACTTATACTGAAATGGTCTGTTCATCTTCAAAACGATGGAGGAAGACCTATACCTTATCTTTTTATAAGGACCTAGGCAAATTAAGTGGAACCATCCGTTTTCCAGTAGCTAGCCGAAAGACTACATTCCAAGCAAATCAAAATCTGCCATTACCATAATTTCGACCGATGAAGGACCTTATGCTTTTAAGATAAGCCCTCAACTCATTATGCCGAAAGATGGCCTAATGATTATTAGTGAATAAAGTGTAACGATACACTCAAATACAATGGAAATTCTGCATTCGATGAGGACAAAACCCGCCACATTTTAGTCATCTAAAGGAAAGATATTCTGTATTCCCGTAAAACAACGACAGGCTAAATCATAAGTTGGTTCAGACGTTTTAATTACGACCACCCACCATTTGGCTTCTGTCCACTCTTTCAATTTCAGTCTAGAATATTTGGCCACTTAGAATTCTGACCAAACATAATTCTTACCGACATTGAGCTCGGCCAGTATGACTTTGTCTTACTTAGCTGGGTTGGAGTTGAATATACTTGCTGCAAGTAAGTTAGAAAGGAAAGTAAAACAAGCCGATAAGGTAGTTATGTAACTGCAAAAACTAAAGCAGGTATATTTAGATTAGCTTGACTTTGTACGAAATTCAAAAACATGCATCTATTCACTTGTTATTCCACATATATGGTACCATTATCTATTAACAAAAGTAACGAATTTGATTCACCTACCTGCCACAGCACCAAAGTGTCCAACCATTATGAACGTAAGTAAAATCCGCTCCATGATTGCACGCAAGTAGACGGCCGAATCTTAATAAATTGTCAATTTGGAAGAAGATTGATAAATATAAATATTTAAATATCCATTTGGATTTTAAACGTCATCCCACACGTTTCGGTATAGTTATATAAAAAGGTAACGCCGAATTTTCACGTTAACGTTAAGCAACGTAACGTAGCTCCCTGTCGGACACACAGACACGTTTTAAACAAGCTAAAACGGGTTTTTCTGAAAACTGTTACAATAGCTAGAGGCTTAACACGACTCTGTCTTCATTTAACATGATGATAATGGCGGGGTCCTCTCAAACTAATGCACTCCGTCACACAATCGTTCCGTATATGAAAGACGTTACGGTGAATGCAACGTGTTTGATACAATATGTCAACGCATCTATCATTCATTTATCATATAAATGATTAAACCATCAACCCGTGTGACATTGCGTAAACGTCACGTGACAGTCAGAGCCGTATTTTTTACAAGCTTCTATGTGACACGGTCCGGCGAGTCCGTATCTTATAGATGCATTTTATACGTCAAAGCAACTCTCGGGAAGACGTTTGTCACCTGAGATAAATAACGTTATAATTACCAACCCTTTATACTGCGGCGACGTTCGTTTTACGAGACGTCTCATAAAAACAATGCTTTATTGAAGAATATAAAACAAGATTAAAATGTGTAATTACTGATTCTTCTTCTTATCTTTGTGGGAGGCCTCCATGATCTAGTGGCTAATGTGAAGACATTTAAATCACATAGCACCACATCACATGGGCTCAAATCAGGACCGTGGTTATTTGTATTTTCGTGAGAGGTAGTCTCCCGGCTGACTTATGGGATGGCCAAGGTCTTTCCCTTATGGGTAGTTAAGCGTTTGGCATTCCTCCATTGTTTATAAGCTATGTACACTGTATCGCAAAAATGAACAAATGTTGACGGAATGTTACGCTCTGCCAAACAATTAAACAAATAAAGACTACTTCTTATTTTGTTCGTGTTGTTATATAAGTAGACTGAAGGTATATACTTTGTATATGTTTCAACATACAATAAAAAACATAGGTATAATGATTTGTAAACAAATCTTCTTTAAACAGCGTTTAATGTCTTCAAATCGAGTAGTTCATATGTAAAATGCCCAAAGGTGTATGAAATTATTCAAATAAGAAGAAAACATGTTGCCACTTAAATGTAATTTCGTTGTACAAAACGCTGTGTGGGTTTCTAATGGGTTTACTGTTTATTTATTGAGGCT
Organism: Cerastoderma edule; assembly: GCA_947846245.1. Taxonomy (NCBI): domain Eukaryota; kingdom Metazoa; phylum Mollusca; class Bivalvia; order Cardiida; family Cardiidae; genus Cerastoderma; species Cerastoderma edule. The sequence goes on along the minus strand of OX401412.1, from coordinate 4,465,758 downwards.
TTTTACTGACAAAATGCACAACTACATTAAACGCTTTTTCTCTTTACCATAATTCACATTGAATGAAAATAGGCACATAAGGCGGATATTTTGGAGGATTGGATTTTGGTGGATATTAATAGGGACAAACTTCACTCTTCAGTTTTGAACATTGAGCAAAAATTGACGAATAGCTTTAGATATTGGTACCCTGTTTCTTGTTGTAGGAGATCGTTCTGTTAGATTAACTGAAGAAAATCGGTTGAACCATCTACTTTACATGTCACCATCTAATAACTTCTTCTACTTCTACTCTTTTTTTTATAAATGTGTATTGAACGCCCAAAGATGCGTTCTGATAACATTTCTTTTGATTTGATCATACTCTTTTTCTCTCAGTCACTAACATAATTTTTTTATTTTATTACAGCAAGGATCAAATCATGCATTTGCCGTCATCCTATTATATTGTATGAAATTTTGCTATGTTTTGCTATCTATGTGAAAAACATTGTATGTAAATGTGACAATATGCGTGTAAACATTAAATGTTTTAAGAACTAATGGCTAGCCCACGTCGGAAACAAATGTTTCATTTGTTCTCCAATGCCGTACGTATCACAAAATAGAAGATGGTTTTCGTATTTGTGTCTGTAATTTCTAACATATTTAAGATGAAAGTACAAGAAGATATATTATCTCAACCGACAGGTCATTCTTCATTAAATAAAAATGACACACGCTTTATAATTGCAAACGTGTTAAGGAATAATAATTATTGTCAATCAGAAAAACGACGTATATTTTTATTCATTAGCGTTAAACTTTTTCTCAGATAGAATATCTGTACTTTTGGTGACGTGCGAAATAAGTCAAAAGAGAGTTCTGTTCTATTTTTGTTTCAAGACGTTGACCGACAATAACGTAAGGAAACTTGTACCACGATTGTAGACTGTTACCTCGTCGGATATATGATCCGGTGTTGTAATGTATATTACACGAACTCACAGTCTACATATAACCGGACACTATTATTAGAGTCATATCATTTAATTATACAAAGAAGTTATGGCAGCTTTGCAGCAAAATACATTTGAAATCACTATGACAAAAGAGGTTTTGTTTCTCATGAGTAATCTTCTCACTTTTTTTGTAACAATGATTTAAAAGTTATTATATCTACTCTCACTTCCAATTGCCAATGTTAATATTCATGAACGCTTGATCTCGTCTGCTGTAATTTACACTTACAATGCAGAACTTAGTCAGAATATAAACCTGTAAATAAGTGGACGAACAAGTTTTTGCGCATTCATAATTTGTATCCATATAAAGATGCGGTCCCATCACAGGTGATGGGGTCAGATTCCTTACAAGTGTTGTTCACAAGGTAGCGAAGTGACAATGAAATGGAAAGCCTTAATGCTGCAATAACATCAGGTATGCCCAGTTTTACGTTGGTTTCTTTTACACAAGCTTTACTATTGTGTAATAACGGGTGTTACCGTTGTGAAATATACTTTGTAAGATGGAAATACTTCTGTGTAATATTTGTAAGACAACACTGGCCTGTGTTAATACATTGTCGCCCATCTTACGACTGGGGTATTACTGATTAGACGGTTCATCTATAAAACTTCAAAACTTTCAAATTTAATGCAATAACAGATCACATGTATATCTCACATGTATCAAAACCAACATCAACAGTTTAGCGCCAGATAACAAAACATGACATACTATTCTGATAAATGGAAATTAAATCATTTATACAATGGTACATACCACATGGTAAATAATGGATAATGCGAAAGGGAACACATATAATTTAGGGGAAGTAATCATGCTTAACAATAGTCCGAATGAATCATTTGTAGATATTTCAATCTACACAGCTACAGCCCGGAGGATCCGAGTTGGTTTAACAAAGAAAGTCGATGGTCGAAATACACTTGAAAACAGCACAAACAAAACTATATACATAGTGGAAGGTCATTGAGAAATGCACCCCTCTGATACATGTATCAAATTGTGAAACATTATTTCGTCATACGATAAAGTATATTTCATGGGTCATACTACATAAACATATATGAAATTATAAGAAAAATAAAAACTGATCATTGTATTTTAAGATTAATATGGCTAAATTGATTACATACTACATCGATTATATCTTATTTGTTAAGCTTTGTGCAATTCGTCAAATGATATTAATTTCTTTTAGCCCATGTGCGTAATTCGAGTTAAATGATATACATGAATTTGTTACCTCAATATTGATATTGACTCATTTCAAGAAGCCTGCAACAGAGGTTTTAGAAATCACTTTTTTCGAATGAGCAATGTGTCATTTTGTCTCGGTGCTTTATACCTTATACCTATAAGGAAGTCATGAATAGGTGTCGTATACTGTTGTCTCTTTCAAGTTAATAAAACATTTCGTATCGGGCACATGATGGTTCAATTTCAATAAATGCTCTTTCAAACACGTTTTAAACAATGTGTCGTTTTGTCGCGGTGCTTTATATTTATTACCTCTAGTAGGGAAATGTTTGATAGCTATCGCTTGCCTTTTTTTTTCAATTTTGATAGATCGAAACTTTCTTAATGGATACATGATGGGTCGACTCTATAAATCCATTTAAAACACGTTCCACACAGGGGTATTTTTATGCGGACTGTGTTTTTCTTGTTACTATAGATGGGCAAACATTAGAATAAATAGTTCATTAGCAGTCCGGTTAAACCGGTTCCACTGATAGATTTATTTGAACTATTTTTGTCTTGTTTACCTTTCTAGGTAGATAATTCATAAAAGGTTTTAAGTGATTCATATATCAACTAACACTACAGAACCTTAATTGTCTAATATCACAAATGTCTTTCGAAACATTGTGAAAAAGAAACTTCTTTCACATTTATCGTATTTTTAAAGATGCTATCAATGGCTATGAAATAAACATCTCTTTCGTGGATATTTTGTAAATTGTAGGAACTATGGTTGAATGTCTTATTCCAAAGGATTCATAGACCAGTAACAATGAAAAAAGGTATAACATAAACTTACAATTCTACTGCATTAGATATTAGTTACAACTTGCTGTAGAGAGAGTAGAAAAGTAGTTTGATTCGGATGATTATTCTTTTGCTTTAAGAGGATTTCATTCTGTTTTCATTCCAATGTAAGTTGTTGTCTGGGAAATATTGGAATTTAATTTTATAGAATTGATCGGCTATCAAGTTCATAGAGTCGTTTCGGGACAAATGGGTACACACTTCAAGCACTAAGAGACGAAAGCAGTACATCGATAAAATAAAAGAAAGAACAAGTCTCGTTGATTAGAGGACAGCTGGATCTTCTCACCAGTTTCCATTTTCTTGATATTAACTCGTTTAAGCACATATGCTGAATAAAGCATAACAAACCATTGCGACTAAAAGGGATATTGCTCATAATCTGTAAAATTCCCATTTGTTACAAATGTCAAGCTCACAATACAAAGGAAGTGCCGTAACATATGTATTATAACCGTCATATATTGAAGATTTCCCGAGATTTTATGTAGGGGATTAATAAATTGTGGTCTTCAGTGGACTGTCTCGCAAAGGTACAATGGTCATTCCATTTCTTCGTGAACGTAAAAATAAAGAGGAAACGAGAACCTTAGATAAGCGTTTACTTAGATGTGAAAAGAACTTGAGTCTTGCATGTGGAAACTTTAAAACTTACTTTTAAACTCATGTTGATATCACTTTGACAAAAATAAAGCTGCCTTGGGGATTCAAGAATTGCGGCAATTTCGTAAACATAGACGTAAAAATACGAATCTAACTGATATGGACAATATGTTGTTTGAGTTATCATACATTAAAAATAGTTTCACTGAACTTCAACAAGGAACCTTTATCTTTGACCGTAAGCCGATGATTGATCTATAATTCATGACCTAACCAAAATACGAGATACTTAGATGATCCGACATACTAGGTACATGAAGTTTATTTCAAAGTAATCCAAGAAACTGTGTTTGCAGATTACAGAAATGTAAATCATACACCTTTGTTGATCCCTTACAGGAAAGAATAACGAAACAGACATTAACATCGTCTCTTGAAAACAGAGAAACAACATGGCGTCGTCTTTTAAGCGTCAAAACAACACCGAATATACCGGAAATACCGCCAAACAAGGCACATTGGAGATGGAGAGTGATTACATGACACCACATGGTAAGTCGTGCTCACTTATTACCAGAATACATTTCGCAGTGGCTATGACTTGAAGCGTTTTGTGTGGCATCACACCGTTTCTTTCTATTCATTTTTAGACTGCGCCCATCGGTAAAACTGAACGCTTGCGTTATTCGTCATTTTAGCTTTGGTATCAACAAACTGACCCCCAATGGACCTGTTAACTATCTATCTTGGTGTACTGACTATCCCTCTTTCGACAATTACATTCAGGAAATATCAGTCGTCGTAGATACTGTTTTCCGGATATAACAAGTATCCGCATCGTATGTGGATAAATAAAAGACCGCAATGTAGAAACCATGGTCCCCGTTTCTCGGAGCTCTGACACCTTACCTATCTGAACTCATTGGGTTTCTCTGAAATATACCTGGCTTGTTACGATTGTCACCTTACTCTATAAAATGTCTAAAATTGTTTTAGTCACTACTGTGATTAAAGGGCTAGATGCTCTTTGTGGAGAATACAATCCTTTTACTACGATGATAATTGCCCAAAACATTAAAAAGAAAATAGCATTTATTCATGTTTTTGTGTTTCGCATCTTGTGACCTTCAATTAGGACCAGTCACAAATTCCCTAACGGGGACAGATTTGATAAAGGTTAAGATTTTCTAAGGTCATATAATAGAGAAGTTGTTTTTACGTGAACAAATGGTCACGGCGTTTGAATCGGATTTTCTATAGCCATATTACCACGTGGTTACTGCGTCCTTGGCCCAGGGCTATTCATGTATGGTAAGATGTGATCAGTGTTAACTCACATGCAAATGTGAAAGAATTTGAACTGATCATTAACCAGAATTCAATGTGAACTCACATTTTAAAGCTGTGATAAAGCTTTTGTGTAGACTAAGTAGAAGTATTAGCTAAGGACATTTTCACTGCGACTCGTTCTTTAATTCGGAAATATAACTCTTACATCACAGCCAGAAGTAACGTAGGGTATTTCGAGGTAAGCTTATTCTATTCGATGTACAATGTATTGAGAACTGACTGACTGCGTATCTTGTGAATCTGACGTCTGTTTGATACCCCTAAGTAAGATGGGCCTTCCCTTTTTATGCTGGGTTTGATATTTATCCTGTCACCAGGGCAATTTACAACAATTTGTTGACCGATGAATAGTCTGAATGATCATCGCGCAGATAGAGAGAATATCTTTTGTGCAGTTTTATCGAAATTCATTTTTAAATTCTAATTTTCCTAACATCTGTGAACAAACAAAAGCCAAGTCAAGCGAAAAGGAAGGCCCATCCAACTCTGATTCAAGTGACTATTTTTCAGTCCGTTTCATAAAGCAGTACAGTTGTGTTTCAGTTTTGAATAAAAACATGTTTGAGTTCCAAATTTCTTCAAATCTGTGATCAAGCACCTTTAAAGCCAAGTCAAGCGAAAAGAATGTCGATTGTAAGATGGTACTCTATTTGTCTGAAGGTCATATGTTAGGCCCTATACACAAAATGACTACGATTAGTGACTGATTTTCGCTTTAAGTGACAATCGTTAGTTGTGAAAGTCGGCTTTAAACTTGTCACTCAGTACCGATTATATCATCATTAATCTGGCTTAAACGTTTTTAACAATGGTTTTGTAATGTGTTTAGATAATTGTTTCTGTTTACTTGAGTATTCATCTGAAACGTCACTCACATTAAACAAACGGCAACTTCAGCAATACATCATGCACAAGCGTATGTTGAAAGTTACAAGTAGATCACACCAGTATTGTTATAGCTGATTCGTACGAAGTACATTTTTATTAGTGATACAGACGACATTTATAATGAACCGACTCGAGGATTTAAAAAAATCAATCGATTACTGCAGAGAAGTCAGGTACGTACATTTCATAGATTAATGACAACACAAAAGATTTTGTGCTAAGGTCTTTGATGTGTATGGTATTGTCTATCCGTTCCGTTAATACTTAATTAGACTTATACTTTTCTCTAATCTATATTTTCTAATTGTCTTACAACAATCCTTTTTATCAGCAGAAATAAGTAGTGTCATTTGTATTAATACAATATGAACCATGCTTAATAACGTTTAAACTTTGTGTTAATAATGGAATTATGGTTTTGAATATTCTATAATAAACAACACGAAAGTTGCCATGCCCATTTACAGTAACGTAAGGTAAAAAGGAACTACTATTTTGATATCAGGATTTGGCCGTGTCCACTGATTAAAGTGGCTGTCTGAAAACTAGGAGGTGCCGATTTTGAAATCAACATATCTAGTGTCGTAAGACACTTCCGAGCCTCAATATTAAATCGACATTTTCAGCCTAACATTGTCTTAGGTTATTACATATATAAGCTAATTTGCGACACAAAAGAAATCACAACGGCCCTGTGTCTAGACCCTATGTAAAGGTTACCTGGGTGAATATTTAAAGATTTGTTGCAAAGCTTTGAAATTGAATAGATGTAAACAAAATCAATACCCATCAATGATTTTTGTTTTTGTTCGTTTTAGTGAAACATAACATTGTAACATTCAACGCGCCCTCTTGTGTAGTAATTCATGGGATTCATTTGTCAGGCGCAGGTTTTCCACAGGGTCGACAAACAAATCGACACTTTTCCTTTTTTGTTTCAGTGATACATACCATGGCAATGTTCAACGCGCCACCTAATGTAGTAAAACCAGAGATGAGTTTGCCCGACGAAGGCTTTTCACAGGGTCAACGTTTAACTCGGAAGTTGTCGAGAATTGAAGCAGTCCAGTCTCTTGACTTCGATCAGCTGTTTGAACATCCAGAACTGTCCGCAAACATGCAACGTGGGTCTTATACCAACCAATATGGTAGGTCTTCTTTCATATTTACTCTTTTTATTACATCAATACGTTGTTGTTAGTTCACAAACAACCCAAACATTCTTTTTTATTGCTAGATGGTCTTGCTTTGTATTTGGAAAGTTATCCTGATAACACGCTTTTGGAAACCGTTATTTCTCTTGAAATTCCGTGACTATTGATAAGCATATCTTTGCTTTGATGAATGGGACTTGAGATTGATTTCGGCGCGCTCAAACACACAAAAACGACGCTTACGTTAGTACCAAATTAATACAAACCTGTCTCTTGATTATCTCATTATGTTTTTGTTAACAATGCATAAATCCCTGCGGCAACAATTATACAACACTTCTTTGGTAAGAGACGAATGATTTTTAACGCATCACTGTTGGAGAGAAACTCCATTGAGCTGGAGTCATAGACTCTATTCCTTGTCAGAGTATCTACCGTCTGTACCATGCGTATCAAATATGAATCTGTGAGAACAGTTATTTCGAACCCCTAATGGGAGTCGAACCATCGTGTACTTTGGGTTTACTGTATGCACCTTGGTAGCGTTTAGTAAACAACCTGCGCAGGTCGATATTGATAAAAACAAATAGTATCCTTATTAAAAGTACAAAGTTGCAATGTGAAACGTCATTGGAAGCATCTCGGAGAGACGATTCCAATGACGTGTTACTTTGCCATTTTGCTTTGCCCATTGATGAAATAAGATGAAGTGTTGTTGTGAACTTATGCAGATCTTTCCCATGAAATGTTTTATCAAACTGTACCCTGAACTAATTTCCGTTCTCTGTACGAACAATTCAACGATAGCGAAATCAATACAATTCGTTTCTTAAAGGTGACAGTGTTAATGAAGGTATAGCCTCGTTCGAATACGACGAAGGATCCCCGGCATCTCGATCAAATGTTCCGGATGTAGATATGAACGCTAACAACATCCGGTCAACGACCATGTCCGGTTTCACACAGACAGAGAGCGTTAATGTGATGGACCTCACTTTCAAAGAGATCTTGACGAAACACAAGGAAAGTTCCCAAGGATTTGTGGGATTCCGACGACGTGTTGCCAACGATATGAACTCCAAATTCTTCTCGTGTAAGAAAGTAATTGTCTTTTCGGATATTTATAAGTAATTCTATTTCAAGAACAGCAAACTAGTGGATTTAAATACCCATATGTCAAGTTAATTACAGCATTTTTATAAACCCTCAAAGTAACTTGCATGAATCTAGTAAAGGAGTTTGTTAATGCTGTACCAATACGAATTACCAATGGTAATATGTAAATCATCATTTTGCCCGCTTGACAATGGGGGGAAGTATTATGATAGAGAAATCTCATGTCTGGTCAATTTAAGAATTTGTGTTTTTTATGTAATCGCTCCAAATAAATAAGCACTCTGTCGGAAACGACTTTAATGCGAAACCCAAATTATCAAAGCAAATTCACGTCCATGAATTGTTTGTTTTAATCAATTTAAGGTTGTGATGCAAATGTGTAATAATTTATGTTAATATTATTACTCTCTCAGGCATGTTATGCTATTGTTGTGCTATTGTAAACCCCTTCTGCGATCCAACGGTCAATATAAAATCCAATATTCTGCTTTATATGCCACACCCTGCCGAAATCATGAACAGAAGTTGACAAACAAACAAATTAGATGAACATGTAGGTGCAACAAAAAACCACAATGTGTTTGATGTTATTGTTTATCTTAAAAAAGGCGGAACCTATGTGCCAAACATGCTTATGATGAGGAAATGTACCTTATTCATTTTTCTTTGAAATGCAGGCAGTTGAAAAGATGCACACACAAACACACACACACAAGTAAAGGTTTTATATGTTTGCTATTAAAGGCACATAAAAGGAGATAAGTAGAAATAAATTACTAAAAAATATATGGAGTTCTTTTATTATTTTCATAAACGTCATGACAATTAATTAACGAATGCATTGACTCCCTATTAAATAGATTTATTTAACATAAGTTATTTTGTGCTTGAAATATAGTAGTCTCAACCTCAGTCATGTTTATCAACAACCTGTTTGTTTATATATTCAAAATAACGAATTCTGATTGGTCGGTTCAAACATTTGTGTGTCAATTGTCAAGGTCAGGGGTGAAGAATCACACAATTAAACTGGTTGATCTGGGTTAATTCTTGTTGGCTTTCACCTTTAAGTTGTGCTGATGGTTTTTTTTGGTGATAACTATTTGAATCCGACCAAAAGTTTACCAATTAATATAGTTTTATATATCACTAATCTCCTTTGATGTGCCTTTAAAAGATGTTAAATTATGGAGGCAAGACCTTTCGGCTTTCTATCTTACCATTTTAGATTGCCGATGTGACGATGTAGTTTTCCTCTTTCTCTACACTATTTTTGGGATCATCTACATCTGTGCTGGTTAGGACTTTTCTCATTTTCCTATAATTTCTTTAACATATTTGTCTTAAAAAATATATTTTCTTTGGAACATCTATGTCATATCTTCTCGCGTTAACAAGGAATCTTCAGAAGATTACAAGAAACTAGAGAAAAGAGAAGTTGCCCTGTGCATACTAGTACACTCTATTCCGTTTGCCTCACATGTCTCACAATAAGTTATGGATTGATGAAAGCAATTAAAATAATAAACTGTTTTTTTCTTTTTAAACCAATAACCATGTAAGATCCTAACAAAACCGAAAATACAATACAAACTTTCCGTCGAGTTTGTATTTAACAAATGCGAAAGTATAGGAAACAGGAATGTCAACTGCCATCAGCAGATACATCAAAACACGACTTACCACATAATCAAAAAATTAGGAAACTGCTCAAACGGTCCTTAAAAACATTTTTCACTTACCTATTTTATAGGTTGTCTGGGTTTGTTGTACTGTACGGAGTACTTCCTCATCAAGATATATCTTATCGCCGACGGGATCTTGTCGATCTTCATCTTTCCCATCTCTATAATGAAATGGACGAAGCAGATTGGAGGTTGCCTTAATGAAGACGAGAAAATGGGTCGAGGTGTGTTCTTCTTCACGGTTATCGTCATGAGAGTTATAGCTGGCACGTTGGGTAGGTATGCGGGCTTTTTTTTTAGGGGGTGGGGGGAGTTATGATAGAAACAGGCGCATGATGAATATCACATCTTGACCGCTTTTTCCTGTACCAAACGCCAAATCGAATTTCCAAAATTAAAAGGGCTTGCAGACGACATTTTAAAATGTGATGAAATTGGAAAATAATTTTCCGATAGGACAGAGAACATGGTGGGAAAAGAACAAATTGCTCGTTACGAGCAATTTCTCCTTTCCCCATGTTTTCCAGAGTCGTCTGCAATAAATTGGTTAAATGCCGTTACAGAAAAATGTCAATAGCATTTGTCTATGTATCCAAGTGTTGATTTGACGACTTCGGACAGATTGGCTTTAATTGCTTTTATCTTTGGGAGGTGCATGTTGGTGGTGTTCTAGTTTGGCTTTAAGAATGCTCATTTTTGTCAATTGAGAGCGTTCCTGGACGAATTGGTTAAAGTTTGGAAAGACACTTTCTCATCAGTGGGATAGGGGTGCAATTTGTCAGTTTGAAGTTGGGTACCTTCTCGTATTATATAATCATAATTAGTGCACGTCTGACAAAAGCTTTTACATATTTGATCGGGAAAACTTGATGGATGTGAGGTTTTAGGTGCTGAAGGAACCATCAGTCGCCCTTTACCTGTAGCCCTAGACGATTTTTACCATCTGCTCATGCATTGTTAAGGTGTTTAGTCTGTTGGTTAAGTAAACTCAGGCGATATATAATAATACGGGTATTATCTCAGCTTTGGAGTACTTTGATTTACTCGGCAATAGTTATAAAATAAGAACGTACATGTACATGTATATGTTGTAAGATGCCCAACATAAATGTCGTAGGTAATCATATGAACGAAAAAGCAAAGCCATGAAAGGATGTCATGATTATGATTTTTCTCGGATGAACAAAGGGGGTTAGAGGTCAATTATCTTTGATTTGAGCCACTTTTCAAAAATGGTCATGTGCACGGAGTGTCGTTAATTCAGCGAAATACTTCAGGGGGTGGCTGTAAACAGGCCCTCCTCGTAGAGGTGTTCCAGAAGAAATGATGACTTATCTGACTGCATTGCTTTAACCTTTACCAAACGCCAATTTTCGACTATCACAAATTGAAAGAGTTTGTAGACAACATTTCAAAACGTGATGAAATTGGAAGATAATCTTCTGAAAGGGCAAAACACATTGTTGGAAAAGGAGATATTGCTCGTCAACTTCGGAGCAATTTCTCCTTTCCCCACAATGTTTTCCAGAGTTGTCTGCAACAAACTGGTTAAATGTCGTTATTGTTTGGTAATGGATTAAACAGACGTCTGAGTAGTTACTTTTTTATTTCCAACTATCAATGCACAGTACTTATTTATTCTCTCTGTTCTTTTAGCTTTTTTGCCGCTTTATCCGTGATGTCTTTTCATTTGAAACAGAACATACAGCTAAAGAAATATTAATCAAAACAAGGTTACATTTTGCTCTTTTTTTGCAGGAACTTTGATCCTCGTCTTTCAAGCTCACACATTCACCTCAAGGGAGTTTTTGTGCGTGACGCTAGTTATGTTATTAAAAGTGGGCGTTGCCTTAGAGTGGGCGTTTCTCCTTTTTGGTATCGTCTTTCCGCTGTGTTTCCATGTCGGGATTTATTTATACGCCAGCAAAACAATGTGATGCATAGCGCTTCTAGAACCAGACTTCAATGGACAGAAATGTAGTTCTACTCATTAGCAAAATGAAAATATATACATTTATTTTTTATGATGAATGTGTTCTTGCCTTTTTTTGGAATCGTCGTCCCACTGTGTCTACATGCCGGGATTTACCTATATGCCAGCATTTAAACTTGTGACACACAGCGCATCTTGGACCAAACATGTCTTCACCGGACCGAAATGTAATTCTCTTCGTCGGCCAAATGTTGATATGAATACTTTTTAATGCATGTTATTGTGTAGTTCTACTAGTTAGTCAAATTAGTTAAATAAATAAATTTAAGATGTTTGTTTTCTGTGTAATTGTGTAAATCTATTTGAACAATCTATCACTTTTACCCTGGCGTGATATGGATCGGCAATACTTCTTGCCCTTTGATTTTGTCTGCAACTGACCTAACTCTTCACAGTGAGCTCTCCTTTTATGAGATTGACTACTGCCACCACAGCTGTCACATGACCATTTGCGTAGAAACGGAAATGGCGCTATAAGTTGGCAACAGCACCTCCAAAAATCATCGATTTGCACTCTATTTGGAAAGAAGAACGAAAGACTTTTCAATTCAACTTGTCAGGAATCAACATAAAAAGACATTATTACTTAATCAGCTACTATATCCCGTAAAGACTTGAGAGAAAAAAAGATCACACCATTCATATTTCAGCCGAATCTTGATGTTAATCTTGTGGTAGACCTTCTTAAGCAATTAATAAAATGACAGCTTATGACTCTCTCCCATGAATGTTCGATAAATCAACTCTAACGCTTTCATCTTTTTTCTTAAAACGAGTTTCTTCAAAGTATACATAAAGTCAAACATATATATGTATAGCTTGGTCATCTCCAGCTTTGTTATAATAATTACATTATTAGTTTTCACCCTTTGGATATGTTTTGCCTTAATACACATATGTTAATTTTGTAAACTCACTGTTTGCAGTAACTTCCTTTGAACTTAAGTAAAGTAAATACCCAGAGTGCCATGGAATGAAGCGTTTGTTATACAGAATTTTATGTAACCCGGCATACAGGTGGCAGCCACTGCGGTTTACCGAACAATTCATTTTTAACCGGATGTGACAAGTTTGATTAAACGATCATATGAGAAGTCATACGTGTTATCCTATACTTATATTAGCTCTGATTTATCTTAACACACTTTTAACAGGATACTAACATACCCCTGTCATATCAGGATAATTTATTCATAACGACAATTTCTCTACTTGTCCCTATTATGTCTAACCTTTTTCGGAAGCAAATGCGTTTTATATGTTATATGGTGAGACTGATGTTGTTGTGAAGTTAAGTTTAAACTTATTTAGTTTACATCGATTACAATTGTGATGGAAGCTTTGAATTTGTAAAATTTGATCTCGATGACAGATTCCTATATACTTAACCAATACTCGCGCCGATTTGTGGGATAGTCTTGGTGATTTCAACTCGCCTGCCCGGGATCGAACCCTGGAATAAGATGCCGACGCTTTTCCGCTGCACCCCTGTCGCCCGTGTTGTGAAGTTTGAACAGTTGCAATATTAGTATAATATTATATTGTCATATTCTATTATTTTGTATAGCGAAGATAGGCATTAGTGCTGCTTATTCGCAGATGTAATGTAATTCGGAAGTTTGAATTTCATTTATTTTAAATTGCACAACTGCTGCACTGTTGTATATACATACACTTGAATAAGAATTGTATTGGAAGCAAAATGTGTTTGTATGAAAGTGTTTAATGCGGTTTTATATATATATAAAGGTAAACATACGTATTAAACAAATAGATTTTCAAATGTATAAATAAGAGTCAAACAGATACAAAGTGAAAAGAAAAAGTTAAAGAGCAATAGATGTGAAATGAAGATAAATCAATGCTATCAAATGAGGAAAAAAAGAACAGTTACTGTTACTAAATGCACATGGGTCAGAGTGCATCATTTAGTTATACACCTTTTTTTTATATGGGTTTTACATCACATCAACATTATTTCAGTTATGTAGCGATGCCCGACTATTAATGATGGAGGAAGACCCCATACTCAACTACCCATAAGGGCTGGTCAAGGCGGGTAGAACCATCGGCATTCCGTAAGTCAGTCGGGAGACTGCCTCTCATGAAAATCCATATCCTTCTCAGGATTTGACCCCACGCGGAGAGGGGCTATACACCTTTAAGAAATTGTCCACATATCATCATAAATAAAGGGTACAGTTCTAGTTCTAAGTAGCAAATTTTTATTTGTGTAAAAGTGTTTAAGGCGGTATACAGTGAATATATATGTTCAAAGGTTCTAAGGCGTTGCAATCGTTTTGAGGTCAATTGCATATCGGCTTTATACATAATATACAATGGTGCATTTGTTTTCAATAGCCATGTTTTTATGTCTTTCATACAACAATAAACAAAAATCGTATCTTATCAGCAACATTTTAATTTTGAGTTTCAATCCCTTCATCTGTGAAAAAAAAAATCCTTAATCTAAGATGACATTCAGGATGACCCATAAGCAGTTTTCCAAGTATTGGTCGTCATTTTCTATAATGGTCTTGTTTTCTCCCAAGTAAGGGAAGTAATCAATACATCTGCTTTGTCTTGATTTGATTGTTTATCTCCCTTGCTTATTAGAAAACTAATATAACCCTACTCCGTCAGTAGATTTTACCAAAAGTCTTTCCAACCGAGACACGTTTCTATCAGCACCCTTCTCGCCTTACTTCATCAGACAGACGACGGTGTTTTACAAGTAAACACTTTCATAGACAACTTTATAAAAAATATGTAATTGCCAAATGACCAATACTTCTAAATTGTTTCTAACATCGTTTGTTGAAGACATGTAAAACTGAGAGATCGTTTATCCTAAACATTGCAACATCCTATTGCCCTTAACATTATTAATCTTCAACACGCCCTAACCACAGAAGACGTTATTAAATACTGTCTATGTTGTAATTAATCGTCATAAGACCACGTTGTCTTTAGTGTAGTTAGCTAATGCATTTTTTTTCTGTTTTAATTATTAGCTAAAAAAGTTAATCCCATGACAATGTTCTTCAGCTACATACATATATATATCACCCTAAGCATCATTTTCAACATCCTCTTGACCAGGATCACTATCATAAAAATCATCGTCAACAAAAGAAACAACAACATTACAATACGTATGGGGTTTCATATCGCGTCACCATTATTTCCGTTATAGTAAGATACCCGACTCATAATGATGGCGTTAGACCCCATATAGATATGGAATATTAAGATGAAGTGTCTTTCCCGGGATTTGTTTTTGCAGGAAAATGTGTGTAACTCACGAGACTGAAGGTGTGATGCACATTACTCTATGCACCGTTGTCATATTTCTTTTTATAATGTATGTATATGCTTACTTTATCAACATTGAAAACAGTATTTATCAAACAAGATTTATAGGTTAGGATAATAAAACAGTTAAATAGTTAACCTGTTCAAGTGTTAAATATATATGTATTACAAAACACAGACCCACCGATATCTCTTTTGGTAGTGTGGTAATACGAAAGTTTTTAATATTATTCCGCGTGAAACGTCTGTATTTGCTGTCACATACTAAATGGTGAAAATGGAAAGTAACACATCAGAAACATCACGAAAAACATCCACCTTTAATTTACTTCATAAAACACTCTTGAAAAAAGAAAAATCGCTCTTTATACTATTACGTGCTTGACTTAATATTTTCATGTTAATTCATGTTTATGTATGTTATTGTAAATGTGTCGAGCTAAGAGCATGTTTGCTTAAGTTCAAGTAAAGTTATTTTATGTTGTGTGGTTTAAGAATCAGAATAATTGTATTGACTTTTACAAAAACTTATTCAATAAATTTACAAAATAGAATGTCTATTTCTCTCTTACTTTCTTTCTTTCTTTTTCTCTCTCTCTCTATCACTATTTCTTCTTTCTCTCTCCCCTCTCTTTTGTCAATCTCCCCTCTCTTTCTAACCGCTTTGTTACATACAAAGTATTTATACATACACTTGTAAACAGTCGCTAGCAAATTTAGGAAAGTCATACAAGGATATTTTATCAATAAAAAACATAATCCATATTTTGAGGTGTTTTCTTTTTAGAAGGTGAGGGTTAATCATTGATTAGATAAGGTTTCCCGTGGCTTTTTTTCGCACGTGTCAAGTATAGACATGCAATCATTTTTTTCTTATGAAAACAAAGTGTTGATTGATTTAGTGGGTAAGTCATATCGTTTAGCAAAAATAGCTTGCGATCACAAATCCCTTTACACTTACCCAGTTATTCAACGTACAACCTTTTCGCTGATGATACTAGTTTAGCTTTAATTATTGACAAACCTGACGAGGCAGGTGTAATATTGCAAAATGATACAAATATGATTAGCACCTGGGCTAAAACTTGGCTTGTAATTTTTAACCCTTCAAAATCTGAATCGCTTATTGTGTCCCGTAAATCTACACTCCCAACCAATCCAGATCTTAATATGTCGAATGTTATCATTCCTAATGTAGATTATCATAAGCATTTCGGTTTCTTATTTGATAAGGATGCTACATGGAGTCTGCATATAAGTAAGTCTTTGGAAAAAGCTTGGAAAAGAATTAACATAATGCGACGTTTTAAGACCATTCTTGATAGGAAAGCACTTCAACAAATATATTTTGCATTCATACGACCAATTTTAGAATATGGTGATACAGTATGGGATAACATAAATCAACAACAGAAAAACGATCTAGAGAAAATTCAAAATGAAACAGCTAGAATAGCAACAGGGTGTAGTAAATTAGTATCGTTGTGTGAGTTAAAAAAAGAGTGTGGTTGGAAAACATTAAGTGAGCGTAGACGGAAACATAAATAAATTCTTTTTTATAAGATGAATAATAACCTTGCGCCTCAATACTTGATAGATCTCCTTCCCCCAACCAATAATACCACGAATAGATATAATCTACGCAATTCGCAAAATATTCGATCTTTATCATGCAAGACTAATCTGTACAAAAAATCATTTCTCCCTTCTACGGTAGATAAGTGGAACGAACACTCTACCCACAAATACAAGAAATTCCAATTCGCTTCGTAATCTTAAGGCATTCCTAGATATTGATAAGCCAAAGCCTAATAAACTGTTTTTATTGGGCATAGACGGCTTCAAATACTACACACAAGACTTAGAAGAGATTGTAGCTCTCTTAAGCATCATTTATTTATTAAAATTATTGTTGATTCACACTATTTCTTTGAATGTCCGTTTTATCAGTCCTTAAGAAACAAATTGTTCCATTCTTTGGCGAGTTTCAATGTTATACTGGATCTAAATACACTCCTCTTTGGAAATAATTTCCTTACTCTTGTTGAAAATATAGTGGTATTTACTCATGTTCACAATTATATCAAAGGAAGCAAACGGTTTGATTGACGGTTTATCATTTCTGGTCCATTCATCTATAGCTCCATCCACTCTGTCTCTTTCTCCCTATTCTATCTATATCTCTATATAACTCTTTCTCTACTTGTCCCCTTCTCTCTATCGGTGAATTTACAATTATATGTTACATATTTTTTGTATTGTATTGCTGTCATATTGTAATGTTATTAAGGAGAGGGACTCAATAAGCTTATAGCGTCCGTCCCAGTCCTATTGTAAAAACATTTTACATATAAAATATGTTTAAACTAACGTACATACTCAAATACTTATATAGATCATCGAGAATGGAATGGTCAAATTTATTAAATTGGTTGGTTCTAACATCAAATTTGACATAGATGGGGGTAGAAAGTCTTGGCAAAATTCTGTTTAGAAGAAAAACGTATATTTACACTTCTGAATTAAATCAGCCTTTCGTACGCCTTACCAAATTCTTTAGAAACGCCATTGATTATTCTTTATTAAGTGTCAACTTACAGGATGTTCTTTTTAATCAATATTAATGCAAGGTGGTTTTTTTGCACGCTCAAATAAAGAGTGTAGTCAGCAGGCAAACGCCATTACATGATTAATTTGCGAGATATTATATATGTTTTAGAATTATAAAACTGTTTTGGAGAATATAGTAAGACATTTCATGTCGTGTTATTTTTCACCCTTTTATTCAAATAGAATAAAAGTCATTGAGCAACCAAAAGGTAACGAAAAGGTAGAATTATATTGAATAGGGTGAACCTAAAAACATAGGCCCAGTTATTGTTTTTCTTAAACGTCCACCATACAAACAATTACGAATCTTTATTAAGATTGAAGACCAGTAATCTGTCATTTTGAAACAAATTCTTTCCTCGGATTAATTCGATTGATCTGGTTAGACATGTAAATCGGTCGGAACTATTAGGTGTTAACCCCTTTCCTAAACAACACATTTTCGACTGTCTCAAATTGAAAGAGATTGCAGACGACAATTCAAATTTTGATGAAAGTGAAAAATATTCGGCAGATAGAGCAGGAAACCTTGTGGAAAAAGGAACAAAATGCTCGTTATGAGCCATTTCTCCTTTTCCCCACAATGTTTTTTTCTAAAGTCGTCTGCAACAAAGTGGTCAAATGTCGTTATTGCTTGGGATAGGTTAAGCGACTAGTTCGGACTACGACCGATGTAAGAGATGCCAAGAACGACCGAAGTAATCCGAGGAAGGAAACAGTTCCAAAATGGCGGATTATTGGTATTCAACCTTTATTGGTGGTAAAGTGTCATACAAGACCCTGGGCACACACAAAGCTCATAGCGAATCGTTCTACATGACAATCGTCCTTTGTCAAATTGCTAACAAATGTACATACTACCTATTATCCAACTTCAAAGAGGGTGACTAATTTGCCTTATGTTAATGGCCTACGTTAAGTTAAAATTATATGTATGATTGGTTACACGTAAGATAAAACAATCGATACATGGGACTTCTATTATATAAATTGGCAAACATAATCGCATGCAAACCCCACTTGTCTTTATTTGATCGAATTCTGATAATATTTCAACGTTGCCACAGTTTTCAGTTGAAATTGTTTACTTACACTCATTGCACATTAACATATAAATGATAAGAGTAAACATAAAAAAAATAAACATGATTATATTTGAGTAGTGACCATTCTGTAATATGAAATCGTTTGGGAAGAAACGTTAAGTCTGTAAAGGTCTGTTTATACACGACCAGCCATATTATACCGCATAAGTATGAATGTTAGACAATCTAAAGGGACTAAGTCATAAATATGTATTCTGTGAGTAATAAACGATAAATATTTAATATTAACAATCATTGTCAATAAACCAGAGGCTATATCTCTGAATAAACGAATAAACCAAACACAATTTTATGATTTCTTTAATACCAAGTTACTGAAATCCCTTGATTTCGTTAAATAATGTGATGTAAGCCATTACGCCTGTCAGCGCTTCTATGGAAAAGTCGGGTTTTAAAAGAACGCAGGAATTCATTCTCCCAATCGGAACTACTCGGGTATTTCCGTGAGCTGTGAAATACACCTCGGATATAAGTGTAGGGTTACAATTTTTCGGGTAAATCGGCGTCCGCCGATGAACACCTTTTCTAAGCGTGCATGTTAAGTAGTTCAATGTGTATGGAAGTGTTGGACATCCTTTTTAATCACTTTCGATCAGTAACTCATACCAAATGGCAAACTTGTTGTTGTGACATGTATACTTGTTTCCTCAATCAAATTTAACGACTTTTTGGATTTTACATTCAAGATCTATTTTTAGAAACGAAAGAAAGTGACGTCATTCTCGCGGGAACAAATATGGCGTCATCCCTATTATTTCAGAGGTGTTTTCTATTGGATAAACCCGATGTGTTCAGATTGTCATTCTCCCTCACCTTACTTGTGTCATGTGACAAGAACGGTTCAACGTTTCAGTAAACCCACGTGACGATGGTAGCTAGAAAAAAGCGCTTCTTTATTGTGAGTTTAGCTCATTGTTTACGAAATAAACCCGTTTAAGCTGCGTGCAATAATTGTAATACAAATGATTCATATCATTTCTTTTTTTGTTACGGGTCTGGAAAGCTGTTCATAATCTACTTTAATAACCCATATTGCAATTTTATCGGTACAGAACAATTCATCTTAAAATGTTGAATTCCAAATCTACGAGGTAGTCCCTTTAACCATATACTGAAAATTCACACCATTGTTTACGTTTTAGACGGTTATCGAGATAACGTTTGTCGAGTTAATGGTTTATCACTCGGTGATCGGCGAGGTAATTGTAAGAGTCGCCTAACTATGACTAGCAAATTCATGAGACTATTAACCCTACCTTTGCCTTTTAGTGGTTGAACCATTCTATAAATAGCTCCAAATTTATCGGCTACTTCAACGAGTCGCATATGCAAGATAACATCTTAACCCTTAAAATGCTGATTTTTCTCTTATAAAAATGGATTTTTTGTGTTGTTTGCTTATATTTGCTTTATTTTGTCGAGAAAAGGTATTCAGAGTAACAAACATATTAGATAACAGGCCTGCCGCCAAGTAAATTGGCGGCTGACCTGTGATCTAACCTTTTCCCACAAGCAAGAAGTTGGTTCCAGTACTATAAGGGTTAAGTGACATCAATATCTAAAGATAATTCCATGTACAAAATTAGATAAAAATGAAATGTGACAAACAAAGGAAATGTTCTTCATGAACAATGTCACCTTTTACCACCAAAGTTACAAAGGTGCTGTATGTTGAGGGCTTTAAAAGGATTGTCATCAAGCTAGACAGAAATGTTTCAGTTTTTGAACGGAAAAATAAAACAAAACAAACCAGACTTTAAAGCAAAGATACGTTAGACGAAGAAAACAGTTTACTGACGAGACGTGTTCCAACGTTTCTATGTACTTTATTGGATGCGATCCATATACAGTGAAGCCTCGTTTATCCGGACCCCGAATATCCGGATGTCTCGCAATCCGAACGAAATTGTAAGTGAACGGAATTCTTTTGCAGTAATTTGCTTAACCAATTACCATACAATAACGACCTTTGACCAGCGTTTGCAGACGATTATCAAAAACATAGTGGGTAAAGGAGAAATTTCTCGTGACGAGCAATTTCTCCTTGACCCACAATGTTTACTGCCATATCAGAAGATTAATTTTGAATTTGGGACGGTCGAAAATTTCGCGTTTGGTAAAGGTTTATAAGTATACACGTGCATATAGACCGTTTATGTCTAAATCTGTTTAAGAAGAGGCCCTGCTTCATTTGTCTGGATCATTCGTTAATCCGGAAATTTTGTTGGGAACTGACGTCTTTGGATTAACGAGATATTACTGTAGTCACTGGGGAATTGCTGTCTGATATATGCGGATTAGCGGCTCTTGAGTATAGTTCACGTCGTCGAATTTTCTTTTTTTGCTGTCCAATACAGACCCAGATCCAAATGTAGAGGAATCGATAGTGATACAAATGGTGATCATCTAACGTTGACATCCGTTAAAGGTGCGCATAGACAGATGAGAAAATAAGAGACGCAAAATAGAATTTTGTAAAAAAAATACAGTTTATATATGGTTGTATGATATAGGACTATCTTAAAGCCAGTTATCAAAAACACAATCAATCCAGGGATCGTCAACTTGTATATGTACATACTTTATGCTACAGATCGCAAAACCATTGTAACGTCTTTGAACTTAAATACATAGGTCACTATATACATATTGATAATCTAAAGTCTTAAATATGAACTACATTTTCTTCCAATAAATTTACCCCGGTGTTTATTATGCAACAGATTATTTGTTGTGCAGCTTTACATAAAATTACGTTTAAACGTAAAGAAATTCTCATATCTGTAGATAAACAGCTTTAAAACACGGAAAACCCAAAGTACCACCCAAGGCTACTGACACCGTTTTCGAGGTCAAGGTCATAATCTACGAAGCAGTACAAAAACTCCTTGTTGTCAGGGAGCGTTAAATTAATAATGTTTCACTCATCGTGTACAATCGAAATTCAAAGTACATGTTGTAAAGTGCTTCAATGTATGTAAACATTTGCGACAACAGGAGAAATTGCGCCTGACGAAAAGTTCGTTCTGTCGTCTTAATATTTTTTTTCAGATAAGGAAAGCTGTCATTTATGGATGAATACTTTGTGGGCTTCTTTTTAATACGTACGTCTTACTTGGATAGAATTCAAAATTCATAATGCGGGCACAGTTTTAATTGTAAGTAGCCAAACACGCCGAAACCCGTTTGGTCGATTGAAATGCCGATACAAAACTTCCTGGTCTAGAAATAAACGCTCGATTAGATTTGCAACCCTTAACAATATTTGATAATCGACGAGTGTGGATACAAACAAGTATCACTTTAATCCTTTAACAAACCAGGCGTTATCCAATTACCAAACAATAACGACATTTGACCAGTTTGTTGCAGACGACTTTGGAAAACCTTGTGGGAAAAGGAGAAATTGCTCTTGACGAGCAATTGCGCCTTTTCCCACAATGTTTTCTGCCATATCGGAAGATCATTTTTCAATTTCATCACGTTTTGAAATTTCGTCTGCAAACTCTTTCAATTTGGGACTGTAGAATATTTTGGCGTTTTGTAAAGGGTTAACCGTAGTCCGAATAGTTTAAGTTGTAGTGTCTAATATGTGTCCTCTTTGTCAGTTTCGTACCAACATGTTTCAGTTTTATACCGGCTTTCCTGGATACACCAGTACTTATCAAGGACTCTGCAGTGACTTGCCAAAGGCCGCTCCCACCAAAACAAGAGTCTTCGGAGGGGCTCGAACCTGAGACCCCCGAGTTCTGAATAATTCACATTAACCCCTATTCGGACTTTGATATTTCACATTATAACACATTTACAGCTTGGACCATCCGAGTTATGTTAAACGTACACATACTACGCAGATGAAAAGTATGCTCAAACGAATTCCTGTGTCGTTCCTTTGGCGGCATGTATGATTATTGATGTAAATTGTAAAAGACGCATATACGATTTAGTTCTCTTTTCTAGCAATGCTCTTTGAAATATCAAAGGCAGAAAGGTATATATGTGTAATCATGTTTGATCAAACGTAGCTCAATAATGTGTATGTAAGCAGAAAGAAGAGGTAAATCAAATGTAGAATATCGATCATAAGCGAAATGCGTTTTATTGTGAAAGGTGCAGTGTTGCTTGCAAATACTTTCAATTGCTTTTGCTGAATTGCTTAGCATGTCAGTTCGAACGTTTTATAAAATTCGATAACGAGTTCAATGTACCTGTAACGCTTCGCTATTTCAAAATCGTTACAGCAGAAATAATCTTAATTATATTGGACAAAAGTGAGAACTATTTATCAACAGCGAATCTACATTTTAATACGATGATTTTAATCCATTTTGATAAACTATTATTCGGTAGTATTATTTTGAGCAACCATATCAGGTTGGTGAAATCTTGTTTCTATTTATTTGTCCATAAATGTGTAATCATTTTCTGCATTAGCCAGTATAGTGGTTATTTAGTTAATATCAGTAAAACGTTCTTGTTCGTTTAGGCTTTTGGACAAGCTGGGCAATATAGACAATTTGCTTTTCCGCATGTATATCTTATTAGTCTTTTCCTATGTTTGTCCTCTGCTTATAACTCAAGCAATTAACGTGCTAATGCCATTTCCCGTGATTTGTGCGATTTAATTTACTAGTGCCAGATGACTCTAAAAACGATTGTGATAAAAGAAAAAAACTTCTCAAATTGAGCAATTTGTTCTTTTTTCACAATAGCTTACCGCCAAAACGTCCGTATCGCAGGATGTAGGGTAACCACAGGTCGAGAACGGATACCGACATGCATTTGTCAAGCCCTCAAACCAAGGCACCAAGAGACAGAGCATTATACTACGTAATACTACAGTATGTAGACGAACGAAAGAAATCCCCATTGGAGAATATCTTTCCTTTGAAATTGCATAGCGGAATAAATATCCTTTATGATTTTGCAGCCGCGTATGAAATTCCCTTTCATCATTTCCTTAACATATGAAAAAGAATAGAGATTATTACATCATTCGGTTTTGGCAAAGCGTTGAAAAGGATTTCGTCTTCTTTCTATCATTGTACAGCACTAGCCTTTAAGTATTTTAATACATGTAACCTGAATGACGTACCAGTAATAGGTTAGAAAATGCGTTTTGCCCAGGAGCAATCCGCGATGAAATATGTGATCGACTCCGGGGATCGGACCCGGGTTGGCCGGTCTCTAGGCCCCGACGCTAACCATTACACCACGACAAAACTATAAAACACCGCTGATGCGTATTTGGGGAGGGGATTTCTTCCGCCTAGGATAAGTAAGAAAGGGGCTTCATCTAACGAAGCTGTTTTCAATAAAAGGTTTATCTTCAAGAATGGTTCCTCAATTCAATAAACATATGTAAGGCATCAACATCTGGTAGCGATCACCTTTTTTCACGCGTCAATGTTACACCAAATAGAAGAGAAATGACAATTTGTTTACCACGGTGGCTTAGAGAATAAGTGTATGCTTCGTGTGCGAACGGTAATGGTTTAAAGAGAGTACCTCACAGATTAAACATTTAACCGTTTTGAAATGAAATGCTTCTTCTATGGATGAAATGAAAAGAGATATTTGTACAGTTTCATACAACTAGATTTCATAATTCCTTTTAACCAAATTCATAACCGTGGTTTATAGATAAGCGTTAAAACGATTTATATTATAAACTTTAACCTGTGTTTTCTGTCCTTCAATGTTATTGAAATAGACAAGAAAATTTTGAAACCGCACTATGAAATGGGTAGACATTGTGATCACTTACCGCTTGCAATGTGCGTCAGATCGCAATAGTAAGCCCTTTTTATACAGTCGGTCTTCCATTAAAGCTCTCTTAGGCATTAGAATTTGTTGAAATTTTTAAAAATTACGCGGGTTTGGAGAAACCTTAGAATAAAGGCAAAGAAAGGGCCATTTGTTCAGTGATGGAGATTGTAGACATCACATTTTTAACATTTATCATTCACAAAACAAAATCTGTGAGGTAGTCTCTTTATGAACTCCGCCAAATCATACACCATACAAAAATACAAAACAAAAACAATTTTGGTAATACTGGTTACCCTACATGGATATCGAGATAATATGCAAAGCTCGCCAAAGGTAAAACATATAGATGACACGATATGTTTGAAAAATTATCGAAAACAGCTTTAAATGGCAGTTTCATATCATTTCATTTAGTCTTTAATCTTTTTCTTAAACACACGGTTGTGTAACGGTCAAATATGACAGAACAACGTATCAACGAAGACGAAGTAGAAGATAATAGAAACCCTACTTTTAACTTTACTCTTTTACCTCTACAGATAATAAACATTGCCATATGTCTTTTTACTGCGAACAAATGGGTTATTGAGTTCTTGGGTCCATCTACATGGCTATTTTCTATTTATAAATTCAATCCATAAGGTTTGCTCTAATTATTTTATCATCTTATTTTATCTATCAATTGTGCGCTGGATTTAGGATAAAGAAGCTGTCAATTATCATACCTTGAACACAAAAAATGAATGGGTCTATTCCATGGTTGATTTGACTTCGGAGAACCATCTCTTTGTTGGAAATCTGCCAGTGTAGCGTTCTACTTAACATTTTGTCTTAATCCTTTACCAAACAATAACGTCATTTATCACTTTGTTGCAGACGATTCTTGGGAAACATTGTGGGAAAAGGAGAGATTGTTCGTAACGAGCAATTTTCCCTTTCCCCTCAATGGTTGCTGTCCAACCAGAAGATTACTTTCCAATTTCATCACATTTTGAAATGTTGTCTACAAACTCTTTCAATTTCGGACAGTCGAGCATTTGGCGTTTGGAAAAGGGTTAACGCTTTGCCAAGACAGAATGACAATAATCCGAAGCCGAGACTGATAACCTTTCCTATTCAAAGACATCAATCATCTATTTCATTTATCCTGTGACTTCTTTGGATTCTGATAAACAAAGAAAACGATAAAAATATAATATACCGAAACAGGAAACAAGACGGAATGCCAATATGAAGCGACAGTAAAGATGTGGGCAACCATGGTGCAGAGCTAGAGCGTTTGCATCTTGTATCGATGGTCCTAGTTCGAATCCTAGTTAGGTGAGCTAAAAATTACCGGGACTAACCCACCAATCGGCGCGAGTACTGGTTAAGTATCCAGGAAGCAGTCTTCTAGAGTGGTTTTGAACAAGCTTTTAGCTTCCTTAACAATCGATGTCAAATAAGTAAGGTAAATAAATAAATACGTAAATAAACGTGGAGAATTTTGTTTACATAGAGAATAGATGGTTGGTGTCGTGAATCGGAAATGTTATCGGGCAAGGCGTAGGAATATTATCCGGTGAGCCGAAGGCGAAACGGATAATATTCCGATGCCGAGCCCGATAACTTTTCCTATTCAAAGATACCAATCATCTATTCTATTTATCCTTTTACCTTTATGTTTACTTTTAAAAAACAAAATGTAAATAAAACACGTGAAAAAAAAGCAGAGAATGATGTAAACATGACGTCATGTGTCAAGGCGTTCTTATGACGTCATGATTTGTCACGTGGATGTGTTATATGGTTAGTGCCGGATGTCACAAATGTTATACGGCACCTAGTTATCGGTCCCAAATTGGAACTTTTGACAGGATAAATGACCTCATAGGAAATTGTGTACTTACATAACCACATGATTCGAAAAGCAACTGCGTCTTATTATATGGTTATGACCGGATATCATACATGTTATACGGCACCTATAGCAAGTCAGAAGTTTGATATTCTAAAAATTTACAAAAAAGTCGGAGGTTAGATTTGCAAGTCGCATCTATGAATTAAAACAATTTTTTTTTGGAAAAGGGCATGTAGCCGAAATAAAAAAGGAATTTTGTTTTGTACTTACGCAAATCTTTAGCGTAAAATGTTTAGTAAAACGGGATATTTTAATAATATTACTTGCTAAAACGATGCAATCTAATGTCCATAAGGTAATACACGTGTATTCAACAAACATACCATGACAATTTATCTGCAAATTACAGGTACACGATTTCAGATAATATAGCAGGTAAGTGTTATTTGCTTTAGAAGATATGATTACATTTTTCTGTTTACCTATTTACTCTTTTGGTGTATTTAATCATAGTATACAAACCCTACACACAATACGACTTGCAAGACTTAACACATCTTAACCGCGTATAACACATCACCACAACATTCCTCGTGCTATTAGAGGTGCTTGTTAACAGATGTGAGGAGATTTGGAAGTAAGAAAAATTAATTTCTTTCAAATTTCTCAACATCTGTACTGGTATATTATACACAATGAAGAATAGTCATTGGAAGAATACATCGTCTTTACATTCTTTAAATTGTGTATACAGTAGATTCACATTCACTTTCACTTTCATCGAAAAGCATCAAATCCATTTTGAGATATACTGCATTTAAAACTGTACATACTTAGGTGAATTGATGCTTCCTGAATCAATTATGGTTTAAATTGGTATCTTAATGATATGTCAAACAACAATGCAGAAACTGGATTGATTCAATTCTATTTTGACTTTCAATTTGTATAAGTCTTCTATGAGCAAGCACCTTGAACAGGCGTGTTTAATAAGGAGAATGGAATATGTCGAAGCAATGAGCTCACCCCGTTCTTTCGTATGGTATTTTTGTATCTGATTTATCATTTAGTTTGACGAGCAATGCTTTTCTTTGTCATAAAGGAATCTCTGCACACAATTTAAGGATGTATCTTTACGCGTGTTTCTAAAGCTGTTCAAATATATGAGGAGGTTTGGGAGTCAAAGCATAAGTTCTTTGAAACTGTACAACAGCTGTAACGTTGTATTACATGCTCTAAAGAAAAGCCATTGGAAGCAAAGTTAACCCAGTTGTATCCTTAAGAGACAGTTCACATAAGTGATATGAAAACATATCAAAAGCCTTGCAAAGGCTATGAAATCCAACATAGGCATCTGTTATTACTTACTGCATATGTTGACACATTCCGAATCAAGTTTAGGTCAAGTACATGTAGATATTTATCAGTAAATATACAGCAAGGAGAAGGCTAAAATGTTTCAGCGACATTTTAACTTGCATATTATCTCATATGCCAGTAAGCATCTTTAAAGGCGCATGAAAGGATATACATATAAATAATGAACTGGAAAAAAAATATGGAATTATTTTATTATGTTCATAAAAGTCATGGAAATTAATTTATGAATGCCGTGCGACCCTACTCAATAGACTTCTTTCACATAAAATAGTTTGTGCTTGAAATATAGTTGTCTCAAATACAATCATGTTTATCAACAGTATGTTTGTTTGCATATTTAAAAAAAACGAATTCTGATTGGTCGGTTAAAAATGTGTGTATTACGTGACCAGGTCAAAGGTGAAGAATCAGACCATCTGAATCATTAATTTTCGCATTCTGGGAGGGGTTGGATTGGGTCCATTTAATGATAGTTTCGGCTGATACTTGTATATCTACTTGCGTGTAGTTACGCGCAAGGGTAAAATGGTATGTGTGAATACATTTGTGCATGTGTATGTATGCTTGTTGTGAGAAATCTTATTTTTTCTCCCCTTTTCATCTATTAAGTACATGTAATTTCTTTTTCGTAAAATGTTTGAAATTCAATGATATTTCTTTGTAATCTTTTGTTATCTTCACATTTGGAGGAATTAATAATTTAACATGTATATCTATATGAAAGTATATGCGTATTGTTCGAATATTCTTGTAGATTGAACGTGTACTTGTGTTTTGTTTGCATAGTCTACTGAACTGTTATGGTCAAAAGCATGTTTGTGCTGTTTTGCCGAATAAAATAATTGAATTAAAATTAAATTGGCAAATCTGGGTTAATTTTCATTGGCTTTAAAATTTAAAGTGCGTTGATGGGTATTTTTGGTGAAACTCATTTGAATCTCAACAAAAAGTTTACAAAATAAATGAAGTTTGACAAAGCATAAATCTCCTTAAATGAGCCTTTAAAGGAAAAATTGGCGCATTTTTCTCTTCCTGTATCTCTCTATATCGTTTTCCCCCGTTGTTCATGCGCATATTTTATGTTACAATCTGTTAAACATTGAGTGTAAAATTTGCTATTTAAGGAGCGTTATCTACATTATAATAACCTGTGATTTAACCCCATTTCTTATAAATTATGAGGGTGAACAAACATATGTAATTCAAGCAAATCAACACTTTTATTCATGCAGTGCTAAAAAATTTGAAAAGTGATACTGTCTTTGATATTCACCGATCGATCGATCAAAACGTTCGACATATTTCAATAAGGAAGTTATATATATAATCTTTATTAATGATTCATCCATATACATATACATTTCTATACATATAAAACATATACATAGTCTAAAAACATTAAAATATATGCATATGGTCATTCAGTTTTGAATTATAAGAGACAATTATTAACATAATACATACATTACAAATAAATGATAATTACAACGTAAAATCAAGATTGAGTTACTAATACTTTTATAATGCAAGGTTAAAACCAATTTTAGATTGAATATAAGTAAGGCGTGCATATTTGCACTATTGCACATTATTAAAACTATATTCTAAGAATTTGAATGTCCCCTTCAATCAGATATAGAAAGGATTAATAAGCAGCTCAATGTTGTAATAAATAAAAGTGCTGAAACCACTGAAAAAAGAATAAAGACATTATTTACAAAGATAAAAGGAGCGGCGTTTGAGAATATTAAAACAGGTCTTGGCACTAATCAAGTTTAGGTTGGAAAATACAATACTCAGTTTATAAATTTCAGACTTTTCAAGAAACTATGGGCATTCTTGTTTAGCTTTTATAAACAGTTCTTGTCTATAATCATTATACATATGGCAATTAAAAAGCACATGGCATTGTATATGTATTCAAGTTTCAACCGTAACAAGCTATTTTGCAAATTGTCGATGTCATTCATAAATTACAAGGGATGTTTATGTTAATAATACATCATCACCTTACGCCACATTTTGCGTCTTGCAGCAGACGATTTAAAAAAGGCATTTTGGTAAAAGGGGGAATTGCTTGTCACAAGCAAATCTATTCACATTCAACAAAAGCAGAACTGAAAGTGTTTTCACATGTTTGCGAAGCTTTTCTAAAGTCGCCTGCTTCAAGTTGAAAATGTCGTTTACAGGAGGTAAAGAATTAATACATCTTTTTTTAATTACGTTAATCCATCCACATTTACAGAATATGGTAACAGGTCAACAGACAACAGACAAGAACAGATAACAGGTTATCTTTTTTCTCTTTTTAATCTTTCTTGTATATAATGATATCTTAAGGAGAATTTATTACATCTCTCACAACAGTTTCTAAACACCTGGAGTGGTCCCCAAATCAAATGGTTACATTAAAAGCTTCAAAAGACAATATCCTTTGCTAAGTGAGCTCAAATCACAGAGACAGTAACATACATGTATTTCTCTTTTCATCTAAGGTAATTTCTCGACTGACTTGATCCATATAAAGTTAGAAGCGACTTCGTGCTTATACAAACAGGTTAGATACAAACTAGCCAAGTAAATTGGCGGTTGGCCTGTGATCTTAACTGTTTGTTACTCTGGGTATCTTGCCTCATCAAAATTGAGCAGATATTTATGGATTTGGGAAAGACACGACACAAAAATCTTTTTTTTAGAGAATTACCCTGCATTCTATGGATTAAGGAATAACGTGTATTCTACCTGACAAGTTTGGATCCTAGGCATCGCAATAAAACTGATATTCTACAAACAAACAAACAAACAAACAAACAAACAAACAAACAAACAAACAAACAAACAAACAAACAAACAAACAAACAAACAAACAAACAAACAAACAAACAAAACGAAAGTACACAGTAAATCTTTGTTTAAACGACTGTATAAAAGGGGATAAAACCGTAGTGTCAAAGACGATTGACGACTTAATACGGACGCCAGTCATTTAGAAAACTCCAGAACTAAAGAGTTTCTGAACGGCTGGCGTCCTGTATTAAAAAATAGCCTAAGATTAAATGGTGTTTTATGTTCTATTTAAGAGTGGTCGCTTAACCAATATAATGCTGGAACCGACTTCATGCTTATTCAAGCAAGTTAGATCCAGTCCAGCCGCCGAGTAAATCGGCGGCTGGCCTCTGATCTAACCCATTTGCTTCTCTGAGTTTCTTTCCCCATCAAAATGAAGCAGATGTTTAAGGTTTCGAAAGTCAAACGACACAAAAAAAATCCATCTTTAGAATACCCAGCATTCTAATGGTCAAAACAAAATCCACTGTCTGTTAAACTTTGTATAGTATCAAATAACCCCTTAAGTATGGCGTTACAGACCCTTTACAGACTACATTACACATTCGACAAGGATGCCAAACCGGCTTTGCTTGTTTGAAAATGCCTTATAAATAAGCATGTGGATTAGCCAATTTTATCAAACTTAGGAGTTAATAGCGACAAGCTCGATCGATGATTGGATATTTGAGACCACCGTTTTAACACGCGTTATCAATATGTAGTTGTGACTGCGTGTGATATAAGTCGGGTGCTTTGTTTGGCTGTGGAATATATACAGGTGTAATGCGCAGTTTATTCGTATGGGAGTACGACAGGACATTAGATTTCTAAATATTTATCCTCTTTAAATGTGATCGAATGAGTGGATTTTAGAATCATTAATTTTGTGGCTACTTATTGTCTTGAAAAGTTTTTATTGATCAATATGGATTAAAACCCGACTTGTAATCTCCAATCGGAGCTCGGGTTTTGTTCCAAATATATTTGATAATGATATGTTCCTCGAGCATTCCTTTTAAATCTTGATCAAATGCGTTAATTAAAGAATAATTATTTTGTGATTCTTTCTTATGTCGTAAAAAGTCTTAATGAATCCGTCTGAAGCCAAACCCGTTTTGTAACTTCTGGTCATAGAGTTAAGTTTTTGTTTCATTTTGAAAACAGATACTGGTTCTCATCGACTGTTATAAAACATACATAATAAGTATAAGTACAGAGAAACATGCAGAAACATAGAGAAATCGAAACTTTCAAAGACAATTAAAGAATCAATCAAATTGTCACATCTAGGGGAATATATAGAGGACGGAAAGCAGACACACATTGGGAATAGTACGAAAGGAAGCGGTGTAAAAAAGGGAAAGAAGCGGAGACAGAGAGCGAGAGAAGGAGAGAGAGAGAGAGAGAGAGAGAGAGAGAGAGAGAGAGAGAGAGAGAGAGAGAGAGAGAGAGGAAGAGAGGGATAGAAAGAGATAGAGAGACAAAAAGAACAAAGAGAGAGACAAAGAGGGAGACAAAGAGAGAGAGAGAGATATAGGGAGAGAAAGAGAGAGAGAGAGAAAGGAAAGAAAGAAAGAAAGAAAGAAAGAAAGAGAAAGAAAGAAAGAAAGAAAGAAAGAAAGAAAGAAAGAAAGAAAGAAAGAAAGAAAGAAAGAAAGAAAGAAAGAAAGAAAGAAAGAAAAGAAAGAAAGAAAGAAAGAAAGAAAGAAAGAAAGAAAGAAAGAAAGAAAGAAAGAAAGAAAGAAAGAAAGAAAGAAAGAAAGAAAGAAAGAAAGAAAGAGAGAGTGAAAAAAGAGAAAGAGAAAAAAAAGAGAAAAAAAAGAGATTGAGAACGAGAGGAAATTTGGATACATGTAAAGTGAAAAAGTTCAAGAGGGAGATGTTTGTTTTATTGAACTTTATTTATTTTACATCGATTGTGAAACAACTCCTTACAGGTTAGACTAATCAGTTTCAATTCTTCTTCCTGGATACTTCAATAGTAATCGCAACGACTTGGGATTAGTTCAAAGTTCAAACATTTTATTACCATAACATTTACATGTCGTTGCTACATACATACATACATACATACATACATACATACATACATACATACATACATACATACATACGTACATACATACATACATACATACATACATACATACATACATACATACATACATACATACATACATACATACATACATACATACATACATACATACATACATACATACATACATACATACATACATACATACATACATACATACATACATACATACATACATACATACATACATACATACATACATACATACATACATACATACATACATACACATACATACATACATACATACATACATACATACATACATACATACATACATACATACATACATACATACATACATACATACATACATACATACATACATACATACACATACATACATACATACATACATACATACATACATACATACATACATACATACATACATACATACATACATACATACATACATACATACATACATACATGCATATATTTACATAAACATACACATACAATCTATAATTATTATTATTATTTTCATTTTTATTATTATTATTATTATTATCATGATTATAATTAAGTAACTTGATTTTATCAATAATCATACAATTGTGGAGGCTTGTGTGACATCGCTATATTCTGAGTCACGTATAGTATTAGCTAAGTAAATAAATTGTCCAAGTTTGCATAAAACATTCTTTTTTTGGCTGTTCATTAATAGTTTAAATTTGTTATAAGTTGGCCATGTATAGTAAAATTTTGGTATTAAAGTTTTTCTAAGATCACGATATTTTGGACAAATCATTAAGAAGTGGAATTCATTTTCTATGGTATTTTGAGAGCACATTTTGCATAGCCTATTTTCTTTTGGTGTATTATTGAACCTACCTGATTCTATTTCTAAATGATGTGAAGAACATCTTAATCTTGACAGTGCAATTCTATGTTTGTTGTTATCAATACAACTAAGATAAGTTTCAGGTTCAAAACAACATTTAAAAGATAAATAGCATTGAAGCTTTCCGGAACACTCTATTTCCGAGAACCAGTTTTGTATGTAACAGTCTTTTATACGATTAATTACTTTATCAATGCCTATTTCAAAAACATCTAAATTGATAAAATAGCTTAAACCAAGACTATCTAACATATTTTCGATTTCGTTATATAGGTAATTAATAGGGTTGCCCTGACTGTCTTTCATGTTAAAAACTTTATACATAAGAGAAGTTGTTGATTTACAAAGTCTAAACCAATACTTAACAATTGAAATCTTTCGTAAAACAATGAGTGAAGAACAACTTCAATCTCTTTTAGACCTTTAGCATGGAACAGGCCGTATAAACACATCATCAATAGACAAGTTCTGAACCTCTTACGCCTGATGCAGCATATTTTCACGCAGGACACTAATTTTACCCTACATGCAATTGAGTACAATTTTACAATGCAAATATATACAGAATTGATTTTGAAATAAAAAAAAAACCGTTTTTTTGAAGTGTGTCACGAAAGAACTTTCTTCCTGAAAATAAAAAGTGGGTCAATTTTCTAGTTGCCTTAAATAATACCTTACGGTGTCAACTGCGGAAACTTTGTTTGTTCTTAGCAGGGAAGCAACTTCCGTGGCTAATCGATTTAGATTAATCAATCAATAACATGTCGTTCATGTTGTAATTGTAGATTGAGAAACATTTGCTAAAAACTTCCGGTATAGATAACTTTGATAGATGTGTGCTTGAAAAGTGTATTGCTTCGCAAGACAGCGCATTTCTACGATATAGCCAGTCAAAAACACTTTGAGGACAGTTCAAAAACAACGTAAAGGTAAGTAGAATTTTCCACATGTCTCGTCACCGTCTTTATTATATATAACATCGCCTGTTTAAATTGGGTGCTTAAATCAACCTGACACACGACATCTTGATTCGTGTCAATATCTGTTCATATTGCTTTAAGTAACAAAATGTCTTGTTATCTATTTAACCCTGTAGTGCAATACATTATGCACAATGAACTAAGCACTTTTGGATTAAAATGGCTAATACCTTTAGTCTAATTAGAATATATTTGTATTATATCGATTGTGAAGCAAATTCTTCCAACCTGTTTTATCATAAGCTGTATTGCCTTCATGAATACACTACCAAAATCTCTTTGATAAGCCAATGGAATTACCGAGTTAGTATTAGCTTGTCACTGCCATGTGTTCGACTAAATTCTCGTCATAATATCGAGTAAAAGCTGATGTGACAAAAGGGTTAATCGCTCATCATAAGACACAACCTTTTTAAGTGCTTCTGTAGCAGCTGTGACAACATGAGGCCTTATAAAGTAGAGATTTAATGTAATGTGTTAGTCAATGCATGCATATGCCATTCTCGTGCCAAACGAATTTGTCAAATCAAAGATTCAATTCATTTCAATTCAATTCAATTCAATATCTTCATTGCCCCACATGCAGAAGATAAATCGAATTGTCAAGTTATAAAACTGGTTACACAAGGCATGTTTCAAATGGATAGAAGAAAATATCAAGCAACGCATCGTATCAAGAATTTCGATGTTGTGTTTCACGGATGATTCGCTACTTGTGTCAATCGGAAGTAAAAGGTATTAACACTCAGAATGCTGGGTATGTTTTTAACTATAGATTTGGGTGTCGTCTGCTTTCCAAAGTCTTAAATATCTGCTTAATTTTGATGAGGAAAGATATTCAGAGTAGAAACAGCTTAGATAACAGGCCAACCGCCAATTTATTTGCATACGCATGAAATCTCTTCTTGTGTCACAGTGTTAGATGGAAGTAGCACAAAGCATACTTATAGCCATAACTGAAATAATACATATATTTTAACGCATGCATAGGCAGTAACAGTTCGGGAAGGATTTTCTAGGGAAGCACAAGATAAGTAGTTACTACATCTATAGTTTTCATTTGTAAACAGAACAGAGTAGTCACGACACAGTAGGTGGCCAGGTATGTTTAAAGAGAAAACTATAAACATCTTGAAAAAAGAAAATTTGATTATTCGCAATGACGTCCCTGAACTGTTCTTTGTTGTTAATTACTAGAATCTAAATCCAAAATTATTGATTGACTTTCATAACAGCATTTTTTATTATTATATGGGAATATAATCATTTTGGTGCAAAAATACATAAATGTAATATTTGAACCCATTTCTGTGAGAAACTTGTTAACATATCTTCAATATAAATAGGCATGAACAGATTAAGTAACGGGTAATGTAGAATGGGGTAGATGTAACGAGACAGTGCATTTCAGTGTGATCTCGGGGTAACGTAGAATGGGGTAGATGTAACGAGACAGTGCATGTCAGTGGGATAGCGGGTACTGTAGAAAAGGGTAGATGTAACGAGACAGTGCATGTCAGTGTGATATCGGGGTAACGTAGAATGGGGTAGATGTAACGAGACAGTGCATGTCAGTGTGATATCGGGGTAATGTAGAATGGGGTAGATGTAACGAGACAGTGCATGTCAGTGTGATATCCGGGTAATGTAGAATGGGGTAGATGTAACGCGACAGTGCATGTCAGTGTGATATCGGGGTAATGTAGAATTGGGTAGATGTAACGAGACAGTGCATGTCAGTGTGATATCGGGGTAATGTAGAATGGGGTAGATGTAACGAGACAGTGCATGTCAGTGTGATATCCGGGTAATGTAGAATGGGGTAGATGTAACGAGACAGTGCATGTCAGTGTGATATCCGGGTAATGTAGAATGGGGTAGATGTAACGAGACAGTGCATGTCAGTGTGATATCGGGGTAACGTAGAATGGGGTAGATGTAACGAGACAGTGCATGTCAGTGTGATATCGGGGTAACGTAGAATGGGGTAGTTGTAACGAGACAATGCATGTCAGTGTGATATCGGGGAAACGTAGAATGGGGTAGATGTAACGAGACAGTGCATGTCAGTGTGATATCGGGGTAATGTAGAATGGGGTAGATTTAACGAGACAGTGCATGTCAGTGTGATATCGGGGAAACGTAGAATGGGGTAGATGTTACGAGACAGTGCATGTCAGTGTGATATCGGGGTAATGTAGAATGAGGTAGATGTAACGAGACAGTGCATGTCAGTGTGATATCGGGGTAATGTAGAATGGGGTAGATGTAACAAGACAGTGCATGTCAGTATGATATCGGGGAAACGTAGAATGGGGTAGATGTAACGAGACAGCGCATGTCAGTGTGATATCGGGGTAATGTAGAATGGGGTAGATATAACAAGACAGTGCATGTCAGTGTGATATCGGGGAAACGTAGAATGGGGTAGATGTAACGAGACAGTGCATGTCAATGTGATATCGGGGTAATGTAGAATGGGGTAGATGTAACGAGACAGTGCATGTCAGTGTGATATCGGGGTAATGTAGACTGAGGTGATGTAACGAGACAGTGCATGTCAGTGTGATATCGGGGTAATGTCAGTGTGATATCGGGGGAATGTCAGTGTGATATCGGGGTAATGTCAGTGTGGTATCGGGGTAATGTCAGTGTGATCTCGGAGTAATGACCCAATAAGGTAACTAGAAGTTCAATGGCTCGATCGATTTCATGGATACGTCAGGTGCATGCATAATCACTTGGTAGAAAAGGTGACTTAAATAAGTTGTGCTTGTCCCTTTACCAGATTGAAAGAGGTTTCAAACATCATTTCGAAATGTGATGAAATTGAAAGATAACCTTCTGATAGGGCAGAAAATATTTTGGGAAAAGGAGAAATTTTCTCCTTTCCCCACAATGTTTTCCATAGTGGTCTGCAACAAAGTGGTTAAATGTCGTTTTTGTTTGGTAATGGGTTACGATAAAGTAACTTATTTACTTTAAATCGATTGTTCTGATACAAGTATAAGAGTAAATAGCACCCATCCTCGATTCTGGTTCCTTGATGCACACCAGGAAGAATAAGTGTGTGTTCTTCATTCATATGCATGCAGCAGTATTTATTAATCCTTTTTCAAATCTAAAACAGTAGAAAGCTTCAAAATAAACTAAGATGTGTGCTAACCGCTAATGATGTTTTAACTTGTGACACAGTACATTTACAATTGAAGTTTGTTTTTTCATATCTTCTTTAAATATATTTATATCTGTTATCATAAAAATGTAATGCACCTTACGAAGAAGAAATGCAATGAAATATGATAAAGCTAAACTTAACCAGTAGTCTACGTTAAAGGCCGTGCCACAGATTGAAAGCAGTGTGTCCCCGTTGCCGACTTTCTATCCGAGACCAATCTTTTCGACAGTTTATGCAAACGAACATCAGGGTACTTAGCTCTGTTTTCTCATGTTATTTCTCTCTCACTATTGAGAAATTGCTCACGGAATCAAAGAGATCATTACTTTGATAGTACTGAATAAAATCGGAAATAAATCAGACATGAGTGACTGATATAATTTTGGCTTTAACTTAAACATTGTGACAAACTGATACTTAACTCAAATAGAGCAACAAGTAAGTATATGTAAAGTATTTTGAAAATGTTTAGTGCAGTCATCCGCCAGGAGTTTTCCTTCATCATTAAGTAAAGGGTTTAAACATCGACTTTGTAACCTACATGAATGATCTTATCGACGATCGCTATTGGGTTTGCAAACTAAAACAGTGTGCATTGAATGGCTATTGATAATTATTATCTTAAAGAGTTGTGCTGATACATGTTCGATTATCAGACAAAGGTATATATGAGAGCTGTTTAGGAGTACATTGTGATAGACCTGATTATTTTTGTGGATGGCTGAACTAAGTGTCAACCCTTTAGTCATATTATGACTATCCCGGGATTCACCGGTACGAGGCCAGGGTTCTGATGTGTCTTGCCAAATGACACTTCACCAAAAACTATTCGCGAGGCCCGAGTCCATGACCCACGGGTACTATTTATACAACATTAACCACTAGCTCACATAGGATCCACTGATAGTAACTCATTAGGAATAGATTTCAATAAAAAAAGATTACACCTCACGTTTGGGGGCCTCATTGGCCGTGTGGTTAGAGTACATGACATACATTCACTTTGTGCCTCTCCGCGTTGGTTCAAGTCTCGACGACGGTATTTAGCTGTTCATGAGAGGAATTCTCCTGACCGACTTACGGATGATTCTACCCGCCTTACTTATAGGCAGTTTATTACATGTATACAGTCTCCCTCCATCATCGCATCATAGCTGGAATAATGTCGCTGCGATGTAAAACCCCAGAAAGACAAACAAATCGCAACATAACTGGAATAATGTCGCTGCGATGTAAAACCCCAGAAAGACAAACAAATTGCAACATAACTGGAATAATGTCGCTGCGCTGTAAAATCCCAGAAAGACAAACAAATCGCAACATAACTGGAAAATGTCGCTGCGCTGTAAAACCCCAGAAAGACAAACAAATCGCAACATAACTGGAATAATGTCGCTGCGCTGTAAAACCCCAGAAAGACAAACAAATCGCATCATAACTGGAATAATGTCGCTGCGATGTAAAACCCCAGAAAGACAAACAAATCGCAACATAACTGGAATAATGTCGCTGCGATGTAAAACCCCAGAAAGACAAACAAATTGCAACATAACTGGAATAATGTCGCTGCGCTGTAAAACCCCAGAAAGACAAACAAATCGAAACATAACTGGAATAATGTCGCTGCGATGTAAAACCCCAGAAAGACAAACAAATCGCAACATAACTGGAATAATGTCGCTGCGATGTAAAACCCCAGAAAGACAAACAAGTACGCTTATGCTGATTAAGGAATGTAGGAGTCTTAATTGTCCGTCATTAACGATAAAAGTGCCAATTAAACCATTCCATCATATACGATTTGGAATCCTATTTGGATGCAACAGGACGTAAAGGGAACAATTTTTGAAAAAAACAAACCACCCTTTTTGTTGTGAAATTGGAAAGAAGACTAACTTTCACGTGCTTCAATTCTGACAAGTGTAGAGGAAATAATCAATCGGAAAAGGGTTAGAACGCGAGTGCCCTATAAATACTTCTTTTTTTTTGTTTGGTTGTGTTCACTGCAATTTTTAGCATTTTTCTAGTTTTATTCATTCTTACATGGATTTTACATCGCGTCAACATTGGTACAATTATGTTTCGATGCCCTGTTTCTAATGATGAAGGATTATTTCGATATCACTTAAGGCTGGTTAAGCTGGTTAGAGCCATCGGCTTTCCGTTAGATAGGCGGGTTTTCTAATTTTATCGCGAAGTCATGTTTTAATCGAATATCCAATCCAATGAATCTTAATGGTGCCTGTTCACAGATATGAAATAATCTAGAAATTAAAAAATGTTTTCTGTAACACTGCACAACAGCTACATTGTTATATGGTACGCACTGAAGAAAAGCCACTGGAAGCAAGATCACATCGCTTTCAATTCAAAGTGTGGATACAGTGATTTAACATGTATTCCAATCCAAAATTGTGACATCGTTTTTATGATCTCCAGCAAATGATATATACATACTTAGACAGAACGACGCCTCCTAAATCAGAAATCAATAGCTCCTTTTAATTGTATACCAAATAGCGATACAAACACTGTATTGTTTCAACGTCATTTTATTTCGACTTTCAAACTGTCTCTTCTGTGAACAAGCACCAGTTCATTACATTCATTTTTATCAAGGTAGACTTCCTTTTTTAATAACATCCCTATTTCACAAAGTATCATATAAGGAATCTTTTTTACCATCAATAATTTGATAATCTATATGCATCGCATACTGGTAATATAAAAGAACTTTATGTTATAATTGTACACATATTGTTTTATGTTTTTCAGATGGCTAAGCGGGTAAGTTTACATTGTTAACATAACTCATTTCTGCATCTCTCTTTCTCCCCCTCTCTGTATCTGTCTCTGTCTCCCCCTCTCTGTCTGACTGGCTGTCTCTGCCTGTCTCTGTCTATCTGCCTCTGTCTGTCCCTGTCTGTCTGTTTGTCTTTCTCTCTTTCTCTTCCTCTCTTTATCGGTCTCTCTCACCCTCTCTCTCGTCTGTCTCTGTATCTATTTCTCCCTCTCTCATTCTCTCTCTGATTCTCCCTCTCTTTCCCTGTCTCTGCCTGTCTCTGTCTGTCTCTGCCTGTCTCTGTCTCTCTCTGTCTCTTTCTCTCTTTTTCTTTCTTTCTCTCTCTCTTTCTCTCTCTCTTTCTCTCTCTCTGTCCCTGTCTCTGTCTCTGTCCCTGTCTCTGTCTCTGTCCCTGTCTCTGTCCCTGTCCCTGTTTCTGTCTCAGTCCCTGTTTCTGTCTCTCTATCTCCTTTCCCTCTCTCTCTCTCTCCCTCTCTCTCTCTGCCTGTGTGTCTCTGTCTCTGTCTTTCTCTCTCTCTGTCTCTGTCTCTATCCCTGTCTCTCTATCTCCTCTCTCTCTATCCCTGTCTCTGTCTCTTTATCTCCTCTCTCTCTATCCCTGTCTATGTCTCTCTATCTTTATCTTTATCCATATCTTTATCTCTATCCGCTTCTCTTCTCTCTGGCCACTCCTTTATTTCGTTTCTCTATGATGGTCTGTGATAAAGTACCTGTAACAAAGATATACTATGAACATCATTTCAACATGTCTCATGACGACGTATACGATGATAGTGTTTTGTTTAATCATATTTTTCAATCTATCATGAATTTTCGTGTCTCACAGACACTTCCCAAATAAGACCAGAGCGTTTCTTGGTTACCCCGAACTATGGAGTTGTTTATTGATGGGAGTTTCTTTGTATACCTTTTACTTTCTTTTATACAGGACAACTCGAAGAAGCTTATAGATGCAATCTTGGATAACAAGATTGAAGAGGCTGAGAAACTGCTGAGTGGCGAAATCGACTTTAATGTTGAAACCGTAGGTTATGTTCTTATTGTCATTGTTATAATTATAACCTATAGTTCTTTTAAACGAGCATTTGATTTTTAGCAGACATGTAAGTCTTCCCCCTATTGTGCAGTCGATAATTTCACCATGACAAAATGATTTTGTTTATATCTTTTAAACCATTGATTTTTTTCTTAAGAAAATAACAACAAAAAGCGCATGTATACAATTAATGTAGACATTGAGGGCATTCAATTCAGTAAGTACTTTTCCAATATTTACTGATTTAACTGAGGTTTTGCAACTCTAATTTAACGTACTCATCGTTTTATCTATGGATGAACAACCAACAACACGCATGACCAAGTTAGCTCCTGATGCTTTGCCTGCAAAACATACATATATTCGCTTTGAACAATGGTCATGCAGTCTTTGGTATTAGGTAAAAAATGCCATTTCATGAATAAACCGCGTATAGTGGGGTATCAAATGTGTTTGACAAGTATTAATTTGCTTGATAAGTTGTCTTCATCTTTCATTTAGTTTTAAGATCATTTGTTCCTCACTGCTCCTTATACCTTTCTCAGACATATTGATACCTCACTGTGAGACGACTTATGGGCCAACATACCTTAATTGTCCTTAGCCTTTTAGTCTTTTAGTTTTATTGTTCGCTTGTTCATTGTTGAGGATCTTATGGAAGATTGTCAGTTTAAATTGTCAAATAGGTTTCCTCGTTAAATAAAGTCTTTATTATTGCTATTATTACTCTTGTACGTATTGTGGGGATCGGGGGGGGGGGGGGACTAGATCGGAGGCGGGGGTAGGTCAACGTTTGAATCTGCACAACCTAAATTAAGTGCTTTAAACTCCTTCGACGTTCCTATTCTTTTAATTTACATACAGTTTCTTAAACCATTATATGCACGGAAACGAAGATTGGTCTAAAACGATATTACGGCTCACACCGATCAAAAACTGAAAAGCCAAGAATATACAATTTATTTGATTAGTAAATAATATAAGTTCACCGTCACACAAACGTGGAATTGTGAAGTTAAGCGTGGATTTTGTTTAATGTTGTCCGAGCATTTCGGACATCAATTCGCAAACTAAATAAGCAAATAGTTAGGTCAGCCATTCTGACCAATATAATTACTTAAAATGAAAACTATTGAACGCTAACGTATA
This sequence comes from Cerastoderma edule, assembly GCA_947846245.1. NCBI lineage: Eukaryota > Metazoa > Mollusca > Bivalvia > Cardiida > Cardiidae > Cerastoderma > Cerastoderma edule. The sequence goes on along the minus strand of OX401412.1, from coordinate 4,422,969 downwards.
TCCTATGCCATTTGGCACCAAAGCAACTAATATTTGATATTCGAAAAGTAGAATTAACATGTGTTTCCCAATCACTACCAATCACTCATTTGTTTTATGACCGACAGAGAGGTGACTATGCTATCCATGCAGCTGCGCGGGTCGGGCAGTTGAAGTTGATCAAGAAGATGAAGAGTATTGGGGCAAATCTACAACAGAAGAATGTGGTGAGTAAAAACTCTTTTGGAATGTGGGTATAGTTCGATGGTATGCTTATCTCTTTGGGAATGTGCTAAGTTGGTGTTGCTATTGCTTATCTCTTTTAGATGTGAATAATTCGTTTGAATGTTGTTAATATCTTTGTTGAATGCGAATACGTCTGTGGGACTGACTGTTCTTTATCTCTTTGGGAATGTGAAGAAGCCGGTTGAATGTTGTTTATCTCTTTGGGAATGTGAATACGTCTATGTTACTATGGTTTATCTCTTGGAAATGTTGATAAACCGATGGTACTGTTCTTAATCTCTTTTGGACTCATATTTATGTTGATTTTCTTCCCCTATTTTCTTCATGAAAAATTTGACAATGATGTATACTAAAATTATGTACACATACAAAGTACGTTGGTTTTATAGTATGCACGCTTTACTGGTGTTAAAACCGAACTACATTATGCCTTATTTTTACCGGACTACTTTATCTGAAGGTTTATGCCACAAAGTAGTCCCGTCATCAGTAACATTTTGAAACAATACTCAGAGTACATACAAGATACGAACTATAGTATATTTATATGGGATATTTAGCATTGTAAATACGGATGAAATTTACTCAAACAAGATACAATGGTAAAACGGCGTTTACGATTCGCCAAGTGTACATGTTGTACAAGAAATTGCTGTGTTAAACCCTTTACCAAACGCTAAACTTTCGAATGGCCCAAATTGACAGAGGTTGCAGACGGCATTTCAAAATGTGATGAAACTGAAAATAATCTTCTGGTTGGGCATAACACATTGTGGGAAAAGGAGAAATCGCTCGTTAATGGCAATTTCTCATTTTCCTTCAATGTTTTCCAGAGTCGTTTGCAACAAACTGCTCAAATGTCGTTATTGTTTGGTAATAGGTTAATGACGTTCACGGTAGTTTTTCTGTGCACTTCATCTGCGCATCCAAGGGAGATAATAAATATGTTACTGAAGAGGTACTTGCATAGTAGTCGGATAAACGTTTGTATTCGGATGAAATTTACGGTATGCAATTCTTCAAAGAATAATCATATCATCCATAAGACTATAATAGGTTATTAACATTATATATATTTCTCATGCATATTTAGCCCCAAGCTTCTATTTTTCAAGTATAAAGTTATTTTTGTCGTTTTTATAAATGTTTTTCAAATACGGTTACCATGGAAACTGTCATTTTACAGAAAAACTAACTCGTCGACATATACTTTTCTTTGCATTTTGTATTTCAAGATTGAAATTTACTTCACATACTGAAAAATAGGAACATTCTATGAAAGGAATTTCTAAATATCTTCATTACTTTGTAATATACATACCAATTTTCATTGCTTTTTGTAGAATACAAAAATTTGAAAAACTGATTTGGATAACAAAAATTGTTCAGATTGTAAATATTTAAAATGACATTGAAATAAAAAGTATTTAATACATCAATTCATGTTATTTTTTTAAATTAGTAAACCTTCCAGAAGTTATTTTATTATCTTTAAAGATGGTATGGTCATTTGCCATTTTGCCCCGATGACAGTTATCATGGAAACTGCTATTTTACAAAAAACTAATTCGTCGACCTGCACCTTTCTTTTCATTTTTGAATTCACAAAAAAAATCTTAACAACATATCAAAAATTTAGAAAATTCTATGAAAGGATTAATTTCTTATAAAACTGCAGAATATGTCCTTAAGGCAAAGTGTTATATGTATTACCCTATACTTATGTATGATTACAGAACGGCAACACACCGATGCACTATGCAGCTCGGGGCGGACACATGGACATTGTTAGATACCTTAAACAAAACAAGGCTGATTTAAATGTTACAAATAGGGTGAGTTATAAAAGCACTTTATTGATTTTATTGTTGACCAACATTCGCCTTCTGTTGCCCTCTAATACATTAATAGTAATGACGTAGTATATTAAATACTCGACAGTCTTCCAAACACAGCCGAGACCTTTCGACAAAGTCTGTTACGATTGATCTTTTTCTTTTCAATTGCAAACATACCCAAACGAAATAAATTTATATTGATGGACTGTTGTTCACTACTTTATTAAATGGAGGTATGAGCAATGTAACATAACCCTATAACACCAAAATAACACTTGTACGCAACCAGTTGTATTACAGCGTCCATGCTCTAGTGGTAACAGTGTCTGCCTTATAACCTTGTGTTCGAACATTACGGACGGCCACGAGGATGATTTTGTATACTCAGCGTAGCGTGGTATTCGTACTAATCAGGCAGGTCAACAGACGGGGAATATTGTTTAACAATATCCATTTCCATTAATCAATTATGAAAAGTATTTCCAAGACGAATTTTCCACCAATAATTTCGACACAGTTAATCAAAGAATCTTCAATTTTACAAGCATACATGTATTCGTAGAATGATGCAGATTTTAGGATTCGTCTTCAGAAAATTGTTTTATCATTGAAATGAAGTGGAAAAACATGCAGAATTGCGATAATGGTGTAATCCATATCAAAAGACAAGATAAAAGAATAAACAGATAAAAACCGCAGATTATGATACATTTTATACTACATGTATTATAGCCATAACGATGTTCATAAATATAGCACTTTATCCTGTCACTAGTGTCATTTTGGAACCGATAACTAGTTGCCGTATAACATTTGTGATATCCGGCACTAGCCATATAACACAGCTCGTGACGAATCATGACGTCATAAGAACGCAATGACGTCAAATTTACATCATTCTCTACTTGTTTTCTTCCTCTTTTCTTGTGTTTTATTTATATCCTATTTGTTTGAAAGAATAAATAAAGGTAATAGGATAAATAGAATAGAAAATTGGTGTCTTTGAATGGGAAAAGTTATTGGGCTCGGCTTCGGATTATTATCCGTTTCGCCTTTGGTTCACCGGATAATGTTCCTAACCCTTGCCCGGTAACATTTCCCATTCACAACACCAACCATCTATTCTGCATTTCTATAAATGTATATTGAATAAAAATATATATTTTCATATACATGTAGATATATAATTTCATATAATCATACCTTGTCCATATCAGGACGGTGAGGCACCACTCCACCTTGCGGTGATACAACAGCCTATGGACGTGATAGAGACCCTCATAGATCTGGGTATGAAACCCAACATACAGAGCAAGGTAGGTATACGTGCGTCAAAGCGTGTCGATATTTATACCGACGACAGTCATTCAACTCCTTACTCCATATTTTAGATTGCTTTCCGATATGAGATTTAGGTTGACATGCTTGCTTCGTAGATATATATATATATAATCCGTTACCAAAAAAATGCCCCATTATGTCACATCTGCCACAGACGGTTAACAAAACCATGAAAATCAAGATAAATGAGGAAAGAAGAAACTCGACAAAATAGGGTTAAATATAAAGATTGAATAGGAAATAGGACTAATTTAAAGTAATGCAATTTTTAGCCGCCACCATTTTAAATGTGACTGTCTCTGTGCATCAAGCACAACCAGGTTTATTAAATGTTAAAAAACAACACCCTTATCTGACCGTAGCCACCCTTTTGTATATATTTTAGCCACAATACAATACGAACTGATAATGTCATAGTTTCACTTGGCGAAACTCTGGTTTTACATACTAAAAAAACAAAGAAATCACTCGCCCAAGTAACATGGTGTATGAATATCGACCCTTCACATTTTGATAAAATAAACTAATGTTTCTGCAGGAGACCGGGTTGACGCCATTACACGCTGCCCTCATGTTTGGACGGATGGAAGCTATGGAGGGACTACTTATTAAAGGGGCAAAACCAGACCTGATCGACAAGGTAAGAACGTTGAAACCCAACCTTTTCGACACTGTAGTTGTAGCATAGTTTTGAAATATAAGGCTGATAATTTGAGAAAAGTTATTCATTTTGGTCAATATATCCATACGGAAGTTTGAAATTGTTTTAAAACCAATTGAACAGCAGACAAAAAATCAGCATGCAAGAAAGACATATTGAATATTGTATGAAGGTAAGCAGACAATCGTGGTCGCAAAATCATGAAAGAGTGAAGTTTTCATATTGTTTTCATAAATAGGCTGCCTATTAAAGGTAAAAACCCGACCTTGTCGACAATGTATATTATGAATAGCTCACATGTTTTTGCTTATCAAAGGGACAAAACCCTACCTTGCCGAAAATAGATAGATCCGCTATTGTTAAATGATGTCAGAACAGAGGAATTTCTTATTATGGACCTCATCGCTGTAGATCGCATTAAAGTATTCAAAAATTAGTTATTTAAGTCTTTTCAAACCATCTTAGGAAAGGATAAGTATTAGGTTAATATATTGCTTTTATACCACTAGAAAACTATGACAATTCGTTTTTACTCGTGTTGCTAATTATTTTGGAAATGCTAATAGAAAAGCTACCTGATGAAAATTAACTGGCTTATTAAAATTCTTACTTTTGCAACAGAAATATGCTAAAAGGAAATACAAAGAAAAGTACAAAATTCAAGAGCATTTGATTAAGAACTAGAAAGAGCTAGAAGGAAGAATATCAAGGGTTCAACACAAGACTGTAGTAAGTGCTTCACAAACGAGAAACAATTACTATAGTATTGTGCTGAGCCATCGATATTATCTGAATACTCTTTGATTTTGCAGAAGAAGCAGAAGCCAGAAGAGGTGGCGAAGACAGCGCAAATACGAGACAGTTTAAGGATGTACAAGGCACTTTTAAGTGCAATGGATTCTGGGTGAGTCTATATAACTACGCTGTTAAAAGTATCTTTTTGTTGTGGGATAAAACTTGTTTTTCCTTGAAGCCAGAATTTATGGAACAAAGGAATGTTCTGGTTGGCTACTTAGATTGCTTTAATGAAATGTATGTTCTTTTTCCCAAAGCATTAAATCTTCATTCATCAGTAACAATCATAATGTCCATTGAGTGCATATAAATGCTAAAAAAATATAGTGCCAGATATCTTTTACAGTTTGAAAATGCAGTACACCGAACAAGAATGTTACATCATTTAAGACTTAAAAATCTCTCAAGAAGATTGGAGAAGTTTCGCATGCATGTCGGACACCCCTACAATCTTCATGAGTTATTGCACGTCCGTGATACTGCAGAATGATGACACGATTTCTGTCTTAAGGTAGAATACCCATAATCCTCCATTTTGAACCCTTTCTTTTGTCGGATTACTTCAGTCGTTTTCGCTATACATCGGTCTTTGCCGGATATTTTGTGTTAAACCGAATAGTTCCGGCGCGACCGGTGTATGCCGAGAAATACCGAAGTAATCCTACGGAATAATTAGTTTCAAAATGGTGGATTATGGGTATTTTACCTTAAAATCCAGAAACACAGCTTCCCTTTTCGACAAACTTAACATGAGAACTCGATTTCTCTGGATATCTTGAAATCACTGATTTAGATAAATTAAAAAAGATGAATAAATAGATAACCTACCTCATCAATCGTATCAACTCGGCAATCCCCGTCACAAGTCGGTAGATATACCCCGTAGGCAGTACATGAATACACCAGAAATCCTAGGGTTATTCGCCTTATTTTCGGCGGATAACGCAAAAGGCACATAGGCACTAAATATGTACTCAAATACACACAAATTGGTTATATATCACAATTGATTGTTTTTTTAACCCTTTTCATTAAAGATGGTCATTGCAACACATCTTTGTTTTATATATTGTCAATCGGCTCTTTTCGACAATCCCCTGCTTATGCCGAGGATTTCCGAGTAGATACGATTGCAAACGGACATGCCATTCGTTGCTGACCTACTTTAATAAATGGCTCCGAGGTTATTCTAAGATGTGGCCGAGGTGTTCCGAATGCTACCGCATTTGATTTTTCTGAAAAATCTATTAACTTCTCGTACTAGTAGTAAAACTTGTTCAATCACAAATGTGCAAATATATGATCAGTTTTCAGTTTCAATTCAAAATAGCTAGTCTGCAATACAATATATACCTAGTTGAAGCATGTTTTATGACATAGTATTTGCTTCCTGTTCTAACAATAAATAAAGCTGGGTAAAAAATGCTTTAAGGTAGAATACCCATAAACCACCGTTTTGAAACTCATCCTTTCGTCGGGTTACTCCGGTCGTTTTCTGTATTCATCGGTAGGGACCGGAACCTTTTGCTGTTGTGTGGATAGTTCCGGCCAAGACTGATTTTTACCGAGGAAGGCCGAAGTAATCCTACAAGAAAATGGGTTTCGAGAGGGCGGACTACAGGTACTCAACCTAAAGGGAGTTAGTCTGCAGTACACTATAAACCTAGTTGTAGTACATCTCATGCCAAATCATTAGCTTCCCGTTCTTGCGATGGCTAAAGCTTTGTTTAAAGTGTAGGCTACTAACTGTTTAATGCAATTTTCACTAACATTTGTATTACCTGTATATAGGAGTCGACATGTTCCAGTAGGTCAAAGGTGAGATTTTCATCACAACCCTTAGATGTATATTGCTTCATCTCTTTTCGCCGTATTCTTAAACTATCGCTACACAAAGCGTTAGCTTTGTTTCTGTAGGCATATGCGTGAGTCTTAGTGAAAATATATGAAATAAGCAATTTTATTACAAATTATTTTCTCTGAAGCTAGAGTTTGATTCAATACGTGTGAAATCAGCCTTTTCTCTATGACCCTCTGATGTTAGCATTTTCCTCTTCTCATACACACTTTGCTTTTTATTTCCAAAGGCGGGCAAAATACGAATCTAGACACTGGTTTGATATTTTATTCCTGGTTAGTCAGATTTGGGATTTCAATTTTAAATGTGGTTCTGCACAGATGTGAAGAATCCGGAAATTATAAAAAAGATAACACCTTCTAAACCGTGCAACAGCTGTAATGTTATATGGTATACACAGAAAAATAGGCATTGGTAGAAAACAGATGGTTTCTTATTCTTTGGAGTGTGTATATGTATACAGTAACTTTACATGTATTTATATTCAAACACGTGACATCACTTCTGAGATCTACCGCATATAAACTGTACATACCTAGATACATTGACGCTTCCTGTATAAGTTATTCTATCAATACCTACTTTTAATTGTATATCAAACAACACAACAATAACTATATTGTTTTAACGACATTCTACTTTCAATTTGAAATATTCTCTTCTGTTCACGACTACCTATAAGCGTTTTCTCCATAAAACCACGGTTTGACGGACCTGTAGAAAAAACTTAAATAACCATCATGACTAAAGATGAAATTGCTTGTCGAGTGTTAGTCGTTCAAGAAGTTTGCAAAGTTAGCCGAAATCATGTCAGTGTTCTCTGTTAACTCGACGAACGAATGTACATTCAAAATTCTCCGAGCCAAAATATACATTTAAACACATCTTTAACGAGACTCTCTTAGAGATGTTTGCTTCGGCAGAAACTACCTCTCCCTCTAAGTTTAGATTGTCGTTTTCGAAATAAACCCGTTAAAACGTTCTGCATTATCGGTTATTCTAATATTCCTCATCTTTTCTGTACATTTATGAGCAGGGTTGTTAAGTTATCCATAATCTAGTTCTATGTTACTTTAGAGTATATATTGTTATTTCTAGAGCTGAAGACAATTCATTTTATTACAGTTAAAATGACCACCTGTGAGAGAGTCTCTTTTAAACAACGGCTCTATGTAGTACCCAATACTTATGTCTCTCTCTGTCTAATATGTTACCTCTTTCCACACACATGTCAATTACTTCTAACTATTATTCACTACATCTTTCTATTCATCGAATTTATTTCTATCTGTCTTTTAGAAAAGCTATTATTCCCCTGTCTGCAAAGTTATTGATGTCATCTCAAAACTTACTACGTATTTGATAAATTAAATGGGCCACGACACGGGAAAAGGGGCAATCGAACATAGCAAACAGTGTAGCCCCAGACCAGCCGTCACGTGGCGGCTGGTTTGGGGTTACACTGTTTGCCATCTTAGAGGACATCAAGTTCTACCTTTAAATAAATACAAATGATAACTGTCGTGACTAGATGCTGGAATAATAGCGCTAAGAAAGAGCTGAGTCAGTGGTTTTAATTTATGTCCGAGTGCCCCTTTTCGCGTGACGCGGCCCAAATGAGATACAATGTGAATGATGTAATCGACGATGATTGGTATGGACACATTCGGCTCGGGTTTAAGATAGTTTCAACATCTTTCTCAATCAAGAAGTTTTTTACTTTTACTTATTACTTGGTTCATTTTGTTTCCTTTCTCTCTTTTGGAGAGCAAAAACATTCTTGGAACATTTTTTCAATTCGTTTTTTTAAGCCTCTTCTTTTAGCCGTCCTTTCGGTGATCTTGTTAAGATATGACTTTATACCATCTTTAACGGTAATACTATTGTTACCTCTGTTTGATTTTGGTATAATCCCTAGCTCTGGTCATAGGAACATTTCCTCACCTTTCTAAAGAATAATTTCTATCCTACCTTTCTAGACGTAGTGTACGTTTTACTAGAATAGACGATCGGTTATGCCCAGTAGAACACATATCAACGAGAACACAGGTTGCTTGAATGAATCAATCATTGATACAACGACCATACAGTGCGGTATATTGTGGAGTATGACTTGATTAGATCGACTGGACAAATCAGAAGAGGGCTTGTTGGCATGACCAGTCTGATACGTCTGATATATATACACATATTCATCTTGAAGAAACACTTTTTTCTTATAATATCATAGACATAAGTATTGTAACAACAGTCCTAATAGTCCTACCCTGTACATCATCTTGAAATTATAGACAATACGATCATCATGTAATAAGTCAATCATATAATCACCAATGCCTGATTCATTCGCATAATTAAAAGTGGAAAGCTCATAATCCGCTATTCTATAAATCTTTCTATCGTCGGATTACTTTGGTTGTTCTCGGTATACACCGGTAGGGACAGGAACTCGCATTAAACCGAATGGTTTCGATCCAGATCGGTGTTTACCGAAAGTGTGCGAGGATATCCGACGAATAAAAGAGTTTCAAAATGGCGGATTATTGGCATTCTACCTTATGACACTTGCATCTTTCAAGTTAGATCCCAAACAGGGAAAAGTTAATCATCTTATTGGCAACTTGGAATGTCCGAACGTTTTTTTGTGTTTCTCTGACAAAGTTTTGAATCGCTGGGACTAACACGTGTACCAACAACTAAAAGCCGAGGCAAAACTATATTCGAATTATACATACATCAATTTTAGAATTATAACATAGTTAATACATCTATGAACAGTATTCCCTCCCAACAATTTTAGGTATATGGATACCAGAGCCAACAAATGTACCAATACAGCTCCAAATGTACAATTTATTCAATTTTGGATATATCTGTCTAAGAATGATAATATAGTTTATATATGGTTGAACAGTATTCCTTATCAACAATGTCAGGTATAAGATATTTGGCCAATTTGATATCAATCGCTTGTTAGTGTTGCTTTTATTCCAAATCAAACGAGCAACCTTATTTAAGCATATCATGGCTTTGAGTGGAATTTAACATGTAGCAATCATACGAACAAAAGCAGAAGCTAGAGCGAACCAAAGTGCCAAAATAAGACCGAATGCACAATTCATTCAATTTTGAATACATCTTTCTTAGAATGATAACATTATTGTACATGTATAAAAAAAAATTCCTATGAAATATTCCAGGTACATAGAAGCTAAAGGCATCAAGATTACGACCGATTTCATGAAGGAACCGCGGAAGATAGAACGCGTAAACATACTGTTAGAAAGCATCGACATTCCGGCCAAGTTCGCTGCCGGTTTCTACTGTCGTCGGGAAAAATCGGAAAACGCGACCGTCAAGCTTCCGAAGAACGACGAGGAGCAGGTATTCAGTGACGTGTTCCATATTCGAGTTTCCGACGTCACTAGGGATTGTCCGGCAAAAATCGGACTACCTCTTTACTCGACGCCCTCGGACAAAGAAGAGATGGTACTTCGGTTTATTGATTGTGAAGGCGATGATAAAACTGTGAAAGAGGTTACTGAAGCAAATAAGGTAAGGTGAAGACGTGGTTAGTTAATTGGATGAATAGAATGGTAAACGAATGAATTAGTAAATCATTACCTGATGTGAAAAGTGCTAAAGTTTATTTAGAAACAAGATGTATATACTTAATACATCTAGCAAGCCAGATACCTCATACAATACCTTTGTAAGATAATTGTTTTTTTATTCAAGTATTTAACTTTCTATATTTTATTGCATAATAAACATTACATGTTACATTGCAAATACAAAACTGAAGATAAACATGGATTAGCAGAAGAGCTAATGGTGTTATAGAGCTTAATCAAATACATATAAATTAAGTACTGTAAAGTTTAATTCCTCAGGAGACAGGCGTAATAACTAGATGCAGATGACATAATATTGATAAATCTGTTGATACTTGACCATGTATAATAACACTTTTCAATATATTTTGTTCTTAGATGAGTATACCTTGGGCAAATTAGTAAGAAATAATATTCGTTTTCTAGTTGTCCAATTTTGCATTGTTTACAGATTCTTTCCTTTCGTTAGATATTATTCTGTCGTCTTCGTTAAGTCTCGAGCTCATGGGAGGATGCTCGAAATTTACAGAAAGAAAGAATAAGCATTGACCTGATAGAAGAATAATCTAATTATCAACCCCCTTAGACAGTTCACTTACACAACTACCGTTGTCTAATAAAGTTTGATCTATTATTGGAATTCTCAACAATTATATTATTGCTATATTACCATTGGCAACATTTGTCCCATATATGTAATTATGCACGAGGGTTATCTCTGTACATAACTGGAAAAAAAGAAATAAGCCTTTTCTCTCAGGTTTAGGTTTTGCCTATTTTCATGTTATCAATTTTATTAATATTGTCAATGAATTTAGGATCTATATGCAGTGGCGTGCTTTCAAGTTGTGCAATCGGAGCACTTGCTTGTTGGGAAGGTTTAATGATTCTTTACCTGTGATCTTTTATACTTCGTAAAGACGTACTGTGAATAACTTGTAGGACATCATAACATTAGTTTTTAGGCATACAAATAAAGAAAATGGTATATTATATGGGTTCCACCTCGGTTTAAAGATAAGCGTAGTCCGAATGATCCAGACGTACCATAAGAAATATTCACGACAACATAAGTATATAAGGCCTGATATTTCTATCACATAATCAGTTTATTTAGAACGATTTAGAGTAGTATCAGTTATTTGTATAGAACACAAAATGAAATTAGTTCATTAAAAGATTTTTGTATAAATAAAAAGGATATACCTGTTGTGAAAGTGATAATCATAAGAGTGAAATAAACAGTTTTGTTAGGGCGATATTTACCATTTAAAAGGAATCTTACCTTCAACGTAATCTGTTTGATTCGTCAGATAAACTATTGCCTTCTGGAGACGACTCTTATACCGGAAACCACATGCGTCTGTGCGGTATTCGTGCGCCCGAAGAAGGAAGACAACACAGTTTCGGACGAGGGGGCGGTAATCACATCGGAAATTGAGGAGAGTTTCTCTATGGAGATCCCAGCAGGGGCTTTTGAGAAGGCGACGACTCTCAGTCTGAAGGTTGTTATTCATTGTTGCTGGGTTTGAACATCGTGTTTGTTTTATGATCAAATAGGTTTTACATCGCATCTACATTTTTCCAGATGAAAGGTGTGACCCACAATCGAATTTCGTAATTTCTTCATTCATTTCATTTTTCAAATAAAATAAGTTTATCATGTCATACAAATCCAATGGTATTTCTTAGTAGCCAACCGAAGATTACAAAATAAGAAACATTTGATTTGATATCTTCCATTACGGTCTTGCCTTGTGGATGACAGTTTGATGGTTTGAAACCCAGGCCTGAGTGTCTGGTCCTAGTTATAACAAGCCCGGCAGTTATGATTTCTTCAAAAGCAATTTATGTAGTCGGAATAAGGTTTTGACTGTTACAACTTTTTCTTACCAAGGAATGCATTCAGGGAACGCAACGAAATACATAAAACTTGTTGAAAACATCGTTGAACGGTGTCTAATTTCATTTCTTCCTTTCAAAGGTGTATGAAGCAAACGACGAGGAATACATCGATAACGATACGAAGGATGGTGCAGCTGAGGAGAAGGTAGATGTTGACACATCGACCAAACCAAAGACAGGTCTGTTGTCGGACGTGTTCCAGATCAACGTTTCTGGTGAGTGAACAAGCTCCTCACAGTGTCCTCCCTTTGCGGAATTGATCTCTGCCACAACAAATGTCACATGACCATCTACTTAGAAAAGAAAATGGCGTATAAAGATGGCGGCGAAAAAAAAAGAGCAATATTTTTATTCCAACTCAATGTCAATTTCGTCGATAATGTATTGTTACATAAAACTATCAGCCATAAGACTTAGTATGTACATGTATGAATTTGTTAGAATTAAGAATATACGATTGCTTTGATAAAAAGTAAGACGGTCCAAATGATAATAAATGGGGTGAATGGCATACATGTACTAAAATTAAAGTATAACTGATATGTAGTCCATTGGTGAAAGTGACGGTCATGAACCCCGAGGCTCTAGTGTCTGAGCCCCATCTGTTTCTCTGGTCTCGTGTGTGTGTGTCTATTGACAGGACAACATAGATCCTTTCATAATTCTTATGAATCTAGGAGAACCGTCTATAACTGAAAAGTTTTGGAAATCACATACAAACTGAAGAAACAACCGACCATCAGTAAATTGACATACCGACAGTATTAGTTCTAGCGACATTATGATTACAACCATATTTATTCTCAGGGGAGCAACCCAAGAAGGGTGTGACGATTCAGATTCCATTGAGTGCCGAGATGAAGAACATGAAAGACGAAGATATTGCTATAGTAACGGGCGACGAAACACAATTGGAGGACAGCGAGGGTGCATTGACAGTTAGCAGTGGGGAGGCAGGAAGTAAACCGAAAATCGTTAACGGAATGATAGTCTTCGAGGTGTCCCATTTCTGCATGTAAGTGTTAGACACTGTTGGCGATGTTTGTGCGTTTCTGGTTCACTCAATCCGTCACCGTGGCCTAGTGCTTAATTCTTTAACAAATGCCAAGTTTTCTACTTTACCAAATTGAAAGAGTTTGCAGCCAACATTTAAAAATGTGGTGAAATTGAAAAGTAATCTTCTGGTAGAGTAGAAAACATTGTGGGTAAAGGAGAAATTGCTCGTTACGAGCAATTTCTCCTTCTCCCACAGTATTTTCCAGAGTCGCATGAAACAAAGTGGTCAAATGTCGTTATTGTTTGGTAAAGGTTTAAATTGTCCGCTTCGGGACAGGAAGGTCGAAGGTTTGATATCCACGGTAAGTGTTTGTCTTGAAAATGTTTCTTGTGGGTTTCCGAAATGGCACAGTGAAGAAGTTTGAAGGTACTTGGTAAAATCAGTGAAAATTGTCTCAAAAGCCAAACCGTCAGGCCCTTTCACTAGGGGTGACACTATGATAAACAACGTCTTTACCTTATTAAGAGTTTGTTCAGTGTCCTGTTTCTACTTTCCATATGTTGCTAGAAGGTCGAACCTATGGTAATGTACTTCCTCATTTTGTTTGTGCTAAGCTGTTTGAATGATACATGAACGTACAATATCTTATTAGACTGCAAGTTGTGCTTCTTAAGCTTAAACCTAACACACGTTCATCATTTTGTATATAGCTGTACCTGACATTGCATACAAAGAATTTGTATTTAGTACATAAAATTGCATACGAAGCTCACAGAGGTACTTACATGCAGCATACAAAACATATATGAACTTGTGTCAATTAAAGACGAAATATCAACCTCGTGACTTGCCTTGAATAACATACATGTACAACATTTGGGTGACCATCAATCTCTCTATAAACAGTCCATTTGTACATAAGCTAGAAGACATACGGACCTGTAATATTGTGTGGATTGGATAGTTGCTAACTTCGTAAATTCTCTTCAAACCATTAGGAATACTTTATTAACATATAAAGTATGCCACATAACGAGTAATCTGTATATTATTTATATTTGTTATTATATATAGTTACGTGGCAGTACCAATGGAGAAAGTCGCCTCCGAGGTGGACCTTCGTAATTTACAACGTCAAGTCTCGAGCGCGAGGGATCGCAAGAAACCAGGGACGTTCTTCGTTGTTGCCAGAAAAACGGAAGGTAAGTTATGGTTATTTAAAGGCCCATTTAAGGAGATTAATGCTATATCAAACTGTATTATTTGGTAAACTATTGGACATATTCAAGTAGTTTTCACCAGAAAACACCACCAGCACAACTAAAATGTGAAAGTAAACCAGAAATAACCCAGATTAGCAAGTTTTATAATTCAGATTTCCTGATTCTTCACCTCCGACCTTGACAGTTGATACACATTTTTGAACCGACCAATCAGAATTCGTTATTTTGAATATGTAAAAAACAGGTTGTTGATAAACATGATTGAATTGGAGACAACTATATTACAAGCACAAAATAACTTATTTTAAATGAGTCTTTCTAATAGGGTCTCAATGCATTCCTAAACTAATTCCAATGACTTTTCTAAACATAATAAAAGAACTCCGTATATATTTTCAGTAATTTATTTGTACTCCTCTCCTTGATGTACCTTTAAGTATATAGAGCAATCAAGCTCTCGCACAATATTTATGTTTCTTTCGAACGATACCATACCTGATATAAGGGGTGATTGGAATACGCTCGGCTATCTAACTAAATTTGCATTAAGCCTAAGTTTCCTGTCTACATTTTTTTAACTCGGCCACATACTGTGTTGGACTTATACCTTTTATGCTTGTCTTCTGTAAACGCATTTTTATATAGACGAAAGTGCAGATCGAACACAAACATGCACGTTATTTGTATTAGCAATGAAAACGTATGATAAAATCGTAAGAGAATAGTAAGTCATTCCTTTTTTGAAACCTCCCTCTGATGTTGGTATGTTAGACCGACATGTTGGTAATGCCATCACTTCATTTCCAATTGTGTACGGGTGAATACATTACAAGGGAAAAAAGGAAATGACAGATTTAATCAAATGAAAGCCACAAAAAGTATGCTTAATCGCCATAATTGATTTTACGTGAATAAACAAATGAATGTGACTAACAACCCCGAAGTTGCCGCTTGTTTAATTGGCTTATTCTTTTAATGTCATCCTTAAGATTATTCAAATCTTTTCACGTAAAATCAAGTATGGCGATTAAGCATACTTTTTGTCGGTTATAGGAATTCTTGTAAGTCTTCCAGTGCGGTTATTTTTGAGACGATGCAACATTTTAGGGAAAGTAATCGTAAATATGTATTTTGTATATGACTAGAAGCTGCACTAGCTTATGTCAATAAATTGCGTCTATGTCTATGTCTATAGTACCATTCTCGGATTTCAATAAATAAGGTTGTTCTAACAGTCAATACTGCTGTTATAAAATTGAAAAGAAATTCGGCGAGTTCTATGAAAAGAGGATTTTTTCATCTATTGATATTTGTGATTTATTAAGTTGAATGTGCATGTGTATTATATGTGCGCTTGTGTGAATCTACAAATGCGAGGGTGTGTTTTCTGCACACAGACGCATGTACGTATTTAATGTGCGCTTGTTTATATGTCTGTGTGAGTCAAGAACTGTATAATCAATGTTCATGTTGTGTATACTGTTTAGCATGTTATATGAAGAACTGTGGCTTCAGTCAATAAAATAATCTTTAGTTTAACAACAACAAACGATTTATACAATTCGTGGCAGCACAATCCGCTACAAGCTTACCTACATTACAGGGCTACTACACACTATCATCGTCGAGTGTTTGAGCTCCTCGCGATCCGCGGATCGGAGGAATCGACTGGTGAAGGAGAAAGGGTACGAACCTCAGACCCCTGACGAGAGTGAGTCGATCATGATGACGCCTGGCGACACATTCACTATCAGCATAACGGTACGTCGGCGAGGTTATATTTGCGTTTCAAATACATTGATCATATCAGCCTTTGTCAACAAAGCAATACACCATTGACTTATCGAATTTACGCTTTTGATAACTTTAAAGTTAAAGAAGATGACAATGCTATAGGGTCTATATTAAATGATGTCTGATCATTCACTTATTTCCGTAAATCACGATAAAGATGCTTGCTCACAGAGGAGAAACTTTTAACATAAAAAAAGAGGTCGTTGTACAATACAGTTTTTGTCATGTTGTTTCATATAGGAACTACAATTAAAAGTAGATATTTATTGGATGATACATTTAAGAAGCGTCATTTATAAGTGTAAATACAGTTTATACGTGATATATTTCAAAAGCAAAAACACGCTTTTGGGTTGAAATATATTGTTATTCACTTAAAAGATTTAACAACAATCTAATTCTGCCTCTAATGACTTTTTAGTGCGTATAAATTGGGAGTATATATAAACGAATTAATTTTTAATTTCCAAATTTACTCACATCTGTAAACAAGCACATTTGTGCCTTTCATATCCAGTTCATACTGCCATAGAACTATATAGCTAGTATAAGATGCACATTGAATTTAAAAAAGTTATAAAAAACTCTTGTCTCTTGAATCGTCACCAAGGGGCGTTTCTTTTAGCTAACCATGGGTTATCAGAGTTTGTTATTGTACAAGGGCTTTATTTTCAAAAGTACTATTATGGTCATATCTAAGCAGTATGGTTAGATTAATCGACACACCATCTGCCAAATCCATTGCAGTAATCTCCCCTTGCTACGCTGAATCAATCCCATAAAGCGGGTATCACTTTGAGGGGTTTTAGCATATGTACGCTAAGCTTAGGTCACATGTTTC
Source organism: Cerastoderma edule (assembly GCA_947846245.1). Taxonomy (NCBI): domain Eukaryota; kingdom Metazoa; phylum Mollusca; class Bivalvia; order Cardiida; family Cardiidae; genus Cerastoderma; species Cerastoderma edule. The sequence goes on along the minus strand of OX401412.1, from coordinate 4,405,877 downwards.
AATCAATTGAGAAGATTTATGTTCAATTGATCAGTCTACATTCACATATATTAAAATCCCAACATACACCAACAGGGCAGAACACGGTTCGAGGACGAATCCGACCTACACAGGAAGCTCACATTCTCTCCCAATCGTTCGAGCACCCAGGCCTTCGCCATCTTGCTTGATGATGACGTCACAGAGGAGTCTGACGCAATCGGTGACATCATCGTTTACAAACAGCTGGACGAGGGGACGAGTAAAGAGGTGTCCCGATTGAGAGTGCAGCTCCACCCCCCTCCGCCCAGAATTCCGACTCCTCCTACTCCAGCCAGCACGGCGAATGAAGCGGCGAAACGTAAGTTGTCTTAATCCTTAGAATGCTGAGTAATTTTCTAAAAATAAGTTTTTGTGTCGTCTGCTCTCCAAAATCTTGAACATCTGGTTAGTTTTAGTAAGGAGAGATTCTTAGAGTAGCAAACAGGTTAGATAACAGGCCAGTCGCCAATTTTCTTGGCGGCTGGCGTGGATCTAACCCATTTGCATAAACATGGAGTCTATTCTAGCACTATAAACCCTATAACCCCTCTTTTGCCCCCACCCCGTATGGGAAAGTTTGACAGGTCCAAAGTGAAAATCAGAGCAGACGCCAAGGAAAGTCTAACAACGATTACATCTTGATAGCGATTTATATATGGGAGAAACCACTATAAAGATATCCGAATTGTTTGCCACCAATTACCTCTCCTTATACCACGGTAGTTTTCTTTTTGTTTCTGCTGTATGTCCTATAGAGTTTATTAATGAACCGATAGTAGTATAAAAGGAATCAAGCCTTTCTTGCCATATTGGGAAAAACCCTTTGTGATACAAGTTCATACAACTAAAAAAATCATAGCAGTTACTTGTCATTAGTAACTACGAATGATTAAACTTTTTGCTGCAAGTCCGATAAAGCACAGTATAATTGGGTAAGGAGATGAAGAGCCAGATCTTTACCAAGTGGTATCGAACATTTTTCAAACTGCTTAGGTGAATGGAGCCACCCGCTAAGATCTGCAAGTATCGAATCTAAGACATAAAATGGGTGGACCGTAGTTGTCTTGCGGCCCGAATATCATTGAATTTGTTGACTCATCCACAACAAAACCCAGGAAAGCAATACAGTGAAGCCTCGTTTATCCGGACCCCGATTATCCGGATGTCTCGCAATCCGAACGAAATTGTAAGGGAACGGAATTATTCGACCAGTTTGTTGCAGACGACTTTTGAAAACATTGTGGGTAAAGGAGAAATTGCTCGTGCCGAGCAATTTCTCCTTTTCTCACAATGTTTTCTGCCATATCAGAAGATTATTTTTTAATTTCATCACGTTTTGAAATGTCGTCTGCAAACTCTTTCAATTTGGGAGTGTCGACAATTTGGCGTTTGCTAAAGGGTTATAAGTATACTCGTGCATACAGACCGTTTATGTCTTAATGTGTATAAGAACATGCTCTGCTTCATTAGTCCGGATGATTCGGTAATCCGGACATTTTGTTGGGAACGGACGTGTTCGGATTAACGAGACATCACTGTACTATCTTACCTATAAAGATGTTAATCTGCAAAGACAAATACCTAAAAAATGTCTATTAAGTCTCTTTATAAGGCAAATACAAAAAGAAAAATGTTTGTAATATCATTTTTCAAGGCAAAAACCTAAAAATGTATTAGGTCTTGGCACAAAGTGAAGACTTTAAAAATATCTATAAGGTGTTTGTACAAGACAAGAATCATTTTTTTGTTTTTATCACTTTCGAATAACTACCCTTTTATCCGAAATGATAACAATGGTTCTTGTTAAGAAAACAATCTGTGTGTTAGTGTATGTGTCATTCGATATTATTCAAGGAAAGGCTAGTTAGTGAGCGCTTTTGCTAGGTGTTTATGTACGACATGAAGCATTAGGTATTCCCTTAATGAAAGTTGTTGACTTCTTACAAGAACATTCTCAATTCATACAGAATGCAGAAACATTTCGAATTCCATTTTTCTTTTCAGTGTATTAGCCTAAACTATCAATGTCGTTAGCGTATTGAAATTCTCCAAACCTTGTTGTTGTTGTTGTAGTTGATGTTGTATTTGTTACACATCGAAATTACTTTGAAGAACCACGTGACTAGATTACACAATGCGGACATCCTACGACAACGAAGAGTGGCGTACCTACTTAATAGCATTCGCCAAAATGTATTTTCGTTCTTTTTAAGTATATCATCAATGATTTATCTCATTTATGTTTTACAGCGAAACAACCACAAAGTATGCCAATGTCTATTTATTCACTAACATCATATCACGCGTGTTGTGTCTTTATCACGTATTTTAAAAGGGTTTTGTTTTTTTGTAGTCCATAGTCTTTATAACCATCAATATTTTTGGTTTTTATTTATATATGTTTATTAATTTAAGAAAAATACAATTATGTATGAATTAAGCTAATCGCGTGTTATATGAATGTCTAACAACTAAAACATTGTGTCAAAAAAGAAAACTCCGACTGAAGTGTTTGTGATCTAGATAAACAAGATTATACAGCATTTTATGGATATGATAATGATCGTTGTAGAAAGGTTTGCCTGTAATTGGAAAAATGTCTCATATATGTGTTCATATAAATCGGGATTTCAATTCATACATGTATATAAAGATTTTAGAAAAATACTATCAGGTTTTTATTAGGTGAAGCACATTGTTTATGAAATATCTTACCCCTAGATCAATAGTTAAAAAAAACTGCGATTTGACCTTTCTGCATGTTCCTATACAGACAAAATATCACATCATTTGGTGGTTGTGTTAGATTATTAACGTTATAGAAAGATTTTACTGTATTTTAGAAGATAGTTATACATGTGTTCATAGAGAAAACGAACTTCTGAAGCCTGTCTATGTTGCAATAAAATGCGTTAGACGGCAAGAAATTGTGTCAATGAGCTATTGATAAATTCATTAGTTCATAAACGCCTATGTTATTTTAAAATATCTCGCAAGGAAGGTAGACTTCTTTCGTGCTGCTCGCTATACTCTTACTATATGATCCCTCGCCCCCAAGCAACTAGAGAGAAACACTGTAGAAAAATGTGCGACAACAGGACCAAATTTTCTGTATGAGCAATCTACTTTTGGATCACGCAGGTTTCTACCCAAATATCTTATAAAAATGTATCACATTCTAGATTTTTGCAGCCGTGTACAATTACATGTACATTGAAACTGGATCAACAAATACCTAGTAAAGTTAGGTCTTTTACAATTTCATATATAAAATAACTTGTTAATGGTACGCATTAATGTAATAATACCTGTGGAAGTAAATAGTGTTGGATATGTTACAGTAGTAGCTAGAAACGGCAATGTATTCGTGTCTATGTCTTGGGAGACGCAGACAGATTTACCGCTCAACATGATAGTTCCTCTTTTACATGAATTCCACTAACAGCATAAGATTTAAGGGTGCTTATTCACAGATGTGAGGAAATTGGCAAGTTAAAAATCAATATCTGTAAAACTGCGCAACAGCTGAACTGTTATTTGATACGCATTGAAAATTAGTCATTCGAAGGAAACTTTATTTCGTTTATTATTCTTTGTCTTGTGTAAACAGTGAATTAACATGTATCTTATTCCATAAGCGTGACGTTACTTTTGTGATCTACAGAATATAAACTGTACCTACTTAGATAAATTGACGCCTCCTGAACTGAAATGCTTTAAATAGCTATTTATTTTATATCAAATGATAGAAACAACTGCATTGTTTCATCGACATTTTATTTTGACTTTCAAATATTTGTCTGCTGTGAACTAGTACATCTTATATGATTTAAGGTACCACTGCTCCGCCTTTAAATAAAAAAAGTCTACCCGACATCATGTACATTAATCCATTACCAAACAATAAGGACACTTGACCAGCTTGTTGTGGACGACTCTGGAAAACATTGTGGGAAAAGGAGAAATTGCTCTTAACGAGCAAATTCACCTTTTCCCACAACGTTTTTTGCCATATTAGAACACTTTTTTCAAATTTCATAACTTTTTAAACTTTCTACTTCTGCTTAAATTTTGAACAGTCTAAAATTTGGCGTTTGATAAAGAGTTAAATGTTTCAAGCGCTGTTTTTGTCGTATGATGTTGCTTGCAGTCAAACAAGTAACAAGACCAATTAATAGGACAGGATTTAATCCTGACTTTTGTCCTATAGGAATTGCATAACCAGGCATCTTTGTAATGTTTTGTTAATTTATGTACTCTTGTCCTGACTTGTGATGTTGTTTTTAGTTAATTTGTGCTTTTTTTTTGGTTGGAGTTGTCTTTAGATACAACTACAGTAAAACCAACCATATTCGATTGCATTATGTCTAACAATCGGCAGAGAAATCGATGGATATGGATTTTCATAAGAGGCAGTCTCCCGACTGACTTACGGAATGCCGATGGTTCTACCCGCCTTGACCAGCCTTCATGGGCAGTTGAGTATGGGGTCTTCCTCCATCATTAATAGTCGGGCATCGTTACACAACTGAAATAATGTTGATGTGATGTAAAACCCATATATAAAAAAAAAAAATTGATGGGTGCGAATGACCTTAACAGTCGGTCTTCGACTGCGACTTTCTGCCGAGTCTTAGACGCGACGCCGTTACAAATCATGGGTTATCATATACAAACAGTACCCAGAAATTGATGGTCAACTCATGCGGGGTGCTACCCAATGTGGCTATCATTGGCAAGAGTAAGTCAGCTAAAGCAGATGCCTATGCCGTGGCCATCTCAATTAGACAAGCTTTGTAAAAGCGTTAGAACACCTAAATCATACATGTATATGGATAAAATGGTCATAAATCGAAGATTGTCTTTTTTGAAGGCCACAATCGTTCGGATCGATTACTAAGCGGAACGCTATCCCTGGCTAGTATGCCACCTACAGAGGGTGATATCCCTCTAGAGAGAGGGGCTACATCACGCCTCGGAGTCGATATGCCCCACCCTGGTTTACCTGGTGAACTTTTACTTTTCTACTTCTATATCCTTTCTCTAATATAGTATATAGAGCATATATTGGGATATTTTCGAAGATTGTTTCAAACACCTGTGGTCAAATACTAGAATACCAAATGAAGGAAAGACCCATGTTACCAATATGAGAAATCAATCGTCTTGTGCTATTTCTGGTTTGGCAACAAGTTGGTAGATGAGTCCAAAAGAAAGCTACCTGTATCAATTATAATGAGATATTTCACACAAATGCTTTGAGTTTCTCATTATAAGCTAATATAAAGCTTTTTGCAGCGTTTGCGAACGTTGTCTATTGTCTATGATAAGCCAACTGTTTAATTTTTGTCGATTGTATTTATTCTATGGAGAAAAAAAAAAGGATTTGGCTATTCCAAGAAATTTATATTTCTTCGACAAGATCGTATAAAAGAGAGGTTTTGATCAAGAAATGGATATATTTAACAATGTATTTATTGATCGCCCGCCAGAAGGCGGCCATCATATTTGTAGAAGCTTTTGGTTTGTGCATATGGGGAAAGGGATGCTATATTGAATTTTGTTTCCATTATTTTGAATAAAATTCATAACAGAGGCTTTTATCTTATCACTTCTATCCCTTTCTTACTTTTTTCATTGTTTCAAAAAAAAATGTTTAAAGTTTGACTTTGTGTTCTTAAAAGGTTTTATTAAGAGAATTGGTTTAAAATAAGAACGATTTCTAACAGTAACAGGTCCATTTTTCAGCCTGTATCTCGTTTATTAGCCTAAAAATCGGTATTCTTTATCAATAATATGTTACCGAGTGCCAGTCCAATGTGTAAACTCGTCTGGCGAGGTATTTAAAGGTCATATGTACAGGTTGGGTTTATTTCATAAAATTAAAATATGGAGTAAAAGAATCACATTGAAATTATTTGCAACATTTTAGCATAACGCATAACGTCATAAATCACCGTCATAGCGCACCGATTAATAAAAGTTCGTATGACTTACTTCCCTTTGCTGTGACGTCACTCGTGATCCACTGAATGCGCCATGTAAAGGGCGTGAAGAGCGATCGCTGGTTAGAATTGGTGTTTTTCTTCAAATAAACGATCCTTAAGTCATTGTTTGGATTGACAGCGCATTTTCTTCATTGAATATGATTCATTTTATAAGAATATTAATTTGAAAAAAGATAAATTAATAACTTTAACCGTGAATTTGCATGGATTTGTCATTGCGTAAACCTGTTCATATGAAAGGAACGGCTTGAAATTTGGACCATTTTCCTTGAAATAAATGATTCTTAAGTCATTGTTTGGATTGACAGTGAATTTTCTATACTATATATTTTTCATATTATAAGAATATCCATTTGAAAAAAATAAATTAGTGACTTAACGCGTGAATTTACAAGGATATGTCAATGCGTTCATATGAAAGGAACGGCTTGAAATTGGGACGATTTTCCTCGAAATAGCAATCCTTAAGTCAATGTTTGGATTGACAGTGCATTTTCTTTATTGAATATGTTTCATTATATAAGAATATTCTTCTGAAAAAAAAGTAAGTGACGTAACGCGTAAATTTGAAAGGATTTGTAAATGTTTTCATATGTAAGAATCGACTTGAAATATTGACGATATTTGTGAAAACAGCTGTTTTTATTAATATTTGTTGGAAAAAAAACACGAGTAATTTTTCGTCAATGATCGTGTATTAGCATTAAGGTTTTAATTGAGTAGAAAACAAAGACATAGATCTGAATAAACGACAAATATACAGAAATTGCTTGTATTGAACATTTTTTTCTTTTGCCTCCTCAATAGATTCTAGATAGCTTCTGCTGCAAGTGTATTATCGTATGTTCGTTTGACATCTGACCTCCAAATTCAATATCTATAAACAAGCAGTTTCCAATACATATTTTGTGTTGGCAAACATTGAAAACAATTACAGACAACTGTCATGAAAGTTTAGAAAGACTCAGTTTCTATATGGGTTTGCTGGTCAAATTCTTCTGATGCATATTTCTTAACACATTTGATCATATTAAATTAGATAGTTTTCCAAATTGAAAACACCTGCACAAAATTAATATTGTGAAATTTGGAAGAAGCCATATTGATAAACGGTAAAGATAAGTATTAAAAGCCATATCTTGTTTTGTTACAATGTCTTTAAAGTTGCTGGTTTATTATGTCATGTGCAATTGTTTTCATTAGCCGAGTAACAGGCTCTTTCTAATGGGTTCGAATGACTAGATAGGTGTGTACGTATAATAAGTAAATTTCTATTCTATTCCTTTCATGTTTTGTTGGATGTTTTGTTTAGGAAGAAAAATCAAAATAATTTTTGCGGGCGACTTTGAGGCTTGCATCAATTTTCTCTTGTTTGATAATGAAATCACTATGTGTTGATGTTATGTATTCACTACTTACAACTTACTTCACGATACTCTTTAACCGACTGTCACATCTCCCGTCACCTTCTCACCACTTCTCTTTCTTACGAACTATACACTGTAGACGATAATGTATGCATTGGATGATAAGAGGTATGGGTATACGGAGTGGGGAGAGTTTCTGCGTTATTAAAGACAGGTATGAAAACAGAAACTGTCACTTCATGGAAACACGAAAGTTTTCCTATCCATAACTCCATTAAACCAAACATCTTCTTTGAATTTCATGTAATACAAATTCCTTCATAACATTAGTCGAGCCTTTTTTTTTTTAATCATTTCATCATTCTCAGCTAAACGATTTCTCTAAAACATTAATACTGCATAAGAATGTCAAAAGAAGCTGCCACGCAGCAATGAAGTCAACTCGATTGAAATGATCAGATGATAATAATAATAATAAAGACCTTATTTAACGAGGAAACCTATTTGACAATTCAAACTGACAATCTTCCATAAGATCCTCAACAATGAACAAGTGAACAATAAAACTAGAAGACTAAGGACAATTAAGGTATTTTGGCCCATATGTCGTCTCACAGTGAGAAATCAATATGTCTGAGAAAGGTATAAGGAGCAGTGAGGAACAAATGATCTTAAAACTAAATGAAAGATGAAGACAACTTATCAAGCAAATTAATACTTGTCAAACACATTTGATACCCCACTAAGACACCACAAGAACGTTTATTAATTCATATGAAACCAACATTCTGATTACGGACAGGGAATCAGTGCAGATCCTCGAAACTGCATATTCAAGTTCCAATCTTTATCAACAATGGAAATATTTCTTATTTCTGACAAGGTCTAGTTTGGCCACAATGTTTTGAAATCAAATCCTTAATGCTAGTATGCTGGTGTTGCTTTTTTTAAAACAGTATATGATAGCGAATGTGTCACATTTTGTTTTGTTTTTAATTGTAATACAACAATCCTTTTATTCAGAGGAACATACAGTGTTATTTGTTTAACACACAATACAAAGTATATTTAATACCGCTTACATGTTAGCATCATTAACTCTGTACCACCTGTAGATGTCATTGTTTTACTTGAAGCAGACGACCCTAGAAAAGTTTTGTAAACATGTGAACAACCGTTCAGTTCTGCTGTTGTGATATGTAAATAGATCGAAAAAGCACTGTGGCAAAGGAAAAAAATGCTTGAGACAAGCAATCTTTCTTTTTGCCACAATGCTTTTCGAAAGTCGTCTGCTTCAAAACTAAATAAGTATGTCGTCATGTTGTAATGCTCTAATAAAAGCATTACCAGTTTCGAAATCGGCAGATAAGATTTGGTAAATGATGTTTTCGTGATTTGCTTATAAATAACGTCGCGTTGTTTACAATGGAATGTTTTGGAGAAAAAGAAAACATGAGGACTCAACACTAGAATGTAAGTTTATTGGTTTATACGTACAAAAACGAGTATTACCTTTCCCATGATAAACCTTTCATGAAAAACAGTCTAGTAGCTATTTATATAGCCATACACAATGATGATTAAGATTAGTACAAAGTACAAAGTTCTTATTTGATACAATATTTATGCAGTATTTGGTTTATACGTATGATAAAAGAGTATTACACTTCCTTGGTAGACCATTCATGAAGAACAGTCCAATATTTTATTCATACATGTGTAGTCAAACACAAGACTAATTAAAAGTGGTATTTTCAAAGTTCTTATTCGATACAATATCCATTTCAACTATAAGTATATTAGTATAATAATATAAGTATATCAATCAATGAATTCAAATGCGGCTGTGTTTCTTCTCTGTTTGACTATAAATGCTTTAAGTCAAATGCTTTAAATGTGTTGCAAATGTAGTCTATGTTTAAAAAGCGTGTTTTGATGCGAGTAGCTTTTAACATTTATGTGTTTGCCTTTCTTTTCAATGTCATAATCTAGAGATCGAACCAACGTGTGATCTAATGTGATATCTAATCCTTATAGTGCTGGAACCGAGATCATGCTTATGGAAACAGTTTAGATCCAGGCCAGCCGCCAAGTAAATTGGTGGCTCGCCTGTGATCTAACCTGTTTGCTACTCTGGGTATCTTTCCTCAACAAAATCAAGCAGATATTTAAGATTTTGGAAACCAGAATTCGGGCTTTAAGTAATTATTTTCAGACTTGAACATTCCTTAACAATAGCAGGCTTGGGTAATGGTATGATGACTGTAAAACGCAATAAACTCCTTGATTAGATCCACGAAACTTCCCTTATATTATCTAAAACTGAATACCGAATTTGAGGAAAATTATTTGTCGTCTTCGGGTTCCACTTTATTTCCTTTTTATGAAAAGCATTCGCAAAATATCTCACATTGACTTTTAACTTGATCAAAATATCAAGCTTTCTTGGCGTTTTTATTTAGGGTAAAGGCTAACCACATTTTTTTTTATCAAATAATTTATTCTTAATCTGTAAAACAATTGGTGCTGTGGACAAGCTTTTATTTTCATATCGTATCTATCTTTCCTTTTCACTTTAGCAGCTTTCACTTGTTTAAATTTCTTATACTAGAGCTAATTTACCTCATTGAATCATCCAAGTTTGAATGTACATGTGTCAAAGTTGAATTATGCATTATAATAATCAGAGATTTAGCTATATTTTGACGGTAACATGGCATTCATGAATTGCTTAATGACCTCATATCTTGAATCATATTGTTGAATATTGAACTTATCATGTAACAATAAAATCCCAATATCCCTGATATGTACTGGTCATATTAAATGCATGCTGTGAAGCTAATCACTCTCCCTCTCTTTCTCTTCGGTGGAAAAGAAAATAAATAACTTATTTCGTTCGTTTGATTTATTGCAACATGTTGCATGTTTTCAACAATTTTCCGCTGCATTGTATCGATACTTTACCAATTGAAGCTTCCTTATTAATGCTTTAGTAATATAAGAACTGGTAAGAATGCCTTAATATGGACCAAAATGCTTTGCAACAACTTTTAAAATTTGAATGGAAACTCTGTATTAGCTTTTCTAATTATTTCATATTGTTCAATATTATGCCATAAACATATTGGAATTACTTTTATCATTTCTATGGCGTTTTCAACACGTTTTAACCTATCTGATGACGGTCAGCGTATTGAATAATATTCCTTAAAATGATTCACCAGTGTACCATTTTACTAAACAATTTATGCTCAGAATTTATACAAGTTCAACACATCATTCCCTCTTATTTCAATGAGCCATGTAATATTGTTTTCATTTCAGATACTATCCATGTTAATTATTAATTCTGCTCAATGCAAAAGTTTTTTTTTTAATGTTGTTAAGTAAAACAGTTTCCAGTACTATATACTATCCTTTTCGAGCATTTGATTAATCTATCAATTAAACACCACTTAACCATTACGTGGAGAAAGACATCTTTCAGTTTTACGTACACACTTGCTTAGCCTACTAAACAATTTAAGTCTTCATTATAAATTTAAAATAAGATCCCCACCTGTGCATCACCTAAAGTTTTATGTTTGCTTACCCACATATTTTTGCATATTGTATATTGACTCCACTTTATAAACTGTGAAGAAGTGAAATTATATTGCATTATTGTGTATTGTTATACTTAACACTCTATCCGTTTTAACATTACAGATAAGGAACGCCGTGATTCCACCGTATCTATAAATAGACAGGGGAATCCCAACCGAGACTCGACCGGGTCACGTGATGAGCGGAGAAGACCTTCCAAGGTAAAAGACATCGATGATGACGTACCGTTCTCCAGCAGAGACTCGACCGGGTCACGTGCTGAGCGGAGAAGACCTTCCAAGGTAAAAGACATCGATGATGACGTACCGTTCTCCAGCAGATCGAAGCTGAAATCCCTTGTTAATATTTACAGTCACCCCAAAACACCACGAAAATGATCTGAAACGAGTATTCAGAAACCTCTATCGAAGACTGCTATTGGGTTTCCGAAAGTCAAAGTGTTCGGCGTTCCCGGTGTTATTTTTAGCTCTTGTGAATATCTCTCTTATGAAATATAAAAAAAACCAGTAATTCGGATGGTTCCAGCTACGTTTACATACACACAAACACGGTTTCGCAGCCATCTTGTTTTATGAGTAAACAAATAGTCACGTGACAAACGCCCACTATAATTGGATTGCGTAAAGGGGTTGTTCTACGAAAGATTTCTTCTATAACACACTAAAAAATATAGAACTGATATAGACAGTTATAAAATTTGATAATTTTTCTATCATAAAACAGATCGTTTTCCTTATCTTTCATCCAAAATAACGTTGTACATGTTGCATTAATTATTGTACTGTGACACGTCGTAGTTTTCACTACTGGTATTTATAAAACGACGGGTCATGTATTTAGGATCACATTTAGTCCAAAGGAGCTTCTTACTTCTTAAAACATGTTCACCGAATTTGAGTCTACCACACAGTCCCTTAGTTTTATCAAATTTTGTTATTACAAAGAAAGAATTTACACTGACTCTCATGTGGCTTTACATTTGTTTGTTCAAAAAGAATCCTGCAGGTAGATTTATATTGTACGAAATTTTACTAAAACACTACTAGTATAGAAAATTACCAATCCCTTGGTCATCAATTGAATTTTCTGGACTTTTCAAATGAAACCCGAAAGACCGCCTTCATCCAAGCACCAGCCTGGTTTGTTTACAAGCATCACAACATTGCTGATTTTTTAAAGCATTTGCTCCAAACTCAGAAACCTTCTGCTATCATATATATTCAATTGAAGTGCTTCTGATAAACCAATTACCTACACATGCTTCTGGATTACTTAGAGCCTTATGGCATGGCACAGGCAAATAAATGATTCAATATAGTTGATGAGTAGGTTGCTCATTTTATCCAGCAGATTGACTTATAATAAGGCAATTGAGGTCTTTCAGAAACATCAAAAGACAGTTCCAATCAGGTGTATTCCCCATATTAGTTTGTTCTGTCCTTTTTAATTCGAATGTTGGCGACATTGGTACAGTGGTAGAGCTTTGGGCTATTGTACCGAGGGTCCCGGGTCCGAATCCCTATAGGCGAGGTGAAAATTCCGGGACTAACCCACAAAACCTGCGCGATTACTGGTTTAGTATCCAGGAAGCAGTCATCGAGAGTGGCTTTGAACAAGCTTTAAGCTTCCTTCACAATCGATGTAAAACAAGTATGGTGAACTGGAAACCCGAAATAGCCTATATATTAAGGACTAAATACTTATCAGTTATGTACTAATTTCATATAAAAAATGATACTACTATCTTTGATTAACCCATTGTCCCATATGGGCATTTGTGAATTATTTAACTTCATATGCAAAAGCAATTAATATTTAAGAAGCAACATTTTCCCTCTGATATAAGTTATAAACCATTGTAACAAATGGAGTTATTCTGCATTTTGCCGCTGTGGTTTTAAAAGTCATTTGTGAGAGGTGCGGTAACGTGTGATATAATGGGGGTAATGGGCTAGTATTCACACAGATAAAAATATATAAAGCGCTGCCAAATGCTTCAACTTGAAACTCTCTTGAGACAGGACATCAAAATTCATTGAAATCTCGGCACCGAAAGGTGTCTGAACGCTGTATCTAGGAGACACAGATCATTTTGGTACTGCGTAGTACGTCGGAATCGATTTATTTACTCGCACACCTCGTTTCAAAATCACCTTCACCTTAAAAATGTTACTATTTTTGGCAAACCGTGTTTGTGTGTATTCACGGTTACAGCTTGCATCATCCGAGTTTTATATCAGTGCTTCCATTTTTTTGTGATGTATAGTGAACTGACTTAGATAGATATCACGTAATGCCATTTTACCTTATGATATTTTCACACAATATCTATGATGTTATGCGTATATTTGCAGCGTAACTAGCACCTTCTGTCAGACTGTTGAGTGTTTTTATATAATCACAATCCTCTTGAAGAGTGAATTCTGCTAACGTTAGTCGTTCTTGTATAAGGTCTTTATGCGCCGATATGTCACTTCGGCTTTTTGCAGACACAATTTTCATTTACGAGAGAGAATGGGCATAAGAAACATATATTTGAAATAAAAATGATATATCGAGTCAACAATGAAGTTGTTATGCCTGTTTTATAGGACGCTGACTGTTTTTGTCACTAGATAGACAAAACGTATACAATTTCAGCCATGGTGTAAACGTGCACTTTCATACGTTTGTGAGACCTACAAGATTATGATATATAAAAGTGTTGTTTCCTATCTATAGATGATACAAACTTAGATAATAATTTATGGAATAAACTGCTTTATCTGCTAACGTCTTTAACATAGATGTGTCAATCCAACCATAAAAAAATGAAGTGATAAGTATGTATCAATAATCTAGTTTTTTTGTAACACTGTAGATTTGTAATATTATTTTATCTTAGAAAAACCTTTTATTTTAACGATCTTATTCATCGAGATAGACCTTTAACCGCGTCACTTCTACATCACCTTGTTCAGTCAAGTGAGTTAGCTATCTAAATAAAGATAGAATGATTGTATTTGTATATGCAAACAACTTGTGATATGAAAACCACGTAATCCGCATAATGCTACATAACATATGAACCTGTTTAATGATTTCGTGTACATACTCATATAACTATAATGACGTTATTTCATCATGGAAAATAACCGAAAAATGATAGCGATACAAACTTAAAAATACGACAATTAATAAAATGTTTAGAACTTTCGGATCTTGTATTCATTCTCCTATTTTGAATAACTCCTATGATTATATTCTGCTTTTTACGATGAATGGTCGTTGTCAAGGTTTGGGGAGGTGTCTTTCAACCAATCAGATACCTCTTTGGGGTAGAATTTCCATAACCGCCATTTTGAAACTCATCCTTTCGTCGGATAACTTGGGTCATTTTCGGTATACATCGGTCGGGCCAAAACTGTTCGGTGTAAAGCGAATACTTTCGACCTAGACCGATGTGTACCGAGAAAGACCAGAGTAATGAAACGAAGGAAGGTAATTCAAAATGGCGGCGAATTATGGGTATTCTACCTTAAGCTTTGCGAGATGCTTATGGTTCGAAATCTGCAAGGCATTTCACAGGCAATATTTCAAAAAAAAAATTGTGCACGAACTTTTTTTTATTGTATATGAAGTCCATCTTTTATTGGTGCATTTATACAAATTGATTGTGTTGCTTATACATGTGCGTATGAATAATAAACGTTAAAAACACTTTTTTTATCCATTTATGAAATACTTGTTGTTGAGCGCATGTTTTTCCCTTTAAGCGAATAACTGAATTGTGTTGTTGTTGTTATTCATGTTTATATTGACCGATATGTGTTTGTTGTGCATCATGCATAGGCAATGCAAACTTTCGATAGCATCCCCTTAACATCTTATGATCAGATTTACATACGACTAGGCATGGACGAGAAATATAATTTCCCTTTCTTTTTTTAATGATACCTTAAAACTTGCCAGCTCTTCTCTAGATTAAAGTAACCAAAGCAAAGAATGCATCCAGTATATAACCTCATCTTCTTTTTGATCATACATGAACGAAATGAATATTTGTCGACTTTGGATAGAGTTCTTTGTTACAAATTGCAATGATGCGTAAACCCCCTTACCAGAACAGAACAGAACATGGTTTATCAAACAAGTATGAAGTAAATAGTCACATGTTACATAGTGTGTAGAGAGCATTATATCATGTGGCTTTTATCAAACCAAGACATTCATTCGAGATTCCGATAAAGACAAAAAATCAGATTATTGTTAAGATGGAGAAATAGCTCTAAATAGTGAGTTGTTGACGAGCCAAGTGCAAACAATGTAAGGCGACAGGAAAGTGCGATACAAATACTTTTAGAACTTTCGATGGAAAGAATGGTACATAATAGAATGATGGATTTCTCATGTGGAGCGATTGATACCTTTGCCATATTGTTTCCTTTTCTGTTTACTGTATCAGTTGCGTCAAAGTTGTATAAGTGCTAGAGACCCCTGTCCATTAACTGTTGTCTACCGTATGCGTGTTGCAATGTGTATGTCAGTAAATGGTTTATAATAGCGACATGTGACAATCTTGAAAATTATAATATAGTTCGTCGGACCTGACCCAATGGGCCCAGAAGTCATTTTCCATGATAATATGTTTGATAAATGATTCATGCAAAGTTTGGAGTCATATCTTTTTTTTTTTTTTATTTTTTTTTCTTTATTCAGTTATGTGGTTTACAAAGTTCTTTTTAACATAATTTGGAGGAATTTATATCATGCATTCATATACAGGTTATATAAAATAAAATCGATGTAATCAGTTACATAATAAAGGTTGAACGAGAATATACATTGGTTAAAGAAAGGTATTAGAAGTATATCATGCTTACACCTAGGAATGTCTATTGCGTAAAAAAAGATCGTGATCAAAGGAGGAATTGTTCATTATGAGCAGTTTCTCTTCTGTCCACGGTAATTGTTCTTTCTTTTATCCTTTTTTTTTCAATCTTTTTGTTACATAACAGTTTTATTGATGAAATATGAAAGAGCAGATTTCATTTTATAAACAAGACATAGAGATATCACAAATGTGAGTCAGTTATCATTATCGTTATATCATGAAATTGTCTTCATGAAAAAGACAAGTAACATATTAGATAAAAGTATTATATATATCAAATTGTGCCATCATTATTAGTTATGGTTTTTCGTTTGTTTGTTTTGTTTTAGGCGAGTAGAGTAATAATTGACTGAGTTGATCATAAATGATTTGGTGCAGTGTGGTATGTGTATGTGTATTTGTTAATTATTGTATGGGGTAATGAAGTGGGCGTATGTGTATTTGTTGATTATATGGGCAGTGAGATGAGTCTTTCCGGATGTCGATTAATGTGTGGCCCATTATTTCTCGATCTAAAGCGAAAGCGAAATTTAGAAGGAGATATGGGATTTTGTTTATGTGCTGAAGAAGGGATTTCAAGGTACAAGTCATATCTTACTGTAAATGAATACGCATTAAAAACGTCCGTCATAAAGTATGTATTTTATCCATTACATGGTGCAAAAGGTGACGTGAAAAAGGGTGCCGTGAAAACTAAGTGATTCACGGTTAGTTGACACGTGACCTGCTTCATCATTCGGAACACCACGGCCATTTCTTAAAATAACCTGGGAGGTAATGGGGCAATCTCTACCAGAGTAAATTGGTTCCCGCTACGCTCCCACATTTATCTCTGTGACGGGCTCAGAAAATAGTCCCACTGTTCCGGCATGGTCACGTGGCCATTACTGACGTGTAGGGGTGTAGTAGCAATCTGAACACATCGGGTTTATCAAATGAAAACACCTCTGAAATAATAGGGATGACGCCATATTGGTTCCCAGCGGAATGTGACGTCACTTCACTTTCGTGTTTAAAAATAGATCTTAATTGTGAAATCTAAAAAGTCGTTAATTTTGATTGAGGAAACAACTTTACATGTCACAACAACAATTTCGCCATTTGGTATGAGTTACTGATAAAAATATTATTTAAAAGGATGTCCAACCCTTCCATACACATTGAACTACTTAACTTGCACGCTTAGAAAATGTGTTAATTGCCGGATGCCGATTTACCCGAAAAATTGTAACCCTACACTTATATCCGAGGTGTATTTCACAGCTCACGGAAATACCCGAGTAGTTCCGATTGGTGTAGTAGTACACTGCATCTAGCGGCTTGCAAAAAGCGAGCTCCAAACTAACGCTCAGATCAATTAAGAAGTTAGACGAAAGTCTAATTAGTCGTATCACAATATAAAGATAGATAAGACAGGACAGTTAAAATGGGATAAAGACATTTATTTACACACAAAGCAGCTTACATTTGAAGCGTAACAGCTTATTGAGTAGAATTGAGGCGACGCTCCATACGACTCGAAACCCGCCCCTCGATCAAAACAAAGTGAATGACAGCTAGAAAATACATTCTCCAAGACAAATCAAACCTCCACGTTGTTTAACAAATGAGTCGTCAGTCAGAATGAAACGTTCTAAAGAAAAGCCAATGTATCAAGATAATTGGCGACCTTCTCAACAACAAATAGCACCATCCTCTTTATTTCGAGTTTAAATCTTCCATCAGTCAATTCAGACCTTGACAATACTATTATGCTCATAAGTGACATAGATCATACCGTTAAGCCTCAATAGACTTAATTGAAAGGATTATCTCACATGTTGTGATTTTAACAATTTGAAATAAGAAGTATACTTTCAATGAAAATATAAATTTCTAAATTAACAGAAGACTAGATTATTGACATCTTTCCAATACCATTCTTAATTGTTTAGAAAAGTTTATAAAGAACATCTACAGTGTACATGTATATTGTTGATACTGCAAACCGTTTAACCCTTTCCCAAAACAACAAATTTTTTACTGTTTCAAATTGAAAAAGATTGCAGACGACATTTCAAAGTGTAATGAAATTGAAAAATATTTTCAAAAAGAGTTGAAAACCTTGTGGGAAATGAAAAATTGCTTGTTACAATCAATTTCTCCTTTTCCCACAATGTTTTCTATAGTCGTCTGCAACAAAGTGGTCAAATGTCGTTATTGTTTGGGAAAGGATTAACCCTTTACCAAACGCTAGATTTTCGACTGTCCCAAATTGAAAGAGTTTGCAGGCGACATTTCAAAATGTGATGATATTGAAAATAATCTTCTGATAAGGCAGAAAACATTGCCTGAAAAGTGGAAATTTCTCAATAAGAGCAATTTCCCCTTTTCCCACAAGGTTTCCAGAGTAGTCTGCAACAAAATGGTTAAATGTCATTTAAGTTTAGATTGTTCTTTAGAGAAACACAAGTTTAAATGGTTTGTGATATTTGGCAAAATAAATGATTTTTATCTTTTCTAAATAATTATGGTTGGGGTTAGAAAGCTGTCAATAATCTAGTCTTATATTACTTTAGAAAATATGTTGTCATTTCAATTGAAGAAGACAATTTTTTTTAAAAAGTTAAAGATCTCAATCTGTGAGATTGTCCTTTTCATATCAAATTAATAATGTTTATCTCACCCAAAACACAACTCTCTAAGTTAGTTGCTTTAAAACCATTTTCTAACATCTGCTTTTGCTTTCAAATTAATCAAGTCACAAATTTAACATGGAGGAATGGGTGAAACAGATGTCCAGATAAAAGGCATATTCAGCAATTATTGATTCTTTAAATCCTATGTTGTGGGTACTCATTTGAGACATTAGAACGAACAAATGAATTATTAACCAGATCTAATCATCAAACAGATTCAAGCGTTATTTTATTCAGATCAAACTCAGCTTTTCATTACCTAGTTTTACTGATAAGAATGTTCCTATCTTATCTCTTCACCTACACCATATTCTTCAATCATACTTTGATAATGCACATTCTATTTATTTGGTGATCCTCAGGTGAATCTGTATTTGGTTGAGTAATTTTGCTTTAGTTACTTTTCCATTTTATACAGCAAATAATATTTATGGTTGAAAGGCTGTCAACTTTTATGAACACTGTTCTGACATCATCTTTCTTATATATAATGAATGCAAACCATTATGTATCAACTAGACAAGGTTTTTAACAAACAACAGTTCAGCTTATTTGTTAATTCAATATTTCATCATCACATTAGTAAACAGTAATATTCTCATGATGAAAACTTGTCTTTTAAAGATTTTGATTGCTGTATGCTGTTATGATAATAATACAATAATGTATATTTTTGTCCTAAAAGATTATTCATAGAGAACATTTGTATTATAAAAGAAACGCTTACAATCTGTCATTTAAGTTCCTATTAGCAAGCAACTGTTTGAAAACTAAGTAGCAATTATAATTATATCTGGGGATGCTCCCTGCATTCATGGAATCATCATTTAGTCACTCATTGTGAATTTGTTATAAGTATTTATGAAAGAAACTTAAGAAATAAACTGTTGTCATAATTGTTTTGACATTGCTTAGCAGTTATAAAAACTTTGATGAATTTTGATGCAAAGCATGAGTATTGTTCATTCAACTATAGCTGATATCTGTATGTAAAATTCAAATCATATGAAGAAGTAAAGTGAAAATCTTAAATGAAAACTTAATTGTTAATCGTTAATTGTTACTCTTCATTTACCGGTAACAAATATCTACAGAATATGTACCTTAGACCATCCTATACACTGAAAGAATCATATTACTGGCCACCTTTAACCCTATCAATTATCAATTCTTTCTATCATTTTTTTCATAAGAGAGGTTAACAATAACTAATTAAACTTGCTCATTATACAGATCAGCCAAATATATTCTGAAATAACATACAATTTATTAAGTTATAACAATGCTTCAAAAATGTGACCCATTTTCATGCTTTTGAAAGCATTTCGATTGAAGAAAAATCTGGTTATCATTAACAACTTACTCTTTCATCCAAAAGATTTATGCTAAAGGCCCACTTTCTAATTGAGTCCCTCTTCTTATTACAAATTTATATCATGGTTATCAATTAAATTCTTTTTCTGCATTGAATGAATCAAATATGGAAGATTAACAGCTGTGGCAGTTTTATAGAGGGGAGAACCAAGGGTGTACAGCTTTCTTATTTCTTCAGAATCATTAATGGTTTGTCTATTCTTTTGCACAAAGTATGAGCATACATACATCATAAAGTTACAGGTAAACCATGTATTATGTACAATAAAACACAAGCATAGTTAGAAAAAGGTACTTGCAGTTTATTCCACAGAGTTCTTCTCTTTCATCTTTGTCTCTATGCTCATGCCTTTCCTGTGGCCCCACAAACCATGAACACATCATCCAAATATCCATTTTGTTTCAAACACTGACAGCCTTCAACTTGGGGACCCTTCAACTTGTGTCTTCTCTGCAACTCGTTTTTAACTCATTCAGCTCTCATTTCATAGCATGTGAAGCTTACTTGGGGGTTATTTGGAAGTACTTTTTGTTAAAGTACCAACCCATCGTTATCTTACATTCGTGGGAGTTTTCAGAACATCGATTTGAAGAGATCTGCGCCCATTCAGATGATTATCATGTGCCATTTAAGAAGCTTTTGCCTTATTCCAAAGACAGTGATAACACGTATTTTGATGTTAATCTTTGCAAGTGACAAAATCTTTAAAAACGCAGTTGTAAAGTGAAAACATCGTTCCCAAAATCTACATCGTTTTTGTTTACACCAGTGGTATCCAAACTGTGCGATAACCAAGATTTATTATATATCGAGCAGGAGACCAAAAATGTAAACATTCCGCGGATTGAAATTTCAATAGCGTAAAAAGGCTTTTAAATAGTTCTAGCGAAATTCGGTGAAATACATATTCAATTTCTTCTGTATGGATAAAGAAAAGGTAATTTTGACTTATTCATATAAGGCTTTACTTAATTGTATGCATATAACAGTTTGTATCGCAATATTACAGAGTTTGCCACGATTCGTGGCAAAGATGGCGTGAGCCCGTTGCAGAGGTAGTATCCGGGGGACGATAACTCTGCATGGGAGCCATTTTTGAAAGTAGGTCAGCAACGAAGGGCATGTCCGTTTGCAATCGTATCTACTCGGAAATCCCGGGGATTGCCGAAAAGGGCCGATTGACAAAATATGAAACAAAGATGTGTTGATATGATCATCTTTAATGAAAAGGGTAATAAAGTCCTTCACTTGTGATATATAACCAATTTGTGTGTATCTAAATACATATTTAGTGCCTGTGTGCATTTTGCGTTATCCGCCGGAAATAAGGCGAATTACCGCAGGATTTCTGGTGTATTCATTTACTGCTTACGAGGTATATCTACCGACTTGTTACTGGGATTGCCGAGTAGATACGATTGCTGCTTCATTTGCATATGGTCAAGCGACGCAAAAACTGGTCCATTGGAGTTAAAATCTATGAAGTGAAACAATATTGTTTGGTCCATCTAATGTTTCAAGTTACAAATCACCATTGGATGATCACTTGATTCTAAGAAATCGAAGGTAGTATTCGGAACTATTTGTTGCCTCTTTGCACTTAAGAATAATTCAATATCAAGATTAGTTAGGGAAATATACGTCACAGAGACAAAACTCCGGTTTTATTACTTTTTTACACAAAATAAACACATATCATATCCTCCACAATTAATACTCGCAGGAGATATATTATATATACAACCATACCTTTTCGACCATTCTTATATGCCTTATCAAGATTTATCCACTCTACCATAGACAGAGAATACCGTGTGACGTCATATTTCATCATGTTTGTCTCGTGACTACTATTCGTGTTTGTTCACACATTCTCATTAAAAAGGGCGTTTTATAAAAACTGTTCTTTTCTGTTGTTTTATTGAAATGAGGTGTTTGAAAGGTATATAACAGGATAAACAGAATAATAGGTGAGTGACGTTAATGGCTTCGGTATCTATTGGGCTCGCCTTCGGCTCACCCAATAAACTCTTCGGCTCACCCAATAAACTCTTACGCCTTGCCCGAAAAGATTAACCCATTAACGTCACTAACCTATTATTCTCTATGTCTAAAGCATGTTTGTCAGGTAGCAACTTTCTCCGTTATGATACAATCGTGTTATGTGACGATTCTGTTGTAGATGGATTTCAGAAGCAACTTGCCATATGAGTCATTTTCAAAAAATGTTCCTTTTTCCGGTCCAGAGATATTATTCACCAAATAGCCAAAACTTCAAATACCTGAATGTGTTAAGTCATCAGGCTTAGATTATAGTGACTTTACGAAAAAATATTGTCCCCCTCCGGTTTTGTTTTTAATACATATAAAGTAAATGTTTGTTATGTTTTGGAAGTAAACACCTGTCCGTAAATGAAACTGACTTTTAAAAATGAATTACATCCAATGTAAATATATGACTGATGTCTAGTTAGTCATGTTAGAATCAGTTAGCATCAGATTTTATGAATAAGGTAAAGAATTGTTACTGTTTTCTTTATTTCTATATAAAGTGTGAAGTTATATGCGTGTCCAGTGTTTCCTTGTCAATGCTGTTTTGTTTTTTTTATTAAAATGCGAAAATAAGATATATAGGGTGGTCGTAATTGATAATTCTAATTCTCCTATCTCTTGTCTATACCTATAAACCAATTTTTTTCACCCCTAAATGGATGAAGCAAGATTTTTATGGATTGAAATAAAACGGAACCAAGCGTATAAATTAGGTAAGTCAAATGTTGTTACCATATTCTACTTAATATTTTACAAAAATCCACGTAAATCAATTATATAAGTTTAATTTGCATATATCAGGATCAAACACACCAAAAAATCTCTTACTTTCTTATATACATCATGCTATTGTAAAATAATCAATAAATTGTCAATGCAGTTACTGTCAATACAGTTACCATTGCAAAAGTAACACAATTGACAAGGCTGATAACTGCATTGACATATTGATTGACATATTTCTTTAAAACTCATATTTCTTAAAATCTATTATATAACAGGATTTCTTATTATTTAACCAGGTTGTGCCTATCATTATTGAATGTTATTTTACAATGTACACTAAGTGTAGGTAGTTCTTAAGTACTTAGTAACTGCATTGACAGCAGATACAACATTATTGAAATTAAACGGTAACAGTATTGACTTTTGCAAATACACTCTCTATAAAATATGTAAGATGCTTTTAAATCTTTTTATTTCCAAATGCGTTTGATTTTGACAATACTTGTTAATGTTTAATGTGATGTCGCAGTAAGAATGTCTTTTGACTAACATTCAAAACAAATTTTTGAAAGGTAACTCTATTGACAGTTTAGTAACTCTATTGCCATTTGGTTTTCATAGAGTTTAACCTCTCAGATATGCAAAACAAGTTGCTTCCTTTTCATGTTTGATATCAAATTCATGTGAGAAGAATTGACAACATACGGCAACATACTAAAGTGGATTTCTTTAAGACCTGCTTTATTACAATATTAAAAGATATTTATTAGATTCTGGTTATCTTTTCTAAAGAAATTGTTAAGAAGTACTGTAACATTTACTCAATCTATTGCATTGGGCAATCTGTTCATCTATCTAGTCATGGTATATCATCACTAGTAAATTACTAGTAGTAATGCACAATATTCTTTTCAAGACATTGATTGATAGTCAACAGACACTTGTTAATATTCTGTATTTATTTCATTGAAGATGCCATTAACTGCAGCAGAAAAGCAGATGAAATACAATGAGAAAGAGATCAAGACCCTGAGAAGAGAGCACATTCTTACAAGCAGTAGTATGCATTTTGGGGCATCACAAAAATAGAATTCTCTACATCCTGAGTTTAAACAAGTGGGATATTCACCAGACATAGTCAGACAGCCTGAAGCATGGTTCAACAGCTATAGTGGTCTAATTAGCAAAAGTGTTACAAGGCATTAAGAAAAAATGTCCAAGGGTTGATTACATCTTATTTCACAGTGATGGACCTCGTACCCAATATGAACAGAAAAACAACTTTTACCCCTTATGTACCAAAATATTTACTCTTGGATGCAATAATGCATCTTGGAATTGTCATGAAGAAGGGCATGGCAAAGGGATACCGGATGGTATCAGAGCAAGTTTGAAGAGAGCAGAGAGCAGAAGAGTGTTGTGTGATGCAGATCTTACCGATGCTAAAGATCTGCTACTTGAGTTACACAAAACTGAAACAAAATTTGGAAATAAATATTGGATATATCATTTTCATCAACTATACCAACTATTAAGCACCTTGTAATGAGAAATCATTAATATACCAATGAGTTATAAATGCAAACACTATCCAGATGGTATATGTTAATTGTGTTACTGGTGTGTCAATGAAGTTACCATGCAGTTTTGAATTGTCGTTTTTATATGTTTATGAGGAGTTCAAACATTTTTATATCTCTTCCATAACTGTCTCTTGTATAAAAAGAAATTGTTTTGTCCTTAGCATTTTCATTTTGTGACTGGAAAAGATACACTTGACAACTTTGTCAATGCAGTTTCCCTTTGTGTCAATGCAGTTACCACAGTGTCAATGATGTTACCGCACTGTAAATGGCCCGCAAATGCAGTCTACTTTGACTTTAGTAGACAATCTTGTGTTTGAAATTTATATAACAACATATCATTTAACATTAGCAACATCCAATGTTTGCATTACAAAAGTGAATGTGTAAGCTAAAACTGAACTGTTCTTATTCCTCTCTAAACGTATTTTGTCAAAAACAATGCCTGTAAATCTTTACTTAAGAATGGAATTCAAATGCGATTTTTGGTTCTCTCTTTGGTCAAACCGTCAAGTTTTAGGAAATGAGATAAAATAATCTACTTTATTTGTAATTTGAGTACAATTGATAATTAAAAGCTGGTAACTGCATTGACAAAAAGGCCCCATCACCTTTTAAATTTGTGTGACCAATGATTCAATTGGAATCTGTAAGATTGCATTTTGTTAATTTTCTGTTCCTTATAAGTTGGTGTTTCAGAATAGTTCATTAAAACAAAAAAAGAACAACCTCGACTTTTGAGATTTTGGTGTCCCAAGATAGGAACATTTTTTGAAAATGACCCATATACCATTTCTAACAAACATGATAAACATCAATTCGACAATCACAACAATATAGCTCTCAATCGGATTTACTCGAGTATTTCCGTGAGCTGTGAAATACACCTCGGATATAAGTGTATGGTTGCAATTTTTCGGGTAAATCGGCATCCGGCAATTTACATATTTTCTAAGCGTGCACGTTAAGTAGTTCAATGTGTATGAACGTGTTGGACATCCTTTTTAAACATTTTTTATCAGTAACAAATGGCGAACGTGTTGTTGTGATATATGTATAGTTGTTTCCTCAATCAAATTTAACGACTTTTTAGATTTCACATTAAAGATCTATTTTTAAAAACGAAAGTTAAGTGATGTCTTATCGCGGGAAACAATATGGCGTCATCTCTATTATTTCAGAGGTGTTTTCATTAGATAAACCCGACATTTGTTTTGCGTGCAGCAGAACTTTAAAAGATTTTCATAAGTATTGGAAGAACTTTACAAATCTGTTCATGTGATATGTGAGTTGGTTAAAAAAGCAGTATGGCAAAAGGAGAGATTGCTTGTGACAAGCAATCTCTCCTTTTGCCAGGATCCTTTTTAAAAGTCGTTTACGAAAAGACGCAAAAAAGGGTCGGTCATTAAGACATATCAGTAGTAATGAATAGATTGCTTAAAAAGACCATTTTAGCTTAATTTATATGCATGCTCAACAATTTCAGGCAACGTTATGACCCATGCTTTATAACGGCTTTACGTTCTTTAAAGGCACATCAAAGGAGAGGAGAACAAATAAAATAGTGAAAAGATTTATGGAGTTCTTTTATTATGTTCATAAAAGTCATGAGAATTAATTTACGAATGCATCGAGACCCTATATGTCATTTTGTGCTTGAAATATAGATGTCTCCAATTCAATCATGTTTATCAACAACCTGTTTGTTTACATTTTCAAAATAATGAATTCTGATTGGTAGGGATCATTTTGTAAATGGTCAGATTTGCAGAGATTAGTTTTTTAAGTTATCATATTTGAATGTTTGATGTTTTTCCCTGTTTTTTCGGTTCTGAAATATACAATACATGTATTTCTCTCTCTCTATGTCTGTCTCTCTCTCTCACTCTCTCACTCTCTATCTGCCTGTCTGTCTGTCTATCTCTGTCTGTCTGTCTCTGTCTGTCTGTCTGTCTGTCTGTCTGTCTGTCTGTCTGTCTGTCTGTCTGTCTGTCTGTCTGTCTGTCTGTCTGTCTGTCTGTCTGTCTGTCTGTCTGTCTGTCTGTCTGTCTGTCTGTCTGTCTGTCTGTCTGTCTGTCTGTCTGTCTGTCTGTCTGTCTGTCCGTCTGTCTGTCTGTCTGTCTGTCTGTCTGTCTGTCTGTCTGTCTGTCTGTCTGTCTGTCTGTCTGTCTGTCTGTCTGTCTGTCTGTCTGTCTGTCTGTCTCTGTCTGTCTGTCTGTCTGTCTGTCTGTCTGTCTGTCTGTCTGTCTGTCTGTCTGTCTGTCTGTCTGTCTGTCTGTCTGTCTGTCTGTCTGTCTGTCTGTCTGTCTGTCTGTCTGTCTGTCTGTCTGTCTGTCTGTCTGTCTGTCTGACTGTCTGTCTGTCTGTCTGTCTGTCTGTCTGTCTGTCTGTCTGTCTGTCTGTCTGTCTGTCTGTCTGTCTGTCTGGTCTGTCTATCTGTCTGTCTGTCTGTCTGTCTGTCTGTCTGTCTGTCTGTCTGTCTGTCTGTCTGTCTGTCTGTCTGTCTGTCTGTCTGTCTGTTTGTCTGTTTCCTCTTGTATATCTCTTTCCACTTTGTTTCTTTCTCTGACACACTTTCTCCCTTTCTCTCGTTCTCTCTTTGATCACGACATTCACATTATACATATTGATTTGGTATAACCCTTATTGTATACATGTTTATACTTGGGTTTAAATACAGTTTTGTTCTGTTCTGTTCTAACACTCGGCAGCTAAATCGCAGTCAAAGCCATACTGTTTTGTATATATGTGCGCCCATCGACTGCTATATCTCTGCCGAGTGTTTCACTACGCCGTTGCAAAGCATGGGTTATCAAATAGCAACAGTACCGGAAATTTGATGGCCAAATCATGCAGGGTACACAATGTGGCTATCGATGGCAAACGTAGGTGAAAAAAGCAAAAGTACCTGGGCGAGAACATCTTGTTCGGACATGAATTGGTCACATGATCCCTTTGCCTTCTATTGTCGGTCACACGATTCACCGAAATACCGTAATACCACCGGAATACCTGTTAAATAATAGTAAGGCTGAAACACTATTCGGTAATACCCTGTGTTTTCTCCGAAAAACCTAAATTCATTGAAGCATTTGATGTACCAGCGATTTCTTTTTCTCGTTGATTCAACTCGACTTTGATGATGTTAGCCGAATCTTTAATGAGGAAGATAATAATTGTCTATTTAATATTAGAATAAAAGCGGCATTGGCTTTTTTCGTTCAGAATTCATTATAAAACGAAAGCCGCCTTTAATTCGGCAATTAAGGTAAGACCAAACATTCACACATGACTGTTAATGAGAGCAATTTGCAGCATTTGTAATTTACATAATAAGTTGGTTGCTAATGATTTATTCTATTGTTATCAATACATTTCGTTAACTAACATCAGGACATCATGAACAAGCGGTGCAGATATTAACGGTCTGGATTAACAAGATGGAATTGAGCTCAATCGGATATTGTTCGCTTGGACTGGAAATGTCCCGGGTTCAAGTCCCTGTCTTGCTGCATGTTTTCTCCTCTTGATTACATTGCTGCCGTGTAAATGTAAATAGCTACAGTGAGAGATACTCAAGATTCGTTTCCCAAAACGAATGGTGTTCCCAGGAAATTCAAGACGAATTTCAACTGTGTTGAAAAGTGTGTAGTAGGAGGCCTCAATTAACAAAGTGAAAAAGGGCTTGATCGATCAGTTCGCATGGTTTGCGGAGGTCCGGGGTTCTAGTCCCAGTCTAACTGCATGCTTTTCTCACACTTGCAAGTTACAGTCGCACATATGCTTACCATTTGTTTATTGAATTCATCGCTGGTATGAGGGCTGGAGTTTTACTGTACTAATTTCTATGGAATGTCGTTGGGTAAGACACTACAGGTCAATGTCTAGTACTGGTAAAATCCAGGGAAGCCGTACAATAGCTAAAATACTGTTGACACGGTGTTTAACAACTGGAATCTTCGTATTTTGAACGTATGTGGCAGAAAAAGGTTCAATATGATAGGTATACTATCAACTCCGATCCCAGACTCTGCAATGCTTAGCACGTTCCTCAATATGGGTACTGTACTTGGCATGGGTCGAAACATTAAGCCTCGTTAGACGGACAAAACATCACTAATACGCTATACGTTCTCTTTTGGTATTTTGTAGA
Source organism: Cerastoderma edule (assembly GCA_947846245.1). Classification (NCBI taxonomy): domain Eukaryota; kingdom Metazoa; phylum Mollusca; class Bivalvia; order Cardiida; family Cardiidae; genus Cerastoderma; species Cerastoderma edule. Next base: position 4,377,432 of record OX401412.1, on the reverse strand, counting down.
AACCATAGTGACGATAATGATTACTCTCTCATTTAGGGCAATCTAACATTTGGCAGATTTGTTTCTGGTGACATCTTCAACTGATACGATTTCTTGAAGAATACTAAATAATTGTCATGTATTATTGATGACATTTATTCTTATGTACATATATGTATATGACTAGAAGCTGTAAACGTTTACGTAAGTAAAATGTTCTTCTTTTTCTTCTAAGCAAATAAATGGTTAATTTGGAACGATGAGTGAATGCTTGTTCAAGAAACAAAGCGCTCCCGTATGCACGAATGCTTTTACTCAGGCTATTGAAACCGGAATACTGAGAACTCAGGTACAAGCAAGCGGGGGCTCTTTCAAGCGCTACACCCATTGAAACCATAATAATGAATGCAACAATTATATGGTGTTAATAGATTGTCATTTTGTATCATTTCAGAACGGTATAAAGCGCCTTCAAACCCAGATGAGTCGGCTTATTCCTCGTTCAAAAGCTTCTTCGGATTCGGAAAATCGAAGAAAAAGTGAAGGCGATATTAACTGGTAATCCACAAAAGAAATTAAAAGGGAAAATAGGTCTCGGATTTTGGCATTATCGAATAGCATGCATATACTTCAACGGAGTATGCGTTTGTGTGAATCATTGGTAACATGTATTCGGCTTCTTGTCAGTAGACATCAGCCTCTATCGCTTCAGGGTACATCAAAAAGAACTTACTAAAAGATTTGTGGTCTGGAAGTAATAAAGTTTAAAAATTCTATTTTAACCCTTAAAGTGATGGAACCGACTTTGTGCTTATGAACACAGGTTAAATCACAGGCCAGCCGCCAAGCAAATTTGCGACAGGCCTGTGATGTAATCTGTTTGCTACTCTGAGTATCTTTCCTCATCAGAATTAAGCAGATATTTAAGGCTTCGGAATGCAGATGACACAAAAATATTTTTTATGAATATTACCCAGCATTCTCAGGGTTAACAATAATTGTCATTAGACCGAAGGATATTTTAAATTTTTTTCACTTCTGAACTACTGAAACCCCGTGTCTTCGTCAAATAACGTGATATGAGCCTTCGCATCTGTCAGAGCTTCTTCCGGAAAAAAGGAAAAAAGTTTACGCACCTTGCAAACGTCACGTGACAAACACGATTAAACTTTTTCAAATACCCACGTTGCGATGGTATATCAAGATAGCACTTCTTGATATAGTATTAGCTCGTTTTAGCTCTAAATAAACCCGTATACAGTAATATCTCGATAATCTGAACACGTCCGTTAACAACATAATTTTTGGATTAACGAATAAGCCGGACTAATGAAGCAGGGCCTGATCTTATACATAGTTTAACATAAACGGTCTATATGCACGTGTGTACTTATAAACATATACCAAAGGCCAATTTTTTGACCGTCCCAAATTGAAAAGGTTTGCAGACGACATTTCAAAATGTGATGAAATTCATAATTAATCTTCTGATATGGCAGAAAACATTGTGGGTCAAGGAGAAATTGCTCATATCGAGCAATTTCTCCTTTACCCACACTGTTTTAAAGAGTCGTCTGCAACAAATTGGTCAAATGTCGTTATTGTTTGGTAATTGTAAATTACTGCACAATAATTTTGTTCCCTTACAATTTCGTTCGGATAACCGGGGTCCGGATAAACAAGGCTTCACTGTAAACGATTTGCAATATATCTGCAATATAACTGCTATAAACGGGGTTTGAAAGCTCTTGATAATTTAGTCTAGATTAATTACTGTATAAATCTATATCGTCGTTTTATCGGTAGAAAACGATTTTCTATAAAGAATTAAAATCCAAATATGTAAGAGAGTTCATTTTATATTAGTTTATTTAACAATGGAGCTTTATGGTTGGGTACATCGATTTACATTGTCAGGACCTGATGACTGTAGATCAATCGGAACTACTCGGGTATTTCCGTGAGCTTTGAAATACACCTCGGATATCAGTGTAGGGTTACAATTTTTCGGGTAAACCGGCATCCGCCAATTAACACATTTTCTAAGCGTGCACGTTAAGTAGTTCAATGCGTATGGAAGTGTTGGACATCCTGTTAAATCATTTTTTATCAGTTACTCATACCAAATGGCGAAACTGTAGTTGTGACATGTATAGTTGTTTCCTTAATCAAATTCAACGACTTTTAAGATTTCACATTTAAGATCTATTTTTAAAAACGAAAGTAAAAGTGACGTCATTCTCGCGGGAAACAATATGGCGTCATCCCTATTATTTCAGAGGTGTTTTCATTTGATAAACCCGATGTGTTCAGATTGGACTGAAGATATGTCACCGGTTAATCGATCAATCAGAAAAGAGAATTATACGTGCAGCTTGAGAAAGAAGTGAATTAAGACACATTTGAGACAGATTATATCTAAACTGTTGTTTTTTATTGCTTTTTATATGATTTGTTTTACAGATTTGTGAAAATCCTGTAAAATTTGTTTATGTCTCATCCAATTGATTTTCTTTGTATGTGGTAATCCATTGGAAACGTTTAATCGACTAAAATCGTGTTTACCTTAATGAACAAAAAGATAGAAAAAACTATAAAGATTTTGACATTTATCATAGACATAAGAAAGTATATGATAATTGGATGAGTTGAAATAAATTTTGTTTTTGTTTTTTTATTGATGTTTCGTTAAATCTTACAATTTAGTCTGGCCTTTGACTGACCATTAGGACATATTTTAAAGTAAAAATCTATGTTAGTTTTTTTATATATGGATATTCGACAACAGTTTCTTAAACCTCATGATAAATGATTTGAAAGGTAATGCGAAAACCTCGTGTAGACGGCCAAGAAACAAACAACGCGTTATTTGCTCAACGCTAGAGTCAAATATCACAAAGTTTATGCGAAAAACGATTCGACAATTTATATTTTGATCTAGTTTAGCACCCAGGCATGGCACTCTGGCGTAACATTCAATTTGCAGAGATGTTACATTATCGTTACTACTCGGGTGTTTCCGTGACCTGAGAAATATATCTCGTTTATAAGTGTAGGGCTACATATTTTGTGTTAGATTCCCCTGCTAATAGCTATTCTATCAGCGTCTTTGTTGAATAGTTTAAAAACATAATAGCATAAAAGCATAATAGCGCTTAAAAAGAACTGCAAAAATGGGTACTATGAGTCATAAATTATGTTGAAACATAGCGAAAAACTACATTATCATAACAAAATAACGTCTGCATTATTTATTATCTTTTTTCTAAAAGTGTTATTTTCACAAAGTTGGTGCCCAACAATTTAACTTCATTGTTTACATTCGAGTATCGTCTAAAATAGCAAGGAGCGCCCGGATTAATGAGTGGCGATCCCCTGGTAGTGAAATCACGTGAAACGCATAAAATTCCAGGCAGTTATCCACTAATAACAATGGGTAAACTGGATAAGTTCAGATTTGGTTCTGCATCTTTGCTCACGTGACACTGCAGAAAGTTTCTATAAAAAAGCAATAGCAAAGATCATGTTAAATGAATAAATCTTCTTTGAGGTAATGTTTTACAGAATTTAAAATGAAAGACAAGACACCATCTGATTGGTCAATTTACTCGATATCACGAATTAATTATCTCGTTATTTCGACTTACTCACTCGAAATAACGACCAAATGAAAAATGCCAACGTATTTAATTGTATATTTAAGGACATACAAGGGTAGAAAACCTTCATTAAGCAAATTAAGAAAAATTAAGCAACAGCTGTGCAACAAACCATCGTAATGAGAAACACAAAATTTTGTCACAATTGCTTCTAGCCAATATCGTTTTGAGAATCCCATAATTTTGTCACAATAGATTCTAGCCAACGTCGTAATGAGAATCCCCTAATTTTGTCACAATTGCTTCTAGCCAACGTCGTTATGAGAATCCCAAAATTTTGTCACAATTGATTCTAGCAAACATCGTAATGAGAATCCCAAAATTTTGTCACAATTGCTTCTAGCCAACGTCGTTATGAAAATCCCATAATTTTGTCACAATTGATTCTAGCAAACATCGTAATGAGAATTCCAAAATTTTGTCACAATTGCTTCTAGCCAATATCGTTATGAGAATCCCATAATTTTGTCACAATTGCTTCTAGCCAACATCGTAATGAGAAACCCATAATTTTGTCACAATTGATTCTAGCAAACATCGTAATGAGAATCCCATAATTTTGTCACAATAGATTCTAGCCAACATCGTAATGAGAATCCCATAATTTTGTCACAATAGACTCTAGCCAGCATCGTAATGAGAATCCCAAAATTTTGTCACAATTGCTTCTAGCCAACGTCGTTATGAGAATCCCAAAATTTTGTCACAATAGATTCTAGCCAGCATCGTAATGAGAATCCCATAATTTTGTCACAATTGCTTCTAGCCAATATCGTTATGAGAATCCCATAATTTTGTCACAATTGATTCTAGCCAACATCGTAATGAGAATCCCATAATTTGTCACAATTGCTTCTAGCCAATATCGTAATGAGAATCCCATAATTTTGTCACAATTGCTTCTAGCCAGCATCGTAATGAGAATCCCAAAATTTTGTCACAATTGATTCTAGCCAACATCGTAATGAGAATCCCATAATTTTGTCACAATTGCTTCTAGCCAACGTCGTTATGAGAATCCCAAAATTTTGTCACAATAGGTTCTAGCCAGCATCGTAATGAGAATCCCATAATTTTGTCACAATTGCTTCTAGCCAATATCGTTATGAGAATCCCATAATTTTGTCACAATTGATTCTAGCCAATATCGTAATGAGAATCCCAAAATTTTGTCACAATTGCTTCTAGCCAACGTCGTTATGAGAATCCCAAAATTTTGTCACAATAGATTCTAGCCAGCATCGTAATGAGAATCCCATAATTTTGTCACAATTGATTCTAGCAAACATCGTAATGAGAATTCCAAAATTTTGTCACAATTGCTTCTAGCCAATATCGTTATGAGAATCCCATAATTTTGTCACAATTGCTTCTAGCCAACATCGTAATGAGAAACCCATAATTTTGTCACAATTGATTCTAGCAAACATCGTAATGAGAATCCCATAATTTTGTCACAATAGATTCTAACCAACATCGTAATGAGAATCCCATAATTTTGTCACAATAGACTCTAGCCAGCATCGTAATGAGAATCCCAAAATTTTGTCACAATTGCTTCTGGCCAACGTCGTTATGAGAATCCCAAAATTTTGTCACAATAGATTCTAGCCAGCATCGTAATGAGAATCCCATAATTTTGTCACAATTGCTTCTAGCCAATATCGTAATGAGAATCCCATAATTTTGTCACAATTGATTCTAGCCAATATCGTAATGAGAATCCCATAATTTTGTCACAATTGATTCTAGCCAACATCGTAATGAAAATCCCATAATTTTGTCACAATTGATTCTAGCCAACATCGTAATGAGAATCCCATAATTTTGTCACAATTGCTTCTAGCCAGCATCGTAATAAGAATCCCATAATTTTGTCACAATTGATTCTAGCCAATATCGTTATGAGAATCCCATAATTTTGTCACAATTGCTTCTAGCCAACATCGTTATGAGAATCCCATAATTTTGTCACAATTGCTTCTAGCCAGCATCGTAATGAGAATCCCATAATTTTGTCACAATTGATTCTAGCCAATTATCGTAATGAGAATCCCATAATTTTGTCACAATTGATTCTAGCCAACATCGTAATGAGAATCCCATAATTTTGTCACAATTGCTTCTAGCCAATATCGTAATGAGAATCCCATAATTTTGTCACAATTGATTCTAGCCAGCATCGTAATGAGAATCCCATAATTTTGTCACAATTGCTTCTAGCCAGCATCGTAATGAGAATCCCAAAATTTTGTCACAATTGATTCTAGCCAACATCGTAATGAGAATCCCAAAATTTTGTCACAATTGCTTCTAGCCAACGTCGTTATGAGACTCCCAAAATTTTGTCACACTAGATTCTAGCCAGCATCGTAATGAGAATCCCATAATTTTGTCACAATTGATTCTAGCCAGCATCGTAATGAGAATCCCATAATTTTGTCACAATTGCTTCTAGCCAGCATCGTAATGAGAATCCCAAAATTTTGTCACAATTGCTTCTAGCCAACGTCGTTATGAGAATCCCAAAATTTTGTCACAATAGATTCTAGCCAGCATCGTAATGAGCATCCCATAATTTTGTCACAATTGCTTCTAGCCAATATCGTTATGAGAATCCCATAATTTTGTCACAATTGATTCTAGCCAATATCGTAATGAGCATCCCAAAATTTTGTCACAATTGCTTCTAGCCAACGTCGTTATGAGAATCCCAAAATTTTGTCACAATAGATTCTAGCCAGCATCGTTATGAGAATCCCATAATTTTGTCACAATTGATTCTAGCCAACATCGTAATGAGAATCCCATAATTTTGTCACAATTGCTTCTAGCCAACATCGTAATGAGAATCCCATAATTTTGTCACAATTGCTTCTAGCCAGCATCGTAATGAGAAACCCATAATTTTGTCACAATTGATTCTAGCCAACATCGTATTGAGAATACCATAATTTTGTCACAATTGATTCTAGCCAACATCGTAATGAGAAACCCATAATTTTGTCACAATTGATTCTAGCCAATATCGTATTGAGAATCCCATAATTTTGTCACAATTGCTTCTAGCCAATATCGTTATGAGAATCCCATAATTTTGTCACATTGATTCTAGCCAACATCGTAATGAGAAACCCATAATTTTGTCACAATTGCTTCTAGCCGACATCGTATTGAGAATACCATAATTTTGTCACAATTGATTCTAGCCAACATCGTAATGAGAAACCCATAATTTTGTCACAATTGATTCTAGCCAACGTCGTTATGAGAATCCCATAATTTTGTCACAATAGATTCTAGCCAATATCGTTATGAGAATCTCATAATTTTGTCACAATTGCTTCTAGCCAATATCGTAATGAGAATCCCATAATTTTGTCACAATTGCTTCTAGCCAACATCGTAATGAGAATCCCATAATTTTGTCACAATTGATTCTAGCCAACATCGTAATGAGAATCCCATAATTTTGTCACAATTGCTTCTAGCCAACATCGTAATGAGAATCCCATAATTTTGTCACAATTGCTTCTAGCCAGCATCGTAATGAGAAACCCATAATTTTGTCACAATTGATTCTAGCCAACATCGTATTGAGAATACCATAATTTTGTCACAATTGATTCTAGCCAACGTCGTAATGAGAATCCCATAATTTTGTCACAATTGCTTCTAGCCAATATCGTTATGAGAATCTCATAATTTTGTCACAATTGCTTCTAGCCAATATCGTTATGAGAATCCCATAATTTTGTCACAATTGATTCTAGCCAACATCGTAATGAGAAACCCATAATTTTGTCACAATTGCTTCTAGCCAACATCGTAATGAGAATCCCATAATTTTGTCACAATTGCTTCTAGCCAATATCGTTATGAGAATCCCATAATTTTGTCACAATTGCTTCTAGCCAACGTCGTAATGAGAATACCATAATTTTGTCACAATTGCTTCTAGCCAACATAAAAAGACATATTTTTTGCCTTGCTTCTTGTTGTTGTCTGTTTTTTGCTTTAATTTAGAAAAGTCACGCACTTCGTTAAAGGGTCACATGTAAAAAAGATTAGTCATGATATACATAGGTTTATTAACATAATTCTAATACATTTACAAATAAAGTTTATTTTGTTGAATAAACGAAATAAATGTGTTGAATCTATTTGCTTTCTAGATTAATAGATAAGTCTTTTGTAAGGCGCTATTGTTTTCCGACAAGTAAACTCACCTGATGGATTCGTGAACACAACAATCAGATTGAAAACTTGATCTTACGGTCACAGCAGATTGCTGTTGCAATGTAGGAAAACATTTCCCATAACTCTCGCGGACAAAAAGACAGTCAGACAGAAAAGCCGGCATCAAAATAAAAACCTATAAATGGTATTGCGTTTTCACATCATATCTACTATCATCCAGTAATCTTGTTAAACCCCGGTTAACATCACGGCAAAACACCTTTACTTAATTGTTCACAAGGGCAACTTAAAACAGGAAGAACCTTCAGCATTTCAAGTATGTTACATAACCGCCTCACTCTCTACTGCATAGCAACAATCAATAAGAACAAGATCTAAGCTATGCGTTACTTGGCCGACTCTTCAGCTCAGAGGTAATGATGGTCTTGGACTCTTGGCCCGGCGAACCGGGATCGAACAAGAGACCTATTCCAAAGTGGATTTTTCTAGCTATACTTCGTTGCGGACAATTTACGTGAGAAGTATTACTAGAGAGACCACCTTTCATTTAAACTCATGTCTTCTACTATCGTGATGAAGGAAGGCCTGTGCGGATCGGATCTATGATATATGATAGCTAAAACGGGGATCGAACCATAATGTCTGGACTAAAATAAGCATCGCAGGGGACTACATAGGTCTGGGTATGCACTACTTATGTCACGAGGATGCTTCTTGCAAACGATGTGTTTAGTTGAATGTATGGAATTATGAATGAAACAGGAAACATGACACAAAGAGGTTTACCATTTTGCACATGTCACAAAGGTTGTATAACCTTTATACAGGTCACATAGATTTTCTTAACTTATCGACATTTCAAGGAAATCTTTACGTTTACACATGTCACAAATGAGTTATAAAACCCACACATATTACAAATAAGTTTAAGCTTGACACATATCACAAAGGATATGAACCTTTTAGACATGTCACGAAGCAGTTTAACGAATAGACAAAGCACAAAGGACGTTAAACCTTTCGGCACATAACGAAACAGTTTTGTTTTTAGACAAAGCGCAAAAGACGTTAAACCTTTCGGCACATAACGAAATTGTTTTGTTTCAGACAAAGCGCAAAGGACGTTAAACCTTTCGGCACAAAACGAAACAGTTTTGTTTTTAGACAAATCGCAAAGGACGTTAAACCTTTCGGCACATAACGAAACAGTTTTAATTTTAGACAGAGCGCAAAGGATGTTAAACCTTTCGGCACATAACGAAACAGTTTTAATTTTAGACAAAGCGCAAAGGATGTTAAACCTTTCGGCACATAACGAAACAGTTTTAATTTCAGACAAATCGCAAAGGACGTTAAACCTTTCGGCACATAACGAAACAGTATTAATTTCAGACAAATCGCAAAGGACGTTAAACCTTTCGGCACATAACGAAACAGTTTTAATTTTAGACAGAGCGCAAAGGATGTTAAACCTTTCGGCACATAACGAAACAGTTTTAATTTTAGACAAAGCGCAAAGGATGTTAAACCTTTCGGCACATAACGAAACAGTATTAATTTCAGACAAATCGCAAAGGACGTTAAACCTCTCGGCACATAACGAAACAGTATTAATTTCAGACAAATCGCGAAGGATGTTAAACCTTTCGGCACATTACGAAACAGTTTTAATTTTAGACAAATCGCAAAGGACGTTAAACCTTTCGGCACATAACGAAACAGTTTTAATTTTAGACAAAGCGCAAAGTACGTTAAACCTTTCGGCACACAACGAAACAGTTTTAATTTCAGACAAATCGCGAAGGACTTTCATCTTTCACAAATTTCTCCGAGGAGTCTTAACGTATACGCATGCAACAAACGCGTATTAACATTTGAAAATGCCACAAGGGATGTTTAATTCCTAACATGCCGTAAGTCTATCTTTTTAACATATCACACATTTCACACAGAAGTCGAACATTTAATTATGTCACAAGTGATTGTTAACTCTTTAACATGGCATAGTCATGTCCGATTTTTAGATTTGCAATATAGAAGTTAAGGTTTTACACATGCCAAAGAAAGGTTTAACCTTTGAAAAAATGTCATTCGATGACTAATCCTTTAATCATGTCACACAAAAGTAAAACCTTTAAATCTGTCACAAATGAGTTTTATCTTTTTAACACGACACAACGAATTCGACTGTTTCAACATGTCACAAAGTAGTCCGTAGTTTAAACGGTTCAAAGAGGATCCTTAGCTTTTAAACATGTCACAAAGGAGTTTTTCCATTGGTGTATTGCCGATTGTTCGCCCAAAGAATATTTTCTCCACTTTCTCAGACAAGATCAGTCGCAGGGAGGGGAGCATCAACAGCAGCCGTCCAAATCTGAAAGGTTAGTAGTAGAAAATAATTATATAATTATTCATTTAGAATTGTTTTATATAACGTGACACATAAAGAGCAATTACGCATAAATGGATTACATGGGCGTATAAGTAAACAAACTGGAATATATAACATACAGTGATATGCGTAATAAGCCAAATAGCCACTATACTTATACAGGGTTTAAGTTGAAAGTGAAAAATGAAAAACATGAAACAAAATACATTTCAACGAAAGGAATGGAAATAAAGTTGTACCTGACTGGTTGTGTTGGATGTTGTGCCCGAATGTGCTGCCCAAGCATAACTTGTGCTTGATCCTGTAAGTTCTCGACTTGAAGGGGGTCTTTTAATCCTCTTGTTTCTGAAACAAAAACACTATATGTTTAGTTTCTCATGAAATGTGGAGTCAATGGTAATATATAATAATCATCGTTGATTCACTATGCATGTGGGTGCAATTATATTTATATGGTAACCAAATACGATCGTGTTGAACACAACTGTAACACTAGGTGTAATCAATAAATAACATGATAAAACTCATTTATTCTGAATCGACTGTGAATCTTTCAGATTCAATAAACACTCTCGTTTCTGCTTCTTCGATACATAAATAACACTTTCACCGCACTTGGATTATAAAACAAAGACATGAAGTGGACACAACAGGAATCTCACTCACGACCATTGTGTTCTGAGACCGAGTCTCCGGTCACGGAACAATGTTTTTCATTATAACTAATTAGTTTGTTTATTTGTTAATATTTGGTTTTAAGTCGCTTTAACATTATTAAAGTTATGCCGCGATTTGCGACTCTCAACTACCCACAAGGGCTGGACAATTCAGGTAGAACCGTCGGCATTCCTTAAGTCAGTCGGAAGACTACATCTCATGAAAATCAAAATGTCGTCACCGAGATTTGAACCAACGTTGAAAGAGGCCATGTGATTTCAATTTCTTTACTAACCACAAGGCCTCCAAAATAACAAATTAACAATATACGCATTGTATAATCTAAAAGGAAACATAAAAGAAGATGCATATTGTAGGCTCGGCTTCCACCAACGTTCCTCTATTTCATAGAACATGACAACATGCAAAAACCAGTGTGTGGTCAATCAAATATAGAACTGGTACGGTTCAAGAAGACGCAGAATACAATTAAAAGAATGTTTGAACATTTTGTTAAAACACAAGCAAACTAACTCACCTGGTTTAAACAGCGAAATCGCCTTCAGACAAGCAAACTCGCCCGGGTCCACACCAATAGATTTAAATCGTGAAAATATTTCCTGTAGAGCTCGAACCTCCATAAACAGGGAGCCTGACTTGGACTGGTTCTGGTCCGTGTTTCCTAACAAGGGACACGACTCCATCGGCATTGACCATTGTATGGAACACAACAGGAAGAGTTCGCTCCACGTCTCCTCGAGTAATATAACCTGTCGGGAAGAACATTGGTTTTATATTTCGACTGCAGCCTGTATCAATTCCTATATTTGTGAGGAAACGTTAAATGATATGACATTAACCTGTTGCTTTGATAAGTCTTGATTGAATTTGGGTGTTCAAGCCTGTTCTAGCGGTCTCAATGTGCCTTTTACTGACACATTTTGTACATTATCAGTCCGATTTTGAAGAGCATCTGACTGCTTTTCGAAAGGAAGACCTTTGTTCAGTCATGAATGATGAGAGGAGTGAGCAATTATTGTATCCATAAAACAAATTCTACCATTCCAAGTTTCCGAGAGTATGATCTTTTAATTAATTTCACTAAGTTGCCTCGTTCGAATTATCTATTTAGAAGTATTCAAAAAACAAATACTCGATTGTCAATATCGATGGCAAAGACCATTGATAGCTGTCATTGACTCCAAAATTATCTTTCGTTTATTTGGTTAGAACTCGGGTTGAAAAAAGTTCCGACCAAAAGCATATAACGATACATAGGGTTCATATTCTTACCGCACAAACATATCCGCCTGCATTTCAAGGTTTGTAAATCAAGCCTTAGTAAATGGGTTAATCAACAACTTCAAATTGACCTTCTATGACTCACAATCGTCTGAAGATATTTGAAGAAAAATGTGGAAACGTAAGAAAGAATTCTCTAAACAAGCTGATCTATCCATTTCCCCACGATTTCTATCAATGTTATACATTAAAGTAAGTACAGAATTGTCGTCATTCTATCTTATCATTATTAACCAGTCACATAAACAGAGTAAACGAAATTTGGATATGATATCTTCAATGAATTGTCGTAACACAAAACCATCTTTATGCCTAAATAAAAGGCGTTGAAAAGGTTGAACATCGCAATAATCCCGCTATTGTTATTCCCAGTCCCCCGTCTTTTAGATCATTGTTTTGAAAATATGCATACACGTACAAAACAGCAAAACGACGATTATCTAGACCTCTGAAACCTGCTAGTTTCATCGTTACTAATAAACCATGCTTACCTGGTCGCGAAACGGCAGATTCGCAAACGACGGTAAATTTTTGGCCCACCGAACTGCCATAAACAGGAGCCTCGCTGAACATTCATACATACTCTCCTGACCGGAAAACGGGTACAGCGCATGCGTGTCACCATAGCTACCGTAGTGCGATGTTTGGTGCACCCGGTCTGTATCCATACTCGTGACGTCAATGTCGTCGTGACCTGTAGTGGCGGAGAAGGGTAAAGACCGGTACGTTTTTTTTATTTTATCTTTTAAATCAACATTTTGTTTATATACATAATTACCGCTTTCTCTTTGCCAAAAACAGTTCCTATCAGTATCATTTATACATTAAAATGTCTTTTCAAAATGTTATAAATTTCACATTACATGGGTTGTCAGTTGGACAAATCACAACTAACTTTTTCAGTATTTCGTTTTGACGAACTTCGAAAACTTCCATTCCCATAAACATGGTAGACACCCTGCCCACATACCTTGGATCACTCATTTAAAAGCTTAAGTACCCAACTTTATAAACCGTTATAATTTTGGTTAACCATTACCTAAAGTGAAAAATGACCACTTATTAGAACCGCACTTCATATGTAAAATGTATAAGAAACGTCCTAACATATTGTGCTTTGAAAGTACATTTAAAAAGAAAGAGATAGTTGATTCGTGCCTTTACCAATCAGTTTTGGACGGGGTAAAGAAGCAAATTGATAATCTAACCCTATGAAACCCTTAGAAATAAAGACTAGTTCAGGCTCTTACCATCCGAATCATTTTCTGTTTTGGTACCCAGTTCACCGGAAATCATGCCTGTCATAAACCTGTGATTGGCTGCCGGGCTAAAGGCCGGATGTGTGGCGGAAACAGTCGCGTGTGACGTCATCGAATGGTCCAATCCCGCGTCCAGATGCTCTTGTCGTATCTGGGCAGTGTTCCGAGGTTGGCGCTCGTTTTGTACAGCTAAAATGTAGGAATTGATTACGTTAATTATATTGGGTTTTACGTCGTGTCCACAGTTTATTTGCGATACCAGGATCTTTTTTGTTTGCTATACTGCGAACAACGAACGACCAAGCTGGAAAACGGAAATCGGCATTCTGGTATGGAGCCAAGGTAACGCTTTATTAACGCTTAGAACTTGCGTAAGTTCAATATGTCATTCAATTTAATTTCAATATCGAGAAAAGTTATATATAACAAAGTAACGTATCATTAGATTTGTCTCGACATCGACCAATGGTGTGTTTAATTGCAATAAATTACCGTTGTTTAGGACAACATTCATGTAAATACATTTTAATTTACGTAAATATCCTCATTGAGTAAAGTGCTACCTAGGATACTTATTCAAACGAAATACTTGCAAACTGCAGACATGCTGGTCTCGAAATTTGAACCCATACGGTGAGCGGGTCTTGTGATCCTAAGGCCGGTGCACTAAACACTAGACCACTAAGGCCCCGTGAAAGATGTCTAAGCATTAAACAGGTAGATATTCTAAAAACCGATTACCAAAAGAAGAAAGAACTTGTTTATTATGCAATTCCACTGACGTCGAAGATGAATATCACTTAATATATATTTGTCAATGTTTTGCAAGCATCAGACAAAAGTATATTAAGAAAAAGTACTACATTAGACCTTAATTTTATAAATTTACTATTCTATTACAGACCTTTCAGAAAGATGAACTAATTAAGCTATGTTTGTTTATTAAAGAGACTCTTACAAAAAGGAATGCTCTTTTGAATACTGACTCATGATTATGTATATGTTTACCTCCAAAGATAACAAAGATAACAACTTAATATTTTTTTTTTCTTTTCATAACTATTTCTTGTAACTGTCAGGATATGTTTGTCACGTTGACATCAAATTGTACTTTATATATGTTGTAGATGATGGACTTTGTACAAGTCTAAATAAAAGTCTGTTCTGTTCTGTTCTGTTCATTAAATTATCACCAATGGGCACACTTGGCGTCAATAGATTAAAATTGAGAATTTTTATTCAAATTCAATAGTTTCTTATTAGAACCGAATGAAGCAATAGGAGCCAATTCAGTTTCAGGGCTACCAGAAAGTGTGGTTTTCCGTACAAAAAATACAATTAGAATAATCGATGAAAGCATTTCACAGACTATAGAACAATTTATACACAAGCAGAGTTAAATGAATTTATCATTTGATATACTGTATACCAAAATAACAGAAATAAGAGAGTTTTCGCAGCGATATAACTTGAAATTGTTTTTAAGCAAAGATTACCCTTAATAAAGATAAATCATTGAAAGCGTATTATGTAAGATTGTTGTATTTGCAGCGTATAAAACAAAAGTAATACATTGAATACCATCTTTGTTCATTCCCAGCTGGATGCACTTTTTGAGTCTGCAAGCCTGACACTGGTTCCTGTGTGCTTTATCCACCATACAAAGACCGGTACCAGCCTGACATCTGTAATAGTAAGACATATAGTGTTCATGATAAGCGTGTTTTTGATAATGCATATGTCTCATTCCCCCATTTGGGAATTTTGTGACTGACGTTATAAATCAATTGAATAGTTTGGAACGGTTCACACATCACGAGTTTCGCGTGGATTTGAACAAGGTAAATGTGGGATCACAATAACAATCTAAGGTTCAAGTTCAACAATCGTGCATCATTGCAAATTTGTTTCATATAATAATTATTTTTTTAACCTTTTGAAACACATTGCATAGAAAATGAAATTAAGAAAAAAATACACACCGTATTGCATTAGAGAAGATGATTTGGTAAATAGATCCTTTACCCTTATAGTGCTGGAAGCGATTGTATGCTTATGCAAACAGGTTTTATCAAGGCCAGCCGCCAAGTAAATTGGCGGCTGGTCTTTTACATTACCTGTTTGCTTCTCTGAGTATCTTTCCTCATCAAAATTAACCAGTTATCTAAGGTTATGAAAAGCAGACGACAAAAATATTTTTTTTTTCATAAAACTACCCAGCATTCTAAGGGTTAAAAGAATTCAGTCTTGAATTTTCTATTGAATGTTATAAGAAAATCGGTTCACCATACATTCTCAAACGCCGCTCCTTTTATCTATGTAAATAATGTCTTTATTCTTTTATCAGTGGTTTCAGCACTTTTATTTATTTCAAGATTGAGCTGCTTATTAATCCGTTCTTTATCTAATCGAAGGGGACATTCAAATTCTTAAAATATAGTTTTAATCATGTGCAATAGTGCAAATATGCACTCCTGACTTATTTTCAATCTAAAATTTGTTTTAACCTTGCATTATAAAAGTATTAGTAAACTCAATCTTGATTTTACGTTGTAATTATCATTTATTTGTAATGTATGTTTTATGTTAATAATTGTCTCTTATAATTCAAAATTGAATGGCCATATGCATATATTTTAATGTTTTTAGGCTATGTATATGCTTTTATATGTATAGAAATGTATATGTATATGGATGAGACATTAATAAAGATTATATATATATATATACATACCGATATATTCATGAAATGCTAGCCGAGGGGTGATATGCAGAGATTAGACTTAAATGTTTAAATATTTTTATATAAGGCCAAATATGTACAAATTCATAACACTTTTAAATATTAACAATATATAACATCTTATCAATTTAGCAAATTTATAAAGGAAGCATTTGTATTAAGAGCTAGTAGTATGAACAACATTGATGCCTCAAGGTTACAGAGTATAACCATATAATGTATGTCGATATGCGGGGTTACTCTTCCAGTAGCTACTTAAACAAAAGTAGAATTAAATAGTGTAAATTTGTTTTTTGATATTTCAAAAGTAAATGCCATATCTTTTTTTATTTTTATTACATACGCTTTATATTATTGTTCATTTGTATCTATATTTGTGACAAGAAACTGTATAGTTTACGTTTTGAATAAAATATTGCCATTGTCGTTAAAGGGGACGATCGACGTCAAAAGGGTGATAAAGACAGCATGGGAGGAATGAACATAACAATACGTTGTTGAGGGATTTGGACATTTATTTTAAATGTCGTAAGCTTATATGATATCAAACAAACTACATGTATTACATTCAAACCACTTAACATACCGGTATATAAGTTTTCTCCGGACACTCCTCTTGAAGAATCCACTACACCCGTTACAGGCGAGGATACCGTAATGTTTCCCGCTCGATGTGTCCCCGCAGACGACACACAGGAGACCAGGGGACTGGCGCTTACAGTGCCCGGATGTGGGCGAGTCTGCATGCGTAGGAACTGACACAATGACGTCAGAGGAAGTGGCAATCATGTTGGATATCTTCAGGGGGGACGGGCAGGGCGTGTACTCCGGGGAATCGGTCATGTGACTCTCTGGAAACAAAACAATAGAAATATTAGAATCTATATTTTTTTCATAACTTTGCTCTTTATTAAATGGCTTTAAGGTGCGTGTTCACATATTTAAGGAGAGTAAAATATCGAAAGTTTATTTAAAACTGTGTAGTAGCCGCACTGTTGCATGAGGCATACTGAAGTAATACCCATTGGAGGTATAATCAGTTCATATTTATGTAGCTATTTTTCATTTAATGTTATTCCGATATACCAAAACAGTATCATTTCAACGACATTTTACCATACGTATCTCATGTGTGAAAAAGCTCCTTCAAGATGAAGCTGCAGCAGAAACTTAAAGTAGCATAATGTAGCAAAGACTAGTTTTGGATGATTCCGCGAAAAGTGGAACATTTACGCCTGCTATGTTTGTAAAGATGTCGGCTATGTCTTCGGACACGTTTGCAGACGTTAAAATCGTTCGATCGATATGTCATGTATTAGATACAGATGTACTGCATCCACACTCCATTAGGACATCAAACGAAAGTTGATCCAGGAATGAATCTTTCGTCTAGACTTTTATACCACAATCAGAAAACGATATTGTTTCAACGGCTTTTTATTTTATTTTGAGTTGAGAATCGACTCATGTGTGAACAAGCACCTTCACTGGTTAATTGCAGCAGAATTTCGAGGTAGTATAAACTAAGGTAGTATAGACAAATAACTGTTGATTCTGTTTCAAGTCGAAAAAACAAGCGCTTCTGATGTTTGCAAATGTATCGAAACTGGTTTCGGATATTCTTTGCGGATAACGTGAGCGGTCTCTGAAATGTTGTGTAATAGTTTCATGTCCATTTCGACATCAAACAAAACTTGATCAAGGAATGAGTCTTAAACTCAGTAGATCATGAAATAGAGACCACAAGAAAACCCACAACTATTTCTTTAGCAATGTTTGTAACCACATTCATGAATGTTAGGTGCAAGTACCTATTTTAAGCTCATTGTCGAAACACATGAAAGACGCTTCTCCTTTTGAGTTCTGCAAATCGCCAGCCAATGCATCTCTCCATCCATGTAAAATTCATAAGAAATGCAAAATCCTATTCTAAGACATAGAGTATGCTACTAAATGTTCTTTTCAAAAGATTCTAGATGCAATAGTGTTGTCTGCACATGGTCAAAATCGAATACCGTCGTGTTAAGCAAAGAGCTGACGAAATAAATTCCATTTCGCGTAATTGTGTTACGTTGTGTTTCTATATAATAAATATGAAAGCAAATTAGGTGCCGGCGGGCTTTTAAAACACAAGATTTGTCCGAGTTATTGAGTGCTTTGCTTTTAAAATCAACAATCAATTAGCGAATTTCACAGAAAACTTTAAGACGTCTCTTGACTTGACGCATCTTTTTCTTCTCATTTCAATGAAGTGATAGTGCATTTTATTCGAACAGAAACGTTTTTCTTTCGGTCTGTGTGGCTTTAAAACCTTAAATAGAAAACATCATTTCTCGAAGATGGTCAAGCAAAATGTTTTACTCACTGATTTGTCTTTCAATGGCTATGGATAAGTGTTGCAATAGGATAAACGTTAAGTTTATTAAAAGTATAGAATAATCAAATGATTGATTAAGAAAGACATATCAAAAGAGATAGCTGCTAATGTTATCTCGAATGAGCGGCGAACGTGATAAGAACATGCTGGAGATCAGCAAGAATATGGCAGCTTTAATCAATAACTGGTTACGGCATAAAATTCAAATCCATCATTCCGAAAAAACTGATAATTAAAACCCCGCTACTCGGTACCGTATCTTCTTGTCATTTACTTATAAAAAAACCGGAATACATATGAAGGAAGAGTTTAAAAAAATTATTCCAAATTTCACATTCCCAAAAGCTGTGTAAGTTCAAATAACATTCCCTCTTTTTTTACTTTTTTTATATTGAAAAGGGCCATATTTCAAACAACATAAACTACTTGAACATAAATGTTCTATTTCTGCATGGGATGCTTAAGTGAATCCATTTAAGATACACGTAATGTGTGTTCTTTGAATAGGTTAATTATACATAGAATAATTAATAATACATTGACGGTGCACGCGCATACACTATTTTCTCTGCGCCATTCTTTGTCATCCTTTGAAGTCGGCTGCTCATTCCAACTTACATAAACGATTTAAACACGCACGTATACATACAACCACCGACATGCCAACATTTGTAAACATTCCTCGACGTAAAGAATCACTATGGCTAACAATGATTAAGAATGACTATCTTATAAAATGAACTTTCAATATTTTTCAAAATTGAATGTCTTCAACAGACTTAAAAAACACAGATTACATAAAGCTCAGCATTTTTTTTTATAAAAACACAGGTTTTAAACAGTGTGTTGAATGTGGTTATCTATCGAGTGCCAATAATTGTATAAACGGTCTTTGTGACGTTTGTTAATCACAGATCACAATTTGTGAGATAGTTCTTTTTTAAGAACACATTAAAACAGGAAGTGTAATTGTTGACAAAATACCTTGATTAAAATACATTTAAGCAGTATATACAGTATTTACTAATAAACTAGCTATGTAATAAGAGTATACGGTTTGTAATGGTGCCTGGTCTCTTCTTATTGGTTGGATTACCTGCCCCTTTACATGTGCAAAGTTGCTATAGTTCAACGGGAACCAGACTATTGCGCCTTAAAGCTCTCTTTGCTTGTCGGATTGTGTGACAAGTAGACTTGCGAATGAACGTAGCTTTTGATCAATCATTCATGACAAACAATTATCCCTGTAAATCCTGGAGACTCTTGATTATACGATCATCAACGTTCGACGTGGAACAGGGACACACACGTAGTGAGTTCCTCTGTACGTACAGCCACGGACAGCCGTCCAACTTCATATCATCAAGTTATAATAATCACATGGGAAAGCAGTCTGTAACTTGGGAAGGAAAAAGTGAATAACTTTTGATGAAATACAAGGCGCATTGATAGGATCACTTATCCCTGCTACGTTATGCATGCCTTATGATTACATGTACTAAGTATTGATTTTGTAATGGCTATGGATATGTCTTGGGCTATATGATGCTAAATAAAAATTAAATAGGGTAACACCTAACTGAAATAATGGTATATGCAGTGTTTAACATGCTTTCCAAACCCACAGGGATTTGTAGTCAGGGTACTCTTAGGGGGTAACGGCTATGTATACATAGGCATTAGCCGCTAAGAGTACCCTGACTTCGAATCCCTGTGATCAAACCCCGATTTCAATCGGTGTAACAGTTCATCACTGTCAATCCTTGAATATCCCTTTAATTTAAACCTCAATATCAAACAATTGGTATACATATACAGTACTGGTATAAAGAGAACCGCATCATAAACTATCGGACTGCATGACACCTCTAACGAATGGTCAGACATTTACATATACTTATTCCGTCTTGAATGGTACTTTTCGCTTGTTGGGATTTGATAAGAAAAAAGTAGCAGAAGTAGAAATACATAAATATAATACTTTGAAGACAGTGCCAAGCAATTTATTTATAAAAGTGGGTAGGAGATATTTAGAACAAGAGGCAACAGTCTGGAAATCTATGCCATGGAATTGCTGTATTTTAGTTGTCTACAAAAGAAATTTAATGGTTTTGTATTTGCTATAACCCGTCATGAAATTCAAAATGTTTGTCATGGCAAGGCTATGTCATGCTTAGAACACGATAAATAAAGATAATTTTCACCAAAATGATCCTTGAATATTTCTGTTTTTCTCAATATCATGAAACGCTATATTGAAATCCTATTCTGGTTTGCAATGGGTTACATGTTGTAGAAAATCGGTTGTCAAGAAAAAAATGTTATGCCAGTAAAAAAAGAATAACTGATACACCTAGCAGAAAATTTCTTGTACGGTACACGTATTTCGGACAAGAAATACTTAATACAGCAACCAAGTCTCCTTTATTGGTGTGCGGCTATTTTATATTTGAACGCAGGATGCTACACCGGTAATTGGTGATTCAAATAAGAAATAAATTCTTTAGAAAGGAAATCATTTCATATCTTTGACAAAGCGGTAACGTGTATTGTCTCGATTAATCAAACAGACGTGACATTCTATAATTACCACCCTATTGCAGACGAGTTTAAGACTATTTTTATACAACAGACGACATTTAAAGACATTTCGACAATAGCAGATTATGCTGAAAGTGAAAGAAATTTTCTTTTGTCAAATGTGATTAATAAAATTGAAACAGCAATGAATTCATACTTGTTAAATCTCTTTGTAAATTTGATTCTAATGTCGTTTGTCGAAAAATAATTCGAGACAAGAAAGGGTTGCATGAAACCTCAAATGATAGACATCTCCAATACTTCAACACAAATTGCAGCCCGTTACGAACCTCTCAACTCGTTCAAAGAATTGTGGATGTATTAAAAGTATCCAAATTGAGTAGAATTCGATATGATGGGTCCGGTCCTTTCGCTCATTTCAACAATATTTCTGTGATTCCCGGCTGCCCTCAAACCCAGCCTTGTAAACGGTAGTTCCTAAACAGGCATCTCAATATCTTTACAAAGCCATTGACTTCTTTCCCATAAGAACATACCAGTAAATTGTCAGAAGTGACAGTCGAATAAAACATATTGTATCGACTAAATTAAGCGTAGGCAAGAATTTTGACCGAGTAAAGCTTTAAACTGTTAGTGTATTTGATTGTATGGGCCTATAACAGTATTTCAGTAATTTTTCCAAGGATTTTATGTCTAAATTGGAAATAATGCAATCGAGTTATTAATGTAATGCGTTGTCTTCTATGTGTTGAAAGACAAATAGATATCTCAGTTTGCTGCATATCTTATGTCTTGTATTTAGCTGCCATACACCAATGCGTTATACATGTCGATTTTAGGCAGGCAAACCAACAAGTTCCGTATAATAAACTGCCAATTAAGGAAGCCGGATGGTTATTGTGCGGAGGTTTATTTCCGATGATTACGAAATGTTTAACGGACGTAAAGAAAAGATATGAGAGAACGGCTTATTTTTCCGATATAAAAATCACGAGTTCGTTAGGAAAACACCTGCCTGCGACATTATGTTAACAATATGATATTTAATGGTTTGCGGTCTCGCTTTTCAATTGTCGGCTCACCTGATTGGCTACCTCTTTATGTCGTCTTAACCCATTGCCAAACAATAGCAACATTTGACCAGTTTGATGCAGACGACTCTGGGAAACATTGTGGGAAAAGGAGACATTGCTCCTAACAAGCAATTTCCCCTTTATCCACAATGTCTTCTGCCCTACCAGAAGATTATTTATCAATTCCATCACATACTGAAATGTCGTCTTCAAAACTTTTTCAATTTGGGACAGTCTAAAATTTGGTGGTTATCAAAGGGTTGATAAAGCATTCCAGAAAAATATCTCGGATAATGGATATGCATCTAACAGCACATGTGACAATGCATTGTGGGTATAAAGGCAGGCAGCATATTTATTCCAGAAGCATACAAGAAAATTCTGGTATCTGATTGGTTAATTTTCGGAAACCAAATTAACAGATCGAATATTGACCAATCAGAAACTCAGAAACGCTATTGCACTGTTTTCTTTCCAAGCCTGGTTCCCTAGTCCGTCACTAGTGACGAGTTACAAGGCAGGGTACCTGTTTAGATCAATCGACGCAATATTTGATTGGATATCAGGCCGGAACTGGTCTTTAAACACCGTATCATATTTAATGGCCGCTTTAATGGTCCACCTTGCCCAAACCCACATGATTATGCCTCGCTTCACTGAGTCCAGCCATTTTTCAGTTTATTAATTATTCACGAGACACTGTAATCAAACCGATCTATAGCTTCCCATCGTTTACCCTTGGTGGTCTAGACGCGATCTCTTGCTCGTTTATTTGAAGAAAAACACTTCTTACTCTCTAGCTTTTCATTAACTAACTGGTCTTCATTAGAAAGATTAACCGTGTAAATTATACTAAGAAATGCAAAGATATAACGGCTGATGTTACTTATCTGGAATTCTGTTCAAAGCACTGTT
Organism: Cerastoderma edule; assembly: GCA_947846245.1. Taxonomy (NCBI): domain Eukaryota; kingdom Metazoa; phylum Mollusca; class Bivalvia; order Cardiida; family Cardiidae; genus Cerastoderma; species Cerastoderma edule. The sequence goes on along the minus strand of OX401412.1, from coordinate 4,354,335 downwards.
CATTATAAACTTATCATGCAAAATTCAGTGAATTAATAAAGTGCTGAGATTTGTCGAAAAGCGTCTTTGAAAAGAATTTATAAAATTTATTCTTGAAAGGAAGTTAAAGTAGATTGTATACAATAAGGAAACATCGACAGCTTCAATCTGTAAACAAACATTTTCACAATCCTCTTCATAATCGTTTATATGTTTTTGGGGTTATTTGCTTTTGTAACATTACTTTACCAATGATCTTAGTTAACTATTGTTTTATACATTATCATTTGAACGTACTTCAAACAAAAGATTTCATAGACAATTGCGACAAAAAGGAAATATGCCCATGTTGATCATTGTTCTTTATATTTTAGTTTTTTTTTTGTCCAAGCATCATATAACCCAAATAAGCTGTACAACTTCAATATGGGTTGCTTTACGTGCGAGCAATCAGATATTTAACTGAACATTAAAACCATTCAGAACCATGCGGTTTGTTTCCCATGTTATCTTTTATCTTATTTTGATAGCCACCATCAATAACCATTGCTGATTGGCTATTGCTTTATTCCTTAATTGGGGTTTCTCATCACAAAATTATTTTTATCAGTGTCCACAAAAAGCTAGACTGTATTTGACAATAAAGACATCACCGAACGGTTATGTATGGATATCATAAGTTGTAACGAATTGCATGTATCATCAATATTTCAGATAAACAATGACTTTCCTGAGCCTATTCACTTCTAGAACAGGGCTGTGAAGTATCTTGTCAAGGGAACCACCCATAAACAAACGGCACTGGTGATGATTGAATCAGGTGCCCCGGGTTGCGAGTCCAGCATCATATCAATAGAGCCATGTTTGATCCTAGCAATGTAAGGATATACGTTAAGTAAGGAAAATGTATAACGTAGCAATAACGAACATTAAGTACACTGAACTGTTTAAAACGGTATTGACATCGTTTATCGCGTGTGGAATATCCATTAAAACCAATTACTAAGTCACAGATGACTTGGATAAGTTCTTTTCGTAGTATTTAGCTCGAAATGATAAAACGAAATTGCTGCTGTGCATCACAATCTGTATTTATACGTTTTACGAAGAATTGTATCCAGACCATATATTTTGTACTCAAACCTCAAGTTTTACTTTAGTCACAAGAGTTTTTACTCCAACTAAACATATTTCTTACTCAAATCTTAAGATCTGTACCTTTACTAAGTGTTTTGTACTTTGGCCAAAAGTTTTGCACTTGAAACACAATGTATGCACTCTTACAAAAGAGCTTGTACTGTTACAACAGGTAATGTACTCTTACCACAAGTCACGTGTTCTTACCATCAGTTGTGTTCTCTAACAATCAGTTTCGTTGCCTAGCAACAAGTTCCGTACTCCTATAACACGTTTTGTATATATGTTTACAACAAGTATTTCACTCTAACAACATGAGTTGTACTCAAGCAACAGTTATTGTACTCTAACAGAATATTTTATTCGTTTGATTTATGATTTATCTAATTTTAAAACAAACTGTTTTCTATAACCTTAAGTTTTATATTCTTAACAAAAGTTTTGAACTCTAACAAGCCTTGAAGTCAAACAACAAATTACTTTAATTACAAGTTGTGTAATTTAAACAAGTTTTATTTTCTAATCAGAAGTTGTTTACTTCAACCAAATGTTCTTGTCTTCTTACAAGAAGATGTGTGCTCTTATCAGAGTTTTTGTACTCTACAACAAGTGTTGTAGTACAAACACAAGTCCTATTAAGAACAATTTATGATAACAGTGAGCAACGAATGTACACTTTCAACGAGTCTGTTTGGTGCTTACTTCAACGCTTGGTGCTGTAACCATTCGACAGACTAACCCATACATGCAATTAATTGTAGATAAATTATTCCCATACGTAAACGATCCTTTTTTTCCAAATTTTTCCTGTACATTAATTGAGCAGCTATTAGATTTAAAAATAGTCAAATTTAGGTTAGCCAATGAAATTCAATCAATTTTTACATATAAAACAAACTAAACGCATGTTAAATTTTCAATACAAATTCTGGTTTCTGATTGTTCAATAGTCGACTGAGTCGACTATTGACCAATGAGAAACCAGAATTTAGGAATATATCTTTAGTTTAAGCACTTATTAGAGAATCTATAAGAATCCATATGATCAATGGCCTAGTTAGCAATCAAAGTTTCCAAACCTGGACTAAAAGCAACTCCATGATTACATTGTTTATTGTCATTTTCTCAGTATGTGCCTTATATACTCTGTCTTTACTTACTTTGTAAATCGTCCTGTATGGAGGAAATAAAAAAACACCCAGTTAAGCACTAGTTAGAGAATCAATTTGATCAAAGGGTGTAATAAGCAATCAAAGTTTCCAAAACTTGACTATAATTAACTGCATGAGTAAAGGGTAAACCGAAAAAAGGACCGTCTTTCAGGAAGGATTTCCATTCGCGCTTCACCAACGTGAAAGATGAATTCGGCATGATTTAATTTACGGCGCGAAAATCAAATATGTCTTTTATTGACGCGATGGAAACCTGGTTATCTCTAACCCACCATCTAATTTAGGCAAACACCATTTTCCCCATTGTGTACGTTAATGACGGACGATAACTACGTTAAAGTATCATCAGTTATAAGGCGATTCAGCAATGCGGGCGTCCTTCGCTTGTCTCTGAATAGGGCGGAATTTCGGAGAACTTTACACGGGAAAATGAAAAAGAAAAAACCCTTAAAAACAAACATCTATGTTCCATTTCTGAAAAAGCATACAAAGGCATACATTGAATTTTCATTTCGGTGCTTGATTAATGCAAAGTGTCCTTGGTTTCGCTTTTCTTATGTAATATACTAAAGTTGTCGCATCTGAATAATAGTATATGGTGTAATGTTAAGCGAAGCCCTTTGGTTTATCTATTATGAAAGCTGAAAGAAATATCATACATCACTTCTGATAAAATACCGAGAAAAATTAAATGTTGCTCGGCTACCCTAATATTTCAAGTTTTCGATTGGAATACATACAATCAAAAGTAAAGAGAGGTCAAAGCAAATGATTGATAAATAAACTCAACCGCAAACTTTAGCTACCAAATAATCAAGGGGTAAGGGTTTGACAGAGGGAAGATTCCTCAGAATTGATGCCTAATGACATTTTCCCAGAATTGCCTTTTTGATAGGCCTTTGCATCGTGGACGGTTGAAGGTCGTTTCGTCACGGCTCGCGCTCTAACCTCGCTACTTTTATAACCAGCCTTCGCTGCATTAAATGGGACATTGGGGAAACAGCGTTAAGTTTCGTTTAAAATCAGCCTGTCATAAAAAAAACAACTTGGAACGCATGTTTCTAAACCCATTACCAAACAACAACGCCATTTGATCAGTTCTTTGCAGACGACTCTGGAAAACATTGTGTGAAAAGGAGAAATTGCTCGTAAAGAGCAATTTCTCCTTTTTACCACAATGTTTTCTGCCCTATCAGAAATAATTATTTTCAATTTCATCACATTTTGAAATGTCGTCAGCAAACTATTTCAATTTGGGACAGTCATAAATTTGGCGTTGTGTAAAGGTTTAAATCAGTCGAGATACAAGTTTTTTGCAAAGGGTTTCAATCACTTGCTATTATGCATCATGGATCTATGCAAAGTTGCAGAGTGAGCCCGATGCTAACATTAATTGAGCATACCATCGCCTCGGTCTGGGTACTACTCTCTTGTTATAAAAGCATTTTCCTTAACTAGAAATATTAAAACTGATATTGGTCACGCCTTCATCGCTCTTATGTCGTTTTGAATTATAGAGCAGTACGGAAAGAGTGTATACAGAGCGACTACAGAGTTTGCTATTTGATATCATTAAAACCTATAACTTTGCGATGATACTGCATGATGTCGTTTGGAATTTGGATTCAGAAAATAGTTGTGACATGTCTTTCCATCGGGTTCTTAGTCCTAAACAGAACGAAGACATTTTTTAATTACTATGCTTTCTTTCTTTATTTAAAATAAAACGTAGAGAGAATACTTGTCTCTATTAAATCTATTTATTGACGTTGAACGTTGTTAATACTCTTAGTCTTGAATATAGACATTTCAATTTCATGATGTTTTTTATATAACTTTTAAGTTTATAGAAAGTTTAATCAATGTCGAATAGAATAAGACATTTCCAATAAAACCAACGCCAACGGTTAGAAATATTCTATTGTAAAACCACCGATTCGATTCATTCGATTCGTTCCTAAAAGGAACTGATGTGATTTTGAGTAGGAGAATTAACAGGAATTCACCTGATCACAGACCACAAGAGCACTCGAGGGATTCCGTCAGGACACAAGCCCCCTTCTCGTCTCATTCGAAATAGAATCAATTGGCTAATTACCACAAATTAGATTTTCCAGGCATAAAAGGTTACATCCAGCGAAGCGGCGGAGTCGAAGAATTGGGGAAAGTAATGGTATTATTCCGCTCCTGCCTAAGATCTGGTGTCAAGGAGCTGCTAATCAGCGGAAGTAAATTGGTCTCCGTCCCTTTACTCCATTCAGGGGTTTCTTGTGGATCTCTGAAAGGTGCTTGGTCACAGATGAGACATAGACATTAACAATTTGATATAGACATAGACATAGACATTTTATTTCAAGTACCTAGGCCACCGGCCCATTATACAGATTAAGTCAATGTAGTTTATATACGTTCAATAGAGATTGCGTAAATGAACATACACTTATTAAATAAAACCTATTTGACGATAAACTGTATAGTTAAAGTCAATAGAGAGTTCTTGTTCTTCACGCATATTTCTTGTAAAACCTTTGCCCTTGTTGGAAAAAATACAGCAAGAAATTAGAAGTCGTGTGAACAACGTTTAATTTATCATTTCTTATAAATGAAAAAAATAAACATTGAAGAGTTTTGTTTTCTTAACCAAAAATAAGACAAACTTTGATGTCAAAATTGGGTTTCTTAAGAACTATACAAAGCCTGACAGTTGTACAATACTTAATTTTGACGCAATTACTACAGACAGATCAATAAACCACTATGACAAAGAGATATATTTCTTGAAATGAGAATTGTTTCAAAATTTCATTTCAAATGTTTTATCGTTTCATATTGCTATTGGTTTGGATATGCCACGAAGAGGAATAACCAAAGCTTGACTTTATTGCATAACATAACATATATATATCATAACGTATTTCATCAAAGAACACCAAACACCTAGAATCATAGCTAACTAATGTCTAAATAAATGATATTTATTGAATAAGAACGCAGTACATATCATCAAATCATAAATGGGACTTAGAAATACGTGTTCTATATCTTGAATAGTCAGAGACATAAATTCAAACATATCAAATGCATTTGTCCAGGAATAATTTATTTAATATAACACTTCACACGCACTTAAAGTAAACCATTTAAACAACACCGTTTTTGTTCCAAATTTAATCCAGTTGGCTATTGAGTTTCAGGTTTATGTTTTCGCAGAATACGTTGTAAGAATGAGAGAAATTATGTGCAGCGAGCAACTCTATTACATTATCTGTACATCAACTCATTTAAATATTTCATTGATATGCACATCAATATCAACACAAATATCAACGCAATCAAACGTAATCGTAATGATAATAGTCCATATCTTTCTCGAGTATCATTTATGTAGCCAAAAAAAATGGATAGTTATTGATATATTTAAAAAAAAATAATTCACAATCGAAAGGGTTGAAAGGATTTTTTCGGAAATCAGATTCATTTTCACGATTTTCTATGGGGCTTTACGTCAATATTTAAGAGACGGTTTAATTCGTAGAATTGTGCAAGATAAATTACTTTTACAAAGTGTATTAGACATTTTGTCAAAGGTTATTCTTTATCATCTCAAACTAATAGTTTGAAGACATTGATCAAAGTGAGGATATTAATTTGAAAGGTTCTTTAGTAGAACACTGTCATACATTTTGTCTATGCACATTTAAAAGGACAATGCGCTAGACAACCATAGAAGAAATTGTGACAAATGAAGGAATTTGTTGAAACGAACATTTCTCTCATTTTTCATATCGGTTTGAACCGATTTTTCAATGGATATATTTTTTTTTCATGAATATCTGCCGTTACTTTCTAAAACGTGAAATCACATGATCAGTCCAAGCAGCAATGTGACAGGTAAGCGAACCCAATCTCTTCCAGGGGGTGGGGTCCTTTTCAATCAGTTATGTAGATGGATCCCAAATATATTTGAGCGAGTTCTGAAGTCTTTAAAAGTGTTGCTAATAATCTATTAGTGCTTCTCAATGTTCAGCAAAGGCTCGTTTGTTTTTAAGTCGTTCTCTTTGTACACTAGTATTACCAATTTATAACAATCATCGTTATTTCCATATTACAGACGAACACTGCATGGCTGTATTTCATGATAAATTGGCATGAATACATATGTGTATATGTGTACCTAAATAAAAACATCGATCAGATATCTGTTTAAAACCTTTTTTTTGGAGAATGGATCATATACATGTATACACTTTTGATTTCATGCATCTCTTTGGCCAGTGGTTTTATGTCGAATGCATATGAAATATGCAAATTCAGATTGGTGTTGTTGTTGTTGTTGTTTTCATGAATAGACATGCTAACCTTAAACGAGCTGAAAGTCTTGTTTAGATTGGTCAAGCATTTACAAGTTGTTACACTTTTGGTCCTCACACGTCGATTTATAGTGGGCTTCAAAATGAATTTAACATACTGTTGACGCAACGTAAAGACCCGAATTAGACATTTAAAAGCTATTTTCACAGAGGAAATATTAAAATTATAGTTCATTTAAATCAAAACTCTTTAACACCTAAATGTGTTGTAATCAATCCCAAAGGATAGCCAATGGGTGCAAAAGACCGTTTACAGGAAATCTTTATCCACATCAATTCAAACGTGTTGCAACGGTTTTGAGATCCTCAGAATACAGGCTGTACATACTAAAATATACTGACACTTTCTGAATTATTTTGCTTCCAATGGCTATTTTTCGTTGCATATTTTGCGTCAAATAATAAATTGTATTGTTTTAACTCCATTTTATTGTGACTTTCAAATTTGCGTATGTGTGAATAAGCGGCTTTAACCTTTATAGTTCTGGAACCGACTTCATGCTTATGCAAACAGGCTGGCGGGTGGCCTGTATCTATTCAGTTTGCTACTCTGAATATCATTCCTCATCAACATTAAGCAGAAATTTACGGTTTCGAAAGGCGGACGACAGAAAAACATATCTTTATAAAATTACCCAGCATTCTAAGGGTTAACGATAATCTTTTTTGACCTTACACAACTTTCATTATGAGGTCATGGAACTTGGAACTTAAACAAAACCTTGCCCCTCGCTAACCCCTCTTGAAGACTACCTAAATCTGTCCCCCGATTAGCGACCAATTGATATTCCATGTCCATCTTTGATTCTTGTCTCCTTCATTCATCAAACGTCACTTGAGTGACAGGCGGCCTGAAACAAACATTCACCCCGGATTTTCCCCGGGGACTCCCGGTCTAAACAGCTCTCCCGGCGACGTCTTCATTAAGAGGAAATCTTATCAATTAGCCTTTTGTCTCCATGTGCTGGTCTTTTCTTTTTGCTTGTTTCTCATCCATTTCCTTCATGTATACGTCGTACTTGTTTTAAAGTGACTTATTGCTAGATTTTTGTTCTGGGAATATAACACATTCGGAATTGGATATTGAAAAATCAGGTCACTGAACGAAATACCATATTCTATTTATTTACTTCTAAGTTGCTGTAACCCCGTTTATTCTTTTGTCTTAATAATGTGAAGTTAGCCTTCCCGCCTATCAGTGCGTCTATGTGAAAGCCGGTTTATAAACACAGAATTTCACTTGATAAAAGCGCCCAGACGCTTCCAAAGATTAACGTATCATTGGTATCTCAAAATAGTCCGATCTATTCAAAGTTGAGCTCGTTGTTTACGAAATAAACCCATTTAAACAGGTTACAATACCATGAAAAAAACCACATAATCTATATCTTTTGAAGACGGTCAATAATATAGTTTTACATGTATGTTACTTTGGAAAACTGTTTTGTCATTTAATCAAATCCAAGTATGTGATTCAAGAGACCAAATACAAAAGACTCAATAAATTAAAAGACGGAAATGGTATATTCCCCATATGGGATTGTATAACTGTTTCAAATTAAAACCAACAGTCGTGGACGATCATGCAGTTTGAAAACTGGCATGTTTTCGGCGATATTGATTATTGAGTAGAAACAATGGTAACAATGGATGAAATTGCTCGTCAGGAAATATTTCTCATTTTGTCACAATGGTTTCCTAAGTGTTCTGCATGAGCGTCGATGTGAGAAAATATGAAGGAAATGTTTAGAATTATTTAGAATGTTACAAATTACCTTATAATTTAGGCCATGAATGTATCTTTATATATGGGTATTGTACCATTGGCATTGAACAATGATAACGCAACCGTTGTTGTATTACTTCAATGTCATCCATTGATGCCGCGTTTTAAGATTAACTTTTAGAAATTCCTCAATGAAACGATTCTTATGAATACTCATGGCAAAATATAAGTATATTACAACCATAAGCTAACGTCTATTGAACTGCTTGCAGATTTCCCCTATTTTGTCAACTTTGAAAGACTTATTTTTCGTCAATCTCTTTACTGGTAAAATGTATGTATTTGTTTAATTCTTGGGATTTTTTTTCCTTTTCTTTTATTCATCTATATATTCATTACTCTTCATCCATTGCCCTGTCTTTCTTTATTTAACTTTTCATTTCTAAACGTACATACATATTTGTTCTGTTTTTAACTGTGTGAATGCAATAGTTCCAGGCTTTATTCGGTTTGCAGATTCACTCGAACGCATTTTGGACACTCTCCTATTTGCGCGATTATAACACGAAAATGTTGAGACAACAACCCTAAATCTTTTAAGCGTTAAAAAGAACATGAATATTTCGCAAATGCATTTGCAGTCGCCTGTACAGACGCATACATTGGGCTGTACTTTTATAGTCACATTATTTTATCGATTGAAAGTCTAGACTATCTCGACGTGGATACCCAAACAAACATAATTCATCACCATTCAAAAGGAAACTTTTCAGTTGATCGTTTGTTTTGTCATGCGACCCGTTTGTTGACAGACACCTTAAATTTAATCTACTTCATTAAAATAGCCGAGGAATTGCTAAAAGGGTGCCCTAGAAACTCTCAGTAAGTGATTTCGGCCAAAGCTGTATGATATGTGAGGGACTTGTAATTATCTTAACTTAATACATAACTACAATGCAGAACTTTAGATTTATCTTTGACAAGAAATAAGTTGCATAACAATCGAAAAGTGTCGTCCCGAAATTTGTACTTGCATGTTGCATATTCTGATCCGGATTGAAGTTTTACGCCGATGTCCAAATGACCGTTTTTTGATGGCCTTGGCGGTAGAGCCGCTGAGTCAACAAAACATATCACATCTGTGTCCAGCGTCTTACAATGGTCACTTTAGTAAATTGAAATGTTGAAAATTAAAGATTTAATTAAATCACGCGTGATTCATGAATCTAGAAATCTTCTCTTGTGGTCAAAACAACCCTATACCTCATGTGGGCGTGATTTGAGCATCATAAGAATAATCTAGACTTACCGTTCACCGTTTTGGTATAGATTAAGGGCCTAAGCATGTGACTCCTCCGGGTTACAAACCGGAACAATCGTAAAGGATATCATTATGTTTACTCTATGATCTAAGTTTTTGATAACTTACATTTCCTCATGGTATAGAAAAAGAGAAGATGAACGTTACTGCCAATATAATATCTTCCTTCTTATGGGAAATAAAAAGTGGTCCGAGTTAAAACCAAGCAAAGTAAACCACTTATGTAGGGATATTTTCATTTTAAAGCATTCCGACAAAAATACTAAGAGACATCTTTTAAACTATCGGAATATTTTGTTTATGTCAAAATGCTTCGACACCAAAAGTGAATTGTTTGTTATGTCTTTCTTAATACCATGCATTCAAACTCGTCTGCTGTCGCTAACAAAAGTTTGTCTTCAGTTATTCTGTCATATCTAAATGTCTGTCAGTCGACATACAGTGTAACGGCCCATATTTCATAATAAAATATTCTTCGATTGTCAAATATATTTTTCGAGTGTACACTTTCTTTGAAACAATACTTTCCGTATATTTTCAAACGCAAGCTTTTAGAATCATGAGAATATGCAAATCTGCAATCGACCAAATCTTCATGTTTCACCCATTACCAAACGCCATATTTTAGACTTTCCCAAATTGAAAGAGTTTGAAGACGACATTTCAAAATGTGATGCATTTGGCAAATAATCTTCTGATAGGGTAGAAAACCTTGTGGGAAAAGGAGAAATTGCTCGTAACGAGCAATTTCTCATTTTCCTACAAGGTTTTCCAGAGTCGTCTGCAACAAAGTGGTTAAATGGCGTTATTGTTTGGTAAATGATAAAGATTAGAAGCAGAAAATGTGCACACGAGCCACCTTTCTTGTATAAATGTTCAACTGTCCAATAACCATGAGGGTTGTATCACATACATTCACATCATCATGGGTCTGTTCCAATTTGGTGTTAATATTCGTCTTTTGGCGGAGAGTTTAAACCTTTGATGGTCTATTATATACCCCCCTATTTTGTCAGACGGACTCGAGTGTCCAGATGTCCCCAAACCCCATTTAATTAACGATCGGTCGGTCTGAGTGGACACTCAGATGACCAGCGTACCGTAGCTAAGCAACTGCCGTTGCTACATATTTGACCTTTGGTTATGTGGGGTCAATAAGAGAGATAGTTCGTTCCCTTCTATGATTAGATGTTCTGAGGTTTTTAATTCGATGTCAAATATGTCTATTTAATGTTAATATATCTACAATAAAACGATTAAAAATCGGAAACAAATATTTTATTCTTTTCCAATACTACTTTCCAAATAACTCCCTTTTGAAAGAATTCTACTTTGACAAGTCACAAAGATTTATGCAAATTCGTACTTGGCGTTTGAAATGAACTTTGTTTCATGACGAAATATAAATGAACTCCGTTGACCTGGCGTTAAAACCATTGAAAAGCAGGCGAATTGATATAGCTTTGCAAGGAAAATCGTTGTTTCTGATATTTTTTCTTGAGTTTGTCCATTCAAATCTTAAATTAGTATTTTTATGATATTTGTGAAATTATTCTTTGCTTAGTCGAAAGGTATTTTAGTGGGTGTCAATAAAGTCAGTATATAATATATTAACCTATTACCAAACGCCAAATTTTCGACTGTCGTAAATTGAAAGAGTTTGCAGACGAAATTTCAAAATAAGATGAAATTGAAAAACAATATTCTGATAGGGCATAAACATTGTTGGAAAAGGAGATATTTCTGGAGAATTGAAATCGAGCTTTTTTCTCTCTCATTTTTTTGCCCATCTTTATCACAGTATACCTTGGAATCTTTTTTGTTGGTGAAAGATGTTGTATTTCGATTACCATGAAAGAGTATGCATACAATAAGTTCTACGCTCATACTTTAGGCAAATCAGCAAAAGGACTGCATTCAGATGGGATGCCATGTTAGTGCCTATCTGCATGCAACCCGTTTCGAGAAATAAATGGGTTCATGTGAGTTATTCTTCTATTATATTAACTTTTATGCATAAATACACATACGTATGTAGGTTAGACCTATTATGCAGGAGCAAAATATGTATTAATTTATATACATGTAGTAGAAACTAAGATAAATCATATATATTTAAATATCTTAAAATGTTTTACCTGATTTTATACTTGTACATAATTTAGGAAAATAAAAGAAGCCTTGCAGCTTCACCAAAAGAAAGAAAAAGGAATCGTGACAGAGAGACTGTTCACTGGCTTGGGTGTGGTTTGCTATTGTTAATTATTCATGGATCTACCAATGTGACATCGCAACTCAAAGATCAAACTCTCTTGGCGCTGTTTAATATTTCAGAGCGTGCGTGTTGTAGTATTGGGGAATTAAAACACATTAGAAAAAGTTCAATTCCATATACATGATTACTCTTTTACGCCAAATCAACAGTTTTAAAGCTAAATTACGACTTTCTCTGAGATGTGTGAGTGCTAGGCTAAGGTTAAGAAGTGTCTTATTAAAGAAAACTTTCACGACAACTTTTCTCCAAAGAGAGAATCGGCTTAAAATGCAATTAATTTGAATTAAATGAACTATTCTTTATTGATGCTTTATTCTCAGTATGTGGAATCCACAGTAGAAATCATTATGACAATATTATCAGGTTCCTCCTGATTTGCAATTTAGTTTTTGCCGCAATAGTTTGATCAACAAAATAGTTCAATTCATTGTTTTATCATCTGTTTTCTATTTCATTTTGAACATGTACTATATTCCTAGATAAGGGGAATATTAATACGTTCAGCTTTATTTGGATATAGCTTCACCATTTCTCATGTTGATCGGGCTAGCCGTTTTCTTAAATGTTCTTGACCAAACACACAGATATTGTTTTCTTGGTTTGATTTCTTTTTATCTCTATATATCGTAGAAGCGTCATTTGCTTCGAAAATATTTCCATTGGAACCCAAGTGCATGGTGCTACTGTTTGAATTGTTTAACCCATTACCAAACAATAACGACATTTAAACACTTTGTTACAGACAACTCTAAAAACATAGTGGGGAAAGGAGAAATAGCTCTTAACGAGAAATTTTCCTTTTCCCACAATATGTTCTGCCCTAAGAGGATTTTTTTCCCAGTTTCATCACATTGTCGTCTGCAAACTCTTTCAATTTGAGACAGTCGGAATTTTTCCCTTTAGTAAAGGGTTAAGAAACCATTTTGAGAAAAAAATGAATTCAGTCCTAATGAGCAATATCTCTCTTTATTGTAATTGCTTTTCTTACCTTCACAAAAAATAAAGTATATGCTTTCGGTTTATGTCATATCTTCAAATACTTTCTACCAACAAGAAATAAGATTTCAAATAAGGTGTAGGTTGAAGGGAATATTTCCTAGATCGATGCATGTGTTCAAATTGTTACCCGTTAGCCCATTATATTACGACGGGAATAATTGTCATTACAAATTAATTATTATGACAATAAATATCATTATTTGTTTTATTATTATTAATTGTCATAATAATTAATTTGTAATGATAACTATTCTGTAATGAATAACATAACATAATTTTACTCATCATTAAACATCAAAAACATGTTTATAGCTTAAAAAATATATTCATACATGTGTGAAGACGTATGTACATTTCATAATTTCTTAAAGTTTTCATGAAGTAATAATAGGAAAATCTGAGAGTAATATTTATATTAAAAACCATTTTCTTAAGAAATCACATGTATTCGTATCTTATTTTAAATGTACATATACAACGAAAGTATCACAATGTTTCCATGTCAGCCTTTCCTTTCATCTATCTCAAATCGCATTGTCTATGACCTTGAAATCTCACATACAATTACTTCTAAGGTATATTTTACAATTATAGATAGAAAAAATTGTCTTTATAGCTAACCTTATTTGATATGGTGAAGGCGATTGTGCGTGACTTCCAAAACCATTAACTTATGCTGAACTCTCGTGATTGTATCAATTGAGTTTGATGCTGTTGTCAACAACACTAGTATTTAGTAATGTCGCTGCATTTATCTACATTACCAATACATCAGGTATTTCCTCATGTTATTTTTAAACTATTATTTCAAAGGTATCCACATTTACTCCATATGACATTGTTTGTCAGTGGTGGTAGACGAGCAGATAATGTTACGACTTAAATAAGTCCATTTGCCTAACCAGGGCATCGTACACGGGATACCTGTACTCTAAAACGGCACCGACAATGTCTGATCCCTTGTGGACTTGTTTTTGTGTCGGACTAATAAAGAAACAACTTCATACATGTGAGAGTATACGCGTATACTAAGTCTCGAAATAAAAATCAAACAATAATTGCTGGTTTAAAATGAAAGCTCAACCTAAAGAAATGAAATACTTGTAAAAAGTATTTATTTGTTTTATGATATTGGGTAGAAACCATTGTGACAAATAGGATAAAATGCTCTTTATGAGCAATTCATCTTTATTATGACAGTAGTGATCAAACATCTTGCATTCACTGCTGACAATAGTGTCAATTAAGATTATGGGACAACGTAGACACGCGTATATCCACAGCCGGTGTCATCAAACCAAAAGAAAGTCGTGTTTATTGTCAGAGAAAGTAATTCAAGTTTCAAATCCACTCTTTACTTTTAGTCTTATCGAACGCAAGATCCGCAGCAAATTAAAACAAACTATTTGAGTGCTCAGTTTTCTTCAGTCGAATGGAATCACGAACGTTCGGTTGATTACAAGGCAAGCCAATCTGAGACAATTCATTTCTTTCAATTTGTGTGTAGTTGTTTTTTCTTAAGTTTCTATTTGAGTTTTTTTATTTTATCTTTTCTTTTTTAATATATAAAATGACATCATATCAGTTGAAACTGTAGAATTGATTGAAAACCCGACATTATTAAGGTTAAGAAGAAGTGTAAGGGTCCTGGTTCGAGACCCTTTTTGGCTAATTTTCCTCTCGGCGTTAGTCAATTTCAAAGGCGATCCTTTTCAATTCGACCTGTGTGGTGTAAAAACGACGGGCACTGTTTTAAGCGGTTATATTTGACATGTAGTGGTAAGAGCTGCTGCGTGATGAAGCTTAACAATTTGTTATTGTCTGACCTTACTGTCACGCGGCATGACATCGTCTCGTTTCAGTTTCGTCTGTCACGAGATAAAACATCCTCTCCATCACGTTTTAACTAAATTAGCTTAAATATTTTAAACGCAAGTTCTTATCTTTTACCTATTTCCTCTCGGTAACATAAATTGATACATCGTCATTCCCATGACGCTCACAAAATGTGGATAAATGAAAATACTCAGGATTGACCGCTTCTTGCAGGAATTAACCTCCAACTCATGTATTATGAGATCTACGCTTTACCCAGGACCGCTATTCACAATAGACAAAACTAATCCATCAGCGTAATTGATGTGTTCTACATAGTAAAAGTCGTTGTTAAATGCCGTAAATTTGGATCCAAAGGTCTTGGGTTCGAAAGCCGCTCTTCTTGCAATCCAAGTAACAGTTGACGAAGTGTTTTATAGCGTCACGAGATGTATACGACGACAGTTGTTAATCTTACGAAACATGACATTGACCAGTGAGCAGGGGTTTGTGTAGCACTTATTCAAGTATCAAGTTGATCTTTTCACATGGTCACCGTTTTACTAAACAACTTAGATAAAATATTTATTTAAGTCAAAACTTATAATCATGGATAATGTCTTAAAAGAAAGCACAATATGGCAATGTGACACGTCATTGGAAGCGTCTCGGAGAGACGATTTCCAATGATGTGTTACTTTGCAATATTCCTTAGCCCTTTATTAAAATAGGAGAGAATGTTGTGTTAAACCTACGCCAATTTTTAACATTAATGCTTTTAAAACGGTACCCATAAATATATGGGTCCATAGAAAGGGCGCCGTCTTCACGGCACGATGGTCGTGAGTTCGATTCCAATGAAAAGCTAGGTCTGCTTTACGAGTGTTTATAAATCCACATTGGACGACAATGTTATATAACTAGGAAGCAGAATAGAAAGGGACTGATAAAAGTTGTGAGAAATGATCAAACTTTTTATGTTAAACAAAATATATCAGTGGTGTTTATATAGCTAATACGTACGCAATTCGGCAATACACTTCGATTGGTCTTTGTGCAATATTTTTCAATCACAATATTTTATGTATAATACAATGCAAATACCCTACAAAATATATCAGCACAGTTATACATTTTTTATAGAAATAATCAAAAACATCAAGACATATGATGAATATATCTTGTAAAGAAAGGGCGGTGTCAAAATTCGTAAATATAAGTATCGAGTACAATTAGGCAGGTAACATAGGTATCAAGAAAATACTGTAGCGTTTAGAAATGAAAATAAAGCTGGTCGTTCAAGTATAATCGAATTCAACTTTACGTTATGGAAGAAAATAGGTAAATATTGCTGTTCTTTATACGATTTATCAAATATTGCAAAAATAATGAGGTTTAGAAAAACGTAAAAAAGAGAGATCGTATTAAAGATAATAGAAAAAAGATATGTGCAAGTGATGAACAATCTATTTTTTCTCTTTTGAAACAATACTTTTATTTATTTTTCCTCACTTCAAAAAGATATATTCATTAATCTAAAGTTCAAATCACGAATTTTGTTCGTTCAGTTTAGTTTAGATTTATTTATTTTATGTAGATTGTGAAACAAGTTCTCACAACTTAGATGTATCACTCCCAAGTCTGCTTTCCGAATGCACAACAAGTACTGGTGCCGAGTTATAGCTGTTTGTTTCATGACAGTTTTTGGAACTTTTCATACAGGTAAAATAGTATTTGAACCTTTCTATTGTCTAGAATAATTGTAACGAAGGGAGTAATTGATTTGCATGGGAAATTATTTCATTTTGTGATAATGCTTCTTTATTGTCCTGCTGAAAGTGTTTACTAGTCGATGCACTTCTACTTACTATCATTGATAAGGTATTTGCAATGTCAATAAAATCATAATGATTAAAACAATATGATAATGGAAAAAAAATAATTAAGATTCATCACAACAGGCATAATCTGCAATAAAAAAACAATTATGCAAAACATACCTGCGCTATTTTGTCTGCACGTAAAATCAACAGGCATGTGTTCGCTGCCGGATGTGTCGTTCTCGTGCAGTTCTTGCGATTCATGCGCGTGAATGTCCGGTTGAATCGCGGCCTCCATGCTGAGATGCGGGCAAGATTAGTGCTTGCCGGAGCAGGTTACAAGTTGTTATATCAACAGGCTATTCCCCAACGTGGACCGCCCAGATTCGCTCTGGACAACGCCCCAATTCACCGTCCTTTTGGTCCAAGTGTCGCTAACACTCGATTGTCGTTTGAGGAAAAACAAGATCACAGATAAAGATTCAAAATTTCCATCCACGAATAATTATATCAGAAATAATATTTGATAAAGACTAAATCCATATAATTGTAATTTTCATCGAGTTCTAGATATTTTTTTTTTTGCAAGAAAGATTATGATGATACAAAACCGAATATTTAACTATTATTGTGTGGTAAAAGATAGGCAATCGGACACATTTGACGCCATCCCGTAAGCGCATCACTCTTTGTCAGACTCCTCGACAAAAGCCACACCTCCGCCACGTGACATATTGGTGTTTTGTTGATACATCATCTGTAGGCCCCGCCTCCTAATTGAGTATCCGATTTCTGATGGTAGCGCTGGTTTGTTGGGTAGGACTATTGATCGGTCTGCCAACAGTGGATGTTTTCCAATAGCAAGAGAGAGAGAGCATTGTCACAGTGATTTGGTTGCGCAGGGTCCTCGTATCCCGGTACTTATTAGTTATAGAACTAAAAGAATTTCCAATTGAATAAATGATGTTAGTCAAACTTAAAACACACCATTAATACTGTAAAATGACGTAAACACATAATGTGAAACAGATAGTATCCCCATACAAGAAAAGCATAAAGGAATCTATTATCATGAAAGCAAACAAATTGGCAATGATACATTGTTAAGATATATCTTTAATGTTTCAAGAGTTATTTCTATTATATCTGAGAAATGTGTTCCAATACTTATTTGTTATTTATAAACTTATTTTCTATTTATATGCCGTCCACAAATTCTTTTGAATTAAACTGATCCCATTTGAGTCGTGAGATTAATGGCAAGTTGTTGATTCGTTGAACTACAAACGCTGATTTCTTCTTTGCAGAATTTGTTACTTGTCAAAATTAAGCAAACAACAATTTTTCAAAAATAAAAAAAAATAAACAATTACCAATGATGTTGCGATTGTCGTGGACACCTTGGTGAAGAAGTCAGAATAGAATCTAAATAATATCAAGCAATTATATGTTTGTCACAATAACATTCAAAGTAGTCTGAATCATATTAAAAGTGGGGTATTATTAATTGAGAAGATGGTCTCTGATCCAACCTATCAGTCTTATCAGTCATGCAAATATTAAACAAAATATTGGAAAGCAGCCTTCAGAATAGAAGGATTGGTGAGAATTAGTTTTTGAAAATAACCTGAGACATGTACGTATGTTGCTATGTCTCTGAACGAACCAAGAGATTGGCGACAGTGGTACGATGATGAAGCGTCGACCTCTTCTGCTGAGGGTCTCGGGTTTGATATCCGTTTGCAGCGAGGTGTAAATTTCGCATAAATCGGCGCAAGTATTGGTTTAGTGTCTACGGAACAGTCTCCGAGAATGAATTGAATAATAGCCAAGCTTCCTTCACTAACTAAACAAGATATGTGGTATGCATGTTGACATTCGTGATGAAATAATAATGATAAAAGCGTCATTGAATAATGTTTAATCCTTTACGCCAAATTTTTGACTGTCCTAAATTGAAAGGGTTTGCAGAAGACATTTCAAAATGTGATGAATTTGGGGAAAAAAATCATGTAATAGGGTAGAAAACATTGTGGGAAAAGGAAAAATTGCTCGTTACGAGCAATTTCTCCTTTTCCCACAATGTTTTGCAGAGTCGTCTGCATCGAAGTGGATAAATGCCGTTTAATTTTGGTAATGGGTTAACTCCATTTCAATTGGATCAGAATACTACCCAAATGTAATACTTGATCAAATGTGCAAAACTCCGATCCAAGATACAACCCTTGCCGATTAGAAGTGCTGAAAAGTCATGACACCGCGACTTATCATTCGCTCTCGTCCAAATCTACCATAAAACACTTTGTTTATGACATGCAAGGAAACCAGTCTTACAAGAGGCTTGTTAAGAGAGAAATATGCCGTTGAAACGTTTGTTTCTGCATGCATCTGCAAAGGATCCTTCAAAATGTTATTTTTTAAATAAAGGAATTTCCAATACTCCTCATCAGAGCATATACTATTTATTTCTCTGTTTTTGTATGTTATACTTTGTCGTCTGCTGTCTCTTTCAATTTGGATCAGGAATAGAATTCCCATTACGAGGATTGCGTCGGAAAAAAACGTTTTCCCGAGAATCGACGAGATCCTAGGACCGAAACAAATTAGATCCATGCCTTATGGCGGTTCAGTCTTTTCTGGCATCCAATTTGTTACAAGTTCCATCAAAAACAGATTGAATCGAAATGTCTTGACATACCGGGGAATCTGTTAAAATCAAACCTAATACACCACATCGCTGCAGGGGTCATATTGTCTTCTCCCGACACTGGCACCTATAGCCTTACGAAGAAAATAAAAAGGGAATAAAACAATAGACACATGTTAGATACGAGTCAGAAATTTGAGAACTTTCTCAGATATGATCTTCATGAGGCATTGTCCAAGAAAAAAACTTGCGGTCTGCAAAGCATGTTTGGGGACGGTGCTTTAACCCTTTACGAAGCACAAAATCTTCGACTGTCCCAAAATGAAAGAGTTTACAGACGACATTTTAGAATATGATGAAATTGGGAAATAATCTTCTGATCGGGTAAAAAGTATTGTGGGAAACAGTAAAATTGCTCGTCACGAGCAATTTCATCCTTCCCCACCATGTTTTACAGAGTCGTTTTGAACAAAGTGTTAAAATTGACTGTTCCAAATTGAAATAGTATTCCAGAGTCGTCTGCAACAAAGTTATAAATGTCGTTATTGTTTGGAAATTGTTTGAGAATAAATTTTTTCTAAGAGATTATGCCCTGTAAGTAACAAACATTAAAAATGTGATTTGAACCGTCTTCGTTCCTAACAAAATGGTGGATTTCAATTTCGTCATTTCAAAGGAGCTTAAAACAGGTATTTTCATTAAGAGGAAATGGTGAAAGAAGTATCTTTGCCTCTAAGTATTTTGGTGGAAAGAACTTGTTTGATAAATAGTAATGGGTTGTTCTTTAATGCACCATGCAATTCTCACGGTATAAGATAATAATTCCATACGGTAGTCTGGGTTCCAAAAGCTGGCTGATTTCACAGAGTGGAAATAAAAGATCATTGTTCACAAAATGAATCATCTAAACGGTTTACTTTATCTGTAAAATGATTGTGAAATATCTTTATCATACGGTTATAGATGAATTCTCTGGTTAACATAAACTTTCCAAGAACGTTATCGAACTACCACCCTAAGAAGAACTGTTCCAAGACTTGGCCCATGGGATATACGTAGGGAAGGCAATTTCGATAGAAGGAAAAGTCTTCGTCTAACCGCTGCCACCAATGTTACTAATCGAGCAAAGCAACCTCTAAAGGACACGATCACATCCGATCAGTGTAAATCACAGTCAACAACTGACCTATTGAGCTGTCTTTTTAAACATATTTGCGTTCATTTTCTCTATATATTTGTTAGATTCTCAAATTTACAGAAATATTCAAGAAACGTTAAAAAGCAATTGTTTTTTATAATCGATGCTCTACCAAGACCATACGTCTGTATTTCTTTCTAAGAATGATTACATATGCATGAAACATTAAATTGATACAATCTACCTGTAACCTGACGTTTTGTCGGCATTTATTCGGAATATAAAAGACCACTTCAAAGAGAATACCAATTTCGAATCCTACGTCAACGACCAGACATGTAGTACGTTAGGAGCATCTGTAACCAATAAATTGTATAAAAATAAAATACATAGCTTCCACCCATCATGAAAAAGGGCGTCCCGTGCAACATTTGTGAGTATGATACAGTAAAAATTTATAATGTAACCATACAAAATGATGTCAATGTGACAAGCATATACTGATTGTTACAAAAGAAAACAAAACACATTTATTTTGTTAACTTTGGAGGTTACCTTATACATGTTAAACGTCAATAGTCCAAAGGGCATTCCTTGTTGCAAGAGGTACAAACAAAGCTTTATCAGTTCATTTCTT
The DNA here is from genome assembly GCA_947846245.1 of Cerastoderma edule. Classification (NCBI taxonomy): domain Eukaryota; kingdom Metazoa; phylum Mollusca; class Bivalvia; order Cardiida; family Cardiidae; genus Cerastoderma; species Cerastoderma edule. The sequence goes on along the minus strand of OX401412.1, from coordinate 4,333,299 downwards.
TGACGAGTCTGTAAATTTTGGAAATGGACGACTTATGACTTTGTTTCCCTTGAACTTTTCTTACTGGTGTTTGCAAAACGTTGACAAATGTACATAAAGTAATATGCGTCTACGATGTTGGTCAAAATTAGGCAGACTCTTTCGTGCCTTGGTATCCGGTTTCTAGACTACCTACCTGTTTGTTTACGCAAGGATGATATGTTCACTTATTTACCTGCTTGTAATACAGAGAAATAAAGCATGGAGTGAGATTGGGTCATTTGTTATTAAAAACAACTAACGATTAGTGAAAAACAGTTTGTGCTAACCGAACTTCATTGTTCCAGTCGATAGCGTACCCGATTTGGACTTGGACAAAAAAATGTTTTGGGTTTAAAATCCGACTTGGTAAAGTTTCTATTCGACGTTAACTTATCACAACTAAACCTGTTTATACGTTTTTAACCACTCATCAAATACGTTGATAAGAGAAAGCAGTTAGTGGATTGCAACAAAGATACTATGCATTACTGGTAGTGTTGCAATACTAAGTACACGGTGATGTTTGTTGACCTCCGTGATGTGACTGGAATAGTGTTGTTAACGATGTTAAATCCTATCAACGGTCTCATACCACTTACATACGAAGTACTTCCGTGTCATAGTACCAAAGTAGTCCTATTCTTATGTTCGACTTCTGATGCATAGTTTTGCTAATGAGAGATACGCTGGTAGAACACCGATGTATTTCCTGTATAGATGATAGTTATTCAATGCTTGTAGCGTTTGTTTTTATTTCCTATTGCAGGACTACCTGTTTGGGAGGTATGAACACAAAGGTCGGTGACTGCAAGATTTGTCAGCATGTGCACTGATTTTAGATGGTGCAAGTACGTTTTGCCCCGTAGAAAAATGAAACGATTGAGGTGTACATTTCATGACAGTTTTTGAGAGTTAAATGGACCAACTTAATAACCCAGCATATACCTAAGGGTGGAAATCAATATTTTCAATTCAGCAGAGTCTTAAAAATACCTGAGTTAACATTGAAATCAATGGGAATTTAAGATCTCAAAAGGAACAGGCGTATGACCCAAACCAACCAACAGTTTGTGCCAGGCGCATGATGTGAAGGGTTTAAAGATAAAGGGGTATAATCAGTCGGTAATCTGTTAATCGACATTTCCTTGCGTTTAATTTCCGATCCCTCAATTGTGTTCAATAATTGAAAAGACTCGCAAGGAATAAATGTTAAAAGACACGCAATGAAAAGGCGAAGATCTTGATTCGTTCTCGATCGAGCACGACCCACGACAAAATGGGTTCAATAACTCTTCAAAATATCGCATGATACATTGCTGTAGTAAATCATGTAGTAAGTCAAAGCTTGACCTTACCTATTTTCGATCGATTTTAGAGCAAGTTCTTATAACTAAGATGAATTACTCTCGAATCTTTTTCCTTCGTGCTGTACGCAGATTAACAAAAGGTCTTAAAGTGGACCCGCTACTCACGGGATTTGGAACAACAAGCTTTGTGTCCCCACACCGACGCTCTATCCCCAGATCACTGCGCTTCACAATCCTTTGATAATTGTTTGTCTTATTGGTAAGTAACGATTATTTTATAACTTTTCAGAACAAGTATCTTTATTCACACGTTTCTGACTTGTACCATCAAACAGAAATGTATCATTCAGGGATAATCGCAAACTGACTAGACTTCCTTACATATATTGTATTGTCAAATATATACATCTTTCTAAAATGGAAAAAAATGTATCAAATTGTTATAAGCAATTAGGTTTAGCTGCAAGTTTTAAAACTCAATTATATATCTTCGTTTGTATTAACTAGTACCACATAATGAAGTCGGGGTTAACTCTTTTATCGCCTATACTAGAACCCATCGACACAATCCGTGATACACTCGCTGATCGGATATGCATATTTACGATTATCATGCTGAAGATACGAACATGTTTGGGGTCTGACAATATTACAATCGTCTTGAATTATGTAGCAAGTCCAACTCGAAATCCTTGTAAAAACATGGCTGATACTTCAGCTTGTCCAAAATCCTTATCGAAATTTAACGTCACGTGATAATATCGTCATCCACCTCATAGTAATTCGAGGATGTTATTGCAGGACTATACTATGTGCTTCACGTTTGTGAAGCTTATATAAGTGTTTCAGTGAACCCTCGATTTGTGTTCACATGTGAACTCCCCCGCGTAATTGTATAACCCTCTGGCCAACAATCACGGCATTTCACCATTTTGTTGCAGACGACTCTGGAAAACTTTGTGGGTAAGGAGAAATCGCTCGTAACGAGCAATATCTTCTTTTCCCACAATGTTTTCTATCCTATCAAATGATTACTTTTCAATCTCATCAAATATTGAACTGTCGTCTGCAGACTCTTTTTTTCAATTTTGGACAGTCGAAATTTTGGCGTTTGGTAGGGGATTGACACTGTTTGTAATTTCCCATTTACTGGTGACCAGTTTACGGTAAAACGGTCTGATGGTAGCTTGATTCCTGTAGTCGATATTTCACGACATCTTAACGACATTAATCTCGATCCCACACACATTACGTTTATATTGGGACAGTCTCGTTTTATATGTTTCCCGATCGGATGAGAACTGGCTAAACTAGTTCCTTCGTATACATACACGCTTCAGTGCAAATGTCGCACGGGGTTCAAGAAACTTTTGTGGCTTAACCCTTTACCAACCACCAAATTTTCACCTGCTAAAATTGAAAGAGTTTGCAGACGACATTTCATAATATGATGAAATTGAAAAACAATCTCCTGATGGAGCAGAAAAGGAAAAGGAGAAATTGTACATTTAGGACAATTTCTCCTGTTCCCGCAATGTTTTCAAGGGTCGTCTGCAACAAAGTGGTCAATGTCGTTATTGTTTGGTAATGGGTTTAAGGTGCTTGTTCACGAAAAGGATAATTCGAAAGTCACTTTCAAACGTCGTAGAAAGAATGCTGTTTTCATTGCTGTTTGATATACAAAGCACGATTTATTCAGAAAGATAGAAATTACCTAAGAACGTAGAGGCTATATGCGATAGATCTCAAACGCGTTTTAACAATTTTGAATAAAATACATGTTAATTCGCTATTTACCCGCTTTAAAGAATTAAAAACAATATAATTTGGTACCAAACGACTATTCATCAATGCGTATCATATACCAGTACAGCTGTTGTGCAGATTAAAAGAAAATAGCTTTTTAACTTCTTAATTTCCTCACATCTGTAAACAAGCTCCTATCGAAGTACATAAAGGTTCTACACAATACACGTATCACATACATATATGGGTCCTGCACGGCCAAGAAGTTGAGTTGGCTCTCCTAGGAACTTGGTGTTCCGGGTTCGAGGCCTAACTGATACCTCTGGTTTCTTAGGAGGTTCCATTGACAAGACACTTCAGGGCCCGCGTCCAGCACTGGCGGACTCCGGAAACCTGTCACATACAAAATCCTTGATTCAGTGTTAAATCCCATAAAACCATACAAACCAACATGGATATTGTTCTATTCATCTTTCGTAATTTGCCAATGCTTTTATTGTTAGCCTGTCATATGGTTTACTTTTTGCAAAATAAATTATGCCCTTAATTAATCAAAAATGATTTCCTCTGATGTCAAGCAGAAAAACAAACCATTGTAACAAAACAAGTCATTAAGACGCCATGTACCCAACATCGTAGAAAAACACAATATCCTTTATACTGCATTATTATTGTCTGTTGTTACTTTCAAATGTATTCCATTACATAAAGGATTGCTTACTAGAAATGCCCAGTTATTCTTATTTTGAGCGTTTAAAATCGTAATTATAACTAAGTTGAGCAGCCCGCAGGGAATATGGATACAACCACTTGCATTACACTTTATTACAATTACGTTGCAAACGGGGGTCCTAAGTGGCTCTTTGGTTAGGTTTGTTAACCTATCACCAAACAATAACGACATTTGACCACTGTGTTGCAGACGACTGGAAAACACTGTGGGAAAATGCGAAATTGCTCGTAACGAGCAATTTCGCCTTTCCTACAATGTTTTCTTCTGTATCAGACAATTACTTTCCAATTCCATAACATATTGAAATATCGTCTGCAGTTTGGGACAGATGAAAATTTGGCATTTGGTAAAGGGTTAATAACGATGCCCAGATAACCTAAATTTGAGAGGTTTGGAAATCTTACAATGATTGAGAAAAACAACACGTAAGATATAAGTACATTAAAAGAATCTGAATGGATGTTGGCATTTATTAAGTCTTTATAACAACGACGTTGCAAACAGGGATACCTGGGTGGCATAGCGGTTAGGTTTGTTGACCTACACGGAATCGTGTCCGAACCTGCCCTGTCATTGGTTTCGTCAAATTGTTCTTTGGCAATACACTTTAGAGTCCTAGCGCAGTACTGTTGAATCCCAAGAAAGTGATGAATTACATTAAAACCGTTGAAATAGTGCAAAATAAAGGAAATCCCAATTTGATTGTGTCACACGATATAGCCAAACTTGGCGAATGACTCTTGTCGGAGAAAAATTATTGCTTTTTTTTTTTTTTTGATTTTCTCTTGTTTTACTTGAGAAATATCATCTAATTTCAATGAACGAATTTGAACTATTGCTATATTTATACAATATACAAACATCTGGAGAATAGAAAGAAATTGTAATAAGAGTCAATAACCTTTCCGCGATTATTTCGAAAGGGTTGAAATAAAATGTTATGAAGGAGGCCCATCCATCGCGGCTGATGTCTCCATAAGAGATACGAAATTAAAAACTCTTTAAATTCCCATTGATGTATGCAATGGCGCTGACACTTCGGAAATGGAAACACTCGATTCTCCTTCAGCGTGATTCCGTGTCAACGTTTTTGATTGGTTAATCAGGAAGGAAAACAGGCGCACGCACGCCGGAAATAGACAACAGGGGAGTATCCGGATTGACTTGTCAGAGTTGTAAAATCATTCAATATTTCGTTTAGAACTTTATTACGGCAACTGACAAGGCGGGCGACCACACACTGCAAACAAGCGCGCCTGTCGTCTCCAATGGTAACGGAGGACCACTCGTTTAGGAAGTCGGTGTTTATTTGGCGGATGTGATTTGATTTGAATGTTTCTGTGCAAAACGTTTTTCTATTTTATTTCTTTACATGTCGGAACAACCTGACCCGTTTTCCACAGTGTATTCCGGTTGTTAACACATTCCCTCACGTGCGTGACGCATTGTTGAAGAAGGAATTGAGACAAAAGGATAAAATCGCTCGAAATGATTCATCCCTTTCAACGCTTTTTCTTTTAATTTTTTTACAATATCAAAAAACATATTAAACTTTCACTCTTACTATTTTGTTTTTATCATCGTTATTTCATTTACCTTTGACCAGTCGCACTATAGGCGAGTTAACGATAATTCTTCGGTCAAAGGGCCTACTAAGAATCCTGAAAAATAGAAACGACCTGATTTGAAGAATAAAATACTCAGGTACATTGGTGGTATTGGAATCACAGTCAGCACTCGGTAATAACTCTGACCAGTCTGAAGGGAAAACAACTGCAAAGATTTGACTTCACGAAAAAGATGAAACACTGGGAAAAGTAAAATTATTGATTTCTCCTCAATGTTCATTAGGCATTTCTTTAAACAATGCCTAATTATGTATGGTTATTCTTTTTCTTAAAATGAACAAAACAGTCGGCTTTTACATGCCAGTGACACTATTTCAAATTTGCTGTATTATATTTTAAAAATGACTGTAGATAACATTTATATTTTCCCAAAATAGGGGATTTATCGTCAAATGAAAGAAATGGGAGTTGAACTTTTTTTATTTTAGAAAGGATTAAGCTAGCAATTTTAAATGTTGTCCAAACGGTTTCTTAAACATTTTGCCGCCACATGTGATCAAACGAGGAAATTTAAAATAAGGATTTAATCTATTACTAAACAATAACGACATTTTACTAGTTTGTTGCAGACGACTATGGAACACATTGAGGGAAAGGAAGAAATTGCTCATAACGAGCAATCTCTCCGTTTCCCACAATGTTTTCACTCTATCAGAAGATAATTGTTCACTTTCATCACTTTTTGAAATGTCGTCTGTACACTCTTTCTTTTTGGGACTGTCGAAAATTTGGCGTTTGGTAAATGATTAAACTATCGATCAAGATGTTCTTGAATTAAGTTTAAACTAATTTATTTAACATCGATTGTGAAACAATTTCTTACAACTTAGATCAATCACTCCCGATTCTGCTTCCTAGATGCATAACCAGTACTCGCGCCGAATGTGGATTAATGAATGGTCGTTACGCAGATCCCGGCTCTCACGGGATTCGATCCCACGACTCTCGTATCCAGGGGCGACGCTCTACCCCTGGACAACTGTCCTCCACAATGTTCTTTGGTAGGATACGGATAAACGATCGTCACATAAGTCATAGCTAAAATATAAGATATTTTATCACAACAGACAAGCACGAAGACACGTATAGAAACTGGACGTTGTCATGGGATCCGCCATTAGATCAATCTTTGGATAACAGCATAAAATAACCATAAACAACACCGACATTATTCGCTGTCATTTATGAATGGATGGCGGAGTTTTGTTCGCTTCAATCCGTCAAAATTACACGTGCACTTATAAGGCACAAGCCACCGGTTCGGAAATTACCGATGTCGCTAATAAGAATCGTATTACTTGAAATGGCCGACGCACCGCGGTAAAAAGAGGCCATGGGGCCAGATATACGTGCAATGTACCACGGTGTTTGCCGATTTCTGTGGTTTTAACCATTACCAAACAATAACGACATTTGACCAGTTTGTTGAAGACGACTCTGGAAAACATTATGGGAAAAGTAAAAATTGCTCACAATGTTGTTTGCCCTTTCAGAAGGTTATTTTTCAATTTCATCTTAATTTGAAATGTCGTCTGCAAACCCATTCAATTTGGAACAATCGAAAATTTGGCGTTTGGTAAAGGATTAAGCGGTCTTAACATATCGCAATTTAGTCCCTATTCTATCAATATCTGCCCGCTTTTGACAAAGAAACGGCTTTTTGGCTAGTATCATTTTTTTTAAACATATTTGTTTTACATCGATTGCGAAACAAGTTCTTACAACTTAGATAAACCACTTTCGATTCTGCTTCTTGGATGCAAAAGCAGTACCCGCGCAGAATGTGGATAAATGAAATATCGCAAGGCGGATCCTGCTACTCACAGTTCGCACCCAAGACCCTCGTGTCCCGAGACTGATGCTCTACCCCAGGACCACTGTCTTCCACTCCTTTCAACTGATCCGATTAGCATGTGGGGAATAATCCAACATAACTGACATTCATACTGTTCTCTCTTTATATGTATGACTGGTACAAAACGAGAGAAGTCGATGATTATGATTTTAGGGTTATATGTGTAAGAAGAACTTTTCTAAACATAAGAACATTGACGACTGCACTATGATAATCTGTCTGCTACTCTAAGTATCTTTCCTCATGAAAAAATAAGCAGGAATTAAGGTTTAGGAATGTTGACGACACACAAATCTATTTTTCGAAGATTACGCAGATTCTAAGGGTTAAACCACAATAAAATGCAACATCAGTCCCACCGTCCTATCGTCCCGTCGATTTAAATATCTAAGTATCTACATGTTAGAGCGAAAAGGTTACAAAACATATTTATCTTAACATTGTCAATATGAGACAAATGGACATAATGGGTACTGTTGTGTCAATATGGTTCAATAGTTTTGTGTTAAATGTGAAAAAGGAGACATTTCCATTTCCAATCTGAACTACTCGGGTATTTCCGTGAGATGAGAAGTACACCTCGGATATAAGGGTAGGGTTACCAATTTTCAGGTAAATCGTCCCCGGCACATTTCCTCTTAGCGTCCAAGTTTAGTAGTTGAATGTGTATGGTAGTGTTGGACTCCTTTTAAATCACTTGTATTGGTAACGTTTATTGAGACGTTTTCATTGGACAAACCCGATGTGCTCAAATTGATCCAGTGTGGTCAAGTCCACATCCATCGTTACCACTCGGAAATTTCCGTAACCTGAGAAATACATCTAATTTATCGGGCTACCAACCAATCTGAACACATCGGGTTTATCAAATGAAAACACCTCTGAAATAATAGGGATGACGCCATATTGGTTCCCAGCGGAATGACGTCACTTCACTTTCGTGTTGAAAAATAGATCTTAAATGTGAAAACTAAAATGTCTTTAAATTTGATTGAGGAAACAACTTATCATGTCACAACAAAAATGTTGCCATTTGGTATGAGTTACTGATAAAAAGATTACTTAAAAGGATGTCTAACCCTCCCATACACATTGAACTACTTAACTTGCACGCTTAGAAATGGTGTTAATTGGCGGATGCCGATTTACTCGAAAAATTGTAACCCTACACTTATATCCGATGTGTATTTCACAGCTCACGAAAATACCCGAGTAGTTCCAATTGGCTACCAATGTGAACATATCGGTTTTATCCAATGAAAACGTGTTTTCCTAAACTCACGGAAATACCCGAGTAGTTCTGATTGTCGGGCTACGTGTCCCGGCTTACAACATGCGTCCAATTTAAATATAGTTCAAAGTAATTGAAAGCACTTCATGCTTAAAATATTGGAACCGACTTTTTGCTTTTTCAAACAGGTTGGATCCAGGCCAGCCGCCAAGTCATTTGGCGTTTCTGGCCTGTAATCTAACCTGTTTGCTACTCTGAGTATCTTTCCTCTACAAAATTAAGCAGATATTTATGGTTTTGAAAGCAAACGGCACCCAAATATTTTTTCAGAAAATTATCCAGTATTAAGTGTTTACATTATTTTTACATAATCAATTTTGGTCGGTTACTTTTATACTCAGAATTGAAAGTGAACATATAAGACATGAAACAGTGTTTTTTTTGTTGTTTTTTTCAAATTAGTTGATGTTTCACTTGAAAGCTTCGCTTGGAAACGAAACTACAAAGAAAGAAGTTAGAAAAAGAGGAATATGGTAGCTCCCAGTATGGTAGCTCAGAGGTATTTTAATTGATTTAGATTGGATTAAAATGCGAAGTATTCACATGATAGAAATGGTTGGTCGTGATGGTTCAGTGAGTGCTAGCTTTATTGTATGAATTTTGAGTTCTATATGAAATTTGTACAAATGTAGTTTGTTTGTTGCGCAACCAAATATTGTTCTAAATGAGCACAGACATTTTTAGTTGGTCGTATCTTATAAGTCTCATCAGTTGATGCTCACAACTTTAACCAGTCATGAAATCAATGAACGATGTAATTGGCTGGAACACATTGACAGTTACAGACGATTAAACACAATGATTTGTATTCTATATTCATGTTATAATAATAGAAAGTGTTTGATCTCCAACTAAACGATTTCATTTTCTTCCTCTGTAATTGATTTTCATGGGAACTTTCACAAATCCAACCCTGTCCACGCTTGATTGGCGTTTAGTTTAGTCATTTGTTCAAACACATCGGTTCGGATTGTCCATGGCTATGACGATATGGTGATATGTTCTACTGACATGCAATTGGCTCAAAGGCACTTTTAAACCTTTAACAAACGCCAAATTTTCGACTGTTCCAAATTGAAAGAATTTGCAGACAACATTTCAAAATGTTATGAAATTGACAAACTATCTTCTGATGTGGCAAAAAAAGTTGTGGGAAATGGGAACATTCCACAATCTTTTCCAGAGACGAATGCAACAAACTGGTCAAATGTTGTTTTTGTTTGGTAATGGCTTAACTCCTTATTCCAAAACACCTCACTTTTCCTTATCAAGTGCAAAACGTTTAAAAGAAAACCCATTCTGACAGGAATATACATACCTTTTATAAGCAGTATGTCCCAATGGTTTTTAGCAGATATCGCGGAGAAAATTAGTTGTTGTTTGTTCTATTTGTTTTTTGCATTGTGCTTTTGCGTGCATATTTGATAACGCTGTGATTTACGTATCTTGCATTCCATGAACACATTACCAAACAAAAACAACATTTTACCAGTTCTGTTACAGACAACTTGGGAAACATTGTTGGAAAAAAAGAAATTGCTCATACGAGCAATTTCTCATTTTCCCACAGTGTTCCTGATCAGAAGATAATTTTTCAATTTCATCACATTTTGAAATGTCGTATGCAAACTCTTTTAATTTGGGACAGTCGAAAATTTGGCGTTTGGTAAAGGGTCAACACAAGGTTTTCTGACAGAGCAGATTCTATTGGGAGTATCACCGAACGAGGCTGTTAAATACAGCTCTTTTGCATGACCCTGTCCGACAATGATATCCAATAACAACTATTTGTCTTAATTAATTTCTTGTCAACATGATGTATGCGACTGTGGTGCGATGCTAAAACGATTGCGGATCATATGATTTCACGGGGCCGCTACCATTTCCCGTTATTTTCGTTCCCTCCCTTAACCCTTTGAATGCTTTGTAATATTCTAAATATATACTTTTGTGTCGTCTGCTTTCCAAACCCTTAAACATCTGCTTAATTTTGATAAGGAAAGATGCTCGGATAAGCAAGAAGATCAGATCATAGGCCAGCCGCGGCTCGCCTGGACCTAACTTGTTTGCATATGAATGAAGTCGGTTCTAGCAATATAAGGGTTAATGATAACAGACATGTTAATGAAAACATCAAAGACTTTCGCTTTACCATTTGCAAAACAATAATATCAGACCACAAAGTAGATTCATGAAATAGCAGCGATCTTTATCAATGTAAATGAATATTTGTTTTTATTTTAAAATTTACCAAATATACCTTTAATTTGAGATGATGAGGCCATTTATTCATCGGATTATTCGAACAGTTATAAGCCTTTTGTTATAAAGATTCTTGGCCAAGTCAAGCGAACTGAGTCATTGACAATGGAAAAGAGTAAAGATATAACAAACTATAATTGAAATCAGACAAAATAAATTCCATTCACGTGGTAAATTAGTATGTTTTTCTAAAGGAAAAGGGGAACTTTTCATTTACGAAGTTCTAATTTTCATGCAAGTTGGTAAAATATCGACCGAAACCCATTTGCAATTCCCGGACTTGTTTGTTTAAGGGTTAATATGTGTTATTAGATATTTGATTGATAGGTCGCATACAAAAGATGGAAGTAAGATGAGCAACACAGTCGTTAACCCTTGACAAAATACAGACGACAAATGGTGAGCTTTCAGCAGAAAACAGTACGAAACAGACATGACGTTTTCAAACCAATGTGACAAGAGGAAATTTGCTCATACTTACCCGCTCATAGTTTTCTTTCAAAAGGGAACGGCAAAATATAATGTTGTGAGACCCTATTGCCATAACTTGTATATGTTGTGTTTTAAATTCACTGTAAAAAAGATTTTTGTCAATAAAATATGTTTGAAGTGCAATGGTATTGACCTTCGTGTTGTCAGCATGATTTTTTTTCTTTGCATAACTATCCAAAAAAAATCAAAAATAGTCCGATCATTGGACAACCACCCCTGCAGTTTTTGAGAAAAAACAGTCTTTATCGAATCTTCAAGTTGTAATGGTCAAAACGTACAAAATCTCACTTGTTCACGTCATGTGTTCGTGTTCTTGGTATCGCAATGGTCAGTATTCGACATTTCTCAATATTGAACAATCAGAATCTCGGAAATCGGAATTCGTGGAAGCTTGGCTAATTCATGTTCGTTAAATAATATACCTTTTCTTTTTTAATCTTATCTATAATCTTTCCAGTCAAAGAAGTCGTAATCGTATTTTAATGACATATTAATGTATATGATTTGCGTCACGTGTCTATACATTTCCCGCCTCAAGGTGTCTCATGATTAAAAGTAGCATTGAGTGTCTAATCCAACGGGATACATAGTGAGGGCATTTGTTATCTTATAACCTAGAACATTGAACTTGAGATCATATGGTCTTGTTCTAGTGGGTGTTTCGGATTTCCATGAGGCAAAGTCTCTTTTCAAATTCTAGATCTGGGAACAGAGATTTTTATTTACCGTTCTATATAAAAATAATACATTTGCCTGTCAATTGCCTCAAAACTTTTACATTTAGCCGGTTTCGATGCAGGTGATAGGTTCCAGTATATATAATAAAGAGTACAATCAAGTTTACATTAGACAAAATAATTTCAACACAAAATAGAAATTGAATTGATGGATTTTCATATGATACTTTGTTAAACGGGGAAAGTTTTTGGACATGGTAAACAGGTTCAATGTCAAACGATAGTAGTGTACTATTTGGTCCATTGAACGCCGAAATATAACTGAAAGATTGCTCATAATTGCATAAAACCATGCATAAACATTAGAATAATAAACACGGTATCTCGACTTATGTGTAGATCTGCGACAGTGAAATGAAGATTCGGGATAGGTGAACATGGTTCTAATTCCAATTCAAATTCAAATATTTCATCATGTAGGATCCTTTAACAGGAGACATTTCCAGGTAAAGTAGTACCAGGTTTTCCCGGGACCATGTACTATAATGCTCAAGAATGAGATCCATACATTAAAGGAAAACAATAAAGTAAAAACAATTACAAGAAAAGAGTAAGATGGACAATAACTCTATGTTGATAAGGCCCTCGTCAACTTCTGATTCTATAATATGATATTAGATAAACACGATACCAGTTTTAAACCATCAAACCCCATTTTCTCGGGTCGCGGTTCATCTATGGCCAGTCACGTGCAAGCACGCGATGAGGTGACATATCTTTTCCCGCCACAAGCATCAATTAGCGAAACAGTTCACTGGAAAAAGGAAATATTGCTTTCTAACTGAAGCGTTAAAAACGACGTTCGGCAAATCACTCTTATCCGACCACGCTACATGGGATTTCGAGGGGGTACGTATCAATAAATTATTTAACCCTTTTCCAAACGCAAAATTCTCGACTGTCTCAAATTGAAAGAGTTTGCAGACGACATTTCAAAGTTGGATGAAATTGAAAAAATAATCTTCTGATAGGTGGAAAGCATTATGAGAAAAGGAGAAATTGCTCTATAAGAGCAATTTCTCCTTTTCCCACAACGTTTTCCACAGTCGTCTGCATCAAACTGGTCAAATGTCGTCATTATTTGGTAATGGGTCAAAGGATAAGTATTCGGAATATGACTTACAAAATAAAATCATCACAGTTGTGCATTGCTGTTTGAAAACAGACAAAGGGAAACTTTTGCAAGGACTTTTTCTCAACTATAATGTCGTTTTCCACAATAATATTGTCCGTGACAAAGACTCTATGAGCAAACAGTTATGGTAAAGGGGATAAGCTGAATAGCCCTATGTTAGAACAATCGGTCAACATCGTGTTTTATTTGGAATTAACTCGTCTTTTCGTTGTGTAAAGACGTTTATCTCCTCTATAAAGATCTAGTCGATATGAACTTTTAGCGTCTATAGAAACGGTTTGTTTCAGAGGCATATACAATGTATACATTTGCCAGAGACGGGGGAGGGCTTCGTAGTTTGAGCACTACTATGTGATATTTTACTAAACGCCTTAACCCTTTACCAAACGCCAGATTTTTGACTTTTTCAAATTGAAAGACTTTGCAGACGACATTTGAAATGTCATGAAATTGGAAAGTAATCTTCTGATAGAGTAGAAAACATTGTGGGAAACGGAGAAATTTCTCGTTATGAGCAATTTCTTCCTTTCCCACAATGATTTCAAGACTATTCTGCAACAAAGCGGTCAAATGTCGTTACTGTTTGGTACTGTGTTAACGGAAATGTTTCCATAAGCCCAAACGGAAATGCATAGATAGTATCTTACATGGAAGTACAATATTGTAACGTTACACGTCATAAGAAGCGTCTAGGAGTGACGCTTTCGATTCCGTGGTTTTTTGCGATATTCCGTTTCTAAGTATTGAAACAAGAGAGAACGTTGTTTTGAACTTACGCATGCTTAAGATGCTTAATAAAACTCTACCATGAACTTGAACTTAATAAACCTTTATCTGTGTGGGTTCAAACCCTATCACTGTAAGATTCAGATTTTTCATGACAAGTTTACTTGCGGAAAGTCAATGGTTCTATAAAGCTTGGTCAGCCCTTAGTTAATTTGCAATTAAATTTTGGGTCTTTCCCATTAGGTCTGATTGAATCGAATTCAAATAAAAGAAGAACGCTTTAAACACCCGGTGAATACCTTGAAAACACTTATATTTCTTCAGTAATATATTTGTACTCGTACCCTTTTCATACGCCTTTAATACTCGACGAGGCTAAATATATACTACAGCAAGACTAATTATGTTTCCACCTTGTTTGGGTCAGCTTATGTTGTAAATAAAAACAGAAACATGGAGAATGACAGAGAACTGCAAAGTATAATTCTATAAAAGACGAAGTAAATTCCCGCGCCACACAATGAAACTAGCCAATCGTGTGAAGCGATGTTTCCGTAATACGTAAACACCCGAGACCCGCCGTAAGTAATCGGCAATAATCGGATTTCACAGAGATGTGAGGATGTCTAGCTTCTCGGCGTGTCTGAATTATAGTAATTAACACTATTCAACTTCTTTCCCTATGTAAAGACTTAAAAATCCTCAATTTAAAAAAACAGTCACGCAACTGTAAGTAAGAAAGTAATGTGCAGTCGTCTTCTCTTTGAATCACATAGTAATATTCTAAAGATAAATTCTAGTGTCGTCTGCTTTCCAAAACCTTAAAAATCTGCTTAATTTTAATTAGGAAAAATACTCAGAGTAGCAAACAGATAAGATCACAAACCAGCCGCCAATTTACTTGGCGGCTGGCCTTGATCCAACCTGTTTGCATAAGCATGATGTCGGTTCCAGCACTGTAAGGGTTAATTGATCTAGAAAGGCGGTTATCAAACCTGCACAGTAACCATGGTGAACAATATTACTCATATCAAGTTTTAAATACAACTAAAAATAATTATTTCGTTTATGACATCTTTCATAATGCAGTGGTTATATCAAAAGACATTTGAAGAGGACATAAGAGGCATTATATCGCACGAATAGGTTGCAGAGAGCATCAGTGGATTGTTTAAGCAAACCAGTCATTAACCCTTATAGAGCTGGAACCGACTTCATGCTTATGCAAATAGGTTAGATCCAAGCCAGTCGCCAGTTAAATTGGCGACTGGCCTGTGATATAATCTGTTTGCTACTCTGAATGTCTTTCGTCAGAAGTGAAGATATATTTAAGGTTTTGGAAGGCAGACGAAACAAAAGTCTTTTTTTTAGAAAATTACCTATCATTCTAGGGGTTAAAGTGTTCATTATTTGGAAGGGTTGTAATAATTTTCTCCCACTTGGTTAATTTAACAAAACGAAATTACCAACTAAGTGAATTACAAATACTACCCATGCAGATGTAATACGTATAAACTAAGTAACGCCAGACACGTTTTCTAATCTCGTATTAAGTTGGAATCGTCACATTCGTGAACAGATGAAATACGGTTTTACCTGGCCTTCTTGATGGACGCATGGGTGTATTATTCATAAACAGAATGTAGTATTTGAGGCCAGGTAAATGTGATGTTCTTTTTTTAGTAATATGCAGACCAAAGCAGAGACGAAGTTATTCAAAATCAGCACTTGCGTTCCTTCCTCTTATCTTTTAACTGTTTTATTGCGTTTTTAAATTATCAGTTACAATAAAAGTATGTTGTTGGTATTCGTTACAATTACTTTACATCGAAGCCTTTCAAAAATCAAATTAGAAATGTTACACTGTTCTGTTTCTAATTTTGAAGTTTAGATCTCAGTTTTACATCTTCTGAAATCGTCCTAATCGCCCACATAAAGCATGTTCCTTGATTAGCACACCAAATAATTCATCGTGGGCGTGATGCTTCTATCCTATGTACGTACATCTTTTTAATGTATATATCGCACAGTATTTCGTTGTTGGCATGGTATCATTGCCATATACTGTCCTGAAAATGGCGTCCTACACTCGCTGTTCTATTGATGGCACACAAAAGAAGATCAGCAAAATCTCTTCTACGAGGACACGGGTTAGTTCAGTACCTTCAGTACTTTGATTAGACCGACATGCCGATTTATTATGACTTTGTGTCAAATGTTAAAAAGATTATTTGGTTGGTGGAATCATATTCCACGAAATCTACTTAAGAGCACTCTAAATACTTAGATAATACTTATAACAGGAAAAATAATCATTGTTATTAACAACTAATATCCAACATATCATGATGGTACATGTATTATTATTATAATTCAGTTTTCCCATAATTGATCTTTATCCTCTAAATCATGTTTCTCTTCTATTCGTGGCCCTTGATATAAGATCTATCAGTTCAAGAAAATACTTTTCTTATTCATTTGCTTGTATTACAATGTTTATGCCTTTGCAAGATGTACATGGATATATGTTTGACAACAAAACTATGTAAGTTTATTCATCAAAAGATTATTTGAAGCAATTTTCCGGCGATAACCCAACAATACCTTTATAGTGTTTTAATCAAAATTGTTGCAATGAGTAAACGGGTTGGTTCAGTGCCTTCAGTACTTTGATTAGATCGTTAATGTTTCGCCTGGCGGGCTGGAGACGCGATTAGACATGGATGATTCGTGACCGAGTAGCCCGAATGAATTAGATCTGCTCATATTGTCTGGATTACCTGCCCTTTAACCCTTTCCCTAACACGAAATTTTCGACTGTCCCGAATGGAAAAAGTTTGCAGACGACATTTCAAAATGTGAAGAAATTGGAAAGTGATCTTCTGATAGGGCAAAAAACGTTGTGGTAATAGGAAAAATTGCTCGTGACGAGCAATTTCTCCTTTTACCACAATGTTTTCTAAAGTCGTCTGCAGCATAGTGGCCAATGTCATTTTTGTTTAGTAAAGCGTTAACATTACAGTGTACTAATTTAATATAGTACGTCGGGAACCAGCCTACCGCACGTGCCTCTTGTCGCCATCATTTTCCGCTGGACTGGGCTAAGAAATTGAAAAACGAATTAAACGTTCCGTTTTACTGTCACCGCCGTCCACTAATTATTCTCATATTCACGATTCCATAGCCTATGGGTATTAGGGTTTTGGTCTATAACGGACAAAAAAGCTACGTTTGTGGTCCACCATGAAGGTTACTATGAGGATGAGACTAGGCAGTCGACATGGTCTGATGATAAGTCACACTTTTCTGTTAGTCTTTTCATTCAATGACTAACCTTATTGCAACTGTGATATACCACAAAAGAGCATCGATGGCAAAAGTAGATATTTCTTAAATCAAGATATATCTGATTTTGCCTCAAAGACTTCAGCTGAATATACCAAATCATGACATCTTTAGTTTATGCATAATAACGTTATAGCCTGAAGTTGCGTCTTATTATGATCAGTCATACAGATTCTTGATAAAGAAGACGATTGTCACGTTTTTAATTGTTTAATATTGTTTAAGATGTAGGGGATAATCGTAATTTTCGGTGTAAGATCGAAATAAATGTCAAGCAATTTCTCCTTGGTCAAAATGATTTCTGCGCAATTTCGTCAAAATATCTTCCGTTCATAGTTATCATCTGCTGCTGCAATTTCGATGTTGCACAAATTAAGTATCTCACCTTACCCTTCTTTCTGGTATATAACTTTTAAGTCTTAATTGTAAGAAATCGTTTCATAATCGATGTAAAACGAATAAGTTTAAGTTAAAACTTAATGCTTAATTTCATTTGTTTTAACATCGATTGAGAAACAAGTTCTCACTATTTTATCACTCTCGAGGCTGCTTACTAGAAACAAAAAAGAAAGGTATATATAATTTAGAAGAGCGTAGGAATCTATCTCATTTAATGTATGGTCTAGGAGTTCAGTGATTTTGAGAGTGCGGTACAAAAGCAAGTTCGCTTCGCTCCTCGCTAACCAGTACTTGCGCCAAATGTGGGTTGATGAAAGGTTGCACGGAGAATCTCGCTTTTCAAGGAATTTGAGCCCAGAACCCTCATGTCCCGAGGCCGACACTCACCCCTCTACCATAGTCCTTGTTAGATTCTCCCAGAGATTACATACATTGGTTCTTGACGTACAGTTTTGTTAACATCATTATCCATTATACCAGAATCAGAATCAGAAATAATTTTATTGACACAAACATTACAGCTTATGGTCATTAACTTATGTACAATGAAGAATAGTTATCACATACATCGAGGAAGAAAGAAAGAATAAGAAAGATAAAAAAAGAGATTGAGAAAAAAAATATGTTGTTGATATTTTAATGATATTCATAGTATACAAGTAAACTTATGGAGAGCAATCAAAAGGGAATGTTACGTATTAGATTTTATGTAAAAATAGAATTAAGTCCATTATACCCAACCTTACAGCATTTGCCGAGTAAGACCATGGAAACCACTTTTTTAAAAGAATGAACTTGCTCATAATGAGCAACTCGTCGTGTATAACAATTGAGTCTACCAAATATCTCAAAGAAATTTTATTCTTTCTGTGTGAATTACCGTCGTCTGCTGTTTTTTTTTAATTTGGGCCAGTTTACGCTATTTTATATGGGAAACTAATTTGTTGTCGTTGTAATGCCAGAATCTACTGAAGCCATGTAGCCTTTTCCTTCATATACATTCTATTTATTGACCATGTGACTGAAAAGTTGAACTGAAAGGTCGTCGCATATGATGAGCAATATCTTGGCTTTCCATAATTAGACCTTCCCTGAAAATGCGTTTAGACATTCTTGTTGTACACTTTTATTATGTTTTCAGCTCGTTATAAAAACTCACCATTTCTAATCTAATTCTATTTACATATTTAAAGTTGATAATTAAATGCCGTTCGTAGTTCCTTTATTAGTTGTATGTATTTTAACTACCTGCTAACATCACTTCTGCTAGGACTATTCCCTTATATGAACTGTTTATACTGGTCGAACTTGAACCAAACACAGACAGTCATGACAAATAAATATCCTTAGGATGCAATTGTATCTACCCATTATCATAAAATATTATTTGTGATTTAAACCAGTCAAAACTCCTTATCGGGAAATCGGTTTTAACAAAACCATAACATAAAGATAAGTTTTTGTAACAGAGAAAAAAGCAAACAAAAGGCATCCGTGCTATGACTCGAGTAATTCTTGGCGCTAAAATAGCACTGGATTCCGAATCCAATCTCTCCTTCCAAATTGTTTCCAATTTTGAGAGACGCGTTTGATTGGATTTGTCTGGATCTCGAGTTGGTGCGCAGTGTAGCCGAACATTAGTTGTAATTCCGGGAACCATGCGACAATCACATGATCATGTAGCGTGGTTGATTTATGCGCTATTTATCTCCAGCGAATGATGACCCGATGATGTATCCCTGATTCAGGAAATACCGCGCCCGAGACAGGCGGAGGCTTTGATGGATAACTTTAAGACGTTTTAGGACTTAAAGAGCCAATCTCCTCCCCCGAGGGAACGGCATCGTGAAATTATTAGTCAAATTGAAAATCAACTCAGATCCGAGAAAACTTCGTAAGCGATGAAAATCTGATTAAGCCCTTCTCGCGATTTTTGGAACACTCGTATATCTTCCAGATTAACAACTTTTATAGCGCTGAGACTGAACTCATGTCTATGCAAAAAGGTTAGATCCAGGCCAGCCGCAAAGTGAATTGGCAGCTGGCCTGTGATCTAACCTGTTTGCTTCTCTGAGTATCTTTACTCAACAAAATTAAGCAGATACTTGTGGTTTGAAAGCAGACAACACTAAACTATACTTTTCTGTAACATTATCCAGCATTCCAAGGGTTAACTAAAAGTCAGAAAAGATGGATAAGTGAACTTATATATATCTATAAATGTTTATATTTTTTTTTTCTGCCACATTCATAAAGCGTTTCAAATATAACAACCAGCAAGTTTATCGATGTTCTTTAAAAAAGTATGGATAGAACCTCGTTTCCAATAAAAATGCGAAAGAGTTTCCCAGCTTGTGGGTGGGTAAGGATCCCCTTCACCAGGGTGAGATTAACAAATTGTCCGAGGGGAGGGAATCTCTAATCAAAACGAGGCTGATCAATTGCAGAAATCAGTCTCGAGTGCACGAAAAAGTCGCGCTTTGGTTTAACCCTTTACCAAACACCAAAATATCGACGGTCTCAAATTGAAAGAGTTTGCAGACTTCTTGACAACATTTCAAAAGGTTATGAAATTGAAAAGTGATCTTCTGATAGGGCAGAAAACATTCTAGGAAAAGGAGAAATTGCTTGTGAAGAGCAATTTCTCCTTTTCTCAGAATGTTTTCCAGAGTCGTCTCCAATAAACTGGTCAAATGTTTTTATTGTTTGGCTCAACCATAACATTTGCCTGAGAAACAAAGCTCGTGAAAAGACAACTGGTGATTATTTAAAGTTATGACGAAATTTTTATATCAAATTTTATTTGTTTAAAACTGTACAGCAGCTGTTTAGTTTTAATAGACACACTGGAGAACATTCATTGAAGGTGAAATAAGTAATTATTCAAGTATCTAGAGCTTATATTCAATGAATAGATAGGTATTCATATCAAAAAGCGTTGCAACGACTTTGGAATTCATTTAATATGAACTGGCTTTTAAAGTTGTAAATTCGCGATGTCAACCCTTTGTATAGATTAATATGGAAGAAAGACATTACCATTACAGCATATCTATTGACTCTATTGCCCTACCTACAAAAATAACACAAAGATAACGGATATACTCTGCCATCTACTTCCTAGTGTCAAAAGGACTAGCTTACAGATTTGTATATTTATCTTGTTTAGATAAAATGTCTTCTACCAATAGTATGGCATCAGAGATCTATTAGTTCAAAAAACTAGATCGTTGATGCATTTATCATCTTCTCTCATAACCATCTAGTGCAGATATCTACAATTATATTGCAGATTTGGGAAACAGATTAATTGATTTATTTTGAAAACAACTGTCTTTAATCTGCGTCTTGCGAAATAATTTAAATATATTATTAGAGTGTCTACACTTTTGCAATGTAACGCTCAGAAGGTGCGTTCAATATCTATTAATAGACAAAGTTTTCTAATCATTCAATGAAAATGCATGTTTTAGCATTTTTAAAACGTAAATATTTAAAACAATCATTTATTTAGTGATAATAATTGTTTAACCCTTATAGTGATGGCACCTACTTCATGCTTAAAAATGCCAACAAGTTAGACCCAGGCCGGCCCTCAAGTAAATTGGCGAATGGCCTGTGATCTTACCTGTTTTCTGCTCTGGGTATCTTTCCTCAACAAAGTTAAGTGGACGTTGGAGGTTTTTTAAAGCAGACGAAACAAATATCTTTTTCTTTAAAAAAGTTCACAGAATTACAAGGGTTAAATAATCTGTTGTAACATTCGATACTCACACACCATATCTGTGAGATAGCCCCTTTAAGGTCTACTATTTCCGTCAATGTTGTATAGAGATTTATGGAAATCATCTTGACACAATGGAATTTTGTTCTTGCTTTCATTTCGTAAGTGTGACTTCAACAGTAATTCGTTACGCGGGAAATGATAGAGTCAAGCTCTTGGATTAGCCGGCGTCGCACAACGAGGCGTGTTTGATTCAGGGGCTTTCACTCATCGCTCGTTCTGCGTAATAGGATTGTCGCAGACAGCAAATTGAATCCGCAGTTTAACCTTTTCTGTGATAAGCCCTCTAGCCTGGAGGCCTGGCCCATGCATACCTGCATTAGGTTCGCGGTATACGAACGGGCCAGGTTCCAGGCTGTTGTTCCAGACTATTCAGAAGTTGAACACCGTTTCCCATAGAAGGAACTTTGCGTAGATCAAAATTTGAGATTAACTACCGACAAAGGAAAAATGAAACCGTAATTTGTCATCGTTGCGTTAGCTCCATCCTGCTCATCATCAGCAATTCCTTCTTTTATCACAATGACTTCATCAGTTACCGCTTTGATACGTCAAACAAATTTGTAAAGGGATGGTGAACGTTTAACCCATTACCAAACAATAACGACATTTAACTAGTCTGTTGCAGACGGCTCTTGAAAACATTGTGTGAAAAGGAGATATTGCTCGTAACGAGCAGTTTCTCCTTTTTCCCACAATGTTTTCTACCCTATCAGAAGATTATCTATCAATTTCATCACGTTTTGGAATGTCGTCTGCAAACTCTTTCAATTTCGGGCAGTCTGAATTTTAGCATTTGGTAAAGCGTTAATTAAACAAAAACTCGTTTTATTGTCGAAATTTTCATTAGTTTAAATACAACAACGATACGTGAGCATATATACTGTTCTTACGCAAAAATGTGCAGTGCCGGTAGACACCTCGACACCAATTAACCATGCAAGTCAATCTTACCTCAATAAAACAACGCACATTAGACGTCCATCAGCAAACTTGGTATTCATCAATAAGTATTTCATCTCGTCTTTATAGCTATTGTTTATTCAAAGGTTCATTTATTATGGAATAATATCTTGACATCATTCATGAATCAAAATTCAGAAAGGCTCTTACAAAGTTTAGAACATCGGCACACGAGCTAAAGATAGAAAAAGGACGCCAAAATAATATTCCAAGAAATGAGAGAATATGTAGAAATTGTAATTCTGGTCAAATAGAAAATGAATTTCACTTTTTATTAATTTGCTCAAAGCATACACATTTAAAATCATAATATATAAAGAGGTATTATCATGCATGGCCAAATATGCATAAATTTGTTAATTTATGAATCATACGACCCTATAGCAGACGAACGTTTAAATTTTCTGAAAATGAGGTATTGCTCGTCAATAGAAATGTCCCCACTGGTTTGATACTATCAGATCATTATTTCCCATCATCATATTCATATCAAATATCGTCTGTAAACTCTTTCAATTTGGTTTCACCAAATAGGAAATGTCGCCTGGTTAATACTTAACCCTTAGAATGCTGAGTAATTTTCTAAAAATGATTTTTGTATTGTCTGCTTTCCAAAACCTTAAATAACTTCTTTATTTTCATGAGGAAAGATACTCAGAGTAGCAAACAGGTTATATCACAGACCAGCCGCCATTTTACTTGGCGGTTGGCCTGAATCCAACCTGTTTGCATAAGCATAAAGTCGGTTCGAGCACTATAAGGGTTAAAAAGGCAAAGTGTTGGTATCATCCTAAATCATCTTAAAAATCAATACCCAGCTAACTGTAAACGAGACAAACATTATAAAGCGGGAGAATGGAATAAAAAACAGCGGAGATTCCGATTTTATCAAAGTCCGTCGACACGTGTTTTTGACATGATGTTCTCATGGATAAATTGGGTAATTTCAGTCTTGAATACGTCGAATAGCGTCTAGTCACCAAAATAGGAAATAAAGACTCTTTGCCGTTGTTTGTATCGTAAACCAGTCTTTCGTATACTGTACTAGAATATTCATTTTGATTTACAGTTATGGAAATATTAGGAAACTACTGTAACAAAAGGCAGGTAAATCAAATTCAGCAATTACTCCATTTGTAAGAATCCAATTTACCATTATGACAATATTAGGGATTGTTTTGCTCATAATTATTCGATCACTTACAATCGACGTTTATATATGATTTCAATTAAGCTTACTCTCAAAATACCTAACGAGAGATTGATTAGAATGTCAAATTCGTATAACTTCGACCCCCAAGAAAAATAAAATGTCTCACACATTATGAGAAACAGGAGGACACTGTTATGGACAGAAACTGCAGTACTCTGGACATTTTGGATTGATTAACAAACCGTATATGGCTAAATCGAACACTGGTTTCTGCTAAGACATTGTCTCGAAGACATGCGTGTCCTGTGGGGCCCAGTTGTAAAAGATGGTGGTCATAGAACGCGGGGGTCCAGGATTTGAGCCCGATCTGTACCTCCGGTTTAGTGGAAGAGATTTTGTGCGCAATGTGAATACACTTTAGGGTCCAGGCCTAGTACTGGTGAATCAAGGACAGCCTTAGTACAGCTGAAGATTCGCTTACATGACACTTTACCCCCATATATAAATAAACAAAGACACATTTGGAGCAATGGATTATAAAGAAATCTTTATAACAGACATGCCACCAAAAAGCCATATTCATTGATAACCCATTGCAATACTAGGCTAAGTCCTTCACATTTGCGAAGAACTTAGCCTAGTATTATACTAAGTCATTGGAATGTGCATGACTATCTTTAGACGCCTATAACATACATATGAGTCATAGGCTTTAGGCCTTTATCCTGTACCAAAATCGTTAAGCAGTGTATGATACCATTAAAAGGTATACATGCAGTGATATTCATGCATATGTATTATGCATATGTCTGCTTTGAAGCACATGCAATTCTAAAACATACCATATAACAAAGCTTCCTTGCAAAGAACAAAACAAAACTAAATATTTTTTTATCATTTTAATATAGAGTCATTCATTGCCAAAATATACTTAAAGATTCGGATGAAATATCTAAGAACAATCATAAAACTATAAATAAAAATATGATAAAGGAATATAAAAGTAAACCATATCAAATAACAAAAGGAACAGCATTTTACATTCAAGTGAGATGGAGTTAAAAAAATAGTAAAGATGGCAAACGGCTTAATATATCTTATAAGTATACGAAATTCAAAGACTGTAACAAAATACCCAAAACAACTTAAAGTTTATGCTTTCTATCATAATTGAATTTTGGCACACAATGAAGATACGTTTTTTATTCACTACCAAAAAAGGCTAGATGCATCTACTTTCAGGAATTTGAACTTAAAATATTCTAATAATATTTTCTAGGATGGAATTTATTTATTAATATATCTTCATTCCTATTGTAATATGATCGAGTTTTTACAATCATTTCAATAAGAATAAAATTGATAACAAGGTATCATGTAATGAGTAAAAAAAGAATTCATAACTAATATCTCTCCATTCTGCATTCTGGATCCAAGACCATTACTTATGTTATAAGGAAACGTACTTACAAAATGGTTCGAAAAGAGAGGATCTTTGGGCAAAGTATTGTTCTTACATTTATTGAAATTGGAAGAAAAAATGAATTTGCACCATATTATTAATATATCCATTTGAAACTTCCCTCGCATTTCCGACAGGCCAGTTTATGATTTGAATAGACTGAGAACATCTGACAAACGTATGTTTATTAGTGTCTTCTATCGGTGCTTAAATTTAACTTTTGAAAATGCATTTAAAGTGAAGCTTAAAAAGAAAAACAAAAACTACCTACCCTACCTACTGATTTTTAAGATGTTACCCCCTAAACAAACAATTTATTTTTGTAGGCCTAACTCCCATTTATCATGAATGTTGGTGAGAGGTAGCTATTTTTGTCTATCTGTGGCTCGTATCTTATCCCTGACACAAAAGTCGCTGCGAGTATCATATATCAACATAACAACATTTCTAGCTAAGCAAAGCGATTAACAATCTCTAATGAATTATCTACAAATGTTACATGACTAGAGAATATAATTTGCAAAACTTGACAAAAACATACATATCTTAACTATGGAGGGAGGAGAATGATTGCTTGATGAATTTCGATTTTATTCAGAGTTATTCACAGATCTAGATAATGTGTGTTTAGTCACACGCGATAGTCTGTACGTCTTTTCCAAAACATAATTTGTATGAGAGGATTCTATCAGTAACAAGCAAACAAAGTCGGATGTACAATACAAGATTTGAAATGATGCATAAACAATACTCAAAAATGCAAAGTGTATGGACCTTAAGGTTCACTTCTCATGCATGAAGCATTAAATATGAATTGTCTATTCAACTGCCATTGTTCTTATGCACATTCATTTATCTTTTTAACTTTCATAGCAGTTTATATAAATGAAATAGTAAAAAAACAATGCATTTCTTAAATACATAAATACCTTTCATTGATGTGAGTAATTTGCAAAAAGGGCCATTCAATGCATCATTCAGTTTACTATTTACAAGTGTCAAAATGTTTCAAAATGGTTATGAACATTGAAACGATTGTGGCTAATAGAAAGTTCTATTATTTTGATCAAATTCTTCTTGAGTCATGATTATCTTAAATATCTTAAGTATTGTCTGCTTCTAAAGTATTCACTAAAGAGAAGAATTTAACTTCAAACTCATAAAGAGAATCAAAGGGCCTTCCTCCATCACATGGTAAAGTAATACTCATTATGGAAAGTCTTCAATTCATTAAATCAAACTTAATCATTGATTGATTAATGGATCATGAGAGATATCAGCAACATTCTTATCCCCTTGGATAAAAATATAAAAGATAAGTATGCATGAACAGTCAATCTCATTTTAAGCAACCAGTCTTAAACAGTGCTTTAAAATTTAATAAGTGTGAGGTTGTCTCAATACAGGAAGAAAGTCATTCAGAAAGCTCATACTGGAGCTTTCTGAATGACTGGCACCCCTAATTAAGAGAAAAGTTCTCGTATACATCATATTTCTATCTCCTTTTATAATAGTTGCTTAAAACACTATTGAGCGTATAGTCTGTATCAAACACATAGCATAAGGTTCATGTTAAGATTACTTTATTAATTGTTTTGGTGCAAGATATGTTTGTATGTTTCCTGTTAAGGTTATCAGTAATTTGCCTATTAAAATGAACTCTACAATGATATGATTGCACCAAGCAGGGAATGAAGCAAAGCAGCATAATCTCAAATGAGCAAATCTACAGTTAATCATGTTTTAGTCTTATCCTTTCTTAATACAGGACGCAAGTCATTCAGAAAGCTCATGCAATAGTTTTCTGAATAACTGGTGTAAATATTAAGAAGTTAGTTGGTATTGTACATCACAATTCTGTCTCTGTTTTCAATGGTCACTTAACCCTTTACCAAACACCAAATTTTTTACTGTCCCAAATTAAAAGAGTTTGCAGACGACATTTCAAAATGTGATGAAATTTATAAATAATCTTCTGATAGGGTAGAAAACATTGTTGGAAAAGGTTAAATTGCTAGTTATGAGCAATTTTTCCTTTTCCCACAATGTTTTCCAGAGTTATCTGCAAAATGGTAAAATGCTGTTATTGTTTGGTAATGGGTTAAAACAAGATTGGCTGTACATATCGTCAAGGATCCCTCCTTGCATTCATATGATTATAACTTATAAAGTGCAATATGATCTTACAAAAAGCTAGCTTATCTAATAAAGTACATGTATATAGCTGAACACACTTCAAATATCATCTGAATTTGTCAACAATAGTCACTATTAAACTGTAAATGTTCCTCTTTAAATGACTTTGACAATTCAGGTCATATAAAATTGAAAGAATTAAAAATGTGAGAGGAGAAGTTGCTTGTATCAATACTTGTTCAATTTTTCTATAAGAAAAATAACCTGCGACACATCCTTTGTTATTCGATGGATTGGATTGTAATCCAAGTACAGTATTTCAGTCATTGATTAATTATTCACTCCTGTATAATATTCTTTAAATTCAATATCCATTGATATCCATAATATTCTCTATTAAGACAAAATACTAGGGATGGGAACGAATAGTGAAATCACTATTCGAATATTCGACTAGAACTATTCGAATATATTCGAATATTCGATTTTAGAATTCGTTTTGATGTCCGAATGTCTGCATGTCCGAATACTAGTACACTAGTCCTCTGTTCAAACCTTTTGTGTATAGCCGATATCTGTTTACATGTACGTGCATGCAATATCAAAGCAGTAATAACCATTATTTCGTTTTTTATCAACAGACAACTTTTCCAGTTTCTTACAGAGTTGGTCCATCAGAAACTTAAATATTGTTGATGTTCGGCAGAACGAGTAAAGTAATTCCAGACACGTGATGGAGACATTGTGATGTTTATCGAATAGATGTAGAAATTAGAATGAAAATAAGTTTAACAAATTATTCTGAAGAAAAATATACTTTCTAACACATTATTTGATTGGTCTTCGTGCATATGCAATCATGATTACGATTGGTTATTGAAAGAGTAATTGTTTAATTTTACGACAAACAAGTTACGTGATTGGTTGACACTGACAATTGTCAATTAGCGTGATTGACTTGTTTTGGATAATAAGGAGCAAGTGCAGATCATTAAGGTGTTAGATTTAGCGGATTAAAATCGACTATTTTCACACTTAGGAATTAATCGTTTTGCAAACTGTCAAAAGATGTGGTAATTTGTCACAGGTGTTTTACTGTGTGACATACGTTGTAAAAACATCGTAACTGCACCTGGGAGCTAGGCACGTTCTTCGATATTTGGGATCGGTTTAGAGGAAGAAAATGAAAATAAAACAACATTATTTTTGAATAAAATTTATGGTAAACATACAGTAATATGGGTTCATTAAAATCGAATATTCGAATACTATTTTGCTATTCGAATATTCGACCCGCTATTCGAATATTCGAATATTCGTTCCCATCCCTACAAAATACCCATAGCCAACCATTGTGCAATTTTTCTTTTGTCCGATACCTGCATTTGTTCTCAGCATACACCTGTCAGGTCGGAACTATTAGGTTAAATATAAATAGTTCCGGCTAAGACCAATGTATACCGAGAACAGTCAAAGTAATCCGGCGAAAAATATCTTTCAAAATGGCAGATGATGCGTATTCTACCTTAACCACAAAGTCCTTTTCAACATGAATACAGTACTACAAATATAGAAAAAAAACTCAATAATTAATGTCTTTATTGCAAACTGTCTTTACCACCTGAACACAATAAAAAAAAACATAAATCAAAACATCATTTAGGGGTACATTTATTGCACAACACTTTTGTGACAAAAAGGGGAAAGTACAAGTTACATGCAATATCTCCTTTTTGTCGAAGTGATTTCATAGTTCTTTAAAATATGCATCCAAATGATTATTTAGATTTATCTAGATTAGTGGGCGAGTTCTCATTTGTAATTTGACACAACAACCAATGTTTTAAATGTCTATTTAAGACAAGTTATAGACAAAAATATATATGTATAAAAATAAAAAGCTGGAAGACATCATTATATGTATAAGGCAAGCTTGATAACAGAATTACATAGAAATGAATAAAAGCCCTGATTTGAAGAATGCCCCATTGTCAAATAAATTCCTTATTCTATAAATAAACATCACAAAACTTTAATTTGTAAAAATTTAAACAGGAAAGACACATATCTTGAAAACCCTCTACCACAGAATTCTTTTTCCTTAAAAGCAAAAAAAAAGTACAAACACTGAAATAGAAATAAAGAAAGAAAACATTTAACCCATTACCAAACAATAACGACATTTGACCAGATTGTTGCTGATGATTTTGGAAAACATTGTGGGAAAAGGAGAAATTGTTCTAAACGAGCAATTTTTCCTTATCCCAATATTTTCTGCCCTATCAGAAGATACCTTTTCAATTTCATCACACTTTGAAATGTCATCTATAAACTCTTTCAATTTGATAGTCCAAACATTTAGTGTTTGGTAAAGTGTTAAAAGAATAAAATAGTTGTAAAAAATAATTGTCTGTACATTTTCAAATACAATTCAAACCATGTACAATTTATTCAATAGATAATAGGCCATTGCTTTCAATATCATGACATTTTATACATATACTAGGGGGATAAAAACCAGACTAAACTAAGTCTGTCACAAGCTTGGAAGACTTACTTTGAAGACTGAAAAAACATTTACGAAAGGTAAAAATATTGCAAAAGAGTAATCTATCTATTCCTTTATACACTTCTAAATAATAAAATCAGTTTTCCCACATTTACTTGTATTCTGCAAAAAGTTCAATCATCAAATATACATCATAAGGAGAACATTTGGGCCACCTCACGGGAAAAGGGGCACTCGGACATAGCAAACAGTGTAGCCCCAGACCAGCCGCCAAGTCACTGACGTGGCGGCTGGTCTGGGGCTACACTGTTTGCCATATTAGAGGACATCCAGTTATACCTTTAAATAAATACAAATGATAACTTTCGTGACTAGATGCTGGAATAATAGCGCTAAGATAGAGCTGAGTTAGCGCTTTTTTTATATGTTCCAGTGCCCCTTTTCGCGTGACGCGGCCCATTTAGATTATGATGCTTTTGAAAAGTTCAAGTCAAAAAATGTAAAGCTTTTCTCACTTTACAAAATAGCAAATACTGCTTTATAATTGAAAGGTATGCAAAAATCAGTTGTGTTAGGTATCACCTCTGATATAATCTATTGTGGAAAAGGAGTTACTCTCACATTGTCAAACAACATCTCATTTTCTATGATACAATAATGCTAGTAATGAAAATAATATGTAGGAAAAATGACATCATCAAAACTCTCAGAAATATATACACAACATTAAAATGATACATATTAAAAAGGCAAGAAATATGCCAGTGGGTTACAAATGCGCAATGAAATAGAATAACTTGGTCTGGTACTACAATTGTATAATCTAATAAACACAAAAGATTCCCTTTATCATGAAACTATTCTATTTTCTTTTCTTTTACCCCCTTTTGCATGAAGTGGGAATTAATTCTTTTTAACTTAACCCTTACAGTGCTTGAACTGACTTCATGCTTATGCAAACAGGTGAGATCACAATGCAAGCCGGCAAGTAAATTGGCGCGTGGGAAGTTTTCTATTATGTGGAGGAGAGATACTCAGAGTAGCAAACAGGTTAGATCATTTGGCGGCTGGCCTTAATCTAACCTGTTTGCATAAGACATATTCCATTTAAGAACGTAAAATTTCAGTCAAATTCTGTCAAAATGATAAGGACTTATTTTAACGACACACACTACAATGCAATTGGGAAAATCCTTTTGAATGGATTAAACATAACAAAAATGTCATAGAATATCATTTTACCCCACATGATTTTTCATGTCAATACAAAAATAAACATAACTTTGATAAGAAACCATCATTTTTTGACGGACCTAACTCCCAGCCGTTTAGATAGCGTAAATTTTTAGGGTGATTGGACTCTATTTATGTTTGATGTCTAAAAAAGACGAACATGCTGCTGGGATATGTTTTTCCTCACAATCAGATTGCTTGGTTTCCTCTAAATTACGATTGTTTTGCAAAAAAATTGATTTCAAATCATGAAAATCAAGAAGAATGATATGTCTGTCAAAAATAACAACTTTAACAAACAAGTCCAAGACACTGTTTATTTGTGTTTGTTTCGGTGCTGTAAAGTTTCAAAGGCAATATTAAACAAAGTTCTTTAAAGTTGGATGGCTGGTTTTTCTTGATATTTAAGCAATTCAATCAGATTAAACAAATACGCACACGATCACAAATTCCGTCAAATCAAGGGCATGATGTGAGCATATTTTTAATGTAAACCTCTAAATTTGAGCATTGAATGTTAACAACCATTAAGACTGAAAGTGTCCCAATGATGTAAACATGGCCGCTATCGGGAATATCGGGAATTTGAAGGAGATAACAAAGGTAACTGTGTCCGTCAAAGTGCTTTGACATTCGTAACAAGAGACGTTAGCAAGCGCGAGTTCATAAATACTGTTATTTACGAATATTATCACAGAAAAGTATTAAACATGCAAGATATACATGGATTTGATCAAAACGACGCTCTCTGGTTGCAACAAATGGCACCTAGTGATGAGCTTTAGACCGGGATTGTTGCCAACGTCACATTTTGACGGATCAATTGATTGCTATCATCCATCTTTGAAAATGGCATTCACAACCTCTTTAAAGTTAATTTTATCTTTATCAGACATGTTCTATGCAAAAATAGTGCTTTCTACAGATACTGGTTTTTATTTACTATTAGTTTATATAAGTTGTTTATGAATAATTTAAAGAGAAATTCATTTCTTTTTATCTTTTTAAAGATGAGATCATAAAAAATATCCTTCAAATATTCCATCAAAAAATAACATTAGCAATCCAATCTTAAATTGCCTTATAAAGTCAAAATAAATCAGTTATAGTTATTATTTTCTCTTTTTTTACCATTTATTATAACAATATAGTCATTTTTGCGCTTTATCTACCTTTGAAAAAAAATCTTTTGGGGAGTTAGTTTGATGGAAATATTACCTTCTTAAATGCAATCTGTTATAAGCATGAAGACGGTTCCAGCACTTTACGGCTTAAGTCATTTCACATTTCTACAATGAGGCATCTGGCCAAAATTCAAAAGAGCTTTTAGACAAAAAGAGGATTAAAAGACTATAATGCCTATAACAAAATATGAAATTCTATATTATCATCAAAATCTAACAACAACTATTCATCTTGATTAATAAAACATTCAACATCCGCAATACATGTACCCTCTGTGGAATCGTTCTCTGCTTGGAAGCCATGAAAGATAAAAAAAAAGGCAACGAAACAAAAAAGGCCATAACATACTGGTAAATATCGAGGGTTCAATGCAGTACAATAGTAGGTGCTTCATGCTATGAAGTACTTACGGTAATATTGCATTGAATCCTCGATAAGTAGGACATAATACAAGGCTCTTAAAAATAATTTACCAATTGACTCTCTATAGAAATCCATTAAACCCTAAATATTTCACCAATGTTGTATCTTGAGGGTTTAATATAAGACTATAGTAAGTCCTTATCAATCGTAGGGTTAAAATATATGATCATCGAAGTAATCACAAATTGTAATTTTGGCAG
This sequence comes from Cerastoderma edule, assembly GCA_947846245.1. Lineage (NCBI taxonomy): Eukaryota > Metazoa > Mollusca > Bivalvia > Cardiida > Cardiidae > Cerastoderma > Cerastoderma edule. The sequence goes on along the minus strand of OX401412.1, from coordinate 4,300,574 downwards.
CTTTTTCTGGAAAGCAGATCATGATTATATGATCAGTTTTTAGAAATATCTTCCTAAATTACAAGTTTCTATTTGATACATAGTTAATATTACTACAACCAAATTAAAAAAGGAAAATTAGAAGAAGATTTATAACCCACAACATGTGATCCAGATACCATCTCAGCAACACTCTACAATACCCATTCTCGCGATGCAACGACTTCCTGTGCGTTAAGACTTTCCACTTCTTCTTCCACTTTTGCCTTTCGAGTGTACGATGTGTCACGCCCGCACCAGACAGTGGGCAGAAACAGGGTCCAGATGTAGATGGCCACACATACCCAACTTGATGCGATCTTCACCCACACAGCTGCCCAGTTCAGCCCAAATCTGTTCAAGTCTGTCTCAACAGGTCTGTAAAGGTTTGAAAAATTTACTATAAGTGACAAGTAATTTTAACCCTTAGAATTTTGGGTAATTTTTAAAAAAAAAAGACTTTTGTTTCGTCTGCTTTCCAAAACCTTCAATATCTGTTTAATTTTGATAAGGAAAGATACTGAGAGTAGCAAACAGGTTAGATCACAGACCAGCTGCCAATTCACTAGGCAGCTGGTCTGGATCTATCCTCTTTGCATAAGCATGAAGTCGTTTCTAGCACTTGAAAAGTTAACTTAACATAATAAATTTATTGCATTATAAACATAACATGTTATATAGCAATATTACAAACATTTTAACAAAGACATGGACTAACAGAAGAGCTTTTCATTTAAAGGTTTTATTCAATTTCTATTTTGCTTAGCATAATATATATATCCTGTGACAAATTAAAAAAGGTTTTCTTTGAAGGATTTGATAATAGATTATTAAATCTATGCATATTTGGTCATTTATGATAGTATTTCCTTATATATTTTTTATCTTTAATATTGGGAATATAATTTCAAATATGTTTCAAGTCGTCTCAATAGGTCTATTAAAAGTTTGAAAATATACTAAATGTGATTTAGGGATGACAATTAGTATGAATTTTGATATTTGGGTATTAGAAATATTTTTCTAATAGGTTTGTGGTGAATTCATGATTTCATGCAATAATTCTATTACAAAATTGCAAAGCAACATTTCACTGTATACAGTCAAACTTGTGTTAAGAGGCCAGCCTATGGGACAGAGTAAATTGGCTGTTTAAGACAGGTTGGCTGCTTAACACAAGTTGATTTACACTGTAAATCTAACATTGGGACTTTCTGAAGTGGCTGTTTAAGGCAGGTTAGCTGCTTAAAAGGGTGGCTGCTTAACACAAGTTAGACCGTAATTTCTTTTGAAGTCTTTCTAAACACTTAATTCAGATGGTATATTTGTTAAAACATGCAGGTAATGTGACACAACAAATTTGAAACCTACATAAACATCATGTTCATAATGGGCAAGGACTTAAATTATAACTGAGTCATTTTTGACCGGCTATTAAACCAAACCTCACAAAACACCAATATAAAGTTTCAAATTGTGATAAGCAGTTAATGCTTACCTCACAAAAAAACCTGATACTTCATAAAATTAAATTAAGTGCTTGTATATATATCACAGGTTCAATACAACCCATATTTACTACATCATAAATTTTAATCACTTACTATAATTTTGCATTGAACCCTTAATATCAGGACAAGCGTGTTTTGTTTTTTGTTTAAATGGATTTTACATTGCCAACACACGTTTCTGATATGTCACAATGCCTGACTTATATTCATGGAGGAAGACCCTATATTTGACAGGGCCCCATTTTACTAAACAACTTATGGAAAACGTTTGCGTAAGTCATAATTGATGAACATGGATAGTATCTTCAATGAAAGTACAATGTTGCAATGTGGCACTTCATTGGAAGCATCTCGGAGAGACGATTCAAATGATGTGTCACTTTGCAATATTGCTTCGTCCAATATTGAAATAAGAGGAATTGTTGTTTTAGACTTACGGAAATCTTAAGCCTAAACTGTTTAGTAAAACGGTACCCTGGTCTAGCCAGTCTGAACAATTAATACTCCGTAAGTCAGTCAGAAAACTACCAATCATGAAAATCAAAATGCCGTCACTGAGGTTTGAACGAGGGTGACCTCTACACAGTTGTCCCTTACCTATACCAGTTGGTAAGCTGCATCATGACATAGAGACTGGCCAAACAGAAGATAAAATGGAAGAAACTGTAGCTGTATTCCACACCGTCCGCCTCATTATAGATGACAGATTGGCCCCCGCCTTCTGATGGGTTGTACCCTACAATGAACAAAGGGAAACAACACTTGATGATCATGTACAAAGGGAAATAATTCTAAAGGTGCTTGTTCACAAATTTCATGACAGTCGGAAGTTAAAAAATTCTTTAATTAAAGACTGCATAACAGCTTAACTTTGTATAATACACACTAGAAAATAGCAATAGGAAGCAAAATTATATCTTTTTTATTTCTTTTAACTAAGTATACAGGTAATTAATGAACTTGTATATTAATCCAAAAGCATGACATGGCTTTTGAGATCTACAGCATATAAACCGTACATACTAAGATTTAAGTTGCATCTCAAATGACATTTTATTTTGGCTTTTAACCCATTACCAAATAATAACGACATTTGGAAAGCCTTCTGCAAACTCTTTCAATGTGGGACAGTCAAACATTTGGTGTTTGGGAAAGTGTTATACTGCCGTCACCTTTATTTGAACCCACATGAAGAGGGGCCATGTAATTTCAAGTTCTGTACTCTAACCACTCAGCCAAGGCAACCCCTCCACACACACACACACATATTGATTGCAAAAACAAATGCACTTACAAAAACATCGCCTTAAACCCTTGATATAAAAAGAAAAGAAATCTTACTTTGTCTGGTTTTGCAACAGCAACAACAGTCATAGGTGTCTTCAGTCTGAAATATAGTAAATATAGTAAATATTAAATATAGTAAATATAGTAAATATAGTAAATATTAAATATATTAAATATAGTAAATATAGTAAATATAGTAAATATAGTAAATATATTAAATATTAAATATAGTAAATATAGTAAATATAGTAAATATTAAATATAGTAAATATAGTAAATATAGTAAATATAGTAAATATTAAATATAGTAAATATAGTAAATATAGTAAAGAGTAAATATAGTAAATATAGTAAATATAGTAAATATTAAATATAGTAAATATTAAATATAGTAAATATAGTAAATATTAGTAAATATAGTAAATATAGTAAATATTAAATATAGTAAATATAGTAAATATTAAATATAGTAAATATAGTAAATATTAAATATAGTAAATATAGTAAATATAGTAAATATAGTAAATATAGTAAATATAGTAAATATAGTATATGCAATCAATTCATTCCTTTACATTCTTATTCATCATGGATACATGTTTCATTGTACTTGCAACAGTGGCCTATTAACACTGCTGAAAAAAAAGAGACAAACTGCTCTTAAGTTAACTTGCACTATCTCCTTCTATAACAATGAATTCCAGGGCCCCCTCTGGACCTTTTTTCTTATCAAGCAAATTGGATTTTTTTGAGCCAAATTCGAAAAGGTGGAGCCAAAAGTTGAGCCAACTTTAAATTGTAGGCTTGTAGATAGATAGCAGTAAATGAGTACAAAGAAGCTTTTTGTTCTTTATAATGCTTTAAATCTTCAGCAGCTCATTACTGTATTTTTTTTCTAACACAAATTACTATTTAATTGAGAAGTCCTTGGCTCTTCCACTGTGTTTATTAAATAATTTAAAAAAGAAATAATTTGTTTTAATAATTAGTTGATGTCAAACTGTACAACACCTGACAACAGACAAGCAAGAATGGTCTTTCATGCTTCATTATTTTGGGTTTAATGTAAATGTATCTAGATACCATAAGGGTTGTCTGAAAATACCTCTAAATTGTACAAGAAAACATAAAACACATAACTCATAAAAAAATTGAGCTGTGTAGATTTAAAAAAGAATGAAACAAGCTTTGGATGTGACAGACACCAATGTTAAAGGACAATTGGAAGCCTACTTTCTTTTCAATTGGCAATACATTGTGAAATCGGTCAGTTTATATAGCAAATGCATCTCGCTGACTTTGAAGTAAATGCTTCATTGTAATGAACAAGCCACATACCTAATCTACGTACGCTATTACTCCACTGTCTTTAACTTTCGTCACCTGACAGTGTTTAACAATTGCCATCAAATTTTCCCATTGTTTCTGATCGTGCTTTTGCGTCAAACTGTTTTATTTACACACCCATTTCAGGGAGAGATGTCAGGGCAAATTCACACTCAGTGAAAAAATAATGGTTGCAGCACTAGTCGCCCATTCATATGAAGGGATTAAACTTTACTTCAATAAGTGACAGTCATTTGTATACAAACTGGGTTGCGTGCAAACTGCAATAGGTGGGGTCATTACAGAGCTGGTTCCCATGTTTATACAGGCAGACATGCCTCGATAACCGCAACACGAGAACTACCTATTACTCTGGGTCGCTTATGTCATACATGATTGGTAAATACTGTTCGTCACAAACATTTTCGCAAAACTGTTATTTTTGTGTCAAATTGACGAGATTTTTCGCATTTGGCTACATAGGCAATCGGCAGCGGAGGCCCTGGATTCTACCCAACATCACAAACTTAAAGTATTTTATCAATTTGATAATCATGTACTGGCGTTGTTGTTTTTAAAATGGACCAGACACTAAATACCATGTGGAAAAAGGGATCATTTGTCAATTCAATTCAATTCAAATATCTTTTATTTGCTCACATCTGAATTTGTCAGACATATGAGTTTAGTAAAACAATAATATAACATTCATTCACATAAACAATAGTAATGTACATACATAATGTATATAAGTTGTAAGGAAACAGAGGTAAGTTAAAGAGAAGAAGCAGGGATTGGAGGGGCTATATGCTTGACAAGCATACTATTACTATGAGACAGACTATAGAAATGTGATAAGTAAACCTGTCATTTTGTATTGGATTATTCATTATATACTTACCGCTTGAGAGGTGCGTCTTATTCCAATGACTTCATGATCAACTGATGTCTGAAGACTGAAATATAATACAGAATTGCTTGAATTAAATTAGGATACACCCTTATGTAATGAATAAAGATTTAATCTAAACAACATAAAAATGCTTCCTTAAGACTAACTTTTTCTATCTATATGCATGATAGTTAATGCTATTTAAACTCATCCCCATTTTAGTTGTTTGAAAACAACTGCACCTGACACCCATGAAACAAGAAGAATAACATTTTCTTTGTTGTTTTGAATAAAGACAAACGATTGTAACAAAAGGTGAAATTACACATCTTGTGCATTTTTTCTTTTGCATCAATTTTTTATGAGTCTTCTGATACAGATAAATCAAATCTTTTTCATATGAGGTTGAATATTGCGTAAACTATTTTTCAGTTATATTGAAGCGTTCCTGGGGTTCACAAGTACTAAGCTAGAGCTGCAAACTGTCTTGCGAGCCTCAGACCCTGTCCCCGGCTAAGCCTCATTCGTTTGTTGTGTATCCAACTTGGAGCACCAAGAGTCTATGTTTACGACGCTACAAAGCATATTCTTTCCGATGTTTAACCCTAAGAATGCTGGTTACTTTTTTTAAAATAGATTTTTGTGCCGTCTCCTTTCCAAAACCTTAAGTGTCTGCTTAACTTTAAAGAGGAAAGATACTCAGAGAAGCAAACAGGTTAGATCACAGGCCAGCCACCAATTTACTAGTCGGCTGGCCTGAATCTAACCTATTTGCACAAGTATAGAGTTGGTTCCAGCACTATTAGGGTCGAAATGTTTTTCATAAATTGAACATGGTTCATTTGATTATAACCACTGATCAATTATGTTCATGTGGGAAAGCAGTCAGCTATATGGGCAGATCATAGTGCATTTCTGGTGACCAAATAACAACAACATGAATACTTAGGTGGACCACTTACATATGACTAAATTACTACTGAAAACGGCATACACAAAATATCACCTTGAGTACACTGCCATAATAAACATTATCAATAATCCAGCATATGCGGCCATCATTTCTGTTTGTGGGTTGAATTCAGTTGGTCGGCAAATCTGGGTCAAATTTGTCGTCTTTGTTTCCAACATCCTTTCACCAGGCCCATCAGCAAAACCGATCTGAAAATTGAAAAGCAATAATGTTAGCTGTGTAAAGTTTGATGTATGAAATAGCAATTTATGGCCAGCTGCCAAGTAAATTGAGGTGAATTGTGATATAACCTATTTGCTACTCTGCGTATTATTCCTCAACAAAATATGAAAGATATTTAAGGTTTTGAAAAGCAGACGACGCTGTTCATAATCAAAGCGCTGATAGCACTGAAGGACTAAGGTGAATTTAAAGTAAAGCAAGATTATTGAGGATACATTTTAAAAAACTCTGGGCAACATTTCGAGAAAAACAGCTTTTACCAACATTACTATAATTATTATTTCTGTGAACAGAGACTAAACGAAAGTCTATTTTTCGAACATCTGGACATTTTGCAATTTCCCATAATGGAACACTGTTATAATAATAAAGAGCAAAACAAAGCGAGTAAATCCGGACTACATTCCTAGTTCCAAGAAGATATTAGTCCACATAGTGAAGGCGGATGTTTAATGAGTAATTGGGGTCAGATATGTTACAATGACCATTTCATAACGGTTGAGGAGGACCCAATAACTTGACTGCCCATAATGACTGGTCAAGGCTACTAGAACCATTTGTGTTCAATTAGTCAACAAGTCAACTGGGGATTACCTCTAATGAAAATCGAGATGTTTACTTACTTACTTATAACACAACAATTGTTGTTGTGCAGTTTTAAAGATATCAATTTTTTACTTCCTGATTTCAACAAATCTGTGAACAAGCTTTAAAAGCATACTAGCACTCAGAAAAACTGCAAAACTGGGTATTATGAGTAATCAATTATAATAGAATATGTTGAAATGTAGCGAAAAACCACAGGATCATGACAATATTACGCCTGCACTATTCATTATCTATTTATTTTCATAAATTTGAAGCCCACCAATTTAACTTCATCATTTACATTCAAGTAACTTCTAAAATAGCAAGGAGCACTCTGATTAATGGTTGACGATCACTTGGTTTGAAATATCACGTGAAACACATATAAAAATTGTGATTTATCCAATATTAACAACATAAACATTCAAAAAGGAGAATTTCTTGGGTTTTATTGCTTCCCAATGTTTCTCGGCTGACCTTGTAAACAAACCTTACAGTATTCACTCTTTTTAAAGCATCCTGTGAACATGTTACAGTCTCAATTCCTCTGTAAAAGGCAATTTAAAGTACTTTTAAGTTAATTTTCAATTATTCTAGAACCAATTTAAGTGTAAACGAGCGCAAGTATGGCTTTAAGGGAAAGGGTTTATACTCACATGCAGATCTTGTTCTTTATCCTTCGGCAGAGATGTTATTTTAGCGACCCTCGTCTTCCAGGTCTCAATAAATGAAACTAAAATAGATAAGTATGGTGGATAATTAACCCTTATAGTGCTGGAACCGACATACTTATGCAAACAGAGAAGATCCAGGCCAGTTGCCAAATAATTGGCAGCTGGCCTGTTATCTAACATGTTTGATACTCTCAGAATATTTCCTCAACAGAATTAAGCAGATATTTAAGGTTTTGGAAAGCAGACGATACAAAAATATATTTGTAGAAAACAACCCAGCAATCTAAGGGTTAACTCCTTATTCCATGATACCTTATTTTACCATATCTAATGCAGCAACAGACTTTACACGGTATTGTGACAAAAGCATAGAAATTAGCAACTTAACATTTTGTCACAATGGTTTCTTCCCAATACCATAAAGAAAATTGATCTTATTATATTTTTTGTTGTTGTCTGTTGTTACTTTCTAATTGGAACAGATATAAATTCACATAAGGGAGACGGTTTAAAAGGAAATTAAGAAGTATTCATACATTGTGTTTATCAATTTGTCATTTTTTGTCTTGAACTCTATACCAAACAATAAATGCCATGAGTTACAAAGTCAAACATAAAGAACACAATCAATATTGATTGATGAAATTCATTACCAATGTGACAAGTGCAATTTTTGCTCAGGGTGAGCAAATTTTATTTGTTGAAATCTTTCTAAATGTCTTATACTGCAATTACACTTGAAGACTTTCCTATTGGCAGACAGGGGTTACTTGTTCTACACTGTAAAGAATTTGTTCATACATGTATGTCATATGATTCTTAACATAAAGGGCTACCTTCTAATCCAGAGGTTTTGTGTATCTAAGTTGATATGTTTGGGTGATATATTGAAGTAATCAACATTATTTGTAAAACTGTTCCTTGTATTCATGTTGAAATGTATGTATGTTTTTGTTTAAATGTATTTATTTCCACGACGAGATATGTTTGTATGTATAAGTCATTAAAATTATATTCTATTGTATTCATTAAATGTCTTTAATACTAAAAGCCAGAGAAACAGTGAACCAGAATTCAAATTTGTAAGTTAAACAAGTAAAAGTGAAATTAAAGTGCATCAAAGAAGGTTATTCGGGAAATGTGAAACAATAAATCAAAAAGTGATCTTGTTAAATTTGTATTTCATCTGCCTGACTGCATCACATCATTTGTTGATGAGAGTTTGGTGTATATTCATGAACAATAACTAGTTTCATAATTGTTGATAAAGGATCTTATCAATTTCAGCAAATTCTTTTGAGCATCAAAGAAACTCAAAGAGAAATTGCCCATGAGAGAAGTCATCTATTACTTGTATGATTGCATTAACTATTCATGGATATTTTCTATATTTCTTATTGGTTTCAGGGCCTGATGATTTTGTGAAATTGTTTGCTGAATGTAGAAAGCAAACAGCTGATGTGACTATGAATATTTCCAAAAAGTGAATGAATTTAAAGAAATTTCTAACTGGAAGGCCCCTATTATGGGCCCCTGTTTTATAATGAGAGTAATCCTCATAAAGAAGAGATTTTTGAATAAGTAATTCTTACATAAAGGAAAACTCTTCATATGTTAAATGTTGCAGGATAAATCCAAGTTTGTAAAACTGTTCATACTTACTCATAGCATTGAAGGTTTATCACTCCTGACATGACATCCAATACATTAATAATTGAAACAATCTGCTACTGACAGTTTATCAGTTACTATACAACATGTGATTATAAATGAAGCAAGCTCATTTGCTTATTGAAGAAATATCAGCTATTTTTCAATATTCATTAATTAAGAAACATCATTAGGAATTTCACAATTTATATAAAGTCAAAGGAACCATCAAACAAAGAAGAAGTCAATTGAACAAAAATGTTTTTTCAGTATAATAGTATTAATTTGTTGAACCCTTAGCGAAGGACTTGTGAATCCACTGTTAAAAATGCTTAAACTGTGATGTATCAATACAGTTGTATCATTTTAATTTTTTGACACAATGGTTTCTACTAAACATGGTACTTTTCATATGTTTCATTGTCAAGTCTGATGTTCATTTCAAGTTGGGCCAATCAAAGAATCTAATGTGGGACAAATAGTTTACTTTTCATATGAAGTACATGTATTCATCATCACGTTTCATCTTAATTCTGCAAATGAACCTATTTGAAAAAAGAGACAAATACTGTCACAAAAGGGTTGCTTCCTTCTTTAACCCTTTCCCAAACATAAATTTTTCGACTGTCCCAAATTGAAAGAGTTTGCAGACAACATTTCAAAATGTGACGAAATTGGGATATAATCTTCTGATAGGGCAGAAACCATTGTGGGAAAAGGAAAAATTGCACGTTAAGAGCAATTCCTCCTTTTCCTGCAATGTTTTCTTAAGTCTTCTGCAACAAAGTGGTCAAATGTCATTATTGTTTGGGAAAGGGTTAATGGTCTCCTTATCTCAATGGTTTAAAATATATTTTTGATTAGGTTGATGAAAGAATACACGAAAACATATAAATAGCAAACATACCTATATAGACGATAACAGAAGTTTATTTTGCATCTTGAACACTTTAAAAGATTCCTCCTCATTAGAACATATACACATCAATGCTTGCAAAAGACCAACACATATTAACCCTTGACCAAACACCATTTTTTTGACTTTCTGAAATTGAAACAGTTTGCAAACGACATTTCAAAATGTGATGAAAGTGAAAGATAATTATCTGAAAGGGCAGAAAACGTTGTGGGAAAAGGAGAAATTGCTCGTTAAGAGCAATTTCTCCTTTTCCCACATATTTTCTATAGACGTCTGCAACAAAGCTGTCAAATGTTGTTATTGTTGGTAATGGGTTAAAGGGAGATAACTCACTTTCCTCTGGAGGTTCACTAGTTAATGCTGACCATGTGAGGTACATCACATAAAGGGAGATAACCGAGGATTGTAACAGCCCAGCATTTTGATTACCTGCAAGTCAAGCATAACCGTTTTATATGAGTGATCCCACATTATCATGGCTAGTTCCCTTCAAAGCTGCTTGTTCACAAATTTGAGGAAATATGGAAGTTCAAAATTAACTTCTTTAACCCCTCTCCCAAACGTCAAATTTTGGACTCTCCCAAATTGAAAGAGTTGGCAGACGTTATTTCAAAATGTGATAAAATTGGAAAATGATCTTCTGAAGGGGCAGAAAACATTGTGGGAAAAGGAGAAATTGCTCTTATCCTTTCCAACAATGTTTGCCAGAGTCATCTGCGACAAAGTGGTTAAATGTCGTCATTGTTTCGTAATGGGTTAAAACTGCACAACAGTTGTACTGTTAAATGTAAACACTGCAGAAAGTCATTGGAAGTAAAATGAGAATGTTTCAAATTCTTTAAATGTGTTTACCATGAATCAATAAATATTACATTCCACAAGTGTGACATCGCTTTTGGAATCTACTGCATATAAACTGTACAAACAGCAATACAAAAACTGCTTTAAAAGAAAAATGCTCAAAAACAATTTTATTTTGACTTTCAAATTTTCTCTTCTGTCCACAAAAAACTGTAAGTTCACATATAAGTGAATACATAAAAAAAATGAAAAACAAAAGTTTTTTTTTTGCAAACATGAAACAAATTTAGTTGAGAAAAAAACAAAACAAAGACATGATGGCTCTATTCAAACCAAATCATCTGTCAAAAATGACTTTTCAATTTGTAATATACACCACTTCCTAAATTGTAATGTTTTAAGGAACTTTCGTCTCATTTTTCCACTTACTTATCAGCAGGCGAGTATCTTTTATTGGGAGACAAGTTAAGTGTTATATAGAAATTAAAGAAGACTATATGACTTACGGTTTTGGGCCACAGGGAGTAAAGTCAGGAAAGAGAGTATGACGCACAGTCCTATATTAACTCCAATGAATATCTTGTTGGTAACACATCCCTCGAAACGTGTGTAGTTGAAGAATAATATTATTGCACCCCCAATTGCCACAATATAAAATAGCGTGGCGCAGATCAAAGTACCTGGAAAAATGTTCACTAAATGATTACAGAAGAAAGAAATTGAAAGTAAAACTGAAATGTGGTTGGGACTATACAGTGTGTGTGTCATTGTTTGATATGTGATTCAAAATCACATTGAAATCATCATTAATTAAGGAAACATCAATTCATCTAGGTATGTACATTCTTTATTAGGTAAATCTTAAAGTGATGATACGCATTTGAATTCATATAAAAATTAATTCACCGTATACACATTTGGAAGACATAAAGACTATCTAACTTCGTTTCCATTGTCACTTTTCTTCATTGGTTATTATTTACCAGTTGTTGGGCAGTTTTAAAGAAATTGAATTTTATCTTCCAGATGTCCTTACATCTGTGAACATTTAATTTTTTATCCCCATATAAATGGAATTAACCCTTTACCAAGTGCTAATTTGTTGACTGACCAAAATTGAAAGAGTTTGCAGACGACATTTCAAAATGTGATGAAATCGACAGACACATTTGTGCTAGGGCAGAAAGCATTGTAGGAAAAGGAGAGATTGCTCTTTAAGAGTGATTTCTCCTTTTCCCACAATGCTTTCCAGAGTCGCTGCAACAAACTGGCCAAATGTCGTTATTATTTGGTAATGAGTTTACAGAGTTAACATAGTAATAGTTTACCCTAAAAATAAGCACCATGACTCAATGGGAAATAATTCATTATTTTTAGACTTTTCCAAATTGGAACCAACTGCAGACCGTAAAAAAATAGTCAGTTAACAATATACTTTGCTCATGAGAAGAAACACTTGTGACAACATGATGAATTGTTCAGCAATAGAAAAAAATAATTCAGTTATATTTGTCTCTAAATACTTTTTGCAGCACATGTTGTCAAAAGCAATTCAGGAGTAATTGATTGAAAGAATGTTTACTTCAATGACTTTATAAGTAAAACTTCTTTATTACATTGTAATGACAAAATCATGCTTTATACTGAACACTAAATCTTATAGTAATTCCAAAATTATGGATATTTTGCCATATACAAATTGGAACCATCATAATGAGAGCACTTAATCAAGACAAATAAAATTATTCTTTGCTATGATTAAAAGAAACTCTTGTGACAAAAAGTGAAATTTGCTCCTTAAAAGCAATGTCTCCTTTTCACACAGTGTTTTTGAAGTTTTCTGTTTAAGATCCAAATCAATATGGTCAGTAACATGTAAGAAATAAAAGTTTAAGCTAGTTGGCAAACTCCTTTTTATGGGGTTTATTTTCAAATGTGTCAACAGCATTTCAGTTGTTTTTCAGCTTTTCTGGATTTCACGAATACTAGTCAAGGCTTTACAGTGCCTTGCCAAAGGATGTTCCCATGGCGACGATGGTACCCTGCACCTCAGTGTCAAAAATCTTACACCAATATTCATTGGACTATGCAGGACTCTCCAAACTGCTATTTCCTCTAGTTTTGACCAGTCAAACAATCCCCTTTATATATTCAAACTCGAAATGTTTAAATTAGTTGTTCATATTCTTAAGAGAAGCCTTCAGAATTGTTCTTGCTACTTACAAGCATAACCACATGTATGTCGTTTCCCTGTTTCAGATCTCAAACCAACCCTACAATTAAACAAAGTCAGTTCATATTCTACAATAACAGGGGACCATTTATCCAGTTTTCACATTTACCCAATCACAAACAGAAAATGGTTTATTATAGAAGAACATATTACATAATCAAATTTAACATAGTTTGTACAAAGCATTATATCATGTGGTTTATTAGAAAAGAAAAAAATATACAAGAATCAATAATTGATATCAAAGAGTGAAGAAATTATTCAAATAACAAAATCAATATTGCTGTGTTGAATTAGGAACAGTTAAAATACTTTGACAGGCTTCCAATACTGTATTTTACCAAATTAATTAACATGTTTCATCATTTGTTGACATGAGAGCAATTAATTTCAAAACAGATGTTTTATATAGTATTCTCAGTTATATATTGTTCTGATAACTTGGAATTTTACAACTCATTTCAGCACATTCCTATCATCTATCCATTAGGTTAAGGATCAAAAGTATATGACTACAACAGACCAACACTCATCCATTTTTGGCCATTTTCGATATTCAGCAGTGACCAATCATTTCGATGATAAGCAGTTGCTGCAGAATACTTCAGAAACCACTGTGACAAAAAGATAAATTGCTCAAGATGAGCAATTATCCTTTTGCTACAATGGGTTCTAACCAATTTCATGAAGAAAGGCTTCTTTTTATTTTATTTCTGCTGGTGCTTTTGTTTTGAACCAGTCACAAATTGGCATACATAGTAGAATTGTCTGATATCACAGTTTATCTTTTCATACATTTTCATGCGTTTTTTCAAACATATTTCTGCATCAAAGTGCTCAAATGCATATTGTAGAGTATAAAGAACTATGAGCAAGTTTTTTTAAAAAAAAATTTCTTCAGGCATGCAACAAAAAATTAAAAAAAAAAGTTATATACACTCACCATTTGGCATTCCAGGCATGTGTGAAATCAACCAGTAACACCAACTGGAGAATTATGAACAGAAATCCACCCACCATACCAACATACATCCAGTCTACAATATAAGCAAATGTCAAGGTAAACTTTATCAAACAATCAAGGGAATTTTGCCAGAGTGCCAAAATACAAAAATATTTGTGAACATATTTTGTTGTTAATGATGTTCCATGTGTGAAAGTCGAGGAATTTCAAAAACATAAAATCTGTAGTTGATAATCCTGAAAGGGCATGTTTGCTATAGTATTTTATAGGGACAAATAGTCTCAAAAATCTGAAATTCAGGAAGAATCCTGAACACTTTCACCTTTGATGTTAGAAGATAAAATTGCATGTATTAGCGACTAGCCCTTTCCTTACTAAAAAGTCAACAGCAGCATTATCAGCAGGCAAACTCATCAACAGCCGACTCATTAACCCTTAGAATGCTGGGTAATTTTCTAAAAATAGATTTTTGTGTCATCTTCTTTCCCAAACCTTAAATATCTACTTAATTGTTGCGAAGAAAGATACTCAGAGTAGCAAACATGTTAGATCACAGTCCTGAATATGACCCGTTTGCATAAGCATGAATTTGGTTCAAGCACTAACAGGGTTAACAGTTAAATCATAAGGCCTTGATTTCTTTGTATTTTATGTTTAATTAATAGCGATTCAACCACATTCAAATTCTCAATATGGGTTATTGCAACTTAAAGCATCAATGTCTCTAGTTTTGTTTCATTTGGGATTTTTCATATAACATACAAGTTCCAGTCCATTTCTTTTCCAAGTTCATCATTGCAGAGGGGAAACCCAATACTTTAATGCCAATTGTTATTCACTTTTTACAATGTATATAGATTTTACATTGTGGCAACACTATTTCATTTATGTTGCGGTGCCAGACTCTTATTGATGAAGGAAGGCACCATACTCAACCGCCCATAAGGTTGGGTCATATCAGGTAGAACCATCGGCATTGACTTAACTCTTTATCCGAATGCTAAATCTGGATTAAAAGCAACAGCAGAAAAAAAATATGAAGTGTTAAAGATAACATTTGCTTTGTAGTAGTTGAAATGAAGTGTCATCTCTTTATTCTGCTATGTTACAGTTTTCCTGGACTCACTGGTACTAGGTTGGGGCACTGATGTGTCTTGCCAATGGACACTCCCCCAAAACAAGAGGTATCCATTGAGATGGGGCATAGGACCCTTAACTTCTAAGACAGTCATCTTGACCACAATCAACATGGACACTCAGGTCCCCTACATTAATTTGTACTAGAATAGACATCATTGTGATAAAGGGATAAATTTTATAAGAGGTTTCTGCTGAAGAAATGTTCAAACGAAGAAAAGAGTGGTATACCATACTTACAAATGTTGAACTCCCTCGGCAATAGAAAGGCACCCCCACAAAATCCAACAAACATAACAAATTTGATCAGCCAATATCTGTAATAGATTTGTTACAAAAACTTTACCGTATTAGAATTTCCAATTCATAAATATTAATATGTAACCATTGGCTTGTAAAAATGGTGTTATCAAAAGAAGTAATTACATACAGATTTTCAAACAGGATTGTCAAAACTGCATTCAAGTTAAAAAAAAAAAAATAAGCTAAACTTTCAAAATAAGTTAAAGTATTTTTCTTCAGTTAAATGTTCATCAAACATTCCTTCGATAGAGCGCGGTACATGTTCATTGGAACAATTTTTTCAATTGTTACCCCCTCTGAAAATATTTAAGGTAGAAGTGGAAATGGTGAAAATTGGCGTAATTTTAGATCTCAATGCATGAAACGAAATATTTTTACTTTTAAAATTGATGTTACGCATTTGTGTATCACTGCCTATGCCCCTGCAAACAATTTAGAGAATAAAGATAAATTCCATTTTTTCATAGCTTTAAAACTTCTTTACCAAACGCCAAATTTTCGCCTGTCCCAAATTGAAAGAGTTTCCAGACAACATTTCAAAATGTGATGAAATTGGAAGATAATCTTCTGATAGTGCTGAAAACATTGTGGGAAAAGGAGAAATTGCTTGTTAAGAGAAATTTCTCCTTTTCTGACAAAGTTTCCCAGAGTTGTATGCAACTAAATGGTTAAATGTTATTGTTTGATAATCGGTTGAAGCAATTTCGAGAATGAAACTATTCATTGTAGCTGGAGATTAAGAGCTCACCCATTATGTAGATGGCCGCGCCAGTGGTTGCTGTTTGGGACAAGAATAGTCATGACACAAAGAAGAAAGCTGAATGCTACCATGCCAGCACAAAGTCTGTATACAGCTTTATATCCTGTAATCCTGGCACAGTTTTCACCGACGCCAAATTGCACACAAGTCTCATTGAAGCCAGAAACCTGAAGAATACAAAAGTTAACCTATATGTTCTAATATTGAGGGTTCAATGCAATACTATAGTAAGTGCTTTCATGTTTATGAAGCACTTACTATAGTCTTGCATTGAACCCTTGATATTGTTTTCTACTCATAACATTGGTGCAGAAGTTGAGTCTTAGCCGCTTGTTCCGAGTTCGAATCCCCGTTAGTCGAGGTGAAAATATCTGTGACTTACCCGTTAATCGGCATCAGTACTGGTAAAGTATCCAGGAAGGAGTCATCAAGAGTGACTTTGAACAAGCTTCAATCTTCTGTCACAATCAATGTAAAACAAAAAGTAATCTAATACATTTCTAGGTTGCATGCAAAATCTTTGTATCAAATGTTTAAACTTAGGGCAAAGAGAAATACTTAGTACTGATTCCATGATAACTATAGGCCCCTATAAAAACATTGTATAAAATTAACTAATAGGTAATAGCCCAATAGTTAAACACTAGAAGAAACAAATGAACTCACATTATCAATGAGATGGCTCTTTAACTGTGGAGATAGGATCAGACAGGCTGTGATAAAACCCATCACAAGGAACAGCGTGTACATAATCCTGGTTCCCGTCGACTCCTTAATTGGCCGACAACTTCCACAGCACAACCCACACGAAGCTGGGCCACAACAGCAGCCAATCTGAATAAAATTAAGCAAAGTTGTTGCATGAAAATATCAAAAAAAAAAGTTTTAACCCATTACCAAATGATAGCAATATTTGACCAGTTTTTACGGAAGACAACTCTGGAAAACATTGTTGGAAAAGGAGAAATTGCTTTTCCCACAATGTTTTTTGCCTTATCAGTAGATTATTCCTCTCTTTCATCACATTTTGAAATGTCGTCTGCAAACTCTTTCAATTTGGGACAGTCGGAATTTTGGCGTTTGGCAAAGGGTAAACTATTTTGACCATGATCTGGCATTTCAGATGTAATACTATCTATTTCACTGGAATTGCTATGGAGGGAAGCCAATACTACCCTTATTTTTGGTTCTGTTATAGTATGACCTGATGAAGGTTAAAAGGTAAGACAATTCAGGGGTAGCAATATCTGATTTTGATTTATTTGTCTGTGAATGTGAAATCTTTTCTGCATTTGTCCAGTGAACCCTAATTTTTGGTCCAAAAATATCATAAAATTTCCCCAAAACAAATTACTTTCGTTCATTTTAATCTTATATGGAAAAACCCATAGATTTTAAAGTTTTCGTCAAAAAAGCCTCTTGATTTGATTTAGAAAAAAATCACTGTTTGTCCATATAATTATCAAATCGTAAGTTTCAGTCAAAACGCACATGTCCGTTGAGGTTTTTGGACAAGATGGGCAATACATACAATGGATTTTACCATAAATTTTTTGTTCTGTATTTCAGTTTCACTGACAGTTTCATTGCTACTAGGCATTCACAATTTATCTGTTCTTTAGATACACAACATATTTTCTTAAACCAAAATCACATTTATCTGTATTTCTATTTTTTTTTTTTTACATGTTGGCACCGGCAAATCAACACCCAGGTTGGACATGGAATCTACATCCTTCTTCCACTCCTGAGAAGGGAGGCTGAAATGGTCGCCATACAGAATTGACAGGTGTCCGACCACGCCTTGACAAGGTTACACCACAAGCCATATAAGGATGTCCACTGTCGATTGTTTGATACCTTGACTCGCTACAAAGGCCATGATACATCAGCATCCCAACTCTTGAGGGATTGTAATAGGATCGCCGGCATGGGGATTGTGAATTATTATAAGGCAGTACATGACGAGTGTTAATTATTTTGCAAAATTATGTTAACAATAGAAATGACTAAAAAGGGAAATTAAAAACTATAGTTTGCTAACTTTGTGGGGTTTTTTTTGTTCATTTTATCACAATTTTCCTTCATGATACTTTATTGTTGTCGTCTATTGTTGCTCCTTGTCCAGATAACTGGTCTCAAAGGCTATTGCTATTTTGACTGACGCCTTCGAAGGGAAGCACTATAAATGTCCAAATGATGAAAATAGCTTCGTTATTGAGACTACTGTTGCTCCCATATAGAGGATATCTATTAGATGTAACAATTCACCCCCAACACCGGGTGGAGGCACTCGACCGTTGCACCGATTGTTATTTACTATAACATGTTGAACAAAGCGATTCGCCAGTTTATAAAGATAGATATTTGTTGAACTATTGCAAGCAAACATGTCCAAATAACGTCTTTCTTACATAGATGGACTAGATTTGGTCTCAAGAAAGCGCTATGAGGAAAATTTGTCGCTGATAGAAGGGTTAGATCCATAGGAACATAAGGAATGGTGGTGGACAGTGTGAATATATTTTCCCAGCTGTCACCCAAACTGACATTTTTGGAATGGTTTCACTGGGGATGGGTGGGCATTGAGAATGAGCCTTAAGGAAAATGGTACTGTCCAGAATACAGGAATTTACTATCTTTAAAAAGAAATCAATGACATAGGAACAATTCATGTGAATTCTGAAAAATATGCTGGTCATGGGTGCTGGTCATTTACTCTGATGATTACATATATAATAAATAACGAGTGATTTTTTTTTTTTTTTGACAAAAACTGACAACAAACTATATTGGCTTCTTTTAATATCTATTGACATTGTAATTCATGAATTGATATTTAAGACTTCACATTTTAAATAAATCATATTGGAAAATTTAACGCAAATGCTGCATATAAAAAAGGCTTAATATAATTTACTTAATCAAAATATAATGCAAATTCTATGTCATACAAAATGCTTTACCTTTATAGAAGCTTTCTGTATGACATATAATTTGCATTTGAAAGGCATCTATATTAAATTCGGTGAAATGTGATTTATAAAAATGGTTACTAATTTGAAAACTGCATGTCCTGCAAAAAGCTTCTATTTGACCTTTCGGCATGAGCTTAAACTTGCAATAATGTAGCTGCAGGTGTTGAGTTACTTAACCCATTACTAAATGATAACGGCATTTGACAAGTTTGTTGCAGACAACTTTGGAAAACATTGAGGGAAAAGGAGAAATTGCTCTTAACAAGCAATTTCTTCTTTCAACACGATGTTTACTACCCTATCAGATTATTTTCCAATGTCGTTACGTTTTGAAATGTCATCTGCAAACTCTTTCAATTTTGGACAGTCGAAATTTTGCGTTTGGTATAGGGTTAAAGTTACTCTAAGATTCTAACTTGTCAGTATGTGTATTATATTCAGCCAAATAAAAGTATTAAATTTTCTTTATGATTTGTTTTCTTCTTTTACTTTGTTCAATTGAGCTATATTTTTATAGCTATATATGAAGCAAAATAACTTTTTAGACTGTGACACAGTAAACCTGGTTATAAGTAATTTCAATCAGGACTGATGACAGGATAATTCAAAATTATTAGTGCACAACAAACAACTCCTATTTTGTCATCATGGTCAGTTCATTTTCATTTTAACCCATGATAAGGTGAACAGGGACTGTTCCATTTAATATGGGTTATTTCTGTCGAACTGTACAAATAATGCGCTCCACATGGATAAGTAAGGTCTCATTAAGATCTGGAATTTTGTCAATCTATCTGGCACTGGTATGAACCCTTTCAGGAAGTTAAAAAGAACCATCAGTGTTTCAAAGGAGGCTAGACCTGTGAAACACTTGACTTTCACATCATTTCCCTGAAAGGCCTTCTCTGAGATCTTCCTGCTCACTGAAACTGATTTCAGATACACCATTTCAGTCCTGAGTGAAGTCAGTTCACTTAGCATGCCTATCATGTGTATACTGTCTAAGTCAGTTTGAGTGCCTTGTGTGGTTGTACTGCAATCATTTTGTTGTATGTAGTAAAGAGGGTCGTAAATTTCATCTGTGTCCAGATCTAGCTTCCTTTTGGTCCTCTGCTGGATTCGGTTGTATCTGCCCAGTTGTGTGTAAATGAAATCAGGCCCTGGTGTCGTCACTGTCTGGCTTCCAAGACTAGATACCCAGTCTGGGTTGTCTCTGTATTAGAGCTTTGCCTTTTTACCGGAAAAGAAAAAAATATAATTTAATTTATTATTTAATTAATTTCACTTTAAGTATCATTTCTTGCAAATAATAACTTTGTGATAGGACAAACATAGACCAGAGTAGTGGAAAGGATTTATTAATATTAACATCCATAGCAACTAACTTGATGTACTGTGTAACTATCTTTTTAATGCCAAGTATGTCCTTTAAAATAGAATATGTCAAAAGCAAAGAGGATTTCTTGGTCACTTTGTGATGATTTTGTGTTAGGGACTAGTTAATTTTAATGTAAAAAATGTAATTACATACCAGTTATGAAGTGTTCAGAGCAGATAATGGGGTTTCCCAGGTTTTAATCTGCTCAATTTCGCTGCTAATGGGCCTTGATTCTAAATGATTGCAGGTAATCTGAAGTATTGTAAGTCTTCCTTTCGGTCTGCTTTGTTGGAGCAGCCATAAACTCCCCATTATAACATCAAAATTGACAGGTTAATTGGTTAAATACCGCGACTACTCAATATGCTTTGTGCGCTTTGTTTAGTGCAACCGCTGCGAGGGTAAAATAACCTAGCCTCCAGCAGTTTGAGCGGCGGGTCCATTACGTAACATGAAATACCTCTATTGGAGAATGTGTTAAAGTGAACAAGGAACTAAATTACCAGCACACACTTAATATACAATAGCCATTCAATCAGTTTACAAGGTATGAAAGCATGTCAACTGCACCTGTTTATCCTTATCAGTTGATCATTTGGCTAATTCATTACTTCTTGCTAAGAGTACAAAATAAAATATAATTTTAAATATGAATGAAATAAAAGACATAAATAACATAAATACACAACATCTTTATAAGGATAATAAACTCATGATTATCCTATGAAAATGTCATTAATGATAAAATCACACCATATTACCTTATAGTATAGAAGAAACGACAACCCGGTTGCCAAGCTGGTTATGGTTTACCGCATCACAAATGACTTAATTGACATCCCACCAATGAGATTCTTCCATCACCTTACTCTTGGTGGGCATGGTTATGGACACAGATTCCTTGTACCTTTCTGTAGAACAGATGTCCTCAAGTACTCCTTCTTCCCCTCGACAATCAAACTGTGGAACCAGCTACCGGTTCACCAAACCACAGCAGACAGCCTGGAGGCCTTCAAGAGGGGTCTTACAGGGACACCAGAGACACAGACCGAGCTGTTTTTATTGTTTTAACCTGCACTCTACACTCCGCACAACGTTTTTGTATATACACCCCTGTACGAAAATGCCCAAGAGAGGGATTACTGTACAGTAATGGAAGAAGAAGAAGAAGAGAAGAAGAACCCCTTTTGAGGAATAATTTAAGTTATACGAAATGACAGTTAGACGATACGACCGTCACCCTTGAAACAATCTTCGATAATATCTTAATAATATATATGCACAACCATATGCACTTTATACTACATAAGAGAAAGGTATATAATGCATATAATAATTATATTAGGATATTATCGAAGATTGTTCCAAGCACCTGTGCAGCTAGTCCAGATAACTGGTCTCGAAGGCTATTGCTATTTTGACTGACGCCTTCGAATGTCCAAATGACGAAAAAAGCTTCGTTCACGGATCATTATTGAGACTACTGTGCAGCGGACTTAAGAAATGTAATCAACTGCGAGAAAGTACAATTTCAAATGCGTTTGAAATGTCCATCTTTTACGACGTTCCTGCCGATACATTTGATTACAATTTCATGAAATACGACTTAATATGATAAAATCAAGTTAAATTTCCTACCTGAGCTGTACAGCATCCACCCATCTTAACCTTTCAATGCGATTTTTACCATTTATTAATGACTAATTCAACAGTTCTTTAACTATGTTGTTGTATGTTCTTTTCACCTCCCTCCGATATATAAATTGTAAGCACTTTGTAATGTTGATCAATTCGAGGATTGTCAACTAAATTCCTAAAGTATTTGACACCAACAACACAAAGAGATCTATCAAAGACGTAATGTCGAATGGCCCGGGTGATCCCGGAATAGATTGTTTTTCTATTTTAAATACCCTAAATAGATAGTGACAACAGGGGTTTGTTCTTACGCTTGGGCTCAAAACTATGAAAAATAGTAAAAAAAAAAATTACATAGTTTTGTAGTTTTGACCCCAGGCGATTACAGACGACCGCTGTGGAAATATCCGAGTTAATCCGGACATCGAAAAAGCATTGTCATTCACTGATAGGATTGACATTCGCTGCCTGTGACACATAAAACATGCTCTTTATGACCATTCTTTCATTCCGTTAGAATCGTTTCATTTTATAGTCCATTTGTTTAAAAATGGACTTTCTAAATGTTGCTTGCCTCGTCTGCATTTGATTTCAATTTGTTATAGTTATAGTAAATCACTGACACAGGTCCCATATGCCCTTCGTCAGTGACGTAGCAACATTTTTCAGTTTGTAACGGCTTTCCTGGACGCACCAATTCTAGGCTAGGGCTCTGAGGTTACTTGCCAAAAGCAACTCCAAGCACGAAACCAGCGGTTTCTGTGGGGCACAAACCCGGGACCAAGAGTTCTGAGTCCATCACCTTAACCCTTTAACAAAAGCCAAATTTTCGACTGTCCCGAATTGAAAGAATTCGCAGACAACTTTACAAAATGTGATGAAATTGAAAAAAAATCTTCAGATAGGACAGGAAACAATGTGGGAAAAGGGGAGAATGCTTATTAAGAGCAATTCATCCTTTTCCCACAATGTCTACCAGAGCTGTCTGAAACAAACTGGTCAAATGTCGTTTCTACTAGTATTGTTTGGTAATGGGTTAACCACTGAGCCACGCAGGACCACAAAAACAAACAAAACAAGAGTCGGAAAAAAGCCTAGCGGAACACCCCAACCCCTCTCCACCCCACCCCTCGCCACCAATTTTGCCAGTGCGGGAAAAAACCCTTCGACGATTGGCCAGTGTGGATAAAGGCCTGGCAAATCGATGAAGGGGATTTCTTTCCCACTGGTAAATCAACAAACGGGCTTTTTCCCGCGCTGAGCAATTAAGAGTGGTTTCTTCGCACCGCGGAGCTTTTGCCGGGCACCAAAAACACTTTTGAGGAAAGGGCTCAAATGGCTGACGAGAGAATATACATTTTGGTAAAAGAAGAGGCCCGTCTTAGTTTTTCATACAGTGAATTCTCTCATTGCTTTTAGTACAACACGTGGAATGTTTGGTTAGTGCATGCAGACACCTTCTACTTTTGTCGAAAGGGTTTGTTCACAGATCGACATAATCAATCATCTTTTACCAATTTCGTAAGCTTAGAATGATTATCTCACAGATATGGATTTTAACGTTTTTTCGTAAACAAAGATCTAAAGATTAAGAGGTGACATTTTTACATACTATCATCATTTGGATCTCCGGAAACGTTTTACCACTCTTGTCATGTGACGTCAGTAAGGTAAGGTGCACGAGAAAAAGTTCTTGTGTTTATGACCGGCTATCCCATAGAAGCGCTGACGCACTTGAAGGCTCACTTCACAGAATCAAATGAATACGCGTAATTTCATCAACTAAGAAGTAAATAGAAATTTGAAAATCGTGGTAAAGTGTCAATCTGAATATCAACTTTTATTACTCCCAGAGAACAAAACTATGAGTTAGTCCCTTAAAAACAAACTTTTAACAAACATTTGTTTTTACTTTAAACGTTATATTTGTAAAATTCAGTGATTCTTTCCAGAAGCGTTTGATTCGTTTTGGTGAGGATGATATGTAGAAATCGCAGTCAACGGGCGTGTATGTCCAAAACATGCGGTCTTCGACGTCGATTTCGCTGCCGAGTTTTAGACACAACGCTGTTATAAAGCATGGGTTAACATATACCACTATAACCGGAAAGTTGATGACCAACTAATGCGGGGTTAACAGTCTGACTATCTTTGGCAATAGTAGGTACAAAAAGCAAAAATACCAGTGTATAGCAAAATAAATGAACATATTCAAGGTTTTCAAACTTTTGACTATCCCAAATTGAAAAAATTTTGCAGACGACATATCAAAATGTGATAAAATTGGAAAATAATCTTCTGATATGGCGGAAAACATTGCGGGAAATGGAAAAAATGATTGTTACGAGAAATTATTCCTTTTCCAATTGTTTTCCAAAGTCGTCTCCTGCAAAGTGGTTATATTTTTTTTTGTTATCGTTTGGCAAAGGGTCAACCACCATGCACTCACATCGAAAATTCTTGATCTTGATCGAAAATATACATGAACACAGAGTTTCTGTGCAAACATTTTGTATGTGTGATTCAACACTACCAAGGCTGTTTAGAAGAACCGTTTTTATTTTGCATAAGTCCTGTCTCTAGGGCTATGGCGAGCTGTTGTATTGTCATTTATAATTTGTGTTGTTTGGTCCTGTGTTGTCGGTTAATTGTACAGTACTTTTAAGCGGTCAGGAACTGAAAATTGATATAATCAATGGAACTCTTGTGACATAGCCTTTCTGAATCCGTATATCGTGTGGCTTTGATTAATGTTAATTTCTTAGAAGCTTTTACATATCGTATATATATTTTAACATCATTTTTTTTTTATTAAATGTAACCAGTTCTTGAAACGGGTTCCTTGATCCATGATCCACGGACTAAATGACTCTTATTTCTTGATGAGTTTGACCCTAAGGTAGTGTATTGCTCACAGGTAATTTTATCTATGGTAAGTTTATTTATATATGGTATGGATGTCGGATCAGTTCTTTCAATGGGGTTGAGGATCAACTCTTCCAGTGGTCGCTATGAAACAACCGAGTTCTGATTGGATGGTGGTCCTCCAGCTCTCAATCTGTGGGTGGTCTTCTATACTAACCATCGTGAAAGGTTGATCGATGGGTCCTCATCCTATTTAACTCGGAAGGTCTCAAACTTTCTTCAGGCAAAGTTTCATGCTTTAATCACAATTTGCACAATTTCCTTAAAAAAACCCAACGAAATCCGCTGGGCTAGCAGTGTCTCCGTGTGTATGCCACACAACTGCTGTAGGGATCGGGCCAAAACTGCTTGTTGATAACTGTAGTTATTACCACACTCCAAGAGGAAGTGTTCTCTTGTCTCTGGATTTCCGCATGTGCACCCAGGTGAGATGTTTTGTTCAATCTTATATCTGTGAGCATTTAGCTGTGAATATCCGGTTTGTAATTGCAGGATACGTTGGATTGCAGTCTTGTTTGGGAAAGTCTATCAGTCTTTTGTGGATTACTTTTGGTACACACCCATGATATTTTCTTCCTGTTGTAGAATTGTCCCATCTTGTTTTTCACTTGGACAAGATGAATTTGTTGCTGGCATGCATGATTATCTTGCAGGGTTACCTATTGGGTCGCTTCAGGCATCTATGGGGCTTCTTGTACTCCTTTTTTGGCCAGTATACCCGCGTATCATGGGGTCCACAGAAGATCGATGATGATGTCTGACGTTGCTAGAACTATCACCTTCTTTATCTCTGCTATGACGCCTCTGTGACTGTTACCCTTCCAGCCCATGGTCAAAACACCAACACCTGATTGGCTGTCACTGAGGACTTTACCTGTTGTCGCCACTCGGTGTTTAATAGCATACTCTAACACCATTAGTTTTGCTACCAGCTTTGCAGGTAAGATTGTTCCATGCTTGGCTATTGGGTGTTGGACTATTCACCTTCAGGGGTATAGTAGTATAACCGCTCCAGCTCCGCATGGACCTGGGTTACTGATACATGAGTCATCTGCGAAGGCAAAGGTGCTGTAATCTCGTGCCCCCATATCAAGTCCATGTTGGTGTCTGTGCCCTCCTGTTCCTTGGTCCTGATTTTGGATGAGTCTAATCGGCTCCAGTATTCGGGTCTGGGCCGCGTGACCTGTACAAGCTGCCTTCTTCCTCGTAGTCAAGTTCAAGGGTTTGTGTACTTTGCTGTCGTCAATTACTTTGTATCTCCATTTATTTGTGTTTTAATGTCTTTTGTTTAAAGTTTTTTCTGCATATTTTATTAAATGATAGGATGATTGATAGGAAACGGAATATACCTCCGTTACACGAAAACAATTCAAGGCAACAAAGAAGAAGAAAAAAGTCCGGGACACCCTTCGGCCAGAACTAATTCATTTGAAAGACTTTAGTTGATTTTATCTATAATGCTTTTGGAACTAAGGCTCGCCAAAAATTTCGTGATCATTGTTATTCAAACGCTCATTGAATGTTGGGCTAAGTAGAGTCGTCTGTCAAAATGTCCAAAGTCGTTGTTGCTGCTGGAATGATTGTTTTTCGGCGTTTATCCAATGAAACACAATATTTGATGCTACAGGCTTCATATGGAGATTACCATTGGTCACCACCAAAAGGTATTTAACCAATATTTCAGTGGCATTTTGTTTGTTTGCTCCTGTGTAATTTCGACCGAACTCTTCTTCGCCACTGGAAACTTCGCTCTTTTACTGCTCTTATTAATCATTTGACTATATTGAAGTTACAAATGCTTTATTTTATCTTGAAATTCAAGTGTTGTAAACATTTTTTTATTCCCACACAATTACTTAAAATTATGTTTATTCAATTGACCCATATTCATTCAAGTAATTGGTCAACTTTTTTCATGCCCTTTGTAATTCGATCAGACAAAATAATTCAATGTGAAGCTGCCTTTCATTTTCTGATGGGGCGATCTAATGCTTTAGTATTTGATGTGGAGGACCGTGGTCTAGGGAAAGAGTGTCGACCTCAGGACAGGGTCACGGGTTTGAATCCTGTGAGTAGCATGATCTGTCTTGCAACCTTTCATTAATCCACATTTGAAGCGGTTATGTATCAAGGAAAAGGAATACAGAGTGATCTGACTAAGTGATAAAAACTTGTTTCACAATCAATGTGAATAAATAAGTTTGAACTTATTTAAAGTGGACCTTTAAAATTCCATGAGCTTGGCTGATGTATAGTCCAGATAACTGGTCTCGAAGGCTATTGCTATTTTGACTAGCAAAGCACGATAAATGTCCAAATGATGAAAAAAGCTTCGTTCACGAATCATTATTGACACTAGGATGATCTAATATTTAGCTTTCTAAATCTTAAGTTTATGTCTCATTTGCTACGGGGTTCCCAGTCACTGGGGTGTGAAGCAGGCAGCTATGTTTTCTTATATGAATCTCCATTTGATTTTGTTCTGTTCTGATCCCTGAGGAGGTTGCCTTGTATTCCTTCCTGTCAGAAACATTTACAGTCTGAAGGAATGCAACCTCCTCAGTGTGAGCCCAATGAACAGAACAAGTTTGTTGAGTATGAATTAATCTGAATATGTTATACATCTTGAATGAGTATGCTAATGGATTGTTTTGCAGGCCATGTTGATCCTGGTGAAACAGAAATGCAGGCTGCTTTGAGAGAAACACAAGAAGAGGCAGGTCTAGTCAAAGATCAGTTGCAAGTATTTGAGGACTTTGAAAGCATACTAAACTATGAGGTTCGGGGAAAACCTAAAAAGGTCATCTATTGGTTAGCAGAACTGAAGAATGCTCAAGACAGTGTTAAACTTTCAAGAGAACACAAAGATATGAAATGGCTTGGATTTGAAGATGCAAAGGAAATTGCAAAATATGAAGACATGAGGGGAGCATTGACCGAAGCAAATGATTATGTTAAATCAAAGTTATAGTAGACTTTGTTAATAGTGCTGGAACAGACTTCATGCTTATGCAAACAGGATATATTCAGGCCAGCCGCCAAGTATATTGGCAGCTGGCCTGTGATCTAACCTGTTTGCTACTCTGAGTATCTTTCCTCATCAAAATTAGGAAGATATTTAAGATTTTGAAAGCAGACGACACAAAAATCTATTTTAAGAAAACTAACCAGCATTCTTAGCGTTAAAAGTACATGATGAGCATTCTATGCCCAACATCTCTTTACCAAATGATCCTGTCTGTGTCCTCTAACAGATTTATTGCTGTCTACGTTTTAAATAAGAAGAAAATTATACTTATGGCTCAAGCAAATAAGGATAATTTTTTAGTGAAGAACATTTTTTATTAGAAATATATTGTAAAGACTGATTAACATGTTTTCAATATGTTATTAATAAATTACCCAAAACGTATAAATGTGAATCATTTTTTCACCCATGTTTTGAAAAGTACTTTCTGTCATGAAAATCTAAATCTACTGGTACCATTATTTGATCCCATGTCGAGATGGACTTAGGGTTTTAAATCTCTGTACACTATATACCACCACATAACTCAGGGCTATTTTTCTTTGAAATGGAAATTTTAGAAAGATTTATAGCTGAAATTGTTGAATTGGGAAACCAAAAAGCTGGTTTGACTTTGAATTTTTGGGAAAGCTGCATGATTTCAAAGAAATTCCCAACTGGGAAGGTGCCTTTTATCGGCCCTGGTTATATAAGGAGAAAAAGGCCTGTAATTATCATTACTGAGGCCAGAAATTTTCGTGTCTTGCCAAAAGAGACTCAGTTGGACACTAAAATGATCAGCTGCTTTCAAGAAAGATAGAATTTTAATATTGTTTTCTGTGAGAGACAGACAATACAAAGGTGATTTAAAAAAAATCCTCTTCACTAGCATGCTCAATAAATGACCAATTTAGAGATGCTAAAAACATGTGCCTTCATAAAAACATCGTGAAATGAGCATTCCCGCCTTTCAGTCTCTTTAACCCTTTACCAACGGCAAATTTTCAACAGTCCCAAATTGAAAGAGTTCGCAGAGGACTCTCTGATAGAGGACTCTCTGATAGGGTAGAAAACTTGTGGGAAAAGGAGAAATTGCTGGTTAAGAGCAATTTCTCCTTTATCAACAATGTTTTCCAATAACTGGTCAAATGTTGTTATTGTTTGGTTATGGGCTGGATATGATTTAATTCCATGTCAAAAATATTTCAGTTATTTTTCCGCTTTCCTAGATTTTACCAGTTCTAGGCAGGGCTCTTACCCAAGAACACTCTCCAAAAAATCCGAGTATGAAATAACCATATCACAAGTCCTACACCACTACCACTGGAACACAGAACCCACCTTTCATTGTTTTGATGGAAAAGCTTGGTAATAATTAGTGGTGAGATTGCACTCTCATGCAGCTTGGAAGCATCAAGCATCCAACCATGTCTTAATCTTATTCCCAGACATTTTTACCCATTTCAACAATTTCACAGGGCAGAAATAAATGTTCCTTGTGCGAACATTTCCATGGATGAAAGTTGAGGATTTTTTTTAAACCTGAAATCTATAGTTCTTTTTATCTTGAAAAGGTATGTATTCTATAGCATTATAAAGGGTCAAAAAGTCTCAAATTCCTGAAAATCGGAAACAATCCGGAACTTTTTCACCTAGGTAGTTGACTATATCTGCAAGATAAGTGGTATATCTCAACCAAACTATATTGCTATGAGGGGCCTCCGTGGCCTAGTGGTTAGAGTACAGAACTTGAAATCACATGGCCCCTCTCCGCGTGGGTTCAAATCCTGAGAGGGAAATGGATTTTCATGAGAGGCAGGCTCCCGACTGACTTACGGAATGCCGATGGTTCTACCCACCTTGATCAGCCCTTATGGGCAGTTGAGTATGGGGTCTTCCTCCATCATTAATAGTCGGGCATCGCTACATAACTGAAATAATGTTGATGTGATGTAAAACCTATATGAAAAAAAAAAAAAATAAAAAAAAAAAAAGAAAATTGCTATGAAATGGGTTGAGAAGCATATCAATAGTCTATTTCTATGTAACTTCATAGATCTATAGCTGCAGGAAATATTATTTTTGCAAAGGTTAAAATCTAATCCAGTGATATTTTCAGTGAAACTTTGATATTGTCAATATGCAACTTCATTTAACCAGGATTAGGCTCAAATCCTCTATACATTGTAGTTATTTCTAGGGTATCATCTTACAACAAAAACAAGTTTATTTCCAGTTTATGTTTATTAAAATTCAACAATGTGCATATTTAATTCACAAGGCAGCCAGATCATAATGTTTATGGTCCATAAACACCATAAAGGATAACATACAAATAAAGGAAACTTATGAAATTACTCATCGGCATGAGAAAACCCTTCCCCTTCTATATATGACCAATTAAGGCAGGTAACATAAGATAAACTACTGACTTATAAAATCTGTCAAAGAAAAAGACAAGTAATAAACAATACAATAGATGAAAGGAAAAGTTTGCACCTTATAAGAATATCTTCCTTTTGACTCAATGTTTTAAATATTTTTGCTGCTTAAGTTAATTAAAAAAATTAAGAGGGAAAGGGTTCAGGATTTGAACAAACAGAATTTGACATAAAGAAAAAATACAAGAGGTACATATACAGTTTGATAAATAATAACATCAACATCTTCCAAACCAACACTTAATGGCGAGTAACTCAGAGATTTAAGCTCTGGAAGTAATAAAAGTTAAAAATTTGAACTGTACAATCATTGTCACTAAACTAACCTGACAGCGCTTCTATGGGAAAGCCAATTTATAAATAGATGCACAAATTCTTTCTTGAGTACCTTGCTAAAGTTGCATGAAAAGAGCAATTAAATGTTTCCAAAGACCCATGTGACAATGGGATCTAAAAGGATCATATTTTATTCAGATTGTTCTTTACGATTTTATTTATTAAAACCCTTTGCAATAGTTGCAATATAAATGCTAAAAATCTTTCCTGTACAGTTATAAGGAGGGTTGGAAAGCTATCAATAACCTAGTCTAATGTTACTTTAGAAATCTATGTTGTCACTTCATTGTAGAAGACAATTTGTTTTAGAAAGTTAGATTCCTAATCTGTGGAATAGCCCTTTTAACCCTTAGAATGCTGGGAAATTTTCTAAAAATAGATTTTGGTGTCTTCAATCTTCAAGTAAATAAGTGGCTGGCCTGAACCTAACCTGTTTGCATGAGCATGATATTGGTTCCAACACTATAATGGTCATAGGATTCTTAATAACCATTATAAAGCCTACTTCGGATTTTTACAAAATCATAGAAAGCAAATAACCAGCTGTGCTACAGTGTTCATTTCTTCCTACACAATTTTGAAAGCAGATGAAATTGAAAGCCATGCTTTAAATATTATCATCTGCTAGAATATAAAACAACTGATATTTTTTAAAGAATGTAGCGTCCTTTTGTCAAAATGGTGTATGTCTCATATAATCAGAGGCAAATTACAAGCAGTGTCTGCTTATTTAACCCATTACGAAACAATAAAGACATTTGACCAGTTTGCTTCAGACGACTTTGGAAAACATTGTGGGAAAGGGAGAAATTGCTCTTAACGAGCAATTTCTCCTTTTCCCACAATGTTTTCTACCCTATCAGAAGATTATTTTTAATTTCATCCCATTTTGAAATGTTGTCTGCAAATGTGTTTGGTAAAGGGTTAAAAACAGTTCTATTACTAGCAGTGCCATAGATTTCATACATATCGATGTAATGACTTGTTGTACTATGGGTCTCATAAAAATAATGCATTTACTTTACCTATAACCATCAAACAATAAGCACTTTTACAACATCCAAATACAATAAAAATAAAAAATAATCATGCTTCACTTCAACTTTTTTTTCATTAATGCAAATAAAACAGCACACATAGAAAGAAACACAAACAAACACAACTTGCAAAATTACCTTCAAGCAGTACTGACCGTTATCTATTTTGTTTATGTCAACTTCTCACCTGTAGTTTGTAACTATGCTATTGCTATGTTACTAACAATGTCAATGTTCATACTACATAAATTCATGGGTGAAAGTGTTCAGGATTATTCCTGAATTTCAGGTTTTTGAGACATTTTGTCCCTATATAATGCTATAGCAAACATGCCTTTTCGGGATAATGAACTACAGATTTCAGGTTTTTGAAATTCTTTAACTTTCACCCATGTAAATTGCTGCTTTTCTTAACTCTTTACCAAACAACAAATTTTTAACTGTCCCAAATTGAAAGAGTTTGCAGATTTCATTTCAAAACATGATGAAATTGAAAAATAATCTTCTGATAGGGCAGAAAATATTGTGGGTGTCGGAAAAGGAAAAATTATTTGTTACTTGCAATTCCTCCTTTTCCCATAATGTTTCCAGAATCGTCTGCATAAAGGTTGTTAAATATTGTTATTGTATGGTAAAAGGTTAAATAAATATCAAGAATATTAAATTTTCTATGACAAATAGATGTCAACGAATTAGCATTGAGTCAAGTATGAAAATGGCATATTGTTTTCAAAATAAGGTTCATCAACTTGAGATTACTTGGTATCCTATAATGAATTGACGCAGTATTGTGAAAGTTTATGGACCACAATTGAAATATCATTGAGTCCAATAAAAAAATGAAATTGAAATATGCAAATAATTTGGAATGGGCATGCAAGTTGTTTGAATGTCGAAGAATCGACAATTCTGCATTGCTTGAACTTCAATAATATGCTCTTGAATCTTAATTTAGTTCTTTGTTCTTCAAAAACGATTTTCATTTAAACTAATCACCATCCATGATGAAAGGACTTTAAGCCCTATACCAAACGCAAATTTTTGACCGTCCCATATTGAAAGAGTTTGCAGACAACATTTAAAACTATGATGAAATTGGAATATAATTTTTTGATGGGGCAGAAAACAATGTCAAATTGCTCATCACAAGCAATTTTTCCTTTTCCCAACATGGTTTCAAGAGTCTTCTGCAACAAAGTGGTTAAATGTAGTTATTGTTTGGTAATGAGTAGATCCAAAACTACAAAAATAAGAGGGTTAATAATGCCAATATTTTTTTTTTTTTCAAAGAAACGGAAAGTACATTTCTTCTCAGCAGTTAACAAAATTATTTGTCCCAGTACTTGATGTTATTTCACAAAATGATGGACATTTTTATTATTTACGACTAGCTTTTTGCTGTTAGGCAATAACTAATTTGCTCTGGCAGTTCTTTGTATGCCTGACCAAATGGCCTGCATTTTTTTCTCTCTCCACCTTTGAAAAGACTGCTCAATTGAGGTAAAAATCAAATAACAGAAAAAAAGACTAATGTTGCCAACAAAAAGCAACACACAAACACTCATCAGGAACACACGATACAATACAATACAGGGATACTTCATCCCCTATCAATCAGCAATAAATAATCACAAAATGAATCAATTGTTCAAGGCTATTTACTGTCCAAAATCAAATTCTTTTGGAACGAGTGTGCCAAGGCTTCACAGATGTAAATGTATTGTCAGACATTTTTAGCCTTTTTAAGCTTTTATAGCTTAAAAAGGCTAAAAAGGTCTGACAATACAGTTAGAACTATTAAAAGCTTTTCAAATTGAATATAAAATGTTAACAATGCGGAATAATTTCAATTTATCCAGCAGAATAGACTTTAAATGCTTTATGCTTTGAAGTGTCATAAACTTTCTACTGGCTTTTAAATCAAATGTTCAATGCAAGACTGTTTTAAACCCTTAGAATGCTTGGTAACTGTCTAAGAAATTATTTTTGTGTCTTCTGCTTTCCAAAATCTTAAGTATCTACTTACTTTTAATGAGGAAACATTAACTTGGAGGCTGACATGTGATCTAATCTGTTGGCATAAGCATGAAGTGAGTGACAGCATTTTAAGGGTTAAGTGCTTCTCACTTGTATAGGACTAACTACAGTCTTGCACTGAATCTTTGAAATGTTGAATGGAATCATTCCTGGTATGACTAAATCAAGAACGTATAAAGGAAAGATTTAGTAACCGTTCAATCCAGTCTGAGAACAAGTTAGAGCTCCATGAAATACATGTTAAAAAGGAAAATGAAATGAGATTCAAAAATGAAATACAGATTCTTCTTTTCCAAATATCAATACTTTTCATACATAGATCTAGATAATCACTCTCTTTTTGTGATTTGTATTCATGACACTTTTTCTGTTTTAGGCACTCCTTGGCGTTTCTCCATTGCCTTCAAATAGCGATGTAAAAACAATCTTAACCGGTACAGCAAAAATATACAGCAATGAATCAAGGGCGCCACCAAAACAATGGCAAATATGGCCGTGGAAGCTGCCACTTTCAGGTTGTTATAGTCCAAGGGTTTGTAGATATAAGGCTCCCCTTTGTGGTTGGTACCCCCACACAGGTGGTATAAATAACTGAAAAGTGTGTAGACCGCACCCATTCCGATACACTGGTACAGATGCAGCATCCGGACTGGGGTCCGCGTGATCATCGTGTCTAC
Source organism: Cerastoderma edule (assembly GCA_947846245.1). Taxonomy (NCBI): domain Eukaryota; kingdom Metazoa; phylum Mollusca; class Bivalvia; order Cardiida; family Cardiidae; genus Cerastoderma; species Cerastoderma edule. The sequence continues at coordinate 4,265,862 of OX401412.1, read as the reverse complement.
GATAACAAACACTGCGTTAATACCATGTGTCGTACAGTTGATCAACGTCACTCCGGAACCTGAAAAAAACATAGACATTGGTTCGGTATTGACACTTATAGTGCTGAAACCAACTTCATGCTTATACAAACATGTTAGATCCAGGCCAGTGATCTAACCTGTTTGCTTCTTCGAGTATTGGATATCTAAGGTTTCAAAAGAAAATGACACAAAAATCTATTTTCAGAAAATAACCCAGCATTCTAAGTGTTAAATCATGAAATAGGTGTAGATGCTTTTGTATCCTGAAAATACGCATACAACTTTTTTAGTTAACAAATATGTGCAGTTATTCTAACATATCCTGAAAATGCAATTTAAATTTTGACAAGTAGAAAAACTGGACCCTAATTTATAAATGGATTTAAGCTGTCAGAGGACATAACACGGTGCTTTATAAAACAAATTTGAAACTTTGCATTGAAAAGAGAGAAATTGCTTTTCATATGCATTTTCTTCTTTTGCAAAATATCGATTTAAAGGCAATCTAAATGATTCCTGTAGAATTGTTGCATCAAGACAATGAATTTCTCCTTTAGTCAAAATATTTTCCAAGATTATCTTATTATTGGATGAGGGTTATACAATATACAATGTATGTAAATTTGACTTGTGAGTCAAATTATACTAAACTTGCAAAACTAAACTAAAGTGCTTGCTTGTGATTCAACCCCCCTTTTTAACTTGTTTGAGAAATGCTCCATATCTATGTCCCTGGATTAACACCTACCATATATACTCGACTATAAGTCGCCCTTGCCTATAAGACACACCCCCTACTTTGATCTAAGATTAGGGGAATTCAGCGTTGACTCGACTATAAGTCGCATCTACTTTTTGATGATCGTACAGATTAATCATACACCGATAAATAATGCAACGGTTTTGTGAACTGTAACGTTGTCTTCCCACATTATTTGATATCTAGGGATACACTGTTTTTTAATTAGCAACCAAGTCAAAAATATTCTGTCAATCTTCATCATTAATCCATTTTAGCTGTAGTAAAAAAGCAACTCACGATTTCACTCTAGTTTTATTTTGACAGGTGGTTAAATTTACCTCAGTTTCAGAGGGTTGGAATAGGGAAGATCCGGAGGAATTATCTATGATTATAATCCAATCAGACCGTGACAATCCAGCAAATTGGAAGGTGCTAAAAACACAGATGTTAGTTTAATCAAATTGCATAATGTCAAACTGTCAGATAATGACCCTTATCGCTGTTTTTACAATGTACATCACAGTTTTACATCCAGTGTTATAAACACATGGTAAGTGTTATCTTATGCACCTAGGAAGTCGGCACTGTTTTAATGTCCAGACCTTCCATAGTCACGGAAACCTTGACAGATAAGATATGATAAATTTAACTAATAACTGATATATTCTACCGATGTTCTCATTTTGATATATGCTCATTAACCGTACCTAAGCTATACCGGTATATATTCCCAACTATCCTAGTTACTTCCCTTACTTACAAGGCTGCCATTTGCAACATGTTGGACAAAAGTAACCTGCAAATCTCTCTAGGGAAAGGAAAAAAAAAAATGACGCTGAAAAATTATGTGATGTTGATTGACTTTGCTTATAAGACGCACCCCCGACTTATAGTCGAGTATATACGGTACATTCCATATTTTAGTAGGGATGGCAAAGGTTAACTCTTTACCACCTGCAAACAACAATTTTCTTTTTATTTGAAGCAGACAACTTTAGAAAAGCTTTGTAAACAAGTGAAAAACATTTCAGTTCTGCTGTTGTGATATGAGAATAGATTGAAAAAGCATTGTGGCAAAAGTAATTTCTCCTTTAGCCTCAATACTTTTTGAACGTTGTCTGCTGCAAGACGCAAAAATGTGTTGATAGGTGAAAATGTGTTAATTAAAGAACTGACAAGATAAATGTTTATTCTTTGATCTGTTAACTGAATGATGAACACTGCCTTTTTTCATTGGAAAATCTTTACAACTTCTTTTTTGATGATGGCAAGTAGATTAGCAAAGAATAACCATGAATGAAGATAAATCCATATACATCAATATACCGGTAACTCTTTTTTTAAAGCAAATCTCATATTTTTCTTAACTATTTTTCCTAGGAGTGATCATGTAATGTTACGATGGAAGACAACTGTGTCCGTCTCTTTTTGGCATTTGGCTTTGTAAGATAGACGGTTTTCTTTTCAAGTGGTCTTACATATTCAAAGTACCAGCTCTAAACTTCATTCAACCTATGACTTCACAAACTGAATTTTACAGAGTTTCCGTCAATGTTTCTTTTGGTAAACTTCCAAACAGATGACATACGCAGAGACATTTTTATTGCAGTTTATTGCTTGCTACCTATCATTGGGAAAAACACTAAGCAATTATTTTTAAAAAAGGTGATCAATATTAGCAAGTGTGTGATATGGACAAGTTGAATTAACTTGATATGTTGATTCCACCCTTGATTTTAAAACATTTCAAGTGCCTTTTAAAAAAGTGCAATTTTCTTTCAACTATAAACCTATTAGCTGATTTTCTAACTAATTAAATCCATCATCTGATTGGAAGGCCCTATTATTACAGATGCTTAATGGTCTTTTGTATAACCCAGTGTGGACTTGAACCTGCAACCTCGCACATGTATGGCAGGAACTAAAAACATTGATAAACATTTAATACATACCATCATATGCAATAGTCCAAAACAGCATAGACACTAGAGGGGCTGCATCGCTAGTCAAATTGTGTAATACCCACTGTACTTTGATACGCTTGGAATTTCTGAGTGCTTCTATGGGATCTTAAACAAAATATTAAAAAAACTCTTTAAACCAAACAATGTATGCATCAAATGTGTTGCTGTTTTAACCCATTACCAAACAATAACAACATTTGACAAGTTTATTGAAGCCAAGTCTGGAAAACGTGGGAAAAGGAGAAATTGCTTGTTAAGAGTAATTTCTCCTTTTCCCACAATATTTTCTGAACATCAGTAGATTGTATTTCAACTTTAACACATTTTAAAATGTCATCTAAAACTCTTTGAATCTGGGACATTCGAAAATGTGCTCTTTGGTAAAGGGTTAAGCTATAAATGATATACATCTGTAGCATCATAAATAAAAGTAGAATATTGTAATGTGCCATCTCGGAGATGCTTCAATTAATGTGTTACACTGTAATATTGCTTATCTTACTATAGAAATAAGAGGGAAAAGGTTGTTTTAAACTTACCCTGGTCGTTTTTAAATAAAATGTCTCCGACTGATAAAATGAAAACATAGTTCTATAAAGTGAAATATAACTAGGTTACTGATATGCTTTGCATCCCTGTTCATAACTGTGTAGTAATGATGAAGCCTATTTGTCTTGCATAAATAGTAAACAATTTAACAGATTGATCTATAGGCAAATATCTGAAGTTTCCTTTCTGCAAAATCAACAAAAGTGGAAAGTCTTAGACATGGACCATGTAATTGGTCAACACTAGTCATCAATTCTAACTTCTCGGGTTTTTCCATGAGTTGAGAAATACACATCGTACACAAGTGTAAGGTTACAATTTTTTGGGTAAATTATCTCCGCCTATTAACACATTACCTAAAAGCCTTCTCAATAAGTAGTTCAATGTTTATAGAGGTGTTGAACATCATTTCAAATCATTCTTTTTAATCGGCAACTCATGTTCTTGCTAGAAACAATATGGTGGCTTCCATATTACTTCAGAGGTGTTTTCATTGAATAAACCAAATGAGTTCAGATTGACTAGTCATGTGATGTCAGCAAGGTGAATCAGAAAGCTTTCCAGCAACTTTGTATTGGTTGACTTTTTCATCAAAATGTTGAAAGCTGTCAATGCTTGTTTCACAATTTCTAAATGAAAAGATGGGTTTCTGCATCTTCAACATAAAGAAATTGAAAATGGTTAATTCTCAAGCGATGAGTATTGTTCCCATCAGCTCTGAATGTTTGATACTCAAATCCCTTTAAATAATTTGCCGATTTGCAATAAACAAAATGTTATTTCAAAAGCTTATTGTTAAATGTTAATCATGAGTAATGTTTTATTTTTCTCATTTTTATCTTATTCATTCTGCATCAGCTATCTTAAAACATTGATATGATTGACAAATGACACACCAATAAAATGCAATATTTTTCATTCAAACAAAAAAATACATAAAACCTTTTCACACAAAGTAAGGCACACAAAGTAAGGTCAAAGTCAAAAATGCTTATTAGGTCCTTGTTGCGTATAACACTTATAGTGCTGGACTTCATGTTCAAGCAAACAGGTTAGATCACAAGCCAGCCCCCAAGTAAATTGGCAGCTGGCTTGTGATCTAACCTGTTTGCTACTCTGAGTATCTTTTTTATCAAAATTAACAAAATATTTGAGGTTTTAATAAGCACTCGACACAAAAAACTATTCTTAGAAAATAACCCAGCATCCTATGGGTTAAGGTGGCTTACCTTTGCCTTCATTCTGTATGGCTACAAAACGCCAGCAGTTAACGGCTCTCAATATCTGACAGGCTGTGAGGATGTAGTACGCCCAATAGGTCAACATGATGATGATCTTGTAGCCGATAGTTCCCATCAGGCCAGTGTAAAACACCATCAAAGAGAAATAGATGGCAACTAAGGTTCTATAAATAGCATAAGGCACTGGGTTGTTGCTCCACTGTAAAGAGAAAAAAGCTTTTAATGAGTACAGTGTATTTTATTATTTCTTATCAATAATTTGACGTCTTTTAACCTAATTACTATAAAATGGAAAAGTGGAATTGGTCGATTTAATTGCTATTTATCATTTAGGTTTTTTTTGTTTATTATGTAGGGTTTTTTCCTGGCATCAACATTCCAGTAATGTTTTCATGCCCAACTCATATTTATGAAGTAAGACCAAAACTTAACTGCATATAAGGACTGGTTAAGCCGGGAAGAACCAGTGGCAGGCCATCCAAAGGTCAGTCTGGACGGAGACTGGCTCTCATGAAAATTAAAATGCCGTCACTAGGATGTCAACCCACACGGAAAAGAATCATGTCATTTCCAGTTCTCCCTTTTAACCACAATGCCACGATATAAAACTTAGCTAGAACTTTCAAAGATAAAAAAGGAGATACCTTCCTTAATATGTAAGCCACAGATATGATACTAAGTCAGTGACTACGTTAAAAACAATTGAAATAAACAAGAGCTGTCAATAAGACAGTGTTATCGAAAATTTGATAATGTCAAAGAGGAACATAGGAAATACAATTGTTTCTCAAATATGAAGATGCACTCAAAACTTAAACCAAGACTTTCTAAGAACATAACATAACAAAACATACCTTTTTTATTTCAACATTAAGCACATGGGCTCATAGTTATTACATTTATATATTTACATACATGCTATGAAAGTAACATGTACATTTACGACTTATATATATACATAAAAAGCCAAATTAAATAGACATAATGATACAAGATGAGCACGACATCTTAGATAAAATTAATACAATTCCAGAAACAATTTTTTTATTCTACAGAATAGTTACTTCTTATTTCAAACACCTATTTGTAGTAACTAGAAAGTTATGAAAAGAAACGTCTATGACAAATAGGGACGTGGGTTTGCTACTTCTCATTCTCACCTGCGATAGCATGAAATCTTCTACATTGTGGTACATAAGACTGTGTCGTGGACCATCGACAGTTCCCGAACCGTCCGTCTGTCTGCCCTGTCGGTCCCGGAATGAATAAAAGGCATATCGTGTGTAGGCGGCCAGAGCACGCTGAGCAACAACCACGCCCTCGTGCGTGGCTCGTACAAGCCGTAATGTTATCTTTATCATCATATCTTCTTGTCTTTAACGTCTCCTGTATGCAACAGAAAAAAGATGAATCAATGAAACGTAATCTGTCAAGATTTGCTCTCCCAAGGACCACCAAGAATGTCAAACTTTGTGATAAAAAGCATGAGAGCTTTATAAATCAAAAAATGACTTAGGTAGTCATTTAGATTTATCAAGTATTTATTCTTATTTCCCACAAAATGAGATCTTAACTTTTCAAAACAAATCAAAAATGTTTTTCGCAGATAAAATGATAACATAGATTAATGATAATAAAGTAATACAAACTACATGCATCTAGTTCAGTAGACAACTGATACACTTGTAAACCAAGTTCCTAATGGTATGGTAAAGACAAAAAATGGTAGCACAATCTAATCTTATGGATGAAAGCAAACGATTGCAATGATTTATTTCGTAAACCATGATCTAAACTTACAATAACCACTGGATAAACAGGAATATTTTGAAGTTTCACTATCACACAGTTCTTCATAAACTTGGACTGTGCATGGGTATTATGTGACCTTATTTCCATAATGAGATGTCAAGAATGTCAGGGGAACTGACTACAAATTAAAAGACAAATGCTGGCTTCATTTTTTTTTACCGAAATCACAGGTGTTCAGTGACTAGTTTAAATTGAAGTGAAATCCCATTATTTTATGTATAACATTATTTAACACTTGTTACTCACAGAGCACAATCTGTACAATAGTCGATTTGTTGCACTCAAGGTAATGTACAGATCTTAAATTAGGCTGTGGCTCTTTTCAACAAATTTCTCATTAACTTCTTAAAAAAAAAAGAAATCACCAATCAATATCCAATACTAAAACTGTTCAAATATCTTGAACACATCGAAATACACACATTAATTTTAGGCATGAAGCACCATATTGATATTTCCTCCATTTGATCTCTGTTCACTTTTAAAACTTGATTGTAACATCCAAAACAGTTCTTTTTCCAATTTGATCTCTGAGAAAAAAATCTTATTCAAACAAGGATACAATTCTTAAATTACATGCTTTGAATGTTTGAACCCTTTACCAAACACCACATTTTCGACTATCCCAAATTGAAATAGTTTGCAGACGACATTTCAATATGTGATGAAATTGAAAAAAAATCTTCTGATATCAGAAGAGATAGAGCAGAAAACATTGAGGGAAAAGGAGAAATTGCTTATTTAGAGCAATTTCTTCTTTAGCTACAATGTTTTCCAGAGTCGTCTGCAACAATTAAAGTGGCTAAATGTCGTTATTGTTTGGTAATGGGTTAAATAAGATTTTTAAAGTAACTTTAACCTACATAGTGTAGAGGATAGGCTGAATGCCAGTGGAAAAATGACAGAACAGTTACACAGTGAACTATGTTTAACAGTTTTATCCAGTTTTATCCGAGATCAAGGATATGTGATCTCCGTGTGATTAGCCCTTTACACCTTTAGACCTCACATCTGTCATATCATGGGTTATTAAGTGCAATACTATAGTGGGTGCTTCATGTTAATGAAGCACTTACTATAGTCTTGCACTGAACCTTCGATATTGCAAAAGCAGGGGTGGCAAAATGAGTATTGTGTGCATTGCCAAGCTTGTCCAGAAGCCACTATGGACAAGTGAATCTTAGATTTACTATGAAACCATTTTAGTGCCAGTGTAGTTAACAATTTGGCATTTACAGACAGGTAAATCAAAATCGGATTTTGCCACCCCTGAAAAGAATTGATTGATCCTTATGATCAAAACATTCTTTTGTCAGATTGATATCAACTAAATGATACCAAAAAATGTTGTTTTTTCATGTTTTTGTATTGTTTTCAAATTTTGCTTTCAATTTTGACAAGTCAAAATACTCCCAAATTGGGACAAGGGTTACTGTCACAGATCTGGGATGTAATCACCCTGTGTGACTAAAGTTGTTATTGTTTTGATAGCTTCTCAAGGATGTGATGGTTAAGTGCAAGTATATGACCTCAATAACATGAACAATTAGGCCTGCATGAGGGACTAAAAGGACTCTCACAGATTGGGATCTTAATTTTTGTAAATAAAGTGTCTTCTGTCAATAAAATGACACCATTAATATACTAAGATTTCTAGAGAAGCACAAGACCAGATTATTCACACATTCCAAACCCTCTTTATAACTGTATGAAAATGATTAAGGATATTTCAATTAAACAATGAGCTCAACTTAGAACTTTAAGAGGTGCTATTTCTAAGATAAAGCAGCAGACAACAGCTGAAAGTGTCCATAGAAAACAGCTGAAAGTGACAATATACAACAGCTGAAAGTGACAAAATACAACAGCTGAAAGTGACAAAATACAACAGCTAGAAGTGTCAATAGAAAACAGCTAAAAGTGACAAAATACAACAGCTGAAAGTGACATTATACAACAGCTGAAAGTGACAAAAAACAACAGCTGAAAGTGACATTATACAACAGCTGAAAGTGACAATATACAACAGCTGAAAGTGACACAATACAACAGCCAGAAGTGTCTATAGAAAACAGCTAAAAGTGACAAAAATTTAACAGCTGAAAGTGACAAAATACAACAGCTGAAAGTGTCCATAGAAAACAGCTGAAAGTGACAAAATACAACAGCTGAAAGTGACAATATACAACAGCTGAAAGTGACAAAATACAACAGCTAGGCGACAGTGGTACAGTGGTAGAGCGTCGGGCTACTGTACCGAGGGTCCCGGGTTCGAATCCCCGTTAGGCGAGGTGAGAATTGCCGGGGCTAGCCCTCAAACCGGCGCGATTACTGGTGTATTCTCCAGGAAGCAGTCATCGAGAGTGACTCGATGGGCTATAAAGCCTCCTTCACAATCGATGTAAAATAAATTGGAAAACAAACAAACAAACAAACAGCTGAGAGTGTCCATAGAAAAAAGCTGAAAGTGACAAAATATAACAGCTAAAAGAGACAGGATACAACAGCTGAGAGTAAAGGCATGTAATGATGGACAGACAACAGCTGCTGAAATTGTCCATAAAAAACAGCTGAAACTAACATCACCAAATGAAATAGCAAACAATAGCTCAAAGTGACCACAGAAAACAGCTGAAAGTAACATCAGGTAATAAAACAACAAACAATAGCTAAATGTGACCACAGAAAACAGCTGAAAGTAACAGAAACAACAATTGGAAAAACCAGATATAAACTGAAAGTAAAAGCAGACAACAGCTGAAAGTAATTGCTAACAGTAACAGCAGAAATTAGCTGAACATAATAGCAGAAAACAGTCGCCAGTAACAAACAAATTCTAAAAGTAACACCAAACAGCTGAAAGTTAAAGTAGACAAAGGTTGGACAAAACAGCAGACACCAGCCAAAGGAAACATCACACACCAGCTAAAATAAACATTAGACAATAGCTTAAAGTAACCACAGATGGCAATTGTAAGTAACTGAAGTCAACAGCAGAATGTATCAGCAGTCATCAAACGAACAAAACAGTAGATATCATCTGCAACTTAATTACAGTTAACAATGACATCTTTAAGGTACATCAAACAACAGCTGAAAATAACAGCCAACATCAGTAGAAAGTAGCACCTGACAAAAATTGAAAGTAAGGGCCAATAACAGCTGAAAGTATGAGCCACCAACAGCTGCAAGTAAAAGCCAACAACAGTTGAAGGTAGCTTATGAGCCAACAACATCTGAATGTATGAGCCAACAACAGCTAAAAGTATGAGCCTACACTAGCTGAAGGTATTAGCCAACAACAGCTGAATGTATGAGCCAAGAACAGCTGAATGTGTGAGCCAAGAACAGCTGAATGAATGAGCTAACAGCAGCTGAAAGTAAGAGCAATTAACAGCTGAAAATATGGGCCAACAAAAGCTGAAAGTATGAGCAGATAACACCTGAAAGTATGAGCCAACAAAACATATTTGTATGAGCCAACAGCAGCTGAAAGAATGACCCAATTACAGCTGAAAATATTTGCCAGTATCAAACATTTGGAAGCATATGGAGTCAGAAATTACATAGTATGAAACAGACTTAAAACAAAGGCTGTGATACTTGAAGAAAACATTTCTGACTGTGGGAAAAACTGCTCATTACACGCAATTCCTTGATTTGTACCAGTGATTTCCTTTTTCCTGTGCTGCATGTGTGTGAAAGCACATGCATGTACAAATGAGGGAAAGGATTAAGGAAAATAACAGGAAGTCTGAGTTCTGAATGAAAACAAATATATATTATCACAGGAAGTGTCAAACTTTCTATGACAATACAATTCATTCACTATTACACCTGTTAAATCATTGAAGCTGGTGTAAGAAGTTTACATAATAACAGATCAATGCTTTTTGCTTTAAGTCTACCTACCAGGGCCTTTTTTCATTAAATTGGGAAGAGGCATGGTCTGCTAATTTTGGGAAATTGTATCGGTGAGATAGCTGAATTGGGAAACCAAAAAGGTGGTTTGTCACTTTGAATCATTGAGAAAAATGCATGATTTTAAAGATGTTTTCAATTGGAAAGGTGCCTTTTAGGGGTCCCTGATATATTCTGATTCCCATTTATTAAGGTCTTGTGAGATAGGTCATAGCTGTACATAAAAATCTGAATTGTTAAACTGACTAATCTGGGTCATTTCTCGATGGCTATATATAGTTCACATTTAAGTTGTGCTAAAGGTTTTTTTTTGGTGATAGCTATTTCATTCTGACCAAAAGTTTACCAAATAATGTAGTTTGATATATTTGATATAGCATATTAGTCTCCTTTTTTTAAATGATTCCCTACCAATGTGTTTTTATTTTTGAAGAATGATCCAAGTTGAAAGCAACCTAAGACATCACAAAATAGCATGAAAAAGCTTTTACTTAAAAGCATACTAGCGCTTAGAAAAACTGCAAAATTGGGTAATTTAAGTTATAAATTATGATAGAATGTGTTGAAACATAGTGAATAACCACAGGATCATGACAATATAATGCCTGCACTATTTATTATCTATTTTTCAAAGTGCTATTTTCACAAACTTGGTGCCAACCAATTTAACTTCATTGTTTACATTTTATTAACATCTAAAATAGCAAGTAATGGTTAGATTAACCAGTATATAGGCATCACCTGGTTAGAAAAATCATTTGAAAAATGTAAAAATGCTGTCGTTTATCCAATATTATCAATGTGAACATTCAAAATGGAGAATTTCTTGGGTTTTATTGGTTTCAAAGGTTTCCAAGCTGACCTAGGCTAATTTTATGGCTAATTGTAAACAAACCGTATAGTTTTTCACTATTTTAAAAGCATCATGTGAATGTGTTACATGCAGTCTCAGTCCGCCTGGTGTAATATGGGATTTAAAGTACTTTTAGGTTAATTTTCAATTATTTTAGAACTTTCACAATTTAAGTGTAAATGAGTGCAAGTATGGCTTTAATAAGGCACTGTAGTATTTGCTTAAGAATAAATTGTTTATTATGGATCTGTTCATTGTAAACATTACATATATTTCCACACAAATTTCCTAATGTAGTCTGCATGCATAGTTGCATCAAAGTGGAGTAAAGTCTAACTTGTGTTAAGCAGCCACCCTTTTAAGCAGTCAACCTGCCTTTAGCAACCACTACAGAAAGTCTCATTGTAGATTTATAGTGTACATCAACTTGTGTTAAGCAGCCAACCTATCTTAAATAGCCAATTTGCTCTGTTCCATAGGCTGGCCTCTTAACACAAGTTTGACTGTATTTATTACCACATGGATCTGTAGATTAATCTGACAGTCAGAACTATGTATGTAATAATATTATATAATGTTATCATATTACATAGGTCTGAACTAAAGATCCATGTGTTTATAAAATTGAACATTTAATCCTGTAGAAGTTTTGTTAAATACAATCATGTTCTACAAAATATTGCTGATATTTCCTTTTTTACCAATTACTTTATACTTCTTCCCTTTGATGCAAATGCAACAAAGACAAGCAATTTCTCATTTTCCACAGGCACTTCTAAAGAACATCACTAGCAAGATATATTTCAATATAAAATATTTAATGTTTTCAATTTGAACCAAAAACAAAAAACATGTATGAGGAAATGAGTTATCAAGCAACGGAGGCATGAAGATTGTATGCCTTAGGGTATTTTATGTGATTTATTATGACCTTGAGAAGGGTTCAGTACCCTTAACCCTTTACCAAACAATAACAAAATTTGACCAGTTTGTTGACCAGTTTGACAACTCTGGAAAACATTGTGGGAAAAGGAGAAATTGCTCTTAACGAGCAATTTCTCCTTTTCCCACAATGTTCCCTGCCCTATCAGAAGATTACAAGTTTTTCAATTTCATCACAGTTTGTAATGTCGTCTGCAAACTCCTTTGATTTGGGAGAGTCGGAAATTTTGCGTTTGGTAAAGGGCTAACTCATTCCGCTTTATATGGAATTTTGTAACTGGTCTTATTTGAAAGTATTTGAAAGAAGTCCAGACAACAATAAATTATTTTGTTCTATTAGAATTTAACATCATATCAGCAGTATTTCAATTATGTTGCAATACATAGCTAATTATTAAAAGACATAACAAATAGGGAGAAAGAAAGCAACGAACAAATTGTATATTGAAATGCAATATAAATAGTCCATCAACTGGTTTAGTGCGTTAGAAAGCTTGAAAAAGCAGAATATTTGCATATAAAAAAAGACTGCTTGGAAGGTTTTAATAGTTTGACTTGAAACATAGACCAATTAATGGCATATTCAAGTTGAGAAGGTTGAAAGGGATAGAGACGCCGATAGGGGCCAAATACTGACAACCATTGAGTATGATATCTGGTTTATATAAAGAAAGATCTTCTGCATCCACTTCATAGAGTCAAAAGTCACTATTAATGTTATCAGAAATATGGATTGCAGAAACATCTGCTTGGAAATTACTTCAGTTATTTCTAGTTGAGAATGCGTAACTAAGAATGTCCACTCACTTATGCTATAGTGCTTTGGTTATTGAGCGAGGAATTGCAATTAAAACATGAAAAGAGATGGGATCATTTTGATTTCATTTTGTAGGTCGAGCGACAAAAGATGGGATAAAAGAGTTAGCAACTAGTTAAGCTCGTCGTTCAATGAATAAATGTCATTAGCATTTCGTAATGGATAATATGTTCTGTTCTCTGCAATTGAGGGGAATATTTGTGATAAATGATTTGGTGCTTGTCCATTTTGAATTTTGTATGGCAAAACTGGTTTTCGGTATTTCTGTCTATCAGCAAGTGATAACCAACCTATTTCAGTTCAGAACACATTTTGGGAAGTAACGGACCTTGTAAGACCAATAACTATACGCACATCATCGTGTTGAATTCTTTCGAGTAAAACCCTTTCATAACGGTACAATGATCCCAAGGCATTAAAACCGATGCATACCTGATCTCAAGAACGATATACAGACTTGATTTGGAGATTATTTCCGGATTTTACATTTCACCTTCCTCACCATTCCTAAAAAATTAGGTGGAGTAACTGAAATATGGTTGAAATGATCTCTCCATTTCCCATTACTACATATGGACAAGCATAATTGTTTGGACGATTCTACACAATGAAAATAAACATTATTTAAGAGTAAATCGGTATGAAGGCAAATTTTATTGGAAAAATAAAAACCATAGCTCCTGTCTTGTTTTGTCTTGTTTTTGTTAAAGAAAAATATGTAACTGACCACTGGGGACTAAACCAAGTCGGCAGAATTTGAAGACACAGTCAACATGCTGCTATAGAAATATCACAAAAGCCTTGGGTCCTGGTCCGCACGTATACCCCACACCAGGTGCGGGGTATACTCGCGGCCAAACACCTCAGGCTAAAAAGACCATTCAAGTATTTCTTTATGGGAGAAATACTTGATAATAATTGTCAATCAATAGATGCACGGTAGAATAGCTCTGTAAACATCCAGATTTGTGTTCATGTATAAGATTATCCGAAATAAAGTAATTGTAGAACTACCAGTATCTGTAGACAACCCTTTGCATTAATTTGCTAACGCAACTTAGAGCGATAATTCCCTACATATGATTAAGTAAGCCTGGTCGTAGTACCAAATTCTTCCTTTAAAACATATCTCGACAGCTTTACAGAAAACTATATATCTAAACAAAGAAATGTAGAACAATTCATTGTAGATGGTATTGAAACTGCAGTTTACGAAGACAGTACATTGTTTTTTTTTCGTCAATAGGTAGCGCCTATATATATTAAAGTATTAAGTTAAGCATATGAACAAGACATGTATTGAACGACAGTGTTAGAACTTTAAAGGTACGAAACAATCTGTGGGGACAGGAGTAGTCACAAAACAGTTCCATGAGATCTTCAATAACAAACACCTAATCAACCTTAAAAGCAGTAAACCTAATAAACCCATGAATAAAAAGATACTTACAAAATATAGCAATCAGCGTGATTAATTTACCATTCATTGTAAATCTGTCAACAGATCGTCCCCATCTTTCTTTTTTTAACGGAAGTGTTTTCACGTGATCCAAAATGGCCGATGTAAACAAAATGGGATCTTTCACATCTGTAATATTTCTTCTTTTTGCCTTTTATGGCGGAATCTCAGCTCTAACGAACGAAGATCTGAAAGCTGCGATATGTGGACCACAAAATGGACTATACAATATAGAAAAGCTCATCAATGCAAAGTAAGAAATCGCCTTTACGTTGTGGGTTACAGTCATTTCGTACACAGGCTATTTCGTACTTCGAATGTTCTCAGCAGTTCTTTACAAAGCATTTGTCTCGTATGAAACCCTGTGACAACTGGTACGATAATTCATTAAAGGAGTAAGCGTGTGCAACAAAACACGTCTGGTTATAGATAAATTGGGTTTGCTTCGGTTTACATGAAAGACCCAAGTAAATTGAGTATTTATATTTTCTGGTAAACCAAATTGCATAAATTGGCATGTCTCTACCCTTTTTTACAGATGTACATGGAATATCCTTTTATTAACAATATTTGCACATTTCTAGAAATGAAATGTTTCATTTTTTTGTAGTATTTTGTATCATTTTTCAAAGACACTACAGTATTCCATTTTGTATCTTCGACATATTTGTTTGATAGAGTAATCAATTTAGAAGGTCCCAAGTCTCTTTTGGTTGATTCCACCAACTTGAGCAAGTACAATCAGGGTCTTCCATAGGATTTTTTCTGGCGCTGGGGTTAGGGAGGGATTTTTTCTGGCGCTGGGGTTAGGGTAGACGAATGATCCAGACGTAGATATTTCACTCTCCGTCTGGATGCATTCGATGTAAAAGCGCGTCAAGCGGATATCGATTTTTCAAGGTGGTGCATGTCGGGAAATCTGTAGAAAGGGGCGGAGTTAAATTGACAGGTAAATTCTGGCGGGAATATGATATTGGTTCCTTTTCGTTTGGTAGAATAGATCTATTTTCATTAAAACCGAGATTCCCATTCCCCCATATGAATTTTGTCAATTGCCAAAGTATTGCAACAGTTGATTTCGATTGAATACATAGATATTCATTTATTGAGTAAAGATATTTGTGACTCTAAGGGAAAATCTAGACAACACTCAAACCATCAGAGAATTTTTTTTATGGAAACTTTTGCCACAAAAGAAGCCTTAAGCCTATTATTTCTGATGGCCGATTCTATGGGAAAATAGGCTCTCAATTTGATATTTTCTTGATTATAGAAATCAGCGTTATGGGTCTAATCTGAATTATAAATCTAGAAACTATTTCAAAGTATATTATTTGCAGGTTGGATGAGCGCGAATGGAAAACAGATATATAGATAACAGCTATGTCTTTTAAACAAATGATTCCTAAAGCAAAAAAAAAAAGCTATATAAACAACTTCGGGGCATGTTATAAAGGGGGAGTATGGAATAGTACATCTTTCGGGTTGTTGGTCCAAATATCAAACGCCTAGTTTTATTACACCAGACGGGAGCGACGCGCGTCACACACAGATACTAATCCAGACACCGCCGTACATCACACAACACGTGCCTTACCCTTTATCTTGTTAATAGCAGCATAGTTTTGACCTCAAAGTATACGCATTTTTATTTTTTAAGTATATTAATATAATCAAATTTACAGATATAAGAGCAAGTTTCTTCTGAATATCATTTATGTTTGCAGCGAAATGGTAATCGTCAAAACCAAATCCTTTTTGCCAATACAATATCGATTACTTTCTTGATATACTAAAAGTTTGTATTTTACCTAATGGAATAGTTTGTGTGTTTTATTGCAGTTTGAATTTTAGAATGGTAACGACCTTGACTGGGGAACAGAAGGGTAAATAAATGTTGAAATCTTAACAAAACTGATTACCAAATGGATTCAATATTTTTGAAAACTAAAATGGTAGGCCTACGGGAAAGGGTATTGCCCAATGCTTCATGCATGGAATGAGTCGGACAGACCGATTTTGATTATCATTCACTAGATTGGTAAATGGGCTATTTTTTTAATGGTGCATCAAAATCCACGGTTATTTAGCCCACATATAAAAAGATGTGACTATCTTTTTACCAACACAAATAACCACAAAGGATTGATTTTGAAATAAGTGTGGCGAAGCAAATCGCTTCAACACCAACGACATTGTTTAAACCCTTTCCCAAACACCAAATTTCGACGGTCCCAAATTGAAAGAGTTCGTAGACGACATTTTAAAAAGTGATGAAATTGAGAAACGATCTTCTAATAGGGCAGAAAACATTGCAGGAAAATGAGAAATTGCTCATCATGAGCAATTTCTCCTTTTCCCACATTGTTTTCCAGAGTCGTCTGCAACAAAGTCGTCAAATGTCGTCATTGATTGGAAATGGGTTATCTCGGTGACCTCATCGATTATATAGAGTTGACAAACAGTCCGAATGAATGTTAAGTTTTAATATATAGGGTACAGATGACCCTATTTTAAGTAAGAGATGTTTTATCAAAATTGAAGCTTAAGTGTCTTTCCCTTCGACAACGGATTTCATCAAATGACTCTGCTTTGGTTTAATACAAAATTACCGGGAATGGAAGCAATAAGAAATCTTATTGGTCAATCCTACCTTCGTTCTGATTGGTGCCCATGTTTTTTCTCGTCGCTGATTGGACCCCTCACACACAGAGGGGGAATGCTGACGCGTTTTTATTGCAGGGCGACTTCAAGCTGTCACGCCGTTACAGCTTGGATCATCCGAGTTAGGGTTAGGGAGGGATTTTTTCTGGCGCTGGGGTTAGGGAGGGATTTTTTCTGGCGCTGGGGTTAGGGAGAGATTTTTTCTGATGCTGTGGTTAGGGAGGGATTTTTTCTGGCGCTTGGGTTAGGGAGGGATTTTTTCTGGCGCTGGGGTTAGGGAGGGATTTTTTCTGGCGCTGGGGTTAGGGAGGGATTTTTTCTGGCGCTGGGGTTAGGGAGAGATTTTCGGCATATTAGCGGGAACCTCCTTCCCCAGTCATTTTCTTTTTTACTATGCATCCCAAAATGGCAAGTTGCTAGGTACATATTTGAATTATAACACAAAAAATATAGTTTTTAAACCAAAATAAATGTATCAAACATTGTCAGAAGCAAGAAGACTGACTGAAGGAAAATCTCAAGCGCTGTGGACACATTTTAAGCACAATGGAATCGACATAGGCGCTTGAGGAGCACTTATTTTGAATTCAGGCGCTGGGGCCTTACAGCACTTAAAAGGCCTGGGGAAGAGACCCTGACAATTGTTTGTTTCTTGTAAAACATGCAACCCCCAAACATAATTATATAACAGTAGTTTATTGCCTGTTAAATGACTTCCTCAAATGCAGCTACACTTTAACCACCAATCAATAACTTTGTTTTGTTTTTTTTGGTTTAAATGAAGTTTTTGGTCCATGAGAAAAAGGACAAAAATGTATACAGTTTTGAAATTTTGTGATGATTACATCTGGGTTTTTTTTTTCTCCGTTTTTTTTGGCAGAGTTTGGTCGCTGAATTACACAGAGAGTAAACCAACATGTATAGGCAGTAACAACCAGACGATTGGCTGTGACTTTATGTTTGCATTTTGCCATGGATACAACTGCTCAGAGACAGATAAATCTCTCATGAATACGTCTGCATGTCTCATGGTAGAGTCCAAAAACAAATCTCTTTCCGAAAAATACAAACTGGGTTCATACAACCCAAATGTGAATCCATTTGAGGATGGTAAGTTTGTTCAAGTATTCAACCCTTTTTTTTTTAATATATTCTTGATGATGTTCATATGCATTTTAAAAATCGATATACATAAGTCTGGCCGCAACTATTCAGTTTATTGCGAATATTTTTGGTCCTGTCCAATGAATACCGAGAATGACCGAAGCAATCCGACAAAAGAATGATTTTCAAAATGGCGAAATATGGATATTCCACCTCAAGTTAAGATGAAATATTAAGAAATTAAGTCAATACAATTAAAACTTTGAAAACTTGCTTTCAAATTCTTACTTGTTCTAGTAATAGTTCAGATTTTCATCGAAATTGGCTCATTCATGATGACAACACTTATTAAATTATGAAAAATGTCATTTATCCTGTGTTTTAGGGTAGAAACCATAATGAACAATGAGAAATTGCTAAGTATGTGAAATTTCCCCTTTTGTCTCTGTTTTTTTTTTAAGTCTGTCTTCAACAATATTTAGATGTTTTGATACATGCACCTGTTATCACCCAAAGCTGTTAAATATACTTCAAGAGATTTTGTACTTTAACTTTTTTTTATTTTTTATTTTAAAATCGGTGAGACTCCTGTTAGCTCAAAAAAGTGTTAATTCCTTATCTCCTTTGATACATATGCTGCAGATAACTTTAAAATCCCAAGATATCATTGACAAGAGGATAAATTGTAAAAGTCTTAATGAATTTTATAAAGAAAACCCCTTTTCATGCTCCTTTTGCCGTCTGCTTATGGTATCAATTTGAACCATTGCCTAACTCACATATTGAGGTAGGCCAGCTACATATATATATATATATATATATGTACCATATTATACTAGTTAATGTCTTTTCAGCATCTGAGGGTTCTATGTCCAAGTTTGTTGTCCACTTTACAAATGGAGGTCATTATAAAACAACTAATAACAAGATCTGTGTGTTGCAAATGGATATGGTCTTCACATGTAACCAGAATGGCCTCTGGACTCAAGGCTCCCAAGGACAGACCAAAGCAACTGTTAACAAAAAACTGCTCAGGAATATCACCTATGATCCGCTTCTTTGCAAGGTACCAAACCATGCCTTGACCCTTTACCAAACGCAAAATTTTCAAGAGTCCCAAATTGAGAGAGTTTGCAGACAACATTTCAAAATTTGATGAAATGGGAAAATAATTTCTGATAGGGCAGAAAACGTTGTGGGAAAAGGAAAAATTGCTTGTTACAAGCAATTCCTCCTTTTCCCACAATGTTTACAAAGTCGTCTGCATCAAAGTGGTTGGATGTCGTTATTGTTTGGTAATGGGTTTAAAGCACTATCTCACTGATTGAGAATCTTAAGCTTTTTAAAGTTAATTGTGTTCCACAAATAAAATGTCATCATAGATTCATTAAGTAACAGAAAACTTGTTTATTGATTCACTTTTATCTCTTTTCATAAACATGTAGGGGAGTTATAGGAAATGAATTTTATGGAGCAGATTTAGTATACAGTGAACCCTCGTTTATCCGAACACGTCCGTTCCCAACAAAATGTCCGGTTTACCGAATAATCCGGACTAATGAAGCAGAGCATGTTCTTATTCACATTAAGACATAAACGGTCTGTATGAGCGGTGTATAGTTATAACCCTTTGGCAAACGCCAAATTGTCGACCGTCCCAAATTGAAAGAGTTTGCAGAAGACATCAAAACGTGATCAAATTCAAAGATGATCTTCTGATATGGCAGAAAACATTGTGGGAAAAGGAGAAATTGCTCGTCACGAGCAATTTCTCCTTTACCCACAATGTTTTCAAAAGTCGTCTGCAATAAACTGGTCCAATAATTCCGTTCCCTTACAATTTTGTTCGGATTGCGAGACATCCGGATAATCGGGGTCCGGATAAACGAGGGTTCACTGTACTGATTAAACAGTTTATTTTGTCAGAGATTGAAGTGATTATATTATGCTTCAGTGTTTATTGCAATCAACCTAGCATGATAAAATGATCATTTGCCTGATTGATATGAGTTCATGATAGAAAGAAGTCAATTGCTTGGAAAGAATATAGTGAATGATTGTTGAGAAAATGCATTTAGCATTAGTGTGAGTACACCACTGCTAAAAAACTGAGATATTATTGAAAACTTAAATCAAGTTTTCACCCAATATGTTTGAAGTTTTGCTTTGACAATTTCAATTTTGACAATTTACTAAAACAATTTAGAATAATTTTGAGTTGGCTTAACCTTATTGCTAAATTTGAAATTCTGAGAACTGTCCAACATAGTTTAAAGGAAATCAAGACAAATTTTGATATTGCTCATTTATCAGGACAATGTATTCAAGAGTCTTTTGTTGCAGATGTAAAAGGATCTTGAATATCATCTTTTTTGGCAAAGAACCATTGTGACAAAGGGAGAAATTACTTGTAACAAGTACTTTCTTCCTTTGTTACAATGGTTTGGTTGAAGGTTCATTGATGTGATTGATTTTAATGGATACGATGGAGAGAGGAAAGTAAGTCTGTTGATTACCCTCCCTTTATTGTACTTGAGTTATGTTGACTTCTCCCATTAAATTCATTATGCCTTTTATCCCAAACAATATATGGACTTGAATAGAGCTCAAACAGGATTAAGACTTAGCAGAGCTTAAACAACATTTAGACATATGCAGAGCTCAAAGAAGATTAAGACTTACGCATAGCTAAAACAAGATTTAGACTTAAATAGAGCATAAACAGGATTCAGACTGAAGCAGAGCTCAAACAAGATTTAGGCTTGAACTGAGCTCAAACAAGATTTAGACTTTAACAGAGCTTTAAGAAGATTCAGACTTACGCAGAGCTAAAACAAGATTTAGACTTAAACAGAGCTTAGAAAGGATTTAGACTGAAGCAGAGCTCAAACAAGATTCTGGCTTTAACAGAGCTCAAGCGAGATTAGACTTAAACAGAGCTCAATTCAGATTAAGATATATGCAGAGCTTTTTTTTATCATACTTATTGATTTGGATAAAAGAGTACTGTAATATACCAGACAAAACTGTTAAAAAGGGTGCTCAACTTCCAATAGCCTATAACTATAGAGTTACAATATTTTTATCTTTCAGTATAACCTAGATTTTGATTACAATGGAGCATGTCCTGTAATAATACCATTACCAGTACCAGAGACTGGCTTGAGTACTGGAACTGTACTCATCATTATGTAAGTATCCACATTACTATCTACATAAGGGCTTTTTTGTTTGACCCTTAGAATCCTGGGTATTCTTCTAAAAAGAGATTCTTGTGTCATGCGCTTTCCAAAACCTTAAATATCTTTCTATACTAAGAAACAGCTAGTCGGACTGCATTGTTTTTGACATGAAGGAATGCAACCTCATCAGTGTCAGCCCAATGGACAGAACAAATTGGAGATTGGGTATTAGAAAATCTAGCTGCCTGCTGCCCACCACAGTGTCTGGAACTCCCACAGCAGATGACAAATAAAATCAGGATTAAGTAATTTTACTTAATTCTGTTTGAGGAAAGTTACTGAAAGTACTCAACAGGTTAGATCACAGGCTAGCGGACCTGGATCTAACCTGTTTGCATAAGAATGAAGTTGGTTCCAGCAATATAAGGGTTAAAGAGTTTTTTTTATAACCTTTGAGTTTTATTGTTTAGATTGCCATGCATGTGAGTAAGTGAGCATTAGAGATTTCCTAAAATAAAAAAGTTTTATTCCCAGATTTAGCCTATATAGTTGGCATAGCTATAGATATGTTGAATGATTTTTCTATTTGGCATTATCATTTAATTATTTCCTCAGTGGTTTTGGGGTTAGCCATAAATGAAAAACACAAAGAGGAGTTATTATAGTATTTTACTATTTGTGAATTAGACACATTTAAATCATGATATTTGAAAGGAATAGTTGAAATTGTCAATCAAAGTAATTTCTGCATAAATGAATAGAAAGTAATAAATTAAGATCAATGTCTATTGAATCCTGGTTTGCATTGAATATTTTTGGAGTTATTTTCTGCTTTTTCTGTACAGATTCTTCGTGGCTATAGCTGTGTATTTTATTGTTGGCTGTTCCTTCAAATGCCTACGAGGTGACCGCGGCAAGGAGATTCTACCCAACAGTGGTTTCTGGGTAATGCTGCCTGTGTATATAGCTGTGAGTATATAACCAATTGTAGACTTGTTCAAATTGTCCTTAGTTTAGTTTAAACTTATCTATTCTACATCAATTGTGAAAGATGTTCTTACAACTTTGATTAATTACTCCTGATTCTGCTTCCTGGATACAAAACCAGTACTCATGCCGAATGTGGATTAATGAAAGTTCGCAAAGCACATCCCGCTTCTCACGGCTTTGGAAACAATGATCCTTGTGTCCAGAAGCCGACTCTCTACCCCTGGACCAATGTCCTCCACATTGTCCTTAGTATAAATGTTATCCTTTCCCATCGATAATTTCCTAATAACTTTTGCAGTATACAAAATATATGATGATATGAAATTATAACATTATTACCACACCAGTACTGAACAATGTTCTTTAGAAAGGTGCTGACTGATTTCTCACATGAACTTGATCAATCAGTGACCGGGAAATCATTGTTTTGTTAAAGGTTTAGACAGCTATTGGCTATTGACCATTTGTTTTATAGTTGTGATTTGTGCTCCCCTGCGAAATGAAAAGTAGATTTGCAAATGGTGAGATTTGGCATATATTTGGAGATTCAGGCAGCACACCATTTTTTGGCCATGTGATTTGACATGTTCTTTGCATGTAATAGATGATTGTTATGCCCAGGACTTTTCTCATCTGTGTATTCATCACCTTGCTCTCAACATAGGGGTCTATATTTATAACAAAAATGATTGCAAGGGAAACTCCATCGTTTTGTTATAGAAATCATTTTCATTTTGAAGAGATGATTAATTGCATATGTTGAATGGAAAACCATCACGTTTGAGAGCAACGTGGTCTTTATTTATCCTAGGGTCAGTACTAGGTAATATGCTATAGTATATTACATAGAACTGACTCCAGGATAACAATGATTTCTATAACAAAACGAGGGATTTTCCCTTGCAATCATGTTTTTTTTTGTATCTTGTGTCTTTAGTTGTTTTATCTTTTTTCTCCCTTAAATAGAATACTTTAGAAATGTATTTGCCAAAATAAACAGGGATACTGTTAACTGCTCTTAAGGAGCAGTTTATCTTTTTGTTTTATTGGTTTCTATCCAATATCATAAATCATGTATTTTCTCCCTGCAAATTGTTGTTGTCACTTATACTTTTCAATTTGGGCAGTCATAAATTCAATAAAGGGAACCATATAACATGTATATGGATTAAAACTCAATTCTCAACTGATCTGTATATTTCCAGGATGGGTTTATCTTCACATGTGAGAGATGTTGCTGTTGCAAGCCCACACCAGAGTCAGGATACGATCGGATCTGATAAAAAAGTAAACCAGGGTGCCAGCTTGAGTCTGATTTTATTTAATATTTTTACTTTCATTATACATGTGATTCATTACAAAAATTCACCTGATAAAGAAGGTTTTTTTAAAAGAAATATTGACCATAGAAATATTGTTCAATAAGAGATTTTTCTTCTTTTGTCGCAATTATTTTCCTCTAATATCATGATAAAATGGAAGTTTTGACAAAAGATTATTGTTATCTGCTGTTGTTTAGGTATGGAACAGTCACAAAAGATTCATATATGCTGTAATCAGATGATTTTTCATAAAGTACCATATTTTAGTCATCCTAAATTAATAAGTTTTCAGACAAATATTAAATTGTTTATATGAAATGGACAATTTTCGTAAGAATCAAAATTGCTATCAGAAAAATGGAAAAATATTTCATTCTCTCAATACTTTTTTTCAATCTCCTTTTCTTTAACTTATTAAAGATTTAAAAGCACAGGGTTCAATTTTAGCACTCGCAAACTCGCAAAATGCGAGTCCAATTCAAGAAATGCAAGCTGTAAATTCAGTCACTTGATTTTTTCTGCAAGTCCAATTTCCTGCTGCCTTACCATTAGTTGATGTTGTTTATGGGGAATATTTTGTAAAAAATCTTGACACAATGAACAATGCCTTCAAATTAACGTTTCGGATATTCGGTTTTACTTCTTTTAAACTGAAAGTAGAAAATCTATTTACAATCGAACCGGAAATGCATCAAAACGTTGCGCAGAATAATATTCCCCCAGACGCTTTATGGCGAACTATTTTAATTCTAAAGTATTTGGCTTCGGAATTTTAACTGATTTGGCTGGTTATGCCCAATCTTCTAGTATGGCGACAATTTCGGATTTTTTTAAACGGAAGGGAAGCGAACTAGAGGTTCCACCCGAAAAAAAATCTTTTAAACCCAATGTAGGATCCTTGAAACAGCAAACAGCTTCGATGAAAACAGTTCGAAAGTGGGGAAAAGAGCTCGACATTGACTTAGAATGCGAGACTGGGAATGACAATATGACCGTCGTTCAAATATGGTGTAGTGTGTGTAAGCGCCACTCCCGTGATAAGACAGCTGAAAAAGCAAGTAGTCTGTCTAATTTAGCAAGTTACAAAAAAGGATACTTGCTAAATTTAGCAAGTGAAAAAAACAGTTAAATTCTACCCCTGAAAGCAATGCATTGGTTTTGAAATCGACGTCGTTTTATCTGCAGTTACAACTTACAAACTTTAAGGCTCTCTTCCAACCAAGTTGCCTATCAATAGCTAATTCATATGAGTACACCTGTACAGCAGTTGTGGCGTTTTAAGGCACTTTAATTCTCATTCCCATTTTCATCTGTTAACAAGCACTTAAAGTATCTTGTCAATATCATTCCAGTTTCATTGGGTGCCTGGCTCATAACTATGGAAGATCAACTGAACCTGACCGCCCAGGTAGAACCACCAGCATTCAGTAACTCAACTTTGAGACTTACTTTTATGAAAATCCAACTGCTCTGAAAGACTGGTCAAGCCATGTAGAACCACCAGCATACAGTAGCTCTACTTGGAGACTTACTTTTATGAAAAACCAACTACAGCACCCCGAAAGACTGGTCAAGCCAGGTAGAACCACAAGCGTCCAGTAACTCAATCATGAGAAAACCTCTCATAAATATCAAAATGCTGTCACTATGACTGAAATCATGTCAAGAGGGGCATGTCTATGGAAGGATTGTCAAAACCAAAGGCAGAATGGAATAATCTGAGGCATTTTGTATTTTAGGTATATGTCTGTTATTCATCCTAGTAATTTTATATGTTTATCCGTGTTACAAATTTTGAACCTTGCTCATAAAATGAAACTGATAAGCCTAGGTTCTGCTTCCTTCAAATGGGTGTCAATATGCATGATTTTTTTCTGATACTTAACTTGTTTATATTTGTTTTGAAGAATTCTTTTTTTTAAAAAAGATAAAGGATAGGAAGCATTTTTTTCCTATTCAATGATTACTTGATAACCTTGCTGCTATCATTTAACCCTTTCCCAAACGCCAAACTTTCGACTGTCCCAAAGTGAAAGTTTGCAGACGACATTTCAGAATGTGATGAAAATGAAAACCAATCTTCTGAAGGGGAAGAAAACATTGTGGGAAAAGGAAAACTGCTCGTTACTCCTTTTCCCTCAATGTTTTCCAGAGTCGTCTGCAATAAAGTGGCCAAATGGCATTATTGTTTGGTAAAGGGTTAAAATGGCATTGGATAAAAATCTTGATATATATATGTACTAATTTTGATATTTATTATCCCTTTCCCAAACAATAACGACCACTTTGTTGCAGACAACTTAAGAAAACAGTGTGGGAAAAGGAGAAATTGTTCAAAACAAGCAATTTTTCCTTTTCCCACAATGTTTTCTGCCCTGTCAGAACATTATTTCCCAATTTCATCGCATTTTGAAATGTCGTCTGCAAACTCTTTCAATTTGGGACAGTCCAAAAATTGTTGTTTGGGAAAGGGTTAATTGCAATTTATCAATACTCAGATCTAGTTACCAATATAGTATGTTAAAGTCTGTGATCATTCCAACATTCCAACATTCATTTAAACCAGCTATCTTTTGAGAATTTACTTTGTGGGCATGGATTAGAAGCAAAGTCACTGACATATTTATTTATTTTCTATACCCAATTTTTTAGTTATTCATGTACGAGAAATGTCTGATCAAGACAATTATGATGAGCACCCACAAGTCAGGAATTAAAACATACATTTTGAAATCCTATGTATGAAATGAGCTATGTCATGGTTATGCCTTGTAATCTTGAACTCTGATTTGATATTTAGAACAATCATGTACAGGCAAACAAACAGCAAAGTCACACTAATGTGAACAACAAAATCATCCTTATGTAAACAACATAATTATGCTTATGCAACCAACAATATTAACACTCATGCAAAATAAGAAATCATCCTCAGGTAAACAACAAAAAATACTCATGCAAACAACAAAATTGTGTTTCGGTAAACAACAAAAGGCATTCTTATGCAAGCAAAAAAAAATCAAGCTTATGTAAACAACAAAAACACTTATGTAAACAAAAAAATCACACTTATTCAAGCACTAAAATAGCTCTCATGCAGACAAATCAAACTCATGTAAACAATAAAAATCACTTTCATGCCAACAATGTCCTCTAAGGAAGATACCTCTTTAACCCTTTACTCCATAAAACCTCGTTTTGGCTTATCTGCTGAAGAAGATCTGCTGCAGACGACTTCAGAAACTGCTATAACCAACAGATAAATCTCATCTATGTCACCGGGGGTTCTTCCTTTATTCAAGAATATTTTATTCTTCATCATACTTCATGATTGATATACACTTGCAATTT
The DNA here is from genome assembly GCA_947846245.1 of Cerastoderma edule. Classification (NCBI taxonomy): domain Eukaryota; kingdom Metazoa; phylum Mollusca; class Bivalvia; order Cardiida; family Cardiidae; genus Cerastoderma; species Cerastoderma edule. The sequence goes on along the minus strand of OX401412.1, from coordinate 4,238,928 downwards.
ATCAAATGAGAAATCAAAAGCACCTGGGCTTGAATCAATGCAAACCTCCCAAATTCCTCTTTATATACTCTATAAGATGGTATGTATATATACATTCAGAGGGATTTGGGAGGTTTACATTGGTTCAAGGCCCTGTGGTTTTGATTTCTAACTTGATAAATAGCAAATTTCTTAATTTTGGGAAATTGGTTAACCAAGATACTCCATGGGTACTAACTGTTATTCTTTTTTTATTTTTAATGTACCCGCTGCAGATGATTTTAGAAACCCCTGTGACCAAAGAAGGAATTACTCTAAGTATGCAATGCCTTCTTTTGTCATATTGGTTTTGTTTTTATTGTATCAAGAAAATAGGAATATTGAATAATCTTTTCAATGTCATGTTTTATATATTTTTATATTTTTTTTGTTGAGTAAAAAAGCTGGATAATCAACGTATTCACATTTAATATGGTTATGGTGATTTGAAGTGTTGTGATTTTTATAATATTTAATTACATTTTTGCTATTTTTCACACATTTTTTTATACTTCAGCAATTATACATAATAATTTTTATTTTATTTTACTAAACTATATCTCATAACTAGCCATTTTATTATCTATTTAATTTATATATATCATTCAACAAGTTCAAATGCCTTAGACTCAAGAAACGACTATAACAAGATGAAAATTCATTCTTAACCCTTTCCCAAACAACAAATTTTCGGCTGTTCCAAATTGAAAGAGTTTGCAGACGGCATTTCGAAATGCGATGAAATTGGAAAATAATCCTCTGATAAGGCAGAAAACATTGTGGGTAAAAGGAAAAATTGCTCGTCACCAGCATTTCCTCCTTTTCCCACAATGTTTTTTTAAGTCGCCTGAAACAAAGTCATCAAATGTCGTTATTGTTAGGGAAAGAGTTAATGGCAATTCTGCTACCAGCCATAGGGTAAGGGAGAGGTCTGGATTAACTCCTGTTTGTCTGCCGATTCATTAGTCAGAAACATTTGTCTTCTCTCTAATTTAATAAAAATCCCATTCAGTACTTACCATATTTAATAGAATTGTTCATTGCAAGCTATGCTATTTTGCTCAAATTTCAAAATCTTGCAGTAATCCTTTAGTCATGGCCATTGAATGAAAAGAAATGGAATCTTTTGGTTTGTTCGAACTCTGAAATTTTAAGTTTTAATTTAATTCTTAGCTATTAATTTCATGGAAAATATGTATGCCTTTTGTTTTATACAAAATTGTGGGTTTTAGTCATACAAATTATATAGACTATCACATTTTTCCACCAAAGATCTATAGAAAATATCTTCCTCTTTTTAAACAGATGTATGATGAAGTGAATTTTATGTAACATGTATTTATATTGCTTTCATGTTTCTTTTGTATGATTGTTAAACAGTAAAATGATCTGAATTTTTACAAAATAAGTTTTATTTTATCTTATTTTTGGTTTATTGAACCATTTACCCTCTTTGTCTGATTTATTGACTGATAAAGTTTTCAAAGAGGTGTCCATATCATGATATGTAAGGGAGGTAATTCAATTGTTATAAAAGTATCGACCTTTAAATTGATGTAATTGAATATAAAACTCAGATTGGTGTTTTTCGCAGCAATATTTGATCAATTAACTAGTCCATAAGGATATGTCACTGCCACAATGTTTTGTGAGGGAAATTTTACAGTACAAAGTTTTAAAGCAAGAGTATAGCAAGTCCTCTTTTTGTCTTGCCTTGCACCCTCAAATGGTAGATTTGAAATGTAATGAACATGTTCATTTGTTTGTAAGAGGTTTATTGACAATTTTTTTGGTTAAACAAAGAGAAATGGATGGCAATTGGTCAATTGTATGTGGGATTTTAGTAAGGATTTATTCAAGAATAGCTGGTGAGAAAGCAATTTGCTCTTTTTACATCACATCAACATTATTTCAGTTATGTAGCGATGCCCGACTCTTAATGATGGAGGAAGACCCCATACTCAACTGCCCATAAGGGCTGGTCAAGGTAGGTAGAACCATCCACATTCCGTAAGTCAGTCGGGAGCCTGCCTCTCATGAAAATGCATATCCCTCTCAGGATTTGAACCCACACGGAGAGGGGCCATGTGATTTCAAGTTCTGTACTCTAACCACTAGGCCACCCTGCTCTTTTGATAGTGCTTCCTTAGATTCTAAGAAAGCACTATCTAAAGAGAAAGTTGGTTGTCACCAGCTTTTCTTCTATTAGATTTATTAATAAATGTGCCGTTGAACGTTTACATACACGAGTATATAAGCAGGCATACAGAATTTTATTCATCCAATGCAAGCGACTCGGAAACATCAAATTGTCAGTTCACAGAAATTTGGACAAATTGATTTTGTTAGCTCCATCAAGTAGTAAGGGTATAGTGGCAGGTCTCCCTGTCAAACAAATCTGCGAAACAGGTGTTGAATGATTGGACTAATTTGAGAACCAATAGCATTGTTATAGAGAACATGCAATATTCTGTTTTTCACTGATCAATTGTGTTTAGTCTTGATATTGTCCTTTTGCTTGATTTGTTTTAATACCTTCATATGTAAGTCAGAATGTATCGCAGTTCATATATTGATTGCATCATACAGTTCTGCCTATTGGGTTCCTACATGGCCTAGTGATTTAGAAAATGGGAGTTCCCAGGTTAGAACCCCATTTGGTTTCATGGGAGCAACAACTGGCAAAACAAATGTGAACCCTTGCCTAGTTCATTAAACAGCCAGGAAAAAGGCTACATAACTGTGAAATTGCTCTTATGATGTGCAACACATTGCAAAAAGATTGTGTCTATTGCAGTGGTGATGTTTAAGACAATTCCTAATGCCAAACTTGGTTAATTTTGAGGAAAGCTTTGTATGACAACAGGTACCAAATAGACTGACATTTGGGGATTGTTTTAGGCCACCAGTGCAATTCATCAAAATATCCTCCATGACTTTCTCCTTAATCGAGTCTTTAGTCAAGAGAACACCGTTAAGGAGGTTATGTAGAAGCAAGTACTCTGTAACTGGACCAAGTTACTTTTTCTAATGCTATTAATTCTTTATGGTGCTGGACCCGACATCATGCTTGTGCAAACGGGTTAGATCCAAATCGGACACCTGCTAATTTGGCAACTGATCTGTGATTAAACGGGTTTGCTGCTCTGAGCATCTTTCCTCAAGGAAAGGAAGACACATTAGGTTTTGAGAAGCAGACGACACAAAAATCTGTACTCAGAAAATCGCCCATTGTTCCATGGCCCGCAACATTCCCCATTATAACAGCGATGCAGTTCTGTAAAATTTGCGACATGACCCTTTCTAGTTGGATAGGTGAACCAGATTACGAGATAGATTGGTACATATTTCAAATTCAACATGAAGCTAAAAGGGCATTGTAATATGTATCCAAAGGAGGAACACTTGACAAAAGCTGGGACATTTGTAGTCCAGATAACTGGTCTCGAAGGCTATTGCTATTTTGACTGACGCCTTCGAGTCCAGAGTCAATCGTGATTTTTACGTTAGATTTTTGCGCACAGATTTTCTGCGCATGTTTAACCACCTATCATTCCATAACTATGCAATGGATTATGAAATCAAACATACCGATTTGGAGATCAACCTTTTATCTGTCGATGTGTGAAGTCTCAAAAGTGTCACTTTTGTGTAAATATCCAAAACTTTGATTTAAATCACACACATAAAACCTGCTTTCAAACGTTGAGGAAAAAGTCCGAAACATCCGGATGCTAAGTCTCGCTCTGGGTTATGTTACACGGTCCGATATACATGTCAACACTCGATTTACACTCGATCACTGTTAGTAACGTTGTACGCGTTTGGCGGGAGTACATTATTTGTGAGCACTTGATACTGTACTTCGACTAAAATAATTCCCACAGTATTTTCATCATCTGATTATATATGTTTTGTTACTTCTTTTGAAACAATGGATTCATTTATGGAATTCGACGGTGTTAACTATCTTGTTTTAAAAATGAGAAGTCCCGACAAAGTTGAGGCCGTCATTTTTCCTAATTGAAACCAAATACATGGAAAGTTAAATTGCGCTTCTTGCAGACTTAGTTCAACGCATTGGCTGAAACTTGCGAAATGATATACGGGAAGTTGCCCCCCTCCCCCCACGAACATTTGCCCCCATTTTTGTATAACTCTTTACCGAACGTTAAATGTTCAACCGTCCCAAATTGAAAGGGTTTGCAGACGACATTTCAAAATGTGATGTTATTGGAAATGACCTTTCTATTAGGTAGAAAACATTGTGGGAAAAGGATAAATTACTCGTTAAGAACAATTTATCCATGTTCCACAATGTTTTCTAGAGTCGTCTGCAACAAACCGGTAAATTTGGTTATTGTTTAGTTATGGGTTTAGGCGCACATTTGTCCCCTCACTGTAATGTAGATCGAGGGCGAACATTTTCCCCCTCATATTAATCTTTTGTAAGTTACCTTGATATATTATGATAGTATTCCGTTATATTTCAATAAAAACTTAAATGGAGATAATATATTTTATCAGACCAGAGACATAGATTTCAATCATAACATCTATTTCTCTGATCAGACTAACCTGTCAATTTTGCTCTATTACGCCGATGGCACTTGGTCAATTATGCCGTGAAACTTGTTTCGACGTTAATTTTCTTATTTTCGGCAAAATTTGTTCTCTCTTACTTAATAATCAAATGTGATTGTCTTTGATTGTCATACTGACACAAATTGAAATACCTTTGGTCTTCTTTGTTTTGGATGGTTTGCCTCGAGTGACAAATTGGGTAAGTGTGACCTCCTTTGAAAGGTGTTTGTTGATTCAAGTATACAAAGACAGTATTAAGGCCACAAGGGGAAGGATCGTGGAAATGTTTCACAGTTCTAGGACTAAGAAACAAACAAAAAATGGATAATAAAGGAATTCTGTTCGCCTGCCTCCTCCATTCGTGTTCTGTAGGTAATTGGGGTCAACGTACCCGATATTGAAGTGATCGTTCATTGAGGGCTTCCAAAAGTGTACTTTCGTACTGGCAAGAAGTTAGGCGTAGTGGACGTGTAGGACAGAATTCTGTTTCCATATGGAAGATCCCTTATGAAATCAATCACAGACGACTATATGAGAGATCTTGTGGAGAGAAAGATTTAAGTCAATTGCTAAAACATCGAATGGACAAGTGTGAAATACAGAGTTCAAATTATTGTTTTGCAAAGGAGTGTCCCGTTTGTGAATGCACTGCGTGTACTCGTTGTAGTATTTGTAGGAAGTTATGTGAATTCACAGGGAAACGGTCTGTAAAGGAGCAGTTTTTCCAAAAGAATACTTCCATTGAACACCTGTTAGAAGTCCAAATTTCAGCGATCAACAGGCGGAACAAATTGTTGTAACAACAGATTAAAGTTCTTAATTAAAAAGGAGTTGAAATAAATGTAACTAATTGAAAATTCGCTTCTTATGAGCAACATTTCATTTCGGCACAGAAGCCTGATTCAAGTACATGTATAAAGGTCCTACATTTGGTAAATAGGTTGACATTATAGGTTCGTAATTTGAATGAATTGTAGAATTGATATCATTTGAAACACAGCGCACCACTTGCTCCTAATATACCAATATTGCATGCGTATAACGTCGTCTGCAAAAAAAACCCCAGATCCTCCTTGTTCATGGTGTCTGATGAGGAATTGATGATAATGGATAGGCTTGAACAGAGTTAATCGTTTTGACTTTGTGAATTTATCCTTTATAATTTGATTGAACATTATTGAACACTTTATGTCCGAACTTGAAACATTGTGAGAAAAGCACTTTGTTTCATTTTGGTTTAATAACTTGACTTTGTAACTTTAAGGGATTAAAATCTTTATTATTTCCTTTTAAGATTTTGCTATTTTTCTTGTTAGGCTCTAGCTACCTTAATTGTCATTTAATTTAAAAGCTAGTGGTGTGATCCTGACTAACTGATTGTTAAACCCGAGTTGGACAATTTTTATCCAGAGCCCGAACCCGATAAAACTCGTTACCCGAGGCGAGGTTTACGACACATGTATATAACGTCGTCTGCAAAACAAACCCACAGATTCCTCTTGTTGTCTGGTAAAGGATTGATGATAATAAGCTTGAACTATTTATCACCACCCCTTCTTCAAGCACTATAAACACTGTGCAACGACATATTGTTATGAAGGTGTTAAGTAAAATATTCATTATGTCAAAATGTGTTGTTTTATTCCTTTGACATTAAATCTACTGTGTAAATACGTGATAGATAGGCTCTGGTTACGCGGTTTTCACATGCAGGTCGCTGAAAGCATGTACCCGATGAACACCCAACGTAATACTTCATGAGTAACTTTTTAAACACTAGTTGCAGTAAGTATATATGTTTGGTGTTCATAGGACTGAGCATCACCGATCCAACACAGGTGAAGGAAAAAGTTTGTTATAGTTTCAAGGAAATCAACTACAAGTTTTATCGGTCCGACGTCAGGCGTTTTACGCTGGGCGTAAATATCGCTCCAATCACAATTTTATAAATCGAACTTTTAACCCTTTCCCAAACAATAACGACATTTGACCAGTTTGTTGCAGATACTGTGCAAAACATTGTGGGAAAAGGAGCAGTTGATTGTGACGAGCAGTTTGTCCTTTTCCCACAATGTTTTCTGCCCTATCAGAAGATTATTTTCCAATTTCATCATATTTTGAAATGTCGTCTGCAAACTCTTTCAATTTGGAACAGTCGAAAATTTGTTGTTTGGGAAAGGGTTAAATGATCCTTATTCCTGTTAGATTCGATTCAAAACAAAACATGAAATGATTTCCGTTCATTTTGAAAAAAAAAGTATATATATTTTTTTATTTTTGGTAACACTACAATCACGTAATAGGCCTACTTAAACAAAATAAGCGAATTAATAGATAACAAAAACAAGGATGTTATTTTAGAAGAACCATAACGGACTATGCTTCAAATGCTGGTTTGCAAAAGACATCTTATCCAAGCATATCTTCTCCGAATCTGTATGTGAAGAGAGCTCAACTTAGTACAACTCGACTTTAGGGCGAAAGACGCGTACTTCATCCCAAACTGTGTACATAATGCGATGACCTTTGACCCGCAAGATATCCGTGGGAATCTCGCGGCCGGTGGTAAACAACATGGACGGCGATTGTTTATTTTTGAGCATCGTCGATGTTTCTTGATAGAAAACTCGCATATAAGAGGTGTACTGGATACTTGTGTGGGCTGAGACGATTCATAAATGATTTATGTATGTATTTCAAGTTTCCGTTTATTTTTTGGTCCCTTTGATAACGAAAAATCGCAAGTTAAAAGCACTGAGTCGGTCGTTCGAAATTTTGTAACATAAAAATCACGTTGGACTTGAGACGTAGCGAAGCACGATAAATGTCCAAATGACGAAAAAAGCTTCGTTCACGGATCATTATTGAGACTAGGACATTTGTGACTCAGAGAGCAAGATATTCATCCGTCACAGTAGTTTCTAACAAGTCTACAGCAGATACATCATAGTGTAGCAAATAAACTGAGAATGTAGCCTAAGGGTAGTACAAGCCTTAAGGTTAAGGTAGAGTGCCCATTATGTCATATTGTCATTCGTTCATTACTTCAGCCAATCCAATATACAGCCGACCAGTGATGTAAAACATGAACAACCTAGGGAATCGTGCATAATTATAAAGAATATATTTCAATATGACATATCATGGGTATCCTTCCTTAAATACTTAACTTCATTTCTTCAATCCTTCATGAATATAAAGGAACAACATAAGTTTTGCACAGAATCATCAATGAAATAAAAGTAAAATGGGCTAATTAAAACAAAGTGTTTCAGTTTTACGATTTATATTGCAACCTTAAAAGGCAATACAATGCCTCAGTCATGACAATTCAAAACAAACACACTCACAGAGTGAAAACATACAAAATGACGTCATTGTTGTAAGATAATTAATGAATATGAATATAATGAGCATAAACGACACATGAATATGCATGATGTAATGAAGTTCATGAAAAGAAAAACAAAACAAGTTAAAAGGTTAGTCCTTAGCATCTGCACTTTTAAGCGTTTCACTCAAGTCACTTGACCACGTCCATGTTGCTATGAATTAACCCTCAACTTCAGCTGCCTTGCGAGTTCTCTCTAAATGATGATTTTGAATAATTTACAGATGAGTATTTACACAAATGTACACTAGTCCAAGTCAATTGTCACTTGCTTTACTTCTTCGCTGGTTTCTTTGCAGCTTTCTTCGGGGATTTCGCCTTCTTTACTGCTTTCTTTGCCGGCGACTTCTTTGGCTTGGATGCTTTCTTAGCTGGCGATTTCTTTGGTTTTGCTGCTGCCTTCTTCTTAGGAGTCTTGGGCTTCTTGGCTTTTGGTTTCTTCTCTCCGGCTGCCTTCTTGGCTTTCGGCTTTGCTGCCTTGGGTTTGGCAGCTTTAGGTTTCGTCGCCTTTGGTTTCTTTTCTTTCTTCTCTCCAAGTTTGAACGATCCCGAGGCACCGGTTCCCTTCACTTGTTTCAGAGCTCCGCTAGCGACGGCTTTCTTCAGAGCCATCTTCAGGTGACTGTTGGTGGAAGCGTTCTTCTCGACCTTGAAGTTTTTCGTGATGTAGTTGAGAATGGCCGCTCTCGATGAACCTCCACGCTCCTTCAAGCTAGACACGGCTTGTTTGATCATCTCCACGTATTTCGGGTGCTCTGCTGGTTTCACAACCTTCTTAGCCTTGGCGGGTGTTGCTGCTGACATGTTGATGATTGTTTTACACGGCGATGCTATGATATCAGATACGAGTGTAAATAGCGAATAACGCCCTGAACGATTGATCCAAGTATTTATTAAACGAGCGCGAGCCTGGTAGAAAGCACCACAAGGTGCGCGTTGATTTCTAACTGGATTTGTTTATTTCTGCATATTGTGTTTCTTACATCAAATTGAATTCAAGAATTCTAAGTAGCCTGAGCAAAATTATGTTATCTAATGAATGCAATGTATAAATGATATATCGAATTTTATTAAAACCAAGTCGTATTACACTGTTACGATAAAGTATTTGATATATTTTGTGTTAAAGCTGAAAATAGAGTGGGAAAAACGCATTTTTCTAGATTTAATTCGAGTAAATCAATTAATTCAACTATACGCGATTCTTTTATTAACTGAAAATTAAATTTCAATTATATTTCTTATGTTATGTCAAAAGAAGTGTAAGAATTTCACTTTTGTCAAGTAGTATAACGAATTTACTTTTTGCCTACGAAACACAAAATTTGTCCAGGCGCCATTTTTCACCGCCTGTGTTTGTAAGGAGCTGGGAGAATTTCACAAAATAATTTTCTAGAAATGGTACACATGTTGATGTTTAATGTCTTATATTGTATGTCACATGTTATTCTAGTACCAAATTAAGTAAAAGTGACACCTTTCAGTGAGAATAAGCGCAAAACACGGCGAAAAACCCAATCATACCGTTTCAGTATATTCTCAGTATATGTTACATTGGGCCAGATCCAGAGTTGTTGGGTCGACTCAAATAGTCTTTATTTTGTTGAAACTACTCGTGTTAATTGACATCAAGAAAATATCATCAATGTCACTATAAAGTATACATATATGTACTAATCAAGATATAATTTAAATAAGTGAGCAGAGTGTTTATTGTTCAAATGCAAGGTTCATTGGTATGTAGGTAAGGAAATATTCAAAATGGCGCCGTCTTCTCGAAACGATTTATATTATTTTTTACAAAACATTTATAACTTATGTCGTGAACAGTATGAGAAATAGGTCACTCAAAGATTTAAGTATTAACTCAGTTGGCTTAGCGACAGATTGACCCAAAGATTGAACAATCTGCATGTGTATATCACATGTATACGCGGTATGGCCGACAGAACACATTAATTGGCATTTCCTTAACCAGTGAATAGATGTCTATCTAGCTAGCCTTGTCAATAAAAATAGCAAAACACTTAGAAAAGTGACCCAAAAATAAATTATTCTTATCGAGCATATTTTTCTTTTATCACAATGGTTTCAACGTAGCATAACCAAGAAAGTGTTATCAGACATCATATCATTATCGTCTGTTATATCTGCTATATATTTGGATCAGTTCCAATAGTCCAAATTTTCATTTATAATAACGAGTTTCAACACACAAGCTGTAAAATCATCAAAAATTTAAAAGATAACAACACTGTGTTAACGAAACAAATTGCTCATGTCGAGCAAATTTTCCTTTCACCACACTTCTAACGACTAGTATCACCTGGGAATTGCCGTGTGTCATACAATTATTGACGTATGTAATTACATGTACTTTTAATTTGGATCTGTCACAAACTCTAAGTTGGATTGTGATGATCAACGTTTTTTCCAAGTTCAGTGGGTTTAACGAAATCAACGCTTTTAGACGGCCTAAATATTTGTTAAAAATGAGAAAATAAAATAATAATAATAATAATTATAATCAAAACCATACGTGGTGATGTAGTATGGACAACATATTTTGCCAATCTCGCTAGATATATTATAATTTTCAACCTAAGTTTTGTTGGCATTTCTAGAAGTAACTACATGCATACATTACTTACACATGTATCTTAAAGAAGACTACAAAGAATAAAGCATAAAAAGAAAAAGTGCAAAGTAGGTATATTCATACGAGATATTACAAAATATCCTTAAATTATCCCTTATTCGTCAATGCAATGGAAGGCAAACGATACCTTTAGCATTTCCAAAGCTAAACATGTCATAGCCTAAACAAAATGATGAAACAAATCTATTTTTGTATTGTTTGATAAACAGTTATTTAAAGGAGAAGAAAAAAATCAAAATGAAATGTCGTTGGAACAATACAGCTTTTGCTTTGTTATTTGATATACTGTATAATAAAACGTAGCTATTGAAAGCATAATGAAATGTCGTTGGAACAATACAGCTTTTGCTTTGTTATTTGATATACTGTATAATAAAACGTAGCTATTGAAAGCATAATTTATTCAGGACGCGTGAATGCATCTAAGTAGTCTATGTACAACGGTAGATCTCAAAAGCAATATCACTCTTTTGGATTAAAATAATTTTAACTCATTGTATACACACTTTAAGGGGGGCCTCCGTGGCCTAGTGGTTAGAGTACAGAACTTGAAATCGTGGGTTCAAATCCTGAGAGGGATATGGATTTTCATGAGAGGCAGTCTCCCGACTGACTTACGGAATGCCGATGGTTCTACCCACCTTGACCAGCCCCTATGGGCAGTTGAGTATGGGGTCTTCCTCCATCTTTAAGAGTCGGGCATGGCTACATAACTGAAATAATGTTGATGTGATGTAAAACCCATATATAAAAAAAATACACACTTTAAAGAATTTAAAACGATATAATTTTTTTTCAAAGACTTTTCTTCAGTGCGTATCATATAACAGTACAGCTGTTGTGCAGTTTTAAAGAGTTTAGTTTCTAACTCCCAAATTTCCTCATATCTGTGAACAAGCACTTTTAAACAGACACGTTTGAAGGGCCAGAGAGGAGAATACATATGCTGGTTTTTATCCCGTTTAACCCGCATTAAGAATTAGGTCTGTAGTTCCTAATTTCAGAATAACAAGCTTTGACATACCCGCATCAAAATACTTAGATAGCATTAAGGTCCATCATTGTTATCATATCGTTTCTATGGGAAAGCCGATTAATAAATAAACGCAGGAATTCCTTCCTTAGCACATTTCAAAAACATTTTCCGAAATTCGCACATGTCATCGTCTACATAAACAACAAGACTGTGTCCACAGACAAATTTGTTTAGCTGGTCGGTTACTTTAATTTAACAGTATTGATATGTCGATTGTCCTGTCTTAAATAACAAATATTAAAGTTTAAAACAGCCATACTTGGCCGTGTGTTGAAAAGAAAACCTACCAGGGTCGTAGCCTGGGGTCCTGGCCCATGCGTACCCGAAGGTATACGTACGAGCCTGGCCACAAGCTACCAGGGTCGGAGTACTTCATTACCAGACGATCGTGTGATGACGTCATGGCGGAATCATATTTAATCTATAGCCTGGTGGAGCCTGGCCCGTTCGTATACCGCGAACTAGGGTTAGCATGGGCCAGGACTCCAGGCTAATTTAATATACAGTGCAGAGTTATCGTTTGTGTAATTTTGGAGTGGACCGACCGGGAACGCCTTCTCCTTCGCAATGATCTCCCTTTTCATGTTGGTACTCTAGTGCAACAAAGGGAATTAAGTATTCCTGCGCGGAGTTTGACGGGAACGAGGACTCTGTTAATACATTGAAGATTATGGAAAGTAACCATTCACAACAAAAACCTATTTATAAGGTCGTTGTTTACGGGAATATCGTTTTCCCCAACTACACGGGCAAAAAAAAACATTGATAAACGAAATTTAGATTCAATCTTAATTTCAATCATGCTTTTCTTATGAATGTATACCGAAATATAAAGGAATGCTGTTTTAACCTTCGCATACTTGATCATTGCATAACGTATACAATTAACCGTTCCCCTGTGACCTTCCTGATCAACGTCTGTACGATAGATTTCATAGTAAATGTAAATATAAAGAAGAAACGAATACCCATGAAAAGTGTTAAATAAAATATGAACGGATCATGTGTACCTGGAAAATCTGAATCGTACTTCCAAACGCATTTCCCCCCATACACAAATATAAAGATACCTTTAAAAAACAAAGGTAACGATAACTTTGTTAACGTATACATTAAGTTACGAATTCTGATTAGACAGACGCCTAGGTAGTCCTACCGTTCTACTTAACATTTCTATGCTAAAGGTTTGCGTAAATTCTAAACATCTTTCCATCTTATTTCAATATTGGGCTCATCAATATTGCAAAGTATATCAAACGTTTCTACGTACGAGGCGCTTCCAATGATATGTCACACTGCAATAGTGTACTTTCACCTTTAAGATACTATCCATATTAATTGATAAGTTTTGACCAGCACAGATATTTTCTTAAAGTAGTTTAGTAAGACGGTACCAATATCTCAATTGTAACGACTGTAAACATATTTACATATATTTTTATACTCGGTAAATACGTAATACAGCCTGTTAACAAGACGCAAACTTTTACCAGAGGTCATTGTGGGTCAGAGGGAGGGTGTACAACTTGTACATAGTAGGCTGCGGGTTTGATGCCCGAATTTAACATTAGCATGTTATTTGTTTAAAAACGACTTTAGTCTGATATGTTGCCTCCAGTTCACCCCAGATGCTACATGTACCAATGAGAAAACGTTCAATGAAAATGACAAATAGATCTAAAAGATCGAAATATTTTCCATTGTGCCCTGGTTCCTCATCTATGTGAAGTCGCATTTTCTATAAAGATATATAGCAATTTTATGTTACCACTTTCACAAGGACAACATGGCTACGTTGCATAGGACATAGGGCACGGAGATTTTTTGCGTCCTTGGGTAAGGCACTGTATAACACAGCTTAGTAATGGTGAAACAGAAGAAAGCAGTAAAATAATTTGACTACTGTTGAGATAGCGCTTAACTCCAACTACGATGTCGTCACGTACTGCGAGTAGTATTTTGTCTTGCGCAAGATTTCTTTTAAGTCCATGTACGATAATTCAGGGTAATTGGTCCTGTTGGACGATAATGTCCAGGGGAGACAACCATGTATGCACGATCGATAAACGGCTGTTGTATTTTGATGAGTTATGTCCCTTTGATTGAATCTGAGATTTTCACATCTGTAAGTCTTCTCTCTCTTGGTATAATATATATACGTATAAACGATAAGGTGTGTATAAACAAAATATGTTGCAGAATACAACAATGTGATAACAAAAGAACATGCCATCTGTAGAAATCATTGTGACAAAGTGTCACAGCGGCTGTTATTGACTGGTACTTTATTTTAGGGTGGTCCTTTGTAGAGGTGGTCTCCTAACTGTTTCCCTGTGTCCAGCACAGACCATGACCCGAGGCTGCTTAACCCTTAGAATGCTGGGTAATTGTCTAAAAATAGATTTGATTGTCGTCTGCTTCCAAAACCTTAAATACATGCTAAATTTTGATGAGGAAAGATACTCAGAGTAGCAAACAGGTCAGCCGCCAATTTACTTGGAGGCTGGCCTCGATCTAATCTGTTTGCATAAGCATGAAGTCAGTATTGTGATTGTCATAAGCAGAAAAGTAAAGCTTATCTGTAACCTTTAGCTGTAGTTCAATAGATCCCAGTTAAAACTTTATTCATTCATTTTGGTTTGTTGTTACCTTAATAATGCGAATTACAGTACTATATGGGAGGGAATGGGTTAACAAAAAGTAGGCAATGTTGGCTCATTAACCTATTACCAAAAGAGATGACATTTGATCAGTTTGTTGCAGATGACTCTCGAAAACATTGTGGGAAAAGAAGAAATTGCTCTTAATGAGCATTTTCTCCTTTTCCCACAATGTTTTCTGCCCTATCAGAAGATTATTGTTCAATTTTGTCACTTATCGAAGTATCGTCTGCAAACTCTTTCAATTTGGGACAGTCAAAAATTTAACGTTTGGTAACGGGTTAAATCATTATTCAATAATACCTGTTTATTTTATCTACTTCAGTAGTCTTTAGAAACAATTGTGGCAAAATGATAATTTGCTAATGAGCAATTTGTTATTTTGTCATGATGGTTTCCATCTAATATTATCAATAAAAATATCTTTTTTTCTTGCTATTTTGTGTTCTGCTGATGGTGTGAATTTGAGGTAGGGGGGTAACAATTGCACATAGAGAATAGATGGTTGGTGTCATGAATCGGAAATGTTATCGGGCAAGGCTTAGGAATATTATCCGGTGAAAAGAAGGCGAAACGGATAATATTCCGATGCCGAGCCCGATAATTTTTCCTATTCAAAGCGCAAATCATCTATTCTATTTATCCTGTTTCCCTTATGTATACTTTGACACAAACAAAATGAAAATAAACCACATGAAAAGAAGCAGAGAATGATGTAACCATGACGTCATGTGTCATGGCGTTCTTATGACGCCATGATTCGCCACATACATATATTATAATGCTAGTGCCAGATATCACAAATGTTATACGGCACCTAGTTATCGGTCCCAAAATGACACTAGTGACAGGATAAAATTTGATTTCTTTAATGAAAATTTGGTTAAAACAATAGAGACAAAAAATAGTAAGTTGGTTGTTAAAAACTTTTTCGTGACTTGTTTCTTCTCAGGCAATTCTTAACACATTCCTTGATGTGAGATTAATTTTATATAGAAATTTTATTCAATAACATGATAATGTTCAACAAAAATTAAAATAAAATAAGCTTTTCATTAAGCGTTTTGTCAGAAACACTTCTGAGTAAGGAGAGATGGCGCCATTCTCCTTTTGTCACCAAAATGCAACCCATGATGGTTTTCAAATGCTAGGTAAATTTCTAAAAATAGATATTTTGTGTCGTCTGCTTTCCCAAACCTTACAAATCTGCTTATTTTTGATATGGAAAGATACTCAGAGTAGCAAATAGGTTAGATTACAGGCCAGCGGCTAATTTAATTGGCAGCTTGCCTGGATCTAACCTGTTTGCATAAGCATGAAGTTGATTCCAGCTCTATAAAGGTTAAGAGGCTCTGGAATAGGAACTCTATTTCAGTATAAAACAGGGAATCATCTATTGTATGTACAAAAATTATTAAGAGTTTACCCCTCACCCCATAACACATAACTTTACTTTATCACTGCAGTGGAGTATATAAAAATTGTGATCAATGATTTTTCAGTATTATGTCCCAATGGTTGCTATCCAGTTTTATAAAGGAAATGCATTTTGGTCTATTCTATGTCATCTGCTGTTGCTTTCAATCTATACCAGTCACATATTGCTATATGGGGAAATTTATTAAAGTTATGTCATGTAACCAACTAGAAATGTAAGGGTAAATTGCCATTTTAAATAATACTTGAATTAAGGTCCTGCATATGATTTCATGAAAAGTAACTTTATGAAACATATTCCACTTTTTCTTTCTTGATTTCATTACTAACTTAATACCATTTCCCCATAAAATCAACAGTAATGCTATTGAAGATGATGAATACTAAAAACACTGAGACAGAAAGAAAAACTAAGGACTTTACTAGTTAAAAGTTTAATTAATCATAAAAGCAGTTCTTAACAGATATCATTTACTAAAGCTCCTTCAAAAAAGAGAAGGACTCTATACAGTCTTGCAATGAACCATTGATATGAAAAATAGTCGTTCTACATTTTTGCTGGCACCTTCATATCCTTTGCTAAACAAGGCACTGATTTAAGGTAGTTGTCTAAAGTCTCCAAATACTCTTCTTTATGAATCATCAAATGAGCAGCATGTCTTGACTTGGTCCATAGTTTTCCAACAATTGGAAATGAAAATTTCACACGCCACTCTCTGATCCACAAATCTATTACATCATGTCTTGAGAGTAAATCATTCTTGCAATAGAACACCAATGTGGGTACTTGTAAAGGAGAGTTCTGGGCGATGTTAAGGTAGTAATCATAAACAGCTACAGTATGTTGGTGTGTAAGATAGTAATAGACGGACATCGTCTTTGGGATCATCCAGCGCACTAGTTGATTTCCTGATACCCCACTCGCAACTCCCTGTATCATTCCTTCCAAACTACCAATAGACAGGCTATCATAAACTATACCACATATCTTATCTTGAATGGCGCTGTATAATTTCTGGTTTTTATACATTGTTTCTAGACACACTGTAAAGTTATAGGCTCCCATTGAGAAAGCATGTATAAGATAATGATCGTAGTCTGGGCAGTTCTGCTCCAAAAAGGTCAGAGTTTGGTCCGCAAGAGCATTTGAACATTTTGGCCACGCAAAATGTTTTAAGTGGCTTTTAATTGGTAGCACATCATAACCGTAGGCATGGTATATACTGCCGTATTTCTGGAACGCTTTGTGAGTTGCACCATAGTACCCATACATCAAAACCAGAGTCTTGGAGTGCTTTTGGCCAGCGGGTCTGAGGACAAATTCATTATCTAACCGCTGTGTGGATTGTGTCATGCTGGCAATATGGATGTGCGATAAGGTTTGTCCTTTAATCAAGTAACACTTTCCAGTGGCCCATATTCTACAAGTCCTAAGCAACCTGTAATGAAAGTGATATCTTTAACTTAACCTCACTGATTACTGTGGTAACTCTATACCCAATAGCTACATGGGTTAACATACCACAGTTAACCTACTGTTAACCAACAAACTGATTTGGAAAGAGGCTGGGTCAACCCAACACACTTGTTCTTTCTACTTTTCTATAAAGTCAAGTTGGATTTATACTGATGTATAGTACCATATCAACTATTGTTTTTAGCCAAAAAACAATTTGAGTGAAAAGTTGAGGCAGAGGTTAGACTAGGGCAGAATTAAGACACACATATAGACAGACAGAGACGGACAATTAAATACAGACAGAACGACAGACAGACGAACAGTGAAAACATCATCACACAGACAGTCAATCTTTCCCCAAACCATCATAGATTTGATCCAAATCATTGAGTTGTTTACGTGCAATTAGTTGGCAGTTCTAAATACACTGATCTCCTACAGCTGTAATTAACATCAATTTTCCTCCTTCACCAATATTGCGGTTTCATCAGTTTTGAAAGCATGACCCTAAAACGTATACAGTCATTCGAACTGTCAAAATTCCAATTCAGATTATCGTTCTATTTCCTACCCTTGTGCAACGGCCATGTTTACATCATGTGACTTTGTTGTGTATTGTGCGGCTTCATAATATACGATTTACTCGTATATAAGGCGATAAATTACTTCGAACAAAACATATATTTGCAGGGGAATCTCCTCCTCCTCCTCCTCCTCCTCCTCCTCCTCCTCCTCCCTCCTCCTCCTCCTCCTCCTCCTCCTCCTCCCTCCTCCTCCTCCTCCTCCTCCTCCTCCTCCTCCTCCTCCTCCTCCTCCTCCTCCTCCTCCTCCTCCTCCTCCTCCTCCTCCTCCTCCTCCTCCTCCTCCTCCTCCTCCTCCTCCTCCTCCTCCTCCTCCCTCCTCCTCCTCCTCCTCCTCCTCCTCCTCCTCCTCCTCCTCCTCCTCCTCCTCCTCCTCCTCCTCCTCCTCCTCCTCCTCCTCCTCCTCCTCCTCCTCCTCCTCCTCCTCCTCCTCCTCCTCCTCCTCCTCCTCCTCCTGTCTTGCACCTCCTCTTCCTCATTCTCCTCCGTCTCATTCCCACTCCTCCTTTTCCTCTCGTGCTCCTCTTCCTTCAACTACTCCTCCTACTCGTCCTCCATCTCCTCCTATTCCTCTTCATCCTAAACCTCCTCTTCCTCCTCCAACTCCTTCTCTTCGTCCTCCTCCTATTACTCCTATTCACCCTCTTTCTCCTCCACCTCATCCTCCTCTTCTTCTTCCTCCCCTCCTCATCTGTCTCCTCATCCGTCTCCTCCTTTATCTCCTCTTCCCCCTCCTTTCTTCCTCCTCCTTCTCGTCCTCCTCCTCTTTCTCCTCCTCCTCCTCCTCCTCCTCCTCATACTCTTATTCTTCTTCCTCCCCTCCTCTTCCTCCTCCTCATCTGTCTCCTCATATGTCTCTTCCTCTTTCTCCTCCTCCCATTCCTCCTCCTCTTTATTCCCCTTCTCTTCCTCGTTCTCCTCCTCCTACTTCTCCTCCTCTTCCTCCTCCTCACCTCTCTCCTCATCTGTTTCCTCCTCAATCTCTTCCTCCCCTTCCCCCTCCTTCTCTTCCTCCTCCTCATCTGTCTCCTCATCTGTTTCATCCTCCTTCTCTTCCTCGTCCTCCTTCTCTTTCTTCTCCTCTTCATCCTACTCATCTTCTCCTCCTTTTTACCACTCTTCCATTTAACGACCGAAAATTTTCGACGAAGGTTGAATTTCAAAATGGCGGATTATGGGTATTCTTTTTTAATTCATTAGTAATTTACTAATCTTTTTCTCATTTGTATACTGCCATGCCTTTAGAAATTATTGTAACAAAAGGATTGGTTGCTCTTCATGATCAATCAATCATTTTGCCTCAATGATTTCTATCCACTATAATTGCGAACATGTATTTGGTAATGCGCGTTTTGAACTTTGGTAGTGCTTTTAATTTGGACAAGTCACACATTTCTACAAGGAGGTTAGTCCGAATGATCCAGACGAAAATATTACAACTCTTCTTCTATAAACTGTAACATACAAATACAGATTGGATCATCCGAATTACAGGGTGGATCGAGTTAGTAGCGAGGGAAATTATTTTGAATGGATTTGAAACGTTTTATTTACACGACACACCGCAATTGACACTCGAGATAACACTTGATTTACATATCGCTGCTCCTGGGCTAAAATGCTCTATCTCATTCGGTTGAAATAAAGGCATTAAGCTTATTCTTTGGTTAATATTGAGAAATACGATCAGAAGTGCATATATTAAAGCATTTCACCTTTCACCGACTTCTGAAATTCAAGTCCAATACGTTGGTTTGTTTGTTCACATCGGGCTTGAATATTCAGCTGTAGAATAGGACCCATTTACAGATTACAACAAACGCAAATTACAGATAGTGCAGCGCAGATCAGTAACGATGGAATTTTCTGACTACCATAGAACCAGCAGCGTTACATCTATGCTGTAACAAATCCAGTGGCCAACTCTTCAGGGACGAAGGATTGTATCAAAGGTTACCATAATGTACCGTATTGTGAATCAGCTACTAATAGTTGAAGTTCCCACAACACATCCCATACCAAACACTTCGGTGCGAGGCCACGGACTCAGGTACATGGTTCCTATAGCAAGGACACTATGTTATCAAAGGTCCTTCTTCCTAGGTACCAACCGCCGCTAGAACAGCCTTTTCTAATCGGTCGTCAGCTGCCCTTAGCTCGACGGCTTCAAGATTGAAGAGAAAACAGCATCCCTCAAATTTACATATTTGTATACTGGACGTATTTAATTGCACTATAGAGAGTAGCGTCAATACGAGTATACACCTGAAGGTGTCTGCACAGTATTGGAAGAAAAAAGGCTTAATGTATTGTCAACATTTTTCTGTAATGTTACGGCTTTGCTGGATTCACAAGTACTAGGCTAAGACTAGGTTAATGTTCCATATGTGGAATCTGCAAAGTTATGCCTGTGAAAACTAACACAAAACATTATTCTATTCATCTGCTATTCAAGTGGTAAAATAAGCATTTAATTTAGGCCTACATCATTATAAACCCTGAAACAACATTTGAATTCGTCAAGCCTTTCTTATATTCAAAATTAACACACACAAGGAATCTTTTGGGGTCAAAATTTCAGATTATTAGACATTTGATCGACTTGGTTTGTTCATATGTTTCTGCCTGACTTGATCCGTCTTTATAAGAGGTCGAGTATGTTAAAGTAATTTTAGACATCAAATGAAGATGCGCAGCGTTATCAACTAATTCGTCATATGAATTCTACTTAGCACCCTTCCTCTTTTTTTTTTATTTTGTGACCGCACCAAATGCAAAGCAACGACAGACGTTAATTATGGAATGTAATAAATAACTATTACCTTGAGTTTTAGTAATACTTAATTGAAGATTACTACAAAAGTAGAAAATGCACGAAACAGGCAATTTCTCCTTTTGTCAAAATAGTTCCTTGAAAGTATAAGCACTAGATGCAGTAAACTGAGATATTATGTAATACGTGGTTAAACTGATTTATCCATGGTCAGTGCGCTAGATTGAAGAAGTGCCTTGATGTCACGCACATTTCCTTTTATTGTAGGCTAACGTTAGACATTAACAAACAACCCATCGAGTTGAACTCCAATCCGACCCTGCAATGAATAGCTAGTTTTCAATAGAAATCGCAGTCTTTTTGCCAAACCGGTGAACACCCATAACCGTATAAACCCTCTACCTAGTCTGCATGCACCTTACACTCATTTGGATACATGCGAGTAATGAGTGATTCATGCACATAGCTAAAGTAAACTACAATGTAAAGGAATATAACAATGGCATTTTATTTCTGTCACTGACAGAACATATTTTAGACAGGGCGGAGAGGAATAGCTCGTTTCGAGTGATTTTATCTTTTGTCTCATTGTGTCTTTAACATTTTGCTGCAGATGCAATGATATGGTTAAAAGGTGTGTATGGAGGAAGCGGTTCAAAGTTTGTTATCAGTATAGAGATTACGCATTTTACACTGTACCCAGTATATGGACCCTTGTATGTGAGACAAATTGCTATCGAAAGGTACACCTGAAATAGGTTTTGTATATACGGTCACTACAGAGTGGTTGGAATAAGGTATACTTGTGCCCACACGAGGTGTCACCTATAATACCTTTGGAAGACTTCACGCGTAAGTTTTGTTTCTTCTTTTCTTCCTTAAGACAGCTTAATGCATTTAAACACGTATAACAAAATTTAGAAATATGAACTAATTCTCATTTGCCACATTTTCATTCATAAGCAATATTTAAACGGGATACTCGTTAAAGAACCTATTGTAGTGCAGTGTACGATACATACTTAAAGTAAAAGTGTTACAGACATGAGCCTGATGTTAAGGTTATACACTTGGATATCATTTTTGCTAAACATTAAATGCTTGATATTTGCGTAAGTGTGAAAACAATGTTTCCCTTTATTTCAATATTGCAAAGTAACACATCCCTGGTGTTAAGGTTTTAGACTTGGGTACCGTTTCTTCCTAAACTTTTAATGCTAAATAATTGCGTAAGTTGAAAACAATATTTCCCTTTTTTGAACAATGCAAATTAACACATCGTTGGTATCATTTAAATCCATTGCATTATTTCTGTGTCACGTGGTTTAACCCTTTACCAAACGCCAAATTTACCACTGACCCAAATATTGAAAGATTTTGCAAACGACATTTAAAAATGTGATAAAATTTGAAAGTAATATTCTGATAGAGCAGAAAACATTATGGGAAAAGGACAAATTACTCGTCACGAGCAATTTCTCCTTTTCCAACAGCGTTTTCCAAGGTCGCACGCAACAAACTGGTCAAACATCGTTATTGTTTGGTAATGGATCAATAGAGTAAGAGGTAACAACATTTTTTACTATCAGGATAATGCTACATATTTAACCGAGTTTTCTCAAGTTGTGGATATTCAATTCTACTCTATAATTATACCAAAACTGAAAATACCCACGCATCGTTAGCGAAACTATGCAAAGACACGAAATGCAATTTAGTCAATGGTCTTTAATTTATTTAGCTTGCATAGCTAATTGCAATCTTGATAAAAGTTGACACGTAGTCTTGATAAATCAGAATAACCTGTTCTTTCCAGATTGATATACTTGCCTTCAGGTCCGGGAATTTGAAAAGGCGGTCTTAATAATATTTTTTGCGAAAACGAAGCATGCACTAAAACACCGATTGTTGAAAAGGCAAGATATTTTCTCAACAACAATGTATAAGACGAGCATGAAATGAGCTGAATACGTTCTGACCAATCTATAGTTCTACGTTGAAATAGATTAAAAACCATTATGACAATGGAATAGGTTTCCTGTTTGAAATGAATAGTTACAGAAATCGTGTCCCAATCTGATACTCATTGCTTCGTATGAGAATATCCGACTTGTCCAAATTGAAAGCAATTTCAGACAAGTTTGAAAAGTAAAAATTCATTTTATGACAGGGAAACGAAACCTTTATGTAAAAAACATGAATATCTTGTCTGGATAGGAGCAATATATCCTTTAACCCTTTACAAACCATAGTGGTTTATCAAATATCATGCATCGGAATGTAAATAGTAAGGGGATTTAGTGACAAAAGAAGATCGCACCAAATAAAGACATTAGACACGTGAGATGCAGCCAAAGCCCAAGGAGTTACTCAATCTATACAAATGGTAGTGATATCTTACCAAGGCCATATGAGTTACCTGAACTAGTTTCATATTGGAAACTGCATTACTTTCGATTTTATTGTTGCCGATGTACATATTGGTATACTTTCTCGAACGGGATCACGGTTTTCAATCGCTGTAAAATTATGGTTATACTTCATTAAGTTAATCTTGAAGAGATAAACTTTTAAGTAGTGCTGGTATACGAGTTTTATGCTTCTCTTGTTTCAATATAGATAAACGGTATTTTATGCACACATCAACTGATCCCTTCTGTTGTTTGTACGCCATGTGTAAACATTGGGACGATTCCGCTTACCATAACTGTCAATGTAAATACTACCATAAGAGTACCTGAAGTTCCCGGACGTCATACAATAGAAATATATAATATTATGTAAAATGCGGATTTGGCGTTTAGTATTCAGCTATGCCCCAAACAAATATTCATAAAAATGAAGTAATCGAAACTGCTCTATAAGTGTAGATAAGGACGGAAAAAACTCACGGTATCAGTAACCGGATGTTACATCCACTATATGGTAATTAGTTACCCGTAAACCCTGGTGTTCTTTCTGTGTAAGTTCTACATGACCAACCGTATATTATTCCGGCTAGTTCGATGTAAAAGTTTCAGTGCAAGAGCTTGTATGTTTGCTTGCAGAGTGTATTCTGAGTATCACTGGTCAGATGTCTATAGCTTGACATATATGCGAGATTTATCTAGGTCATGTTGTCATGTTGTCTTGTCACTGGATTTGTATAAAATAAAAGACAAAGTTAACTAGTATTTATTTCGTTTTCTGCTGAAATATTAGATAAATGTGTATTCCATAACTTTCCTACGTTAAAAAAAAAATGACGTCCGGGGACTTTTTGTACCAATCGCAAATGAAAATTTACATATTGGGAACATAGCTTGTCCATCCGAACGCTTTACCAAAGAAATCCCATATGCGTTTTTGTTGCAGACAACAATTTGAAATTTTTACCACACGATTTTTTCTCATGGCCGCAACGATTCATATTGTATCAGCCACTGTTGCCTTTAGTTTGGACCAGTTGCATGAATTGTGCATTGATATTGTTAAAGGTTCATGAAAGGAGACTAGTGATAAATCAAACAACAGCTATATATTATTTGGTGAACTTTTGGTCAGATTCAACTAGATATCACAAAAAGAAAACTTTAGTACAATTTGAATGTAAAACTATACAAGAGACAACCCAGACTAGCCAGTTAGATGATTCAGATTGCCTGATTCTTCACCTCTGACCTGGCCACATCATCAACAAATATATGAACCGACCAATTAGAATACGTTATTTTGAATATGTTAACAAACAGATTGCTGATAATGGGCTAAACTGAACCTTTTGTACATATATCCTGATAAGACAGATGCAGCTTACACGCATGTTGCACCGACCTGCCTAGCAACAGATTAATTTGAAAATCTTTTTTCAGTGCATGGCAAAAAGAGATCTCTAGATCTAGCACTGCTTTGGAAATATAAATGGCTATAAGCTTCATCATATCTTTGAGAATTCATTTCACATCGGTGTTTCTAAAATCGAAGGATGTTGTCTAATATATCTAGGATTTACGGATGAACCATGTAAATTTTGAAAAAAAAAATGTTCGTTTTTTCAATACAGTCGCGACGATTATTCAAACACGCGTTATCCGAAAATCATGTTTTACACGAACTGGCAACAGAATCCCAAATGTAATCATTCTTATTTTCGTATAAAACATACTTTTCGTTTTCAATATAAATATTCGTGCTTGGATGTTTACGAGTGGCTATAAAATATACCACGATTTGTCATCTTTAAGACGGCAATCTGATTCCAAACCGTCTGCATGAACGTAACTGTTTAAGATTCGTGGGGCGTACATGTGAATATAAGAAGAAGAACCAAGCGCATTGTCATAGTGTACATACAGGTATATTTAAATAGACAGCACAACCGATCAGTGGAAAACAGTATTTTCGCTGATCTGAAATGATTGTGTCGTTTGAGCGGTATATTTGCTCAATTCGTTACAAATTCTTGAACTGATAATAACTCTGTTTTTATACAAGGAGGGCGAGAGTAAAAGTGGAACATGGTCAATGCAACCAGCGCCTTTACCAATACCGGTGTGGACACGGTCGACATCATCATTATCGTCATATACCTGGCCTTGTGTCTAGCTGTCGGATTATGGGTAAGTACGTTGCAGGTATTGGTGCAACTCAACATCCATCATCATCAGCAGCAGCAACAACACAAAGAATACCACCCTCATTGGTAGCTGTAGATCTTAACTACATAAACAGTCACAGTTCGGTCTGGTATGATCCTACCACTATGGAGAGTTATGATTCATGTTTTTTAATCACGTAAGAACCCCGCATCGCCATGAAACTGTGCACTTTCTAACGCGAGGTAAGCGATGCGACTCGTGAAATAAAGGTACCAATTCTTGTTTAAGTAATGAGTATTTGTACAGAGGTAAACGTTGGTTTCCTTAACCCATTACCAAACAATAACGACATTTGAATTCTTTGATGCAGACCACGTTGAAAATCATTATGGTAAAAGGAGGAATTGCTCTTAATGAGCAATTCCTCCTTTTCCCACAATGTATTCTACCCTATCCGAAGGTTATTTTCCGATTTCAACACATTTTGAAATGTCGTCTGCAAACTCCTTCAATTTGGGACAGTCGAAAAATTGGTGTTGGGCAAAGGGTTATGCGAAAGGCATCTATTCTTCTAATTTCCTGGTTTTCGGAGATAAGATTTGTTTTATTTCCAATATGTATGGTTTTCAAGAACTTAACTTTACACGTTCGTTGGATGTTGAATGTGTCCTCCCTGATTTAAGATACCGATCCAACTAAGAGCATAAGGCTCTGACTTGTAATAATAAAAGCAAGCCCTCCTACGGCGAACAAAGTCTACAATAAGGTTTTCTGGCTCTTAGTACTTAATCTTTAATTTCCGTTTAACAATCTTACCCATCAAAATGCTTTGACAAAGAATATAATACAATCTATTTCATGATTGATTGCTGCCAAAAACCGTCCTACTTTAAAATAAATGTTTAATTTGAATCTAAAAGAATCTGATATGAATGTTTACGAGTCAATGTACCTATTTATTCAATCACCTATTATCGCTTATGTCAATACGATTTTTAAATAAGATCAATAGATGACCTTATATGAAATGACCTTATGTGAAGTTAAACGTACTCTTGCGAAAAAAGAACTGTGTCCACTTTATGAAATCCCCAATCAAAAATAACATTTCATGCATATAATCAATAACACACTGTGTTTCATTGACCAAGTATGGTAAACCCTTCACTTTAAACAATCCGTTTTTACTCACATGCAGCGGATAGGTACAAAAAGAACTGTTGCAAGAAGAGACGTTGTTTATGGTGGACAATTTGAACTTAATCACGTTCATCATGCATTATAAATATTTTCAATTGTTTCTTGCACATATGACCAATTTAGAATCTGTTTTGATTATCAATACACATGTTAATGTTTTTTCATCTGTTGCTTGCAAAAAGGACCAATTTAGAATTCCGTTTTGATTATCAATATACGTGTAAATGTTTTCATTATGTATGCAGCATTTATAAGCAGTTCTATTCCGTACAAATGTACCGTTAGAAAACGAAAGACAGAATCATTATGACGGACACAAACCATTAGAATGCTGGACAATCTTCTAATAATATACTTTTGTGTCGTCTGCTTGCCAAAACCTAAATATCTGCTGCGTTCTGTTTAGGAAAGATACTCAGAGTAGCAAACAGGTTAGATCACAGACCAGCCGCTAATTTGCTTGGTGGCTGGCCTGGATCTAAGCTGTGTGCATACGCATGACGTCGGTCCCACCACTATAAGGGTTAACAAGTCGAATGTTAAACGAGGTTTGAATGCAAGACTACAATGTAGTCCTTCGTGTTTGTTGACCGTCTATTAGAATTAAACAAGAAGGTGAAGTACTTTGTACCAATCTTTACTATTACCATTTTAGGCTACATGGCGGGCCCAGCGATCCAGTGTGCAGGGTTATTTTTTGGCGGGAAAAGACATGCTTTGGTTTACGGTATGGACCCAATATGTTAATATTCGTTTTCCAACTTTCACTTGATTAAGTAAACAACTTCTGAGCCATATTTCGATGTGGTGCTGAGTACTTAACCTTTTTGATTCATTAGATTACGTTCAAAGTTTCTCATAATGCATCACTTTCATAAGATTACCTTCAAAGTTTCTCATAATGCATCACTGTCATACGATTACCTTCAAAGTTTGTCAAAATGCATAACTGTCATAAGATTACATTCAAAGTTTGTCATAATGCAATACTGTCATAAGATTACCTTCAAAATTTGTCATAATGCAATACTGTCATAAGATTACCTTCAAAGTTTGTCATAATGCATTACTGTCATAAGATTATCTTCAAAATTTGTCATAATGCATTACTGTCATAAGATTACCTTCAAAGTTTCTCATAATGCATCACTGTCATACGATTACCTTCAAAGTTTGTCAAAATGCATAACTGTCATAAGATTACATTCAAAGTTTGTCATAATGCAATACTGTCATAAGATTACCTTCAAAGTTTGTCATAATGCATTACTGTCATAAGATTATCTTCAAAATTTGTCATAATGCATAACTGTCATAAGATTACCTTCAAAGTTTCTCATAATGCATCACTGTCATAAGATTACCTTCAAAGTTTGTCATAATGCATCACTGTCATAAGATTATCTTCAAAATTTGTCATAATGCATCACTGTCATAAGATTACCTTCAAAGTTTGTCATAATGCATTACTGTCATAAGATTACCTTCAAAGTTTGTCATAATGCATTACTGTCATAAGATTACCTTCAAAGTTTCTCATAATGCATCACTGTCATACGATTACCTTCAAAGTTTGTCATAATGCATTACCGTCATAAGATTACCTTCAAAGTTCGTCAAAGTGCATCATTTTCATAAGATTACTTTCAATATTTGTCATAATGCATTACTGTCATAAGATTACCTTCAAAGTTTGTCATAATGCATTACTGTCATAAGATTACCTTCAAAGTTTGTCAAAGTGCATCATTTTCATAAGATTACTTTCAATATTTGTCATAATGCATTACTGTCATAAGATTACCTTCAAAGTTTGTCATAATGCAGTACTGAAGATTACCTTCAAAGTTTGTCAAAATGCATTTATTTCATTAAATCTAAACCGAGTCTTCTCCTTACATAAGGCATTTTTTCGTCTGATATACCCCGGATCCCCAATAAAAAAACCAATTAGAAATGCTTTAGTGTCTGAAAAGAAGTTCAAATACATGTATGTACAAATATTTGTAAGAAAGAAGCCTTTTGTAATGGGGTTTTGATGTTTTGTTAGGCTGTTTGTTTGCGTAATCCATTTCATTGTTTGTATAGGTTTTTTTTATCTGCTGACGGCTCATTAAATCAGTTATGATTCCCAAGAGCCTGCGAAACCTTCTTGGATAACTGTGACAATTTTAGAGCTAATACATGAAACTGTAGCTTAGCCTGCGCGTCGTTCGCGCGGCGTGCGGGAGGAGCGCACTTGTTAGCCTCAAACCAATCCGTCGTCGCTCGCAAAGGCGTCGGCGGTCTGACTGGAGAACTCTGGACAACTTTGCCGATCGCAGGGCCTCCGTGCCGGCGACACATCTTTCAAGTGTCTGACCTATCAACTAGATGGTTTGCGCTCTGCGCACTATGGTGACAAAGGGTGACGGGGAATCAGGGTTCGAATTCCGAAGAGGGAGCATGAGAAACGGCTGCCACATTACACAACAATTTTATTTATTCTTTTACAAACTGTCCATGGCTTTTTTCTGACTAAGTCTGTACATTGCTATTCGTAGAAATGATGATAAATATATTTATTGACTTGTTTACTAAATTCGAAATGAGTTTAGTTGAGTCAAAATCGAAACTCAACCACCTTATATTGGCGTTTGTGCATATTCTGAAGCGACACTAGATAGCAATACAAGTACGACATAATAAAAAGAGCAATATGCTCTTGGAAAGAAACCATTGCCACGGTGTCGACCTAATATCACGATTGTTATCGTAAACAATCTCGTGCAAACGTGCTACATGTACCATATGTAAATGAGGCTTGTGATTGTACCTGTGTTACAGATCGGCGCCTCCCTGTTCTCCAGTAACATAGGAAGTGGAAGCTTTGTGGGACTGGCTGGTACGGGAGCAGCGTCAGGTATTGCAGTGGCCAGCTATGAGTTAAACGTACGTAACCGTTTATTTATATTTTTCACTGTTTTAACGAAATGTGTTTATGATATATTAATAATGTACAATGACAATCAGCATTATTTTCGTTAATTAATTGTTATTGGACATTAAGGATTGACATATTATCCAAAATAGAAGTTAGTTCAGTGTTTTGGAAACCATACTTGTTACGTATGACATAACTCGATATTGTCCGTCCATGTACTCTTTTACAAAAGTAACCACGCTACACGCACATATTTCGATTGATATAGTCATCTATCTGTACCAGCCAAAGTCCACTTCCTACGCCAATCCTGTGTCACAAAATACAGGGCTAGAAGAGCTGAGCATTATCCTAGTATTCCTTCGAATCAAATTTATTTTGCAAAGATCAAATCAGTATGTTCAAAACCATGGTTTATCTCCCCGAATAACCAGTCCAATATACATCTAAGAGTCAAATCTTTCAAGACAACGTGCAATATTTTAAGTTTTCACAAGCTCACTTTACTTTACTTTTCATTGGCATTAGGAAACATATTGTTGATGATATAATTCACGGAATACTTGGATAAAAAGAGAAGGCATCTCGGTACCAAACGTAATTGGCAATATGCATAGTTTCCCTAAATAGCAATTTCTAATGAAGCAAAACTGTTCCTTTACTACAAATCTTTCCCCCAGAATGCCACGCATCTCACCACCCACTTACAAGCAATATTGTACTAAAATTATATTATATCGCATTGCAAACATACATACTATTGTTGATGTGAGGCAGTATTCATTTAAACAATGAAAGCATGTAATAATGAGTGAATAGACTGTTGATGCATGTAGACGTAAGGCACGTCGGCGTACATCTGAACATAATCATAAAAATACGTATGAAGAAATACTTTAAAATTATGTCCAATATACATGTTTTAAGTTGTTTAACAAACTTTTGTCCTTTGAATGTAATTGTCTTATTTCAGGGATTATTCTGTTTATTGCTGTTGGCCTGGATATTTGTGCCGGTTTACATTACGAGTGGGGTAAGTGTCTTACATTTACATAACCTTTGTTTCCAAATGGCATAAAACAAACCGTGCCTTTTTCTTTTCTAATCTCAGACAACACACAGAACTGTAGCAAAACTGCTAAGAACCGTTTCACTTTCAGGAGATAGCCATATCTCTTTTACTGAGTCAACTGAATGGTCCAAACATACTTTTGAAAGGACTGAAAAAATAGAACAAAAGCGAATCAGACTCTTTCATAAATTTGATAGGAATTAAGAGGAAAACTATTAAGTTGTTACTTCCCTTCATGACGTAGGAACTTATCAGATATCGTCGTCTTCTACAGTTGCTTTTAATAAATCCTGAATGATTATTTGTGTTTTTAATGCCTGGTCTTGTTGCATATGCAATAACCAACGTGACAGAAAATACTCTGACCACTAAACAGCGGATTTAGAGAGAAGCTTATCTGAATGTACACACTTATTTTATTACTTTGCTTCCCAAAGAGACATTGACGTACACTTACTTATACAGGTCTCCCTCTTAGCCATTGGTTTGAATAAACATTGCTATATAAAGACTCGTCCAGATCCACAGCTGTTCGATACTTAAAGATTTGCCGTACGCGGTTTTATCCCGTACAACTCACAACAGTAAAATCAAATCTTAAGTTACTGTCACTATTTTACCATGCGGTGCCTTTTTGGCAAGGTACCTTTAGCATAGCAATGGAAGATAATCGTATGGCACAAATAACTGAACGAGCCGTCACTGTGTTATATATGGATATACTGTAACCGTAATCGCAAGATACGTAGATAATTTTATGAAAAGGCTTATATAGAACGGCATTTTTCCATTGTATTTTTAAGGTGTGGTCTCACAAAATATAAGTCACACATTCTTTCATGATCACTAGTAAGGATCCTATACACAGGTCTGCTTTACAGGTATACACAATGCCCGGCTATCTGAAGAAAAGGTTTGGAGGACAACGTCTGCAGTTTTACATGTCTGTACTGGCATTGCTTATATCCGTGTTTACAAAGATAACCGTATGTACATAAATACATTACTCCCCTTTTACTCATTCCAACGAACGTGCCGTCAAATGAAAAATAAAGTTTGTATTTCTACCCGATACTTAAAGGAAATAACAAATCTCAAAACCCTATAAAAAGTTGGCATTTGATACAACAAATAAAGAATGTACGGTTTTTGTGATAGAGAGAGCTTATAGTTGTAAAATTGAATACTAATCATCATAATTATTGACACTTTTTGTCAAAGTAGTTATCATTTCTAAACTTGTGATACTTTCGCAGCATTTCATGCAAACAATCGCTTATGATGTTTGGAGAGTTTACCGAATAGATTCAAACATTTCTCTAAACTTGTCTAGCGATGGGCGTCGAAATAATAACATTTTTACTACATCAACTCATAAGCGTTCTTGTAAAATGACGTTGAAGCATAACAATTGATCTAAAGATTTCAAGATTAAAGTTGTCAAACATGTGGTTTAACGTGCTTGAATCATTTTAGGAACTATAAGCTTTAAAATGATTTATTTCATCCTATAGGCGGATATATTTGCCGGTGCCATCTTTATTCAACAGACGGTCGGTTGGAATATCTACGTCGGAATCATAACTTTGCTGGCTATCACAACAGTCTATACTGTAATGGGTAAATTGTTTAATATACAACAAATTGTAGAAAACAATATATTTCGATAACGTTTAGCTCAAAGACACATTCGATTGTTATGACTTTTGTTATTATGCATTTAAACACTCCTTGATTGATTTACGTATTGTCTGAACCTAGATTGAGCTTATCTAATGACATTCTTGAATGTTGCGAACCTCTAAAGCTTACCTACCGTAACCGCGACATGAATAGTTTGCAGCTTTATAGTTTATGCTTTAAACTGACTCAGAGCTGGCGGTTTTGCGCGACAGGACATATGTGGCTATCAGTTGACCAACCCGAACAAATATTGTCTAAATCACAGAGTTTGGATTGCGATGATGTCATAATAATAATTCTATTTCAGAGTTGATAGACAGCTTTATGATATCGGGACAAGTCCACTTACTCACATGGTTAGAAGTAAATGGACGAATTAATGTTTGGGTTATAGAAACGACTGAGACAATAGTAAATTGCATTTCTTTTCAATGATTTCGTCCTAAAATCACAAATAAAATGCTTTATTCTATTGTCATGTGCTGTTACTTTCAATTTGGATGACTCACAAATTGCCATGTGGACAATGTTTTCATTAAAGAGTACATTTGCAAGAATGAAGATTGGATTCATTCCTATAATTTCAGGCGGTTTGAAAGCCGTTATATACACGGATACCCTACAGACTGTGATAATGGTGGCAGGATCGTGTATATTGATGGGTATTAGTAAGTATAGACATCCTTTAATCAAATAATACTTACTGTTAATGACGCCTCTAATGTCAAGCTAACATACAAACAACAGACTGGTTCGGTCTTAAAAGGTACCTCATTTTATTACCTAAGACTAACCTTCTTTTATAATACATAAAACACTATCTATACCTACTTACTTCTACTCAATAATGAACTCGCCCATTTATCGTAGATAGATAACCGACGTATAATATAAAAAAAGAAAACGACATATATGTCCTTGTTTGAAATTTGAACGGCTTATAATGTAATGCCAAGTTTGTTTAGACATGTAATGTATTATGTTTAGAAGTTGAATAAAGTGACAGTATCAAAGATAAACTAAACCTCGGGCTATCCAGTTTGTACATAAAACATGTCCCAAATGTTGAGTAACCATTACAGATTCTCTGCAGTTAAACGAAATCATAAAAATAACATTGGGTGCGCCGCGCAGAATAGTAACGATGTTATAATTTCATCATTCTTGTTCCAGGCTTTGCCAAAGTTGGAGGGTTAAACAAGCTGTTTCTGGAGTATCCGGAAGCCATCCCGGAGCCGATGGTGAACGGTTCAGATTGCGGGGTACCAACAGACGAGGCCTTCCACCTGCTTCGACCAGCAGACGCCGGGGATTTACCATGGCCCGGGAACATATTCGGCATCACCATCCTTAGTGCATGGTACTTCTGCTCCGATCAGGTAGGTTTGAATTCATTATCATCATTATCATCAAGAATACCAATAGCAACGACTTCATATTCGATATCTATTTCTTTTACTTCATCAGAACAGAACAGAACATAGTTTATAGTACATAGTAATATTAAGCATAGTTTATACGTAGTATTTTATCATGTGGTTTTTAAGGAAAGTTATACTTAATACGACAAACAATATTTGATATCAAGGAGTGAAGAAATTAGTAAAAAAATAAATGATTAAGATTGTTGTGTATGATTAAGACCACTCAAGAATAGTTGGCGAGTCTCCAATGCTGCTTTTATGTTTTTTGCCTAACTAATTAATAAAGCTTCGTCAATTGTAGACATGAGAGCATTGAACTTAAAAACATACTTTTTTTATAGTAATACTCAGTAATATATTGTTTTCTGATTTTTCGAAGGCTCTACAAATACAAATAAAGTGATAAACGTCCTCAATGTCATGAGATGTGCAACACATACAAACTCTCTCATTTCGAGGTGTAGCACTTAATATTATCATATTTTCATATTTTGAGAATATAACACATAATAATATTCAACAAAGAATATGCAACTTTTTCCTTAACCATGGCTATTATTTACCCTTATATTGCTGGAACCAACTTCATGCTTATGTAGACCGGTAAGATCCAGGGCCAGCCGCCAAGTAAATAGGCGGCTGGCCTGTGATCTAATCCATTTGCTTCTCTGAGTATCTTTCCTCATCAAAATTAAGAAGATAATTAAAGTTTTGGAAAGCAGACGACACAAAAAATTCTATTTTCAGAAAATTACCCAGCATTCTAAGGGTTAAAGCGGTTTTCCTTCATTATGGCTCTCTCTTTCGTTTTCGAATTGTCAGTTGGTACGGAATAACACTTGTATAAATACTCCATACATTATGGAAACATGTATACGTATATTAATCATCAAAATAAAACTCTAAATTTGCCCTTTTTGCAAGAATCAGATGAAAACATTCATAACGTATCATTAATGAAATTAGATTCCAATTTCTCGCTCCACTATAAACAACTTCTCTTCTTGCAACATTATTTCTAAACTATCTGATGTGCGCGAATGAAAACAACTTAATGAAATTGAAACAGGTTCTGGTGCAGCGGTCGTTGGCCGCCAAGAATATGCTACACGTGAAGGGAGGGTCTATCTCTGCGGCGTATCTGAAGGTCTTACCTCTGTTTACCATCGTATTTCCGGGCATGATCAGTCGGGTTCTCTTCACAGGTACGTCGGGAAACATACCTTTGTCTATTTGTACGATGTTTGGGCAATATATTACACATCTAAGCTTTTAAAGGGACTAACACACGGGCATATTATGCTGGAGTATAAAAGTTAAAAAGAATTAATCTAACATTTATTGTCATTAAAACAAAAACAAACTTGTTTATATCCTAATTCTTAGTTACTGAAATCCCGTGTGTAACAACCAGAAATGTAATAAAACAGGAAATGTGGTCATATTCCAAAATCTGTTTAAGTACATTTCCGGTAAATACACCCGTGTTTTCTCTCACATCTTACTAGTGTCATGCGATAAGAGCGGTTAAGCTTTTCCGAATATCCACATGACGATGGTTGCTAAAATACCACCTCTTTTCCTAAGTTTAGAGCGTTGATTGCGAAAGACCTTCAAACGGTTTGCACCATCTGCAATATAAAGGGTTAGACAATCAATGGTATAATATCGTCAATAATCTATTATTTTGTTACTTGATAAACCGTGTTGCCATGTCATTGGTAGAACATTATTTACTTGAGGTAAAACGGTCAAGACATCCAGGGATATCATGATCACGTCTTGGTTTTTATCGTGGTCAGCGCAAAACAAATTGTTCGTTAATCCCGCTTGGTAAACAATTCCGTTCCAGATCAGGTGGCATGTGTCGATCCGGATGTATGTAAAACAGTTTGTGATAACTCTGCCGGGTGTACAAACATCGCCTACCCTAAACTCGTGGTGGAACTGATGCCTACAGGTAGTGTAGCCATACTAAAACCATTTGGAACATCTCGTTCATTTCTTAAAATAACCTCGGAGGTATTGGGGAGCCATTTTGAAAGAATTCCGGCAACATGGTGGGGATTGCCGAGTAGTAACGATGGAAAATATATGAAACATGTGCTATTTAACCAATTTGTATGTACATGTATCTACATAGATAATTAGTCCCTTCGTGTAATGTTGTAATCAAGTGTGTTATCTGGCAGAACACAGCCAAATTTACCCAGGATTTCTGGTGTATTCAATACAATGCAATACATTACAAACAAATAATTTGAAATACTAAACAAAGGTTTTAGCATATTGACAAAATAAAGAAATTGATTCAAAATGTATCCATGAAATACGTAAGAGGTAGATATACTGGCTTGTGCCGGGGATTGTGGAGTAGATACCTTTGTACTAAACCTAGTCACAGTCTGGTTCCCATCGTACAATAATAAATGAGTGCTATGACTGAAACAAGTCACTACATACTACATTAACCTCTTCTCCCATGGTTTGATTTTTTGATATAACTAAAATGTAATAGACATCATTCGACATAAGAATTAAAGAAACTGTACATTTTCTTAGTGATGTTGGGGAGCAGGAGTTGGTGCATAAGGGTAAATTGCACATGGTGAGGTTTTATCCTGTCGTCCTATTCCGTTGTTAAACTATTCTGTACCGGATGCAGTTAAGTGAGTTATGTATTAATGACTGGTCCAAGTTTAAAGCCAGATACTACAGTCGTTATAACATATCAATGGCAAACCCCCTTTTGCTAAAAAGAAAATAAACAACTGTGATAAAATGAGAAATTTCTACTACTGTTGCAATTGTTTTTGAAGTCGGATGCTACATTTTTGTCAAATTGTGCGTATTTCAGGGATTGTGCCTAAAGCTGACTGAAATGGGCATACATGAGGGATTGATCTTATGTTTGCTGCCAGATTTGTGATCAAATGTGTATATATTAGAGACTGTTCCTCAAGTTTAGTCAGATGCTAATCGATAAGAAACATTTATTGCATACGCATACATCTTTTATTTTGTTCTCAATTCGTGTTGGTTTGTTTTTAATCACATGTATGTTATGTGTAAAACTTACCATTTTGTACCGCCTGAATGGCTATAAAACAAAATAGGTTTTTGCCAATAAAACGATTTTGACTTAACTTGACCTCGAGTTTCCTGCTACATTTGTGCCAAACTGTTTTTTAAGTTGGCCGCTCAAATTCTGTCAAAATGCGTGTATATCAAGGAAATGCTTATATTTGACTGTAAACATGAACAGGTTTGAAGGGGATTATGCTAGCAGCCATGATGGCAGCGTTGATGTCCTCCCTAACGTCCGTGTTTAACAGTTCGAGCACCATCTTTACCATGGACATCTGGCCGCGGATCCGCCCTAGGGCCGCCGATGGGGAGCTGCTTGTTGTAGGCAGGTAGGTGGCTTGAGTATATAACAGAAGGTCGTTAGAAAATAAACCAACTCTTTAGTTTAAACTTATCAATTTCACATCGACTGGATACTCTCGATCCTTCTTCCTGGAGGCATAATTTCGTTACCAAGACGAATATGATTGGCAAATGACAAGATGTTTCCTGGTACGCCTAAGAATCGAACCGACGTCTTTTGTGTCCCAAAGCCGACGCTCTATCCCAATGACCGCTGTCTTCCACTAAGCCTGGAAGCCAATGTTGTTAAAGTGTCGTTATATGTACTCGTATAAACGGCTGTCTCTCAAATATAAGGAAGTTTTGAGGTGATATTTAGTGTACGGTGTTGACGATATGATTTGAGGTAAGCCCTAGTATTTGATAAACTTGTACAGTAAGGAATTCACACTATAACCATATTAATCTTTATATTCTGGTTAATCAATGTTTAAAGACGAACTATGGTGTCTTGGCAATTATAGTCACACTCTGATATAAGCATTCGTTTTTCAGTGATTTAAGTATTCATTCTTCCCTTAGGGAGAACACTGTCTTTTCGTAAGCAATTGCTCATGGTTTGAACATTGTATTTATTTTTTACCACACAGGGTTTTCGTCCTAGTACTGGTAGCTATCAGTGTACTATGGATACCCGTGTTACAGGCCGCCCAAGGGGGACAACTCTTTAATTATATACAATCGGTGACTGGATATCTAGCCCCGCCAGTGCTCGCCCTTTATCTCATGGCCATACTCTGGGAACGGACCAATGAACAGGTACTCGCGAATGTTTAGTGCGTCATTTTGTAAATTAACCCTCATAGCGCTGAAACCGACCTCATGCCTATACAAACAGATTGGATGCAGGTTACCCACCAGGAAAATTGGCGGTTTGCCTGTGATCTAACCTGTTTGCTACTCTGAGTATCTTTCCTCATCAAAATTAAGTAGATATTGAGGTTTTGTAAAGCATTTTTTAGAAAATAACCCAGCAGTCTCTGGGGTAATTTTGAAATATTGTCCCCAAAAAGAAGACGTGACGTTGTTATTTAACAAAATTATCAGAAAAAAATACAAAAGGTACGATGTTTGTGTTGAGCAGCAATGTATCATGCTAGACACAACAATATACCTTATGCGCTTTTGTTAAGATGTAGCCCCATAAACAAAGCTATGAATCGCAAAAGTTATCCGAATTGTTTTTAGTGGTAGTGTTCCGTCTGACGAATTGAGTGCCATTAGTATGCCTAATATCGGTCATGGTTTGATATTCCGTCCAGTTTAAGTGCTTGGTACCGTTTATCCTGTAAAGGCTGATGGTGTGATGCAGATATCAACATGCAAGCAACACAACGAATGTTGGGAATATTTTGAACGGAGATAAATCTTGCATTCTATAAACAAATCACAGGCTTTCTTTTCATCAGTTTCATGTTTTTTTAACCTTGTTTTTGTTTCCATGATACTTAGCATGTGTTTGTATCAAACTTGGACTTCAATGAAGTCAGTTTCTAAACATGTCACTACCAAAAGGTAATTGATAAATTAACAAATAATGGTAATTTTACTAATTTACCACTATCAGCTTTGAATATATTGTTTACATACAATACTAAATATCTTTAAAAACAAAGATAGTTTTGTTTTCGCAATCATCAGTAAATTTGTCGTTTCCTCAGTATGATATATTATAACTTGTCAGTCTACTGAAGATTCTTTTCATTGTGTGTTGTCATTTATTCCAGGGGGCGTTTTGGGGTTTAATGGTAGGGCTTCTTGTTGGCGCTATTCGGATGGGTCTAGATTTCGGATACGGGAGTCCGGATTGCGGGGAAGTTGACACAAGACCGTCAATCCTTACGGAAATGCATTTTCTCCATTTTACCATCCTTCTGTTCGTGATTTCCCTCATCACAACATGGGCGGTTTCTTTGAGTACAGCACCCATTGATAAGAAACATGTAAGTAAGAGATGAACATTGTTTTTATTTTCCTTGCAAACCGAAATCGACATATGAAATAGTGCAGAGGTGGAATCGTGATTAGTTTCCGCTTATCAACCCTTAGAATGCTGGTAATTTTCTAAAAATATATTTTGTGTCGTCTGCTTTCCTAAACATTAAATATGCTTAATTGTGTCGATGAAAGATACTCAGAGTAGCAAACAGGTTAGATCCAGGCCAGCCGCCAATTCACTTGGCGGCTGGCCTGGATCTAACCTGTTTGCATAAGCATGAAGTCGGTTACAGCACCATAAGCGTAAATTGGTGAATATATCCCGTTTTACTGTCTTCATAAATAACGATCAACTGACTTGATTGTGCAATGCGAACTTGCTTCCTTTGTGCGAAAAATGTCTGGTTTTCGATGCCCAAGCCGGTTCATACATGATACGAAATATGCGTGGAAGTGATTGATTCGGCTATGGGTAAGATAACATTGCGATACGAGAATCAGTCAGAGATCCAAAGGCAGTACTGGTTTGATTCGTTGAACACCGATGTAATCATGTCTTAAACAATATTAGCAATGTCAAAATAAACCGAAAAGGAAACCCCCTCAAATAACAAAAAAAGAAAAATCAGAGAGTTAATCTAAAAAAAAGAAATTATCCGACGGTTTCAGAAATGAAATCTTTTTTATATTTACGTAGTAGAACATTTATGGAGCCCTTGGGGTAGATCGTCGGGCTTGGAACACAAGGGTTGTGGGTTTGAATCCGTGAAAAGCGGGATCTGTCTTGCTACTATTCATTAATTAATCCACATTCTGCGTGTGTGAGTACTGGTTATGTTTCAAGGAAGCAAAATTGAGAGTTATTTTCTAAGTTGTAAGAACTTATTTCACAATCGATGCTAAATAAATAAGTTTAAACTAAATATTTATGCGGCCTATCGCAGCCCGGAGGTAAAAGCGGTTAACTTATTTTTAACTTACAAGACACGCGAACCACTACGACAGGGCTGCTTGAATGTGAGAGTCCTGGAGAAAAGCACTGCAAATTACTTGCCTGATACTGGTGAATCCAACGAATATCGTAACTTTAACTGAGAAGTTGATGACACGATATTTAAACACTTCACAAACAACTACAGATATAGATCAACTAATGCTTAATTATGAATAATTAAAATCGTAATCTGTCTTTTCAGTTATCTCGCCTAACGTTTTGGACGAGACACAGTCCAATAGATCGAGTCCCGTTCGATGAAGAACTGAGACAAACAGATCCTGAGAAATACAAGGCGGACATAGAGGATGCACCTCAAAAAGGTAGCAAACATCAGCTTTCTCTCATACACATATCTCACACACACACACACACACACACACCCCCCCCACACACACACACCCACACCCACACACACATATATATATTGTATTATTTGTTTAAACGGCGTATTAGACTCTTTTCTGTGATCTTTTTAGAAACATATTTAGTAATACCAAATATGTTTTTTGTGTTTGCTTTTTAAACATGGTTGTGTTCGTTGGAAATCTAAAACTATGAAAAGTATTCGTTTCAATTAAACCCAACAAGAGATACGATAAGATACAATGTAGGCAAGACTACTTCAATATAGCCAGAAGCTGATATTTAAGCACTTTTCAAACATGTTCTTTTCAAATTCCATTTTATCAAAGATTTACCAAGATGGCGTCGAATCCTCTACACTATATGCGGCTATGAATCTCCATCCCAACAACCGGAAATGACGGAGGAAGAGAGAAAGAAACAGGAAGTGTCTTTGACATCCATCAAAGAAGATCCAAAATGGCGCTGGTTTGTCAACATAAACGCGATAGTTCTCATGACGTTTGGGATATTCCTTTGGGGATATTTTTCATAAAAGGACGATTGTGTGATTTGGCTTGTTAGTATATGTCACATGATCCATGAACAGTTTCTGAAGCGAACTAGAGATATACCCTTTTAGGAGCAGTTATAACTATTTTGGCATATTGAGTATATGTTGGCACGATCAAGTATTCCTGTTCATACATTTATTTGAATTATATCCAACTAATTGTACAGTTTTCAACATGGATAAGTTGTTATTCCCCTTTTTAAATTTTCTTTTATGTTTTACAATTTACGCATAAAAGGATACGAGCTTATTTTGGACAACATAATGCTTTGGGTGTTTCCATTGTACAAACAAATTTGCACGTTATATCTTGGGCCTCATTTGATTACCTAGGATTGATAAACGCAGCATTGCAGGAAAGTTAAATATTTGTAATTCAAACCGAGATAATCAAAATAAATGATGAAAACATGTATAAGTATCAATTTTATTAATAGCTCTCTGTAGTCTGATTGAACATATCTTTATCAAAAAACAAATCACTACTACAAAGGTAATCTTCGAAGATAGGGCTATTCCTACAGAAGCCAAAAGATAGTTTTGTGTTCCACATTAACTCGAACGTCCTTATAGACGGCTAGGTCCTAGAGTAATATTATCAGCTTTCCGCTAGGATCCTCATGGTCTATTGTTTTGCTATTTTTTGAAAACGTCACAATCAGAATAGAAGAAAAATAAAGGTTCAAGAATTAACAAACATTAAACAAAATAACAGTGTTCCGTCTCTCACAACTACCTCCACGAACCAATCCCTCGTACAGCCACAAAAAGCAAAGCCATCAACGTGAGAGAGGAGGGGACAAAACCTGAAACAAAAGAATATTGTAATGATGTCATTTCTATTGCCATAATCGATTTTTCTATTGCCCTCTCCCCTTTAAGGGATTGATCACTGCTACTACAAATGGAACATGGCCATCTGCTTAGAAACGCAAATGGCGTTTAAAGATGGCGGTTGACATAAACACACACACAAATCGTCCATTCGTGTTTCATTTATGAAGAGAAGATACGAATTTTGATTTCTTTGGTCAGAAATTAACACAGGAAGACATTATAACTTAATTAAACACAGTATCCTTTTAAAAACCTGAAAAATCAACCTCAATAAAATTCATCCTAATCTGATTGAAAATCGTGTGGTGGCAGTGTAAAGACGGTTAGAGTCGCAAGGGGAGATTACTGTGAGGAGTTTATAAGAGGTAATGGTCGACCATTTGGTACACCTGCAACATGGCGGCGACGAAGGGCATGTCCTTTTGCAATCGTACCTACTCGGCAATACCCGGCACAAGGCGAGAGTTACCGAGTATATACAACCAACAAAAATATGAAACGAAGTGTGTCGACATGATAATTTAATATAAAAGCAGAAGCATTCAATTTTGATATTTAACCAATTTGTGTGTATTTACAAACTGTGTGTAATGTTGAAATCAAGTGTGTTATCCGACGTAAAACAGCCGAATTTTCCCTGGATTTCTGGTGCATTTATGAACTACCTACGAGGTATGTCTACCGGCTTGTGCCGGGTATTGTCGAATAAATGGTTAGGGAACATTGAGGCATTACATCCGGAGGTCGTTTTACATAAAAAAGTAGTTCATAAGGATTCAGAATGTTACTTTGTGCTAAGTATATGCTTTAAGGACAGACGAGGTGCCTTTTTGACAGTTTTTGATTTTCTTGGATGTTGGCAATGTTTCAAACCTTTGGTTTTGTTGTCTGTTCAAGAACTTCTTTAGCGGAAGGTACTGTGACGGTTCCAAAAATGGCTGTTTTTATATAGAATGAAAAAAGGCCAAAAGAAAGCGTTCTATGACCAGATATGATTGATGGTCGATATGTCGTAAATCACTGATACACTTACGGTAGGCGGCGCTGCTACAGTACGCTTCAGGACAACCGGTAAAATACGGGTTTTCGTCACTTCCGTCCTCGCAATCCACAT
Source organism: Cerastoderma edule (assembly GCA_947846245.1). NCBI lineage: Eukaryota > Metazoa > Mollusca > Bivalvia > Cardiida > Cardiidae > Cerastoderma > Cerastoderma edule. The sequence continues at coordinate 4,196,220 of OX401412.1, read as the reverse complement.
TATCATCACACCGCAGGGAAATGTTTAGACATCTGACAACGCCCGTGGCACATCCGAAATAACCGGAAGCACAATTCTATAAAAAAGTTAAGGTACAGGTAGTGTTTATTTAAGAGTCCCATATATCAAAATACGTGCATGTAGATTGAAAATGAGTGAATTCTGTACTAACCCTTTCCAAAACAACAAATTTTCGTCTGTCCCAAATTGAAAGAGTTTGCAGACGACATTTCAAAATGTGATGAATTGGAAAGTGATCTTCTGATAGAGTAGAAAACATTGTAGGGAAAGGAGAAATAGCTCATCATGAGCAATTTCTCCTTTTCCCACAGTGTTTTTCAAAGTTGACTGCAACAAAGGGGCCAAATGTCGTTATTGTTTGGGAAAGGGTTAAGATAACTACATTGTTATAGACTCTGGTTCTGCAAATTCCTCGAATGAGTTCTGCTTCGTCACACTACATTATGCTGACAACTTGCATCTAAATCATTTGGCTGATTTCCAGCCTATTTCCTAACAAATGTCAAAAGATGTAGGAAGTAAGTAAGAACATTCCCTTTTACAAAGACATAGACTAATTGTACTGAAATAAGCTAGTACAGCTTCTAGTCTCACACAACATGAATTAACGATTACTTTTCATAACATGTTACTGTCGTCTCAATAACAATAAAAAAATAACATAATAGAAAGATTTACCTAAAATGAAAATGAGAACCAACATGATGTACATATATAAAAGTAAGTATCACGTAATGTATACATATGTTTCTTATTTCAAATGCATGCAATTTTTTATAAATTTTGATAAATTATACATGATCTTTGGTATCGCCGTTATAAACCTCGGGTTATCATATACCTCCAGAAACGGAAAGTCGATGGTCGGAACACGGCCATAGGCGTAGGAGCGTTTTCAACATTGGTGGGGCAACTTCAGATAAGGACCGGTCTAAGAATAAATGTTCCCAAACTTTTTCATGACTATTCATGCATTTACAAATTTAATAACATTATAAGAACTAAAAGAAAGCGTATGAAAATGTGTATCTTTAATAAGAAAAAAGAAAACAAAAAGAAAAACGGATATACCAGGTCTCGATCTCACGCGGAAATCAAATGTATTGATCTAAACAAAACGTAACAGCGACCAGGCTGTCACAGTTACGGATTCAACTATTATTAACAGTCAAAGAATTTAAGATTTAGCTAACAATTGAAGACAAAATTGAGTTTGACACCCTAGAACACTGTTTTAGTCAATCAAAACTTCCCGGGTATTTTTATCAGCCGACTTTTCATTGGATAAACCCGATGTGGTCAGATTGCCATTTGCAATGATGAATTCAAAAAGGTTTTGATTATTGTTCGTAACAAAAGGCGAATTGGTTTTAGATAAAGCACAAAAAAACCACATTTATCTTTATTCTGCTGTTAAATTTCGTTTCTTTCATTTTTCTTTTCAAATATCTTCATTTGCCATTGTGTATATGGGGGGGGGGGGGGTACTCTGCCCACCCAACCCCAGCCTGGATATTGGGGGGAGCCGGGTCCCCCTGGCTCCCCAGCTCCTATGCCTATGATGGCATATATAAAATAGCGGAAAACAAAAACAATCTGCATAAGAAAATGCATAAAAGTGCGGCCATCTTATTCGGACATTTTGCGTAAACATTGATCACGTGATCACGCCACCTGAGGTCGCAGTGAAAGGCCACGTTGTAAAACTCACCAGATCCTGATTGCCCAGTGTAGAGGGTAGGCAGTAGTTCATGATGACGCAGGCCAGGCTCTCCGACCCATCCCCGGTACAGTTGAGCCCACCGTCGGAGGGGGGCGGGCTATCACAGGCCCGGGTTCTCACCGACTGCCCCGTTAGACACGTGACCGAGCAGCTTCCCCAGGACGTCCAGGAGCCCCAGTTTCCGTTTATCTGCCCGCTGCACCCTGGGCATGGAGGCAATATATATGTGTATATTTGTCTTTAACCCTTATAATGCTGGAACTGACTATATAGTGACGGATAGCAAAATGTATTACGGAATCCTGTTATTGGTTCCAAACACGTAATTTCGGCAGGATAGATGTGTTTTAAAGTCGAAATACAATTTGATCTTCAAGTAACTTCTATAGATCGGCAAAAGCAGATATAGAATCGCTCACAATTAACCTCTCCAAAGCGATGATATTTGGGAATGCAAACGAAAGTTAACACTTTGACAGAATTTGGTATTTAGAAGGCATATAGACTAACATAATGACATTCAGACATTCTTACATACATAAGGATATTCTTACATGAAATAGACGTGACGTTTCTAATTAGTTCCAATATCACAGGACTTAGTACAGATTTAAACATTTGTTTGATTCATCAAAGAAAACGTTGACCTTTTGATGTCTATCAGGCGGATGCAGCATTGGATCTTTCATATAATTGTTTGATCTTAAACATGACCACAATGGTATTTATGTTATATTGCAAATTCGCCTAAGTTGTGAAATGAATATATGCTATCTACTCATGAACTCTCGGTCGAAAGAGTCGAGAGTGAGAAAGAGTCGACAATCTGGTGCTCAAAGGGGGTAGTTTATATTCCCTAGATTTGAACCGCCATACATAATGACCCTGTGATTTTCCGTAAAGCGTTTTAACAACTTGGCGAACAAGACTTTCCAAATGCTATACTCAGTATCTTACCATGAATGGATAGCAACACAACAAAGAGAAACATCACTGACTGCATCTTGAGAATTACAGCTCGCTGAAATATAACACGTAACCTTTGATGAGCCTCATACATTGACAGCAGTAAAACATTGGATTTGTACAATCCTGTAATAAATTGGGGTGTTGGACAAATCGCTTCTTTTTACTAATCCACTTCAGTGCAAGTGTTTGTATCCAGAAAGCAGTCTTGAGAGTAACTAATCTAAGTTATAAGAACTCGTTTCACAATTAATGTTAACCATTAACGTGTGTCTTTGTTATGGCTGATGAATACAGAAAACTAGTCATTCTAAGACGAATTATGGATTTTAAAAAAACCCAGCACATCTAAGATCAAAATAATTAATTTTCTGGGTTAACGATTTTACGTATCATTCTAGTTTCATTTGGATTTCCCATTGTTTCAATATTTATCAGTTATATCAAACATGGAGGGAACACCATGGTTAATCCGGTCATAAGGGCTGATCAAGCAATGTAGAATATTGACATTTATCTGCCGGGAAACTATCTCTTGTAATTTAACACAGTATACCCGAGCGAATAAAGCTGGATTGAATATTATTCGTTATTGAATGATAAATGAAAATAAATCAGAAAGATAATATTCGGCTTTCGACGATTACCCTTTAATCATCTGATAGACAAATAACTCACATTTTTTCCAGGCGTGTGGGTCGTTAGAGTTGTTTTACATGAGAGGAATGTGAAAATAACGTAATATTGGTTTTTCTATCACAATATTTAAGCAGGGTCCTGTATACTGAAATAGTCCGTTTCAATGATTTTAAATATTTATTTATCTATTTTACAACCATAGATACAATTTTGGAGAGAATAAAAGTGTCCTAAAACAACCTTATTCAAAGAATAATTCAAAATCCCGGTGACGGCAATGATGTTTTCATGGAAGGTAGCGTTCCGAATGATAACGGAATGAGAATGGTTCTACCTGGCTTGACCAGCCCTTCTGGCATCACAACATAACTGAACAAATGTCGACGCGATTTAAAAACCATATAATTGAATAAATGAATAGATAATATGTTTAAAATCCGGTAACACGACAATGGTGACTAATAAGACCGTGGAAATGATACTTATTAACTCGAACATTAATTTTAGTTTTAGTCTAAAACAGAATTATATTGTATTGTAAAAAATGAGCAGCCAAAAGGTCTTACCTTAAAGAAGACAACTGCAGGAAGTTAACTCTTGTTTTGAATGGCTCTGTCCAGCGCAAATGAAGATGAACCCTCAAATATTTTGTTTGACCGACAAATAAACTTTCCACCTGACCCTAATCCGGGTACCAACACGAACTGAGTCACACCTAATGGACCAGGAAATGAGAAATAGCGTTCGTAAACAGTTAATTGAATTTAATAAATTTAAATTTGATTGTTTGTAAGTTTGTGATTTAATACCATTTTTAAATTGTTTCCAGCTACATCGATTGGTTGGTTCCCTGGAATATTAAGGAGGGAAGGGGGAGCATCTGAAAATATCTCAGGGTACTCTCCTATACTACTCCCTGGATTTGGCAAAAAGCGTCCTTTTGCCTTTGAAACTGGCTGTCCTGTTAAAACGAAATCACCATTGCCAAACTCTCATGTCTCCTTTGTTAAATGTACAGAAATACAAACTTTGCGTTTTTTTTGCGGCTGTCGGATTGATGTACCGTTTAGCAACACCTTGTTGTTAATGCGTGAATTTCAATAGAACTGGACCCAAGGTAGAGAGCTATCGTTTCGTCGGTGATGGTTCCGTTTTTCTCCGCCAAGGTTGTACTACTTTATGATGTGGATTTTAATCTTTTTAAAAACATTAAAGTTCAAATGAATAAAAGAATTACAAATGTTTACAAACTTTTACAGTTTATAAGATTATGTGAAGAATAATCTTATTAGGTAAACTAGGTACCTTAATGTTTGTGTAAGGTATTAGGTACGTCAGGTGTGGATACGAGGTCATGGTTATGAGTTAAGACCATTAACCCTTAGAATGCTGGGTAATTTTCTCAAACAGATGTTTGTGTCATCAGCTTTATAAAACCTTAAATATCTGCTTAACTATGTTGAGGTAAAATACCCAGAGTAGCAAACATGTTAGATCACAGACCAGCTGCCAATTTACTTGGCGGCTGGCCTGGATCTAACGTGTTTGCATTCGTATGAAGTCGGTTCCAGCACCATAACTGTCAATGTTTGTATTAAGTATTTGGTATGCAGGTGCGTTTTAGGTTATCTCTATGAGGATAGAACATTAGCCTGTGTCTGACATACTGGTCTCTTATGCATTTACCTTCCAAACCTCTTCATTCCGTCCAAATGATATACATATGTTTTATGCCATTTTCAACACCATCTTAGTACTATTACGACGTTCCCTTGCTTCAAGCGCATTTAAAATTTTAAAAGAATTCCTGTCGGTCATTGACTGATTTTTAGCTATACTGTCCTAGTTGTGTTAAGCAACCATCCTTTGAAGCAGCCAACCTGTCCTAAACAACAACTGCAGGAAGTCCCAATCTTGGATTTATTGTACATCAATTTGTGTTAAGCAGCCAACCTGTCTTAAACAGTCAATTTTCTCAATACCATAGACTGGCCTTTTAACACAAGTTTGACTGTATGTGAAAAAACCGTAATCACATTTTGCAAATAACTGATGACTTTGTTTAGCATATATTCCCTTTCAATGAGCTTGGTAAATGTTAAGAGTTACGTCACAACGTTAGTTTAAACATATTTTATTCATCATTCTTTTGTATATCATCACAAAGATATACAGATGAAAGGGATTCGACCGAAAGCTTAGTACACAGCATTGAAGGAGTTTTGTGATCCTCGAACTAGTTGATGTTTTGCACTTATCGTTTCTATTGACCTAGACAATCAAATGTTTTTTGCATCAGTTTGTCTGTTCTGTACTGTTCTACTTGTTCTTCATTTTGTTTTACTTCAATCCGTCTTGAATCGCATTTTTTCATGTTCTAATGCGAACGTTTATACCTCTCTGTATTAACATTCCTATGTTATTCCACACCCAAACAAAACGTATTTAACTTCGACAATCGGATCAGTGATGAAGAGATGCTTAAGGATTAAGATCATTACCTTTCAAAGAGACAGTGGATTAACCTCTTTTCAAGTAGGCTAGACCCAATATCTAACAAAAATATTGTTTTGCCCTACATGTTTCACCTTATTTTACTTAACTGGGAGTTCGGGTTGCGAAACAATTTCGTGCGAAACAGTTAGTCAGTCATTCTTGGTTGATTGGCCATCCAGTAGCGACTGTTTTGATCGGTGTTCAGATGTCATATTAGACACAGTCTTTAAGCGTATAACACATAGTGAGTAAAACATTTAGTATTTCATTTTCTGATAAGTTTAGTTATCTTACGGTTTATTCTTCGAATCAACACATTGACAAAACCTAAAATTTCTTGTAATATGTGACTGTTTTAAAGGTGTTAATTCATAGATGTTGGGAAATTGGAAGCTAAACCACGATTTTGTTAAAACAGCAAAACAACTGTACTGTTCATGATATACACAGAAGAATAGTCATTCGAAGATCGTTTTTAATTCTTTAAAGTGCGTATACAGTGAATGAATATGTTTTACAGTCCAAAAGCGTGACATCGCTTTTGAGTTCTACCGCATATGTATATACTTATATAAATTGACGATTCCTGAAAAAAAGGCTTACAATCACTACTCACAATTGTGTATCCAACAAAAATTCAAAAAATGTATTGCTTCAACAAATTATTATCATGACTTCAAATTATTTTCTGTGTTTAAGTGCCTTTTAAAAGGATTGATGATTTTTTATACAGATTTTTATTTAACAGTTTATATACGATTTCTTTACTACACCCATAATAAATGGGTAAAACTCATTGATTTAATTAAGTGCGCCATTATATATTCGTCCGTTAGAACACGATTATCATTCTTTGACAGTTTCAAAACCACCTTCCGACCATTGTATGAAATATATGTCATCACCATCACAACCACACTTCGACTGCAATAGGTTTATCATCGCCAAAGCATCACCATCGCCAACATGCGCATCTTTAGAGTTCAATAAACAGCTTGTTTGTATATGGGAAATAACTCCCCAAGTGAAGCATTTCTTGTACATAACAAACGAGTACTTTAGCACGACTTTGTTATAAGCAAGTAATGTTGGGAGGGGAATATTTCCATAAACATAGCAAACTGTTAATTAAATTTTATATTACAAATACTATCAAAATGTCAATGCTTACCATTAAAACGCAATCTGTACGATTGCCTAAGAAAACTATTTATAAAAAACACCCATGTCATTAACACTGGCTGTTACCCGTACTACAACGCGTAGGGGCGATACACGGGGAACCGAGCATTTTTCACAATTCGCACTGCAAAGTATTTCTCAGTGAGTATAATGATATTTATATTTCTATTAAAACTGTCATTAAAACTGTTCCTTGTCATAAATGTAATTTATCACCATCTACTGGGCGCATAAGGTTATTTTATCACAATGACAATTTGAGTTGAATAGTTATCTTCGGATACATTGGTTACTATTGATATACAGTGGTGTCTCGTTAATCCGAACACGGTCGGTGCCAACAAAATGTCCGGATTAACGAATCACCCGGACTAAGGAAGCAGAGCATGTTCTTATTCACATTAAGACAAAACGGTCAGTATGCACGTCTATACTTATAACCCTTTTCTTTAGCAAACGCCAAATTGTCGATCGTCCCAAATTGAAAGAGTTTGCAGACAACATTTCAAAACGTGATGAAATTCAAAAATAATCTTCTGATATGGCAGAAAACATTGTGGGAAAAGGACAAATTGCTCGTAACGAGCAATTTCTCCTTTACCCACAATATTTTCAAAAGTCGTCTGCAACAAACTTATTCCGTTCCCTTACAATTTCGTTCGGATTGCGAGACATCCGGCTAATCGGGGTCCGGATAAACGAGCTTAACTGTAGACATTTACATGTTTCACACTCTGTTTCAGGCATTATTGCTATGGCGCTGGTCTGGCTCGTTTCGCTGCTAGTTTTGAGCTGTGGTTTAGTCCATGGTGGTATGTAACTATTTGCTTCTAACCTTCACAATCAACCCTGATATGTCACGTACAACTGTTTGTTAAAGTCATTGTTACAATTTACAAATATAGCGCGTTGTTAATAAGAGTGCAGTGTTTTCATTTATATTCATTATAAAAGAAGACTTTTTTAATCCATTACCAAACAATAACGACATTTGAACATTTCGTTGCCGATGGCAATGGAAAACATTTTGGGAAAAGGAGAAATTGCCCTTAATTGCTCTCCTTTTCCCCAAAATTCTTCTACCCTATCAGAAGACGTTTTTCTTTTAAATTCCATCATATTTTGAAATGTCACATGGAAACTCCTTCAATGTCGGGGTAGTCGGAAATTATGGCGTTTGGTAAAGGGTTAAGGAATGTCACAAAGTTTCAACGATCGAACGATGCTTCAAACCTAGGACATATAAGTCCATTTCCGTCGATTTAATACTGGTGAGAAAAGAATGTTAATTAATAACCTCCTAAAATGAAACATGTTTCATTCACTAGATCAGAATTCAAATTTGTGTGAATGTAATGACCGTTTGACTCCACATCACAGTTATCTATATAATACATCTCTGTCTTAGTTCTTCCAAAAGACTTTCTTTTTCAACTTTTGTCAGCATAAACTAAACTGTTTGTCTTGATCTAACGAATATAGAGGAGACAGTCTTTATGAGCTTAACTTTCCATTGAACTCTTTCCACATGTTTGTTGTATATATGTATACATATGTGTAAAAGATATATATATAATGATAAATGGAATATGTGCTAACTAATATGAAACATTTGAGAAAAGACGTTTTATGTTAAAACTATGTTTTCCTCGTTGACATAAACAAGGCCTTTTGAAATAGAAATGACGTCCTTTCTACCAAATAAGAGTATATTATGTTCTGTTTATTCATTGGTTATCAACACAATAAATAACCTTATGAACTGCTTCAAAGTAACTGTCATTTCAATTGCAACAATTATTCATTTTGTGTTGAACTCTGCATTAGATGTATGCGAGCTTGTTTTCTTTCGACCAGTTGCAATATCATTGTGTGAAGTGTACCAAAGACCTATCCAACGGAAATAATGTATAAAAATTGAAAACGTTTAATACTGATAATTCAGTCCGAGAAATCTTGTTTAACGCTTTACCAAACTCCAAATTTTCGACTGCTTCGGAGGCCTAGTGCTTAGAATACACAACTTGAAATCACATGACATTGGTTTTAATCCAAGTGACGGCCTATGGACTTTTTATGAGAAGTAGTTTATCGATTGACTTGCAGAATGCCATTGGTTCTATCCGGTTAAACAAGTCATTATGGACAGTTGAGTTTGTGGCCTCCCTTCATCATTAAGGGTCGGACATTTCACCATATCTGAAATAACGTTGCCGCAATGTAAAACCATTTATAAATACATCGAATGATAGCTGTATTGCTTACACTAAGTCTTTATTCCAGCTCTTGATAATTCCGGTACAGAGTTTGTCCTCAGTTACATGGAAAACAAGATTACGGGTGATACAAACTTTGAGATAGAGCTATTCATAACCACACTCTCTAACAACGTTGTCGAGGTAAGAATTTTATTTTACAAAGCACCATATTTAGTTTTATTCCTCTATCTTTTGCATAAACGTTGTCGGGGGAAGTGACTTTGAACAAAACATCATATCTAGTTACTTTTCTTTCTTTCTTTTGTATCGAGACACAAACACCAAAATCGGGCTGTTTATAATCACTATCTTGAACAGCGTTGCCAGGATGACCGATGTTGTACGAACCATGATATTTACAGGCGGGGGAATCACGTGACCAGTATTAACGCTTAAATGTCCGAACACGATAGCCGCACCCTTGACAGAACAGGTTTCTTTGTTGTTTTACTTA